>OZ026850.1:4567269-5819769 GCA_964023205.1 Lutraria lutraria
GGGCCGTTAAAACACAGATACACATTGAACCAAAATTAGCAGTCACAGAATCTACCGCACAGACAATATATCTTCAAGCACCGAAAAACACCCGTTTCGAAACTTGTAGCAGAGTATGACTCACAGTTTCCGAACTTTACCTGAAAGAAAAATGTGCTTATAAATTGTGTTCGGATACAATGGTTTTAAATAGAGATCATTTTATGGTAAGATAAAACCATTATTTGCATGTTAAACGCACGGACAATAGTTTATTAATCATAATTCGCGTAATTCCGAAGTTTTATTGAAAATAACTCGTAGAAGTTATGCTATGTGTAGCCTTCATGGCTTCTATACATCCGGTAGGGTATGTTTTAAACAGAGTGTTGAATAATTTGTTTATGAATATTTTTAAATTAAAACATGATCTGGCTCCCGAGGTTATAAAACTTGAGATCGGTTTCCGTGCTCAAATCTCACATCTTGTCTTTTAATGTTAATTAAGTAAAGTTAATTGTAATCAGATAATAATGGTACGATTGGTAAAGTTGTCTGTCAGCATCATTGATCTGAATATGTATTTATTCTTTAACCAGCTATATCTTCTCAACCATAAAACTTTGAGACTGGAATTGAGATTTGAACTCAGAGGCTGTTCTTAAGTTGTGTAACCTCGGTACCTGGTCATTCTTTAAAACGTTGTTTTGCAGTAATGCGATCGGCCCCTTAAACTGTTTTTCTTTTTCAGTATACACGCATTAAACGTTTACAAAAATGCCTACCTACGCATTGTTTAAAATAAGGAGCGCATAAACGCCAACCAGAATTTTTTAAAGGTGATCGCATTGCTTGAATTTATCAATAATGTCAAATCTGTCTTTAAATACCACTTGAAGTTAAAATTACACTATATACAATGTACATGTATAAATATGGAGAAAATATGATAACATACATTCGAGTATAACAACTTAATTGTTCGTATATACAAGAACACATTTTACAATTCTACATTTTTAAATCTTGGAAATTCATTAAGCAATTAAATATCGCTACCTAGTTTGTGCAAAGTTCTGATGTAAATACATGTATGTACATATCAAACAAGTTTTACAACGTTTTATAAAGTCAGTACAATGATGTAGTTATAATACATTGTACTATAGAATGTGAGTTACCAAAAATTCGCAACTGTGTACTGTACCAATGCATAGACACTCGATTCCGTGATTTTTATACGTTTACCGTGAGACGTTATTTTTCAATTTCACCCATCAAACAACGCAAATCTGTCGAAAGGAAAATCTTCATTTGTAAAAGCTGTCAAAACGTTTGAAGTTGGGGCACATTACAACGAAAACAAGGTTCCCGGAAAGCACGTGCAGATTAGAAGGAAAGCCGGGACCCACGCTTATTTTCGTCACTACCGTCAATCGAAAAGATGGCGACTGCACTACCTTGGTGTTTTTATACACTCAATAAGGGAAAACATGAAGATATTTCTTTCGACAGATTTGCGTTGTTTGATGAGTGAAATTGAAAAATAACGTCTGTAAACGTATAAAAATCACGGAATCGAGTGCCTATGTACCAATGCCCTTGGCTTGTTGCACCAAATCTTAGATGAGTCGAATAAGTATTCATATGACAGGTTTTTTTAAGTAAATACCGAAGTTAATCTGTTTATTCAGTTGGCATAAATAGTACTATTACACAAATTATTAGATAAGCCTATATATAAAAAAACATTTATGACAGTTATTTAGTAAATTGAATTAAATACCGTACTAAATCTCTGCAATAAATGTATACTAATCATGCGATTTAATAGATATCTTTTGATATGTTTTCATTATACGTTGATATATAAAACTCAGCCATACTTAAGAAATATTGGTTTATAACAGTTGAAATTACGTTCTAGATACGATTCGTCCCCAAATATTTTCGTACTAGTATTTATGTGTTAGAAAATTTAAGGTTGACACCTATAAGGGTCAGTCAATTGTATTACAACAACCAATTAACTGGTGACATTTTAGACTGTTCTTAAACTCAACTTATAATCCTGGATTCTGATTGGCTGTTTGTGAGCCAAGTCTTAAAAAATAACCAATAGACTGCGGCCATTGTCCAGTGGTTAATGTGCTAGATTTGTAACCCGAGTTTGATTCCCAGTCACGGCCTTTTATACTCCTCGGTGAAGATTTAACAAAAAAATGTCGATTTTCCTCCATTTATGGAGAAGTTGCCGGTACCTTGTGAAAGGGTACGTTGGTATTGGTTAGAACACCGTACATTATTATAGAAGTTTTACTTAAACCGGGTTGTTCAAACTTAAATAATGTTTTAGGAGCATAGTTTATAAAATAAGTTTGCTTTCAATTGCAACAAAACACTAAGAACTAAAAAACAACAACAAAAAAAAACAATGTAACATCAGCAGCGATATGAACAACAGCGACAACAGCAGGCAGACTAGACCATGTAAGCGCTAAGAAACACATTTGAACACCACTTATAAATTAATGTTGATTCTATCTGTCACGTATCCGCGAGTTAAACACATCGTGGGCTCAGCGCAACACTGTCATAACTTGTTCTTATTTCAGTATGAGTTACGACACTGTTGCGCTGAACCCTCGACATATAAGTTGTAATTAGTTTAAGTGTCGATAATTAACAGATTGATTTGATGCAAGTGCGCATCAGGCTATGACGTCATTATTGGTCTAATGCGCGTGCATTATCTTTGTTACTGAAGATTAATATTTATCGTATGATCAAACATAGCTTTTATAATCCTGTTAGAAGATTGTCTGTCGATAATATTATATAAATCGGTGTGAATCGGCATTTCTTTGGCAATATTGCTATACTCACGCCCAGAAATTTCCGGTAAAATCCGACAATAATCGTACATAGCCGTAATTAAACGACTTACGGTGATATAGAGTCCGTTTATTTAGCTGCCTAGGACTAATAGTCTAATACTCATGGATTCACAACTTCCGTATTTACAGTTTGGAGTAATCAAATCCCGCGGAATCGACGTGAATCAACGGGATTTCAATAAAAAAACTAAACTTGTACCACTGCGCATCCTTATGTATACATACAACAGCGGAAATATCCGTGATGATCCGAAAATTTAGTTTCGGAGAAATTTCCGAAGACTAACGGATAATACTAAATGTCCGCCATGTTGTAAGTTGAAGCGAAAAGATTTTCTTATTCGAAATGTTCGATTGAAGCCCCTTTTTTCGATGCTTGTGCCAACATGTATTTTCACTGTATTTTTATGAAGCTTGTTGCATACCAAAATTTCGTGAACATCCGATTGTAGCTGCCGGAAATAGTCGGAAATAGTCGAGCGTCCCAATGGATTGTGGGATTTTTGATATCGTTTTAGCTACTAGTATTTTAGCAGTCGCGAATCCATGTGTGTACATAAGTACCAATTCTAAATAAAATTTGAATGGACTGAATCCATTCGTTTGGTATAAAACTGCGTATATTGATTAGGCCGTACCTCAGAAAACAGGCCTACTTCAGACGGAATAATTACTTAAACGAAAATAATTAACCGGTTGTAACAAAAATGTCAATAATTGGATCACGTCTTTCGGACGAAAATGACGATTTTCCTAATAATTATTACTGTCTGTGGATACCAACTTTCCTGTTCAGGAATCTATAGTAACCCATGTTATAATTATGTATACAACCTTTGTAGCTAAAATATTAACATATTTCTAGGTACGCGTATTTTCTGTGTAATTAGAAAACGAAAGACCCGGATGTATAAACGATAGAATGTTGCACGCGTGATGAATAATGTTCAATGAATTCATACTCGGTGTGGTTCTCAAATTCTTTTTCTATTCAGGAAATATTACACGTGTAAAATTGTAAATAATGTTCAGTCGTTAATGCGAAGTCTCTTCTCCGCAGTATCAGACATAATCATCAGTGAATGTTGTCGTAGTCAGCTATATTTAACGTGGTGTATCATTTACTGTCACTCCGTCGCCATGGTAAGTTTCAAATTCGATTTCTAAGACAATAAGTCACGTGTGTACCTTTGTATTGTGTATCTGATACTTTTATTACATGACAGTAGTTTCATTTTCAATTTTGTGAGGATTTGTGAAAGTGTCATGGATTCATTTTCGTATTATACAATATTTTATGTTTACGTGTATATGAATTCATAAACTGAATAATGCATTTATGAATGCATTAATGAAAACGGTATTTTTATGAATGCATACATGTGTGTTCATGAAAATCGTACATTTATGAATATTTGTGAATATTTGCATACGTGTTCATGAAAGTAGTACATTCGTGATTATTTGTATGTGTGTTCACGGAAAAAGCACATTTATTAATATATTGTTCGTGTATGAATGCAACTGAACAATTTTGACACATTCCGGTGAAATTGTGACTCTTTTCGGTGAAATTATGACATTATTCTTCGAATTGATTAACATTTTCGCTGGAATCGTGTCTCTTTTTGTGAAATAATATCTCTTTTGGTGAAATCATGTCTCTTTTTGTGAAAGCATGTCTCTTCTCGTTGAAATTATGTCTCTTTTGGTGAAATTATGTCTCTTTTGGTGAAATTATGTCTCTTTTGGTGAAATCACGTCTCTTTGGATGAAATCATGTCTCTTTGGGTGAAATCTTGACTTTTGTTTATACCCAAGGTCAATAATCTCTCATATCTGTTTTACGCATAGAAAATAGGCGGTTAACTTAGTTATAGATCATGGGTTGATAGGTTTGTGATAGGAAGTGACCCTGGAGCTCTGGTAAATAGATTTGCGGTTTTTAATTGGAAACAAATGGTTGATTAACCCGACACAATATGAGCTAACTTATTTCTGAACATACTTCTTACACCTAAGATAATTTAATGAATATATATCTGTGCTCTTTGAATAAAAAAATACTCAGAAATGTTTTGAAGGTATAGATAAGCAAGTGTATCGTAGTAGAATGGGAATTAAGTATAAGCCACATGTTTAACAATCACCAGACATTTTCTGGTTCTAAAAGTGAGCAACCTCAGCAGATACGATCGAATTCCATTCTTTGGAAGGGAAAAGCCAATTTATTGGTGTCTGACCTGAAGAATAAACAATCTAAAGCAATTATCACGCTTGTCTTATTTTCGAGGTAGTAACAATCTAGCCAATGTTTTTATCATGATATCGCAGTTTTCTATTGTGCCAGGGTGTTTGTGTTAATTAGCCCAGTGTACAAAATGTATTTATAACATCCGTGTAGATATTATGCACCTGATAACATTACAAAGCCTTGATGGAGACGAAATTACTCCGAATAGCTTATTGATTTACGCATGCGCACTCGATCACCGTTTCTACACAGTAATCACATAACAGGCATTTCTTGTGGCTAGATAATCAAATGACCAAGAGTGATACAAGCTGACCAATGTCATTAACGCACATTATCCGACAATAACACTTTGATGTTTCCATCAAGAGCGTGAATCAGACAACGAACATTTAGATGCATTAACCGGTCAACTCTATAAATTATGGTATTTCTTAGATACACTTGTCTATTAAGGCATAATTGACGCCTGCTTTATTGGTTGCCGGTAATGTGGGCAAAGTGTAGTCCTGTACTTCTGCCATCTTCATAGAATGGTTGTGATCGCACATCCGGTCGTTTTGGGTGACGTTATAATCATATTACGAAAGGTTGGAAATATGGCGCTGTAGAACTTCCATAGTGTCTCTTATTAAAAACGAAATTTCTAAGAATTTTATCACAATCAAACATCACGAACTAGAAGCAGAAAACTGTTTTTGAATCAAAGACGCTGGTTTTGATTTCAAACAAAACGAAAAAGATGCCAACCTGGAATACGCGTAAATTGTAATACATTCCTTTGATGATGTTCTTGTTTTTGTTCAAAGGGAAAATGCAAAATACAAAGACGTCGCTGTCAGATCATGAATCAATACACACAGTACATGTAATAGTAAGTTGAATGAAGCTGGTCGTACATTGTTTTGTATTCAAAAAACAGATTTGCTAGAATAAGACATATTTGGACGATTTTCCCGAGTTGATGCCTTGGTATACAAAATGTACAGTAAATCCTCCATTATCTCATCCGACGGGACCGAAATATAATTTCGGATAATCCATGGTTTCGGATAATACGATTCGAATAATCGAGTTTATTTAACACTGAAATATAGAAAGTATCCCTCGATCATTTAAAGCTGAAAAGTCGCTGAAAATGACCCTAGCCGTCGGTGAAACGTTAAACCCACAAACAAATTAACATATTCTCTGTTCAAGCACCGTAAAAAGTGCGTAAAATTGACTCGATCAATATCACTTTTTTTCCATGGCAAAATTTAAAATTTCATACATGTATTTGTTGATCAAAACCTCAAGGATTTTGTTAATTATGACACCTATACACGCTTACATAGTGTTTCTTTAGATATTAAAACATTGCCATGGCAAAGGCAGTTTTTCTTTGCATTTTCAAGAAATCTAGTAAAGATAGAAACGTTGGACTTAACATTATTAAATTAAGTAACTAAATGCTACCATTCAATAATGTTTTAGTTTCTCAAAAGCGCGTAAAAGTGGTTGCCAAAGACCGGCGCGGCAAAAACGAACAGGCGGAGGTTTTATAAATACATAGTTCATGCATATGGGATCCCTTTATTTTTTTGTTAGATAAGGGATCTCATACTTAAAGTGTATTCCTAGGGTATTAACTCTAACTGTATTAATTCCAGATTTGTTAAGGTATTTTACTATACAAATACAATATTTTGTACTGTATTCGATGTCAGTATGACCGAGTTCTATTGTACGCGCACAAAAAAATGTTACGTTTTCTGAAAATTATTTTGACGTAACGTCCGTTATTCTATTATTTTATTGTTATGTCTTGATGTACGTTAACAGTTCGTTTGTTTATTTGCGTTTTATTTTGTTGTTGTTAAATTCTATTAATTTTACACACAAAACATTTAACAAATGCACAGTTGTCTTTTATTCAGACGCTTATTAAGCCACGCAAGACTGTACTTATATGCTTTATGTCTGCTCATAGTTATGTCTGAAACCTTGGGGAAGCACTTTGATTTATACACGCAACATCCACAAAGGCTAGACGATCCTTAATATTACAACTCCGCAGAATTCGAAGCTAGCCGTATATCTGTCACGCACAATACATGCTTAGATGCCATTTCACGATAACCAAGTCAGTAGACCACAGTACGTCTACTAGAGACAGATAATATTATGCTATTATTGCCTGATAGCCAGGAATTGATGCTACTTATTTTGAATTTCCGGTACTATATAATCGTTTCCGCCTACACCGTTTCCTATGATAGAAGACTATATTTCAGTGCCACATGATAAACTGTGCTTCGATCCAGCGACTAGCATTGTTATTTACGTGTCGCATATATAACAAGAGAACTTGTCTATTAGAGACAGAACAGTAGTTCAGCATTCCATAGCCAGACTTGCCCGGCGCGCGTGAATTTTGATGCCAACTAAAGTAATCATGTGACTTTTTTCTACACCCGCCATGGAATTTCTCACTTAGTTCCCGTTCCATGTTGCAATGCAAGTCCATTAGTATTTTAGATCTGGTGTCTATTTTACTGCCGAGGCCAAGTTCAATACAAACCATTTCCAGTAGCAGAATGTAAGGTTGTTTTTGGTGTAAATATAATGAAGTTTATTATAACCTCTACGTAACAAAGGATACCAAACTACCATTTCCAAAACAGATCATTTTCAAAACAGATCATTTCCAAAACAGATCATTTTCAAAACAGATCATTTCCAAAACGGACCATTTCCAAAACAGATCATTTCCAAACAAAACATTTCCAAAACAAATCATATCCAAAACGGACCTTTTCTAAAATAGACCACCAATACAGACCACGTTAAAAATTCCTCTTTCTAGATAAAAATCGCTTCTAAAATATACAAGTTCCAAAAACACCACAAATAAGACATTTTCTTTACTTTTTGGACCGTGTTTGATGAAAGCAGAGTCTATTTACTTTGTCTGTTACCGACTGACTTCTGACTGTCCATCTAGCTACCGACCCGTAAACCCCTCATCAAGTCCGATTGTGTAAATAACCTATGCCCCTGGTATAAATGGAGAGTTTCTATTTTCTTGAAATCGTTATTTTTGAAATCGTAATTGAATATTTTGTACTGACGTGCTTGTCGCTTAATAGTCCACAATTGTCTGTGCGTACAAATACACTCGTATTAGGCAGCAAATTAATTATACACAATCGTATCAATATAAACTGACGTATGTAAAATAAATGTTTTTATAAGGTAATTATTGTCTGAGACAGTCCTGGTTGTACCACACAAGCGTATTCGCGCTCGTCATGACCCAATGGACAATACCGTACGCCTCAGTTCGTAACATCGTTACATCCAAGAACCCGCTTCAGTAATCGTTATCTACCGTTCACAAACAGTCAGATAATAGATCAATTCTATACGCAAGAAAGAGTTGAGTCTCCAAGTACGTCGGAGATGTTGGTATGCAAATTTGGTGCTAACATTCCGTGACCTGGCTTGACCTAGGTTGCCCCAGGTTGCCCATCTTGTGGAACTTACATAAAACATTCACCAAGAGAGCAGCGTACGTGATACTCTTCCGATTTCCTGGCATTAATGTGCTGATGGGATTAGACGTATTTTCTTCGACCATGTTAAAAATGTCTTGTAAATTATGCGGGTTTTCTTGGACCTAAATTGAATTTTACGGTAAATAGACACGTTCTATGGCGATGTTCGATTTTTGCTAAACCGTACTGTATTATATTCTTGTGTTCAATGTCTCGAGCGAATGGACTATTTATTTGCCGTACAAGCACTGGTAAACGTCTGAGTTAGGCCATTGCACCCTCTTAAATAAAACCTTTTTTAGTACAACCTCTCCAGAGCGGCCTTCTGTAGAGCAACAGCCTCTCTATAACTATAACAACACCTTCAAAATTTCCCTTATCTGATATTTACTATTATAATTTAACCTCTGTAAAGCATCAACCTCTAAACAACGGCCAATATTTGCAACTATCACAGGGTGTTGCACTACAGAGGTTGTACTGCTTTAAGAATGGTCAATATAAGGAGTCTGAGCGGTAAACAGCTATTTCGACTACTAGTAGTATGTACGTTCTGTTTAGTTTTAATAGGGGAGGTAAGATACAAGAGAACGGGCACTTAATCTCTTACATGTATAAGTAAGTAAGTAAATATTTTATTAAAGTGACATGTGTACATGTTACATAATATACAAATATAGAAAGTAAATAACACACCCGGCCCAATGGACCTATAAGTCACCTATACAAATCAAGTATAAAGTTTCACATGAATATCATGAGTAAATGAATATGAAATGCATAATACATGTACATGTAGTTAATGACAACGTTTTGTTTGATTAATTATATAGTTTGTTTCTTCTTCTTATATACGCCTTAACAAAATACTTGGCTAATTTTCTTGGGATATTAATATTAAGGTATCTAAGTTTATCACCATCAGACATATTATTAAACTGATTATCAGATAATTGTTCATTAAATGTTGATGTTCTAATATCATTGTAAAATGTACAATGAAGAAGAAAATGTTTTTCGTCTTCAATCTGTGATAAATCACAGAATATACAGAGTCTTTGTTCCGGAGGCTCACCAATATATCGTCCGGTTTCTATTCGTAAAGGTAGCACACCACATCTAAATTGAGTCAATCCAAACACGTTCCTGTTTCTTTTACTACGGTGTAAAGCAGCGATACACGCCTCATCCGTTTCCTGTGATTTTTTAGATACAGTACTTGGCTCTGTAGTTTGGATGTGGACACTGAAAAGGTGTCCCTGAGAAATTTGAAAGGCAGAGCCGAGAATCGAATCCACGACCTTTCGTTTAGTGGTCCAGTGCGTTACCACTCGACAACCGACCACGCCCCAATTCCTCTCCGTAACACAAATTACGACTAGAAAGTATGACTTCTCGTATAGATGTACATGTATAATAAAGAATAAAGAGCTATCCTCGGCTGTCTCTCGCTCGGCGAGCATGAATTTTGATGCGGGCCTAAGTACAACGTTTTTTTTCTACACCCGGCATGCAACCATTACACTAGTCCCCGTTCCATGTTGCAGTGCAAGTCTATGTAAGTTCAGTTTCCATGAGTAATATCCGTACTTTCAGATATTTTTTTATTTTCAGTGTTGTTCGAATGCAATATTGTATTGTAATTTATGGCATCATAATCATGTACGTACATTTTGTACATATATTTTGTTTGTTTATATCGAGTTTTACGCCCCTTTTCAACAGTCAGAGGCATATGGGGTGACTGTTCACTTAACAATCTTTCCTGGGAAGAATCAGTATTAGATTCCTACCTACATGGTCGGTAGCGGTGCTCGAACCAACAATCAGTGAGAGGTTACAGTGATTTGAAGTCAGCGACCTTAACCACTCGAACCACGGATATGTATATATCACATAATATAAATCTATACATGTTACCTTCGTTAAATAAAGACTAAATACTGTATTACTATGTTTTACTATTTGAAGTGTAGCTTTGTTTTAATGAAACACACTTTTGGTATTTTGTTAAAAACAGTAATTCGATAATGTACTTGAATTTTGCAAAATTATTTTTAGAAGCAGTCTGTTTCTAATTAAGAACTGACGTTAATTACTTGTCCCACGTGCATTTATGTGACGTCATAAACTTAAAATATTTTGTCTTCGAAACATTGGTGGGTTTTTAATGTTTTTGTCAATCAATCTACGAACCGTGGTTGCACCAGATTCTGCGTTAGGTATGTGGGTTAATACTGTCAACGTGTTATTTAATATTCTTAAAATATGTCGAGAGACTGAAGGTTGGGTATAAACCTATCACTTATGCCAAAACATCGTTGTCGTCCTATCTTTTACTTGTAAATCATATCTACTTATTTGAGAAGTTTCTGAATAATTTAACAGACGAGATAATGTGTAATTACAATAGCGTGCACAACCATCGTCTGTTGATGTCTAATTTGCTTAAATTAAATTTCTGGGGTAAGAGAGATTACGTGCTGAATCGAATTTCTCTATTGCAGCGGGGAATAACTTTGTCAAGGAACAAAATCAGGTCCATATTGAACTAATAAGACTGGTTTTAGCCTCCAATGATTTGGAACTTTCCTTCATGTATATCGTTCTAATCTTTGGATAATTTTGACGACCAAAACTTTCAGAATTAGCACTAGATCCACCTGATATTTAACTTTAAAAAGGAATATTTAATAGGAATATTCACTTACAGTTTCAGAATGATAATGCACTTAAATTTGGTCTTTCAGAAAAATAATTATGATTATATTGCCTTAGGGTAATGCGTGTAGTACATAAAGTGAAGCTTCCGTAATATTTTATTCATGTTAATATCTACCATGCTTCTGTATAAACAGATAAATTGGAGTCCGTAATACAGTCAAACCTGTGAACAAAAGCCACCCTTGGGAAATACAAAATGTGGTCTTTATTGACAAGTCGCCTGTATTATGGATGTGAAGGTTATATTGTTCTAAATACTGTATTTTCATTTATTTTCGTTAAGCTCAATTTTCGTGTTTTTACTTAAATGTCTATTTCGTGGGGACATAAATTCGTGGTTTTAGATTTTCAAAAAGAAATGCCTTATATCTGCATTTAAATTCATGGGGATTTGATTTCGTGATTGAGCCAACTCACGAATTCTACGAAATTAAATCCCCAACGAAAATTAATGATTCCACAGTGATCAATAAGTTTTTTTTAAAAAGAATGACCTTTATTTACAGGTTGACCTTTATTCGGAGGTGGCCTCTAACACATGTTTGGCTGTATATATATAAATATGTAATGCCGGAATCAGTACGGAATACATCGTTTTTAGCGATAATCTTTCTGTTTATAAATTATAGCAAATTTTCATTTAACTTTAAAGATCCTATTTTCGCTGCGTTGTAATATCTGATATTGTTATTAATAACAATCGCGTAATAAAAGCATGCTTTGTGTTTAACAAACAATTGTAATTTGTTATTGTTTTCTCGGAAAATGCAACTTCCTGTTCTGATCAGATGTGAAACAAAATATATCGGGACCTAATTAACATTTGGTTTTATCTTTCGTTTTACAAAGCTTTACAATTATTGGCGTCTGGGAATAGATCCTTATCCATAAGATAAATTACATCCATTTTTTCTCAATTTGAGATAATAACGTGGTATCGTTTAATTTCGCAGTTATTGTTTCTCGCGCTAACGTCAAATAGGAATTTTCGCGCGGTCTTAAATTCGTGCATTTTCATTTTTAATTAAAAACAAACGACACAAAATATCTTTAATATCACCAGATCGACCGCATGGTAGTGGGGTCAAAAGTTCACTTATTGACGCATCTGTGAAATTCGTTAAAATTCATCCTGCATAAATATTTAAAATATACTCGAATTTTCCGAGTACAACCTCTCCAGAGCGACCCTCTCTTGAGCAACAACTTCTCTTTACCATCAGCACGATTTTTCACACTGCACAATTTAACTATTTAGTTTAACTCTTTAGAGCAACAACGCAATTCTGCTTCTCCCAAAAGGTGTTGTTTTGGAAAGTTGTTGCTTTGGAAAGTTGCACTGTGCTCGTATTACAGTTTTCGTTTTTATAATGTTAATGTATGCAGGGATTCTCGTTTCTACGTATTGTACACGTCCGGAAGTTACGGTAAATGAAAATCAACATCCGTGATACCAGTTGGATGGTCATTGGTTCGAATCTTGGCTTCACCTTCCGATATTTTAGGGATGCTATTTCAGTGCCCTTATCCCAACTACCGAGTCAAGTACAGTGTTTAGAATATCACAGGAAAACGGTTGAGTCGTGTATCGATGCTTTACACCGGGAAAGTTTTAAGAACCAAGAAAAACTGTTTTAAAAGAGTTGGGATATAAATGCCTGGTTCCCCAGTTTCTCATCTCCTCTCTCTGGGGCGGCTCTGAAATGACCATTACTGTCGAATTGGTCGTTAAAACAACAGATAAACATAGGATGCTGTTCAGGAAAACTAGTTAAGTGTACCGATACCCATTCACCAAAAAAACCCCGGCTCTAACCAATTTTTTTCTTGTCTTTGGTATTTTTTTTTCATCAGATAAATAGTATTTTTAAATGTTATTTTAGATTCAATGTAAAAAGTAAATTGTAACCAAAATATTTCCTATCTACATACCCATTGAAAATTCTCTGCGTAATGTAACCCCAAACAAACCGAATACCGAGCTACTAGGCTGCTAAACTCATTTTGAGCCGGTTGCCTAGCAACGGACGTTTTGGTTTACAACGCAAAAAAAAATTGATGACGTCTGTTAAGCAAAGTCCGAAAATCGGTGATGCTTATTTATTTTTTACGTCATTCTTAAACAATTATGCTCCCGATTTTCGCAGACCTCGCACTCGACCGTTCTGGTAATTAGTTATTTGTGAATAATTCCACGGCAACCCTTTGAAGTTTGTCTAAACAACAATAAATAATAAGCACTCTGTGTGAAAGAATGAATTCAGGAACGAATGCAATGTTAATGATAAATGGACAGTTATATCTACTGCCTACAATTTGTATTCTGGTGTTTGAACAAAAATCTTCTATACTGTCGCCCAATATACAAGCATAGTCCAACATGTGTTAACAGCCACCTCCGAATAAAGGCCGCCCTGTCAATAAAGGTTGTTCTTTTCAAAACCCTCATTGGTTATTTCTAACGCAGTGACCTTCGAATAAAGGTCACCTGTCCACAAAATCCATGTTTTGTTTTTCCCGAAGGTGACCTATGTTCACGAGGTTGACTGTAGATTATGTCAATGGCTTTCAGCGTTTTCCATTGACTAGACGACTTTTATCGATCCCTATGTACAGCTTGTAGTATTATTATTATTACTCTGTGTTCATACTGATATTGTTCAGTCATTGCAATTAATGTAATTTATTAAACATTTTTTAAATATTATTGTGGTATTTTGGACCTTTGGTGGTGCCCCGGATGTTGCTTAGTAGAACTGTGAGTTGCGAACACGTTTGAAATCGACGACAAGCCCGTTTGATATAAAATTATTCATCATGCGTCTGCCGTCTTGTATTGGGTGGCCATCTAATAAATATTTTTTTATACCTCACAACAATGCTTGTAGGAAAAAAACAGACACTAGTATCTGTAGTTTTCGTACTCTATTATGTAATAGATAAACTATTTTCTTCGTCTTGTATTGGGTGGCCACTTCATTAATATCAATTAATATTCCTAACAACATTACTTATATGAAATAAAACAACAGACAGAAGTTAATGTATGTACTACCTACTAATTATGTCGGGAAGGTGTCTAATACAATTACATAATAGATTACTTTTTCTTCTTTGGAGGAAACAGGTGGCTTATTTTTGCCCTCAGTCCTATATAATTTAAGGTCACGCCAACGGGCGAATTCATTGGATGACTTTTTTAGCTTTGACTGTTAAGGAAATCCCTATGTGTACACCACCCAGGCCGAACCACCGATAGATTCCTCTTATTGAGGAAGTTCGATTTGTCTCGGCTGTGATTGAACCTCGCAGCATATGGTGGATGGCTAATGATTATCACTGATAGAGATGGGTGGTCCCGTGGTAACGCACAGATCTACTGAACGAAAGACCGTAGATTCGAATCTCGACTCCGCCTTTCGATATTTCAGAGACGCCTTTCAGAGTCCCCGTCACAGCTACTGAGCATAGTATACTGTGTGTAGAAAACACAGGAATCGGGTGAGGCGTGTATCGATGCTTTAAAGAACCAGAAAAAAATATTCGAAATAAGAATAGGGATATAAATGCCCGGTTTTCCTGTATCTTATCTTCGCTCTCTCTGGGGCGGCCCTGAATTGATCATAGCTGTCGAATGGGCCGCTAAACAACACATACACACACTGATACCATGGAGGTCCCCATTTTTTCTTGAAGTAGCGTTAACTTGTTCGCACTACAGAAATTGAATAGATAAAACAACAGAACTAATCGCAGATGCTAAATTTGCTTGTAATTACATTTTACCCTGCAACCAAAACTGATTGATCCAACATGTTGTCAGTTTATTTAACCACCATTTTGTAAAATATACACTTATGATCTTATATAACATATGGATTATTCCTTAGTACGTAGCATATGTGTTATAAGCAATATCCTATTGTAAAGATTTGGAGAAAGTTCACAAATTGATAACCAACTCCTTTGAAAATTTGGCAAGAGCGAAAGTTGGTAATTAAGTTGCAAAAACAGCTGTTTTCTTCTTACGAGAAAATTTCCCACGCCAGAACCTGCTTACACCATGGTGAAAGGCTGACGAAAGGCAAACCAGGTGATAAATGCAGATAAAATGAAAGCAATGTCGATTTTTTTGCTTCGGTGATCTCCGGTGTTTTCCGTACGCATTCGGTATTTTCCGTCGGCAATCGGTAAATAAACTAAATATTATATTTTCAAAAACTGGACAAACGTAAACTAACTTTTAATTCTAAGCATTCCTGAGACAGAAACAAGCGTATGCCGTTTAGTAATATTCGCAAACTCCATTCTATGCTTCAAATTAACAGTTTTGACAAGACAATGTCACAATTATATTCAGTAATTAATCTCTACAAATCACTAGGGGTGCCTATTGGGTCCAGTTTTGACTATTGCAATACTATTGATATTGATGAAAGTACAATTGCGATACTATTGGAATATTAATTGCCAAGATTTGACAACCACAGAGATTAACTTGTAAATGCATTTGCACAGCGTAAGATATAACTTTGCTGTAAATATATGATAAAATGTTTGTGGACATGATTTAAAATGAATTTGACAGAAATAGATTAATTAAATATAGTTCAAATACTGAATCTAGTGCTTTTGTTTGATTCCCGTGCTTATTTACAATTATTTTGGTAACGAGATGCAACGGGAGTTGTTTTAGATTAATATTAAACTTTTAAAGAAGGAAAATATCGTAACTTTCGATAGCTGAGCTAATAATCGGCGATAATTATTGGATCAAGACTTTTACTATCGATCCATACTATCGGGACACTCGGGATCGTAATGCATCGATATTCGATGCATCGGCCCACCCCTACAAATTACAATAGAACACGGTAGCAGTGAATTCGGACATTATGAAGAATCGGATAGTGTTAATACTGAGAGACCATGACATTGTGTTTATCGACCTGGTTTTGCTATCTATGTGGTCTCTAAATACCAGTTGCATTTTACACGAATGTACAGTGCAACCTCTCCAGAGCGGACCTCTCTTGAGCAACAACCTTTTCAATAGCAGCATGATTTCTTTCCTACTTCATGATTTAACTATTAATTTAACCTCTCTAAAGCAACAACCTCTCAACAACAATACACTTCTGTTTTGGAGAGGTTGCACTGTACATATTCTTGTACCACAAAACTGAATTGAACAAATGAGCTCAAACTAAGAACCGAACGAAAATCAATTACCACTGTATATGAATTTAACCTCTCTAGAGCAAACAACATAATTTTGCTACTCCTCCCAAAGGGGTGTTGCTTTAGAGAGGTTGCACCGTATTGTATCGTTTGACTACTTTGAAGGTTTCTTTACGCCGAAAACATTTATTAGTAATAAAAGTTAATGCTGCATCATCTTTTAGTTGAAATCAGAAATAGTTCATACACGTTTATCTTGTTAAAATCTTCGTGCTTTCTGTTCTCACTGTAATTAAAACTACATTTTGAGCGTTATTGCATCTTGTTGTTAACACGTTATACGCCATTGAATTTATTTGTTGGCATTTAAAATCATACATTTAAATAGATATTTTCACTCTTAAACATGATTATATTGAGCTGTTTATATCATATAAAATAAAGATGGAAAAGTTACTGAGGCAAAACATGAATAATTCGTTCGCTTTTAAATGCAACCTTGTACCAATTTCGAAATTTCATAGCAATTTAATACATAATTTTTCGTATTCATGTAAGAATGTCGTTTCTGTCGAATTGCAAGAGTCTATTCTCTACTTAACCTACCAGTTTGGTCTTTAGTCAGAGGTGGCTGTTAACATAGGTTTCGCTATACATGTATTTATGTATATGCGTGCCTACATGCTCATTTTTATTGCTACCATTTCATAAATCACTATTTGCCTTCAACTTTACTTTTCTGAAAGCCATTCACTGGTTAATCTTAGTTCTATTTTTGTGTTATTAATTGTATTTCATTATTGCTACTAAGTATATCTTAATGTGAAACGTATGCTAAATATCGTGTATAGAGTTATTTGATTATAAATTGTGCTGAATTTGTGAAAAAGAGAAAATACAATACAGTCTACACTGGATAAACGGTCAACTGTAAATAACGATCACTTTTAAATAATAATCTGCTAAAAATGACAGTCACATATGAGTATTCATTACCGGCGTATTTGAAAAAATACTAATGAAACTGTCTGTCCACTTCAAATTTATCTACAGGGTCTATAGACAAACTACAACAGTAACATTGATAATTTTGATACCGATGGATTCGGAAAATTGTTGGATGGAACATTGGCTACATGAAAAACACGAAACTCTCGTCGAAAAATAGGACTTACCTTCGAACTCGTTATCGCCGCCATTCCTCTAGTCCCTGTGGTATAAAAAACAATATACCACGTGATTATAGACCTTGAAATAAGGAAACAAATGCTAACATTTCTGGTCAAAGACAGAAGATTTCTAGACACAAAAAAAACTGAATCTGTTGTTGACGATTTCTACTCATTTTTGTTCGTGAAACTTTGGCCAGTTTTCTATATACCTTACTCTGATGGCCCGTGTTCACAAGTTGGACTGTATATTATTTTCAGAAATAATTACGTGAAGTATGCCATGAAGTACACGTTATTAATACATCATAATTAATTTCTCATTTTGGAATATAATTAGGCAGTCCTGTTATATTCATGCACTAGTTCTAAATGAGGATTTCTCCCGCAGTATGTATTTTAACGCGAATACTCAAGTCACATTATCTGTGCGTCGGAATGTTAATGTAAAATGCTAATGGAATTGCATGTACTTGTTCAACATATTCATAATTATATATATTTAACATATTTTTAAAACGGACTGTTTAAATATAAAAATCATGATTATACACTGCTAAGATCGTAGGGCTTTTTAGCCCACCAATGATTTAGGCTTTAATGCTAATTAATAAAAAGGAGATATATATTCGCCCTCTTGTCAGACAAGGTCTAAAATTAGCCCCCGCCCTTTTGTCAGACAAGGTCTAAAATTAGCCCCCACTTCTTTTGTCAGACAAGGTCTAAAATTAGCCCCTCCACTTCTTTTGTCAGACAAAGTCTAAATTTAGCCCCTCCACTTCTTTTGTCAGACAAGGTCTAAAATTAGCCCCTCCACTTCTTTTGTCAGACAAGGTCTAAAATTAGCCCCCACTTCTTTTGTCAGACAAGGTCTAAAATTAGCCCCCACTTCTTTTGTCAGACAAGGTCTAAAATAAGCCCCTCCACTTCTTTTGTCAGACAAGGTCTAAAATTAGCCCCTCCACTTCTTTTGTCAGACAAAGTCTAAAATTAGCCCCCACTTCTTTTGTCAGACAAGGTCTAAAATTAGCCCCCACTTCTTTTGTCAGACAAGGTCTAAAATTAGCCCCTCCACTTCTTTTGTCAGACAAAGTCTAAAATTAGCCCCCACTTCTTTTGTCAGACAAGGTCTAAAATTAGCCCCTCCACTTCTTTTGTCAGACAAAGTCTAAAATTAGCCCATCCACTTCTTTCGTCAGTCAAAGTCTAAAATTAGCCCCTCCAGTTCTTTTGTCAGACAAGGTCTAAAATTAGACCATCCACTTCTTTTGGCAGACAAAGTATAACATTGGCCAATCCACTTCTCTTGCCAGACAAGGTCTAAAATTAGCCCCTTCCCTTTTGTCAGACAAGGTCTAAAGTTAGCCCCTCCCCTTTTTTTTTGACAAGGTCTAAAATTAGTCACACCCTTTTGTCAGTCAAGGTCTAAAATTAGCTCCTCCCCTCTTATCAGACAACGTCTAAAAGTAGCCCCGCCCCTCTTGTCAGTCAAGGTCTAAAATTAGCCCCTCCCCTATTGTCAGTCAAGATCTTAAATTAGCCCCTCCCCTATTGTCAGACAAGATCTTAAATTAGCCCCTCCCCTATTGTCAGACACGACCTCCCCTATTGTCAGTCAAGGTCTAAAATACTTAGTAATGCCCCCACTACCTGTAGTCTCTTCCTACGGGTCTGATTTTTGCGACACGGTCATTAGAACTGTTTGAGTGTCAGTCGCGTTCTGTCGGAGAAGGTGATGATTAAATTCGATGTATTCCAGACTTGCGTGTTTGTAATCACACGCGCAGCGAAAGTTAATGGAAAGTGCATTCACGTCATAAATTTAGTCTTGATTATTTGTACGTATACTTTTTACAAGTTTAAGTTTTATTAAATACAAAGACATGCACATGCATGCACTCTTATGCTAGATAGCATCATGTTATGTCCTACAAATCTGTTGTTTTCGAAAATTTAGCTTTAAAACTCAAATCCTGTACAAAATTGATGCCTAAGTTTGTTCTTAAATATCTTTTCTTACAACGTTTGTCTAAATTTACAAAAATAATGTCATAATGTAAGTTTTTAGGGCAAATCTAATGTTGTACTTGGAGGCGGATTGATGGTCTATTGGCAACGCGCTGAACTACTGAACGAAATGTCGTGGGTTAAAATCTCGACTCCGCCGCCCGATATTTCTGGGACTCTTTTTCAGAGTCCATCTACCGGCAACTGAACCAAGTGCTTAGTTTAGAAATCACAGGAAACAGACGAGGCGCGTATAAAAACCAGTGCTTTACACCGGTCACGATAAAGAATCAGTAAAAACTATTTGGAATAAGAGTAGAGATATAAATGCCTGGTTCCCCTGTATCTTCTCTTCCTTCTCTCTTTCGGGCGACCCATAAAAGACCCTAGATGTCTAATGGGCACATGACACATAAACATAGGTTTTACTCGCTTGCAAAAGAATATCCCCCTAACTAGTGATAGTGTGTCAACTATTCTTAGAATAATTATTAATGACCTTAAGACCTAGCCTTTGTTTACATTTTGATTTATTCGTCTTTGTTATCAGGAATATGGACTTTTTTTATTCAAACTGACGTTGAGGTCTTAATAGTTCTGATTTTTTTAGAACATCGGATTCTTTTACATTATTGGTATTTCGTCCTTTTGGGCAGTTCATACTCTTCTATGACAATTTGACAAAATGTCGGGTATTCCTCCAAATGTAGAGAAATTGTCAACTCCTTGTGGAAGTAGAAAAAATAGTTTGGGACTAGTCATAACAGTTGATCGTTTCAAGGAGGTAGTTATCATAAGAGATGGTCGTTTTGATTAGATGGTCATTGTAAGAGGTGGTCGTCATATGAGGATATCGTCATAAAAAGGTGGTTGTTACAAGAATCGGTAATTATAAGTACGCGGTTATTATAAAGAGGTGGTTATTATAAAGAGGTGGTTATTTTAAAGAGGTGGTTATTATAAAGAATTGGTTATCATAAAGAGGTGGTTATTACAACGAAGTGGTTATTATAAACATGTGGTTATTATAAAGAAGTGGTTATTATAATGAGGTGGTTATTATTATGAGGTGGTAATTATAAAGAAGTGGTTATTATAAAGAGGTGGTTATTATAAAGAAGTGGTTATTATAATGAGGTGGTTATTATAATGAGGTGGTTATTATTATGAGGTGGTAATTATAAAGAAGTGGTTATTATAAAGAGGTGGTTATTATCAAGAAGTGGTTATGTGATATTGTTACCATCCCTTAACCCTTGTAAATATTTAGCTTCATAAATACTCGCCTAGTTCTGTTGTTAATTAATAACCAATTTATCATTCGCTCTCTGCACTATCCTATACTGTTGGTGTTCTGGCATTCTGATTTATCAACTCTTAACCCCTAAACCCCGATAAGCTCCAATTTCGCCGTTTCTTGGGAGTAAATGTGGGAATTTTAGCAAATATTAATGACCATTGTTCTCAGAGCAAGTTTTTGGCCAGACGATCAACATCTAACAATTTTATAAAGAAATAAAAGTTATATACAAATTTTAAAGTGGTTTGTCCACGGAATATTCAACTAATGAAATAATTCAATCTGAAGAATTGAAATCTTCATGTATTGCTATAATTAAGTGCATAGCATGAATATTGGATATTCCACACTAAAGGGGATTTTTGAATAGTGATTCAAGGTAATAATTAATAATTTTCTTTGTATTAAGTATATTATTATTCTAGTAAATAATTATACTAAGTAGTCATAACAGGAATAATATTTGTAATGATTTATTATTGTTTTAATGGACTTTCAGACAGTTTTAAATGTCATTCATTGTTATTAAATATTGCTTACGTGAAAATATTTATTAATGCATGATATCTTAATTTGCTTAGTGTTTATACAAGTTTCGTATAATGTTGTAGATCCCAAGAGGGGAGGTTTTCTCTTTAACCGACATAAGAAGTCATTTATGAGCATACGAAGTTATAATTGATCACCATAAGAAGTTGTACCTAATCTACGCAACAAATTAGTTTCTATCAACATTAATCAAGACCAGTTTTGATATTGGACATAATTATTTCCAGAATATAGTTCTGGAAGTGTATCAAGTACCAGGACAGTGTTATATTTCTAGAATAACCTTATCATTCAAGAACAGTGTTAAATACATAGATTAATCTACAAGCGTTTTAAATTAACTTTACATCATATGATGAACATTCATGGATATTTCTGTGATTTCTAATAATTTGATTGTTATTAATTGAATTGTTTTCTTTCTTTTATATGCTGGTTTGAAAGTCCCGTTATTTTCATTATTACGTAATCTAGTTATAATTATGTTAAATTCTTTTGATATCTTTTTGTAAATAGATTTTCGAAAACTTTAAATCTTGTTCTGTTACTCAATAAGGCATAGTCCGTAACAGAATAATTGGGGGCTCGTCGTCCGGGATCAAACCAATTTGAAAATAAGCATTTATTTTATTTTTAATTCGCTTGATAGTTGCATGTGCTAAAATTTGTGCTGAGACAATTTATTAGATATCTAAGATAATTGTAAGGTGAGAATTAATTCATAACATAATTAAGTATATCTTCTTAGGAAATAGGAGCTGTATCCTTTATTTTATCCTTTATCCATACCCGTTATTGTTCCATTAGTATCCGAGATTTAAAGTCAGTCAACCCAGAATGAGTTTCAGTTTGGATGAGTTTGTAGCAAATCCATCTACGGATGAGTTTGACAAGTTAAGAAAAGATGATTTGTTGCTAGTTGCGCAACACTATAATGTCGCCGACATACGGTCATCCATGCGTAAACAGGAGTTAAAAGCGAAGGTATTAGCTGCTTTGGTAGAAGAAGAAGTGTTGCCTCAAGATGTCATTGAAAGTACCACTGACACACATGACCAAGATGCATTAAAAATGAAAGAATTAAAACTGAAGTATCAGTTGGAGATGGAAAAATTACAGATGGAAAAAGAACGAATGCAGATAGAAAAAGACATAAGGTTGAGAGAACTTGAATTGCGTGAGCACCAAGAAGTCACACGGAAAGAGTTCGACGCCACAAAACACATCCGCCTAGTTCCAAGGTTTAATGAGAAAGACGTGGACAAGTATTTTAGTCATTTTGAAAAAGTTGCCACAAGTCTAAAATGGCCTAAAGAATCCTGGTGTGTTCTTTTGCAAAGTGTTTTTGTAGGAAAAGCAAGAGATGCATTTTCTGCACTATCTGTAGACTTAAGCTTAAACTATGCTGAAGTGAAGTCCGCCGTATTAAAGGCATACGAATTAGTACCTGAAGCGTATCGACAAAGGTTCAGAAATGTTCGTAAAGAACCAACGCAAACCCATGTCGAATTTGCAAGGGACCAAGAGGAGCTTTTTGATCGGTGGATGGTTTCAAGAGAGGTCATGGATAGATATAAAAATCTAAGACAGCTGATGTTGGTAGAGCAGTTTAAGCGATGCTTAAGGCCAGACATCAAGACCCACATTGATGAACAGAGGGTTGATACTATTCAACATGCGGCAACCATTGCAGATGATTATGCACTGACGCACAAAGGAACATTCGTGCCACAAGCACACAAGCGGGATACAAAAGCAGGACAAATTAGGACTGACTATGAAAAACAAAGTAGAGATCAAGGAACATCAAGAAAATCAACTGGAGTAGATGGGGCGACCAAAACAATTATAACTTGTGCCTTTTGCAAGAAAAGAGGCCATATTATCACTGACTGTTGGATAAAGAAAAGAGAAGAAAGGAATGGAAAGACCTCCCCAAATGCATGCGTATTGACCAAACGCAGGCAAAAGCGTGAATGCTTGAAAACTGATTACAACTCTCAAGTTATGAAACAATTTGAACCATATATAACTAATGGGTTCGTCTCTGTTTCAAAAGATGCAAAACCTGTCCCAGTGAAAATTCTGAGAGACACAGGTGCATCTCAGACGTTAATGCTGGAAAATGTTTTGCCATTTTCTAAGCAAACGTCAACCGAATCAAGTGTCTTGATTCAAGGTGTTGGTGAGACTGTAAATGTGCCGCTCCACCAAATTCATATTGACTCAGATAGATTGACTGGGCCAATAACTGTAGGCATACAGCCGACTTTGCCAATCAAAGGCATTTCAATGTTATTAGGCAATGATCTTGCCAATGACAAGTTAATCACAAATCCTGTGGTTGTAGATAAGGTTGACATGAGTATTCAACCTGAAGACGAAGATACTAGACTGTATCCGTCGTGTGCAGTGACTAGAGCCATGCAAAAGCGGCTTGAAGGAAAGAAAATAGATGATAATGTAGTCAACAGTGAATCCAATGAGAAAACACTGTTAGACAAATCTAACGAAGATATTTCTTCAAATCTTATTGACGTTGAGAGTAGAGGGAACTTAATCATGGAACAAAGTAAAGACTTTCCTGTTGTAATTGAAGAGGCGTTCTCTGAAGAAGAGATAACCTCAGTTCCAGTTGGCTACTTCATTAAAGATGAGGTGCTAATGAGGAAATGGCGACCACCAGATGTAGACGCTGATTGTGACTGGGCTGTTCACTATCAGATAGTGGTGCCAAAGGCTTATCAACATGAGATAATGCATATCGCACATGACACTGCCCTAGCAGGTCACTTAGGTGTTAACAAAACATACGAGCGTGCTATAGCTCATTTCTATTGGCCAAAGATGAAGAAAGACATTTCGGATTATTGCCGATCATGTCATACTTGCCAAGTTGTTGGGAAACCAAACCAGAAAATCCCAAAAGCACCTCTCAAGCCAATTCCAGCTTTTGAGGAACCTTTCAGCAGAGTCTTAATCGACTGTGTAGGACCTTTACCTAGGTCAAAATCTGGAAACGAATATTTGTTGACTATCATGTGTGTGTCAACAAGATTTCCAGAAGCTATTCCCTTGAGGAATATTAAAGCAAAGACAATAGTGAAAGCTCTGACAAAGTTCTTCACTTTAGTAGGATTGCCCAAGAGCATTCAATCAGACCAAGGGTCGAATTTCATGTCACATCTGTTTCAACAGGTGATGCATGAATTGGGTATTGACCAATTCAGGTCAAGTGCTTACCATCCGGAATCCCAAGGTGCACTAGAAAGATTCCATCAAACACTCAAGAGTATGATGAAACGATACTGCTTTGAACACAATAGGGACTGGGATGAAGGTGTACATATGTTGCTGTTTGCAGCAAGAGAAAGTGTACAAGAGTCGTTAGGTTTTAGTCCTTTCGAACTTGTCTTTGGACATACTGTACGTGGTCCATTGAAACTCTTGAAAGAAAAGTGGTTATGTGATACTAAAGACGTATCACTCTTGGACTATGTTACCTCTTTCAAAGAGAAACTACATGATGCCTGTCAGATGGCAAGGGCTAATTTAGAGTCAAGTCAGGAACGAATGAAAGTTTGGTATGACAAAAATGCTAGAAAGAGAGTTTTCAGGATAGGAGACAAAGTTCTTGTTTTACTGCCACTTCAAGGAAGTCCTTTACAAGCAAACTTCCAAGGACCCTATGAGATCATAGATAAAGTCAATGACTTGAACTATGTGGTTCGAACTGAGGGTAGTAGAAAACAAAAAAGGCTTTGTCATATCAATATGCTTAAAGAGTATGTTCCAAGGAATGAAAGTGAACAAAAACATGCCATGGTAGTAAATACAGACATTCCCGAAATGAAAGATGATACCACAGAACTGGTAGATGATAAAACTAATGTTTCGGTCAATGTGCGATTGACTAATTCAGAAATTTTGACCAACATAGATGTCAAGCTAGGTCACTTAACTGATGAACAGAAAAATGATGTGAAACATCTAATTCTTCAATTCGAGGATTTGTTCACAGATGTACCAAGGCAGACAACTGCAGCGGTACATGATGTTGACATTGACAACTGTATGCCAATTAAACAACATCCTTATCGGGTGAATCGTGCAAAAGCAGAGATGATTCGGACTGAAACCGAATACATGCTGAAAAATGGCATAATTAGAAAAAGCCACAGTCCATGGAGTTCTCCATGCGTGCTTGTACCAAAGCCAGATGGAAGTGTACGGTTTTGTACAGATTTTCGGAAGGTTAACAATGTCACAAAGACAGATTCTTTTCCTATACCAAGGATCGATGACTGCATAGATAAGATTGGGAAGGCCAAGTATGTCAGTCGGTTTGATCTGTTAAAAGGGTATTGGCAAATTCCACTTAGTGACAGGGCCATGTCAATCTCAGCCTTTGTCACGCCTGACTCATTGTACCAATACAATGTCATGCCTTTTGGCATGAAAAATGCGTCTGCAACGTTCCAGCGCATGGTCAATGATTTGGTTTCAGATCTTAACAACACTGAAGGATATGTTGATGACATTGTTACATACAGTGACACATGGTCACAACATATTTCTCAAATTCAGGAATTGTTTGCCACATTGTCAAAAGCAAACTTAACAGTAAACATGGCAAAAAGTGAATTTTGTCAAGCAGAAGTTACTTATTTAGGACACGTTGTAGGGCAAGGGAAAGTTAAGCCACTAGAGGCCAAGGTTCAGGGTATCCAAAGCTTTCCTGTTCCTAATGACAAAAAGGCCATAATGAGATTTCTCGGAATGGCTGGTTATTACAGAAAGTTCTGTAAAAATTTCTCTTCAGTTGCACAACCTATCACAAGCCTCCTGAAGAAGAACACTAAATTTTGTTGGACTGACAGCTGCCAAAGGTCCTTTGAGAAGATCAAGTCTCTTCTCATGAGTCAGCCCATCTTGGCCGCACCAAACTTTGAGAAACCATTCAAGTTGATGGTGGATGCTTCAGATATTGGTGTCGGATCCGTTTTGATTCAAGAAGACGAAAATGCAATTGAACATCCAGTGAGTTTCTTCTCAAAGAAGTTGAATCAGCACCAAAAAAGATATTCAACTATTGAAAAGGAATGCCTGGGTTTGCTGATTTCATTGCAACACTTTGACGTGTATTTGAAGAATGCTAAACACCAAGTGGAAGTCTACACAGACCATAACCCCATAACATTCATTAACAGAATGAAGGCTAAGAACCAAAGAGTACTGCGGTGGAGTCTTGTGTTGTCAGAATACAATCTTAACATCAAGCACATCCGTGGCAAGGATAATGCCATTGCTGATGCTCTTTCTAGGGTTGGTTGACAAAACTTGGAGTACAAGTTTCAGGACTTGGAAAGTTTTGAGACAAAACTTTCTTTTTAAGGGGGGAAGTGTGATATTGTTACCATCCCTTAACCCTTGTAAATATTTAGCTTCATAAATACTCGCCTAGTTCTGTTGTTAATTAATAACCAATTTATCATTCGCTCTCTGCACTATCCTATACTGTTGGTGTTCTGGCATTCTGATTTATCAACTCTTAACCCCTAAACCCCGATAAGCTCCAATTTCGCCGTTTCTTGGGAGTAAATGTGGGAATTTTAGCAAATATTAATGACCATTGTTCTCAGAGCAAGTTTTTGGCCAGACGATCAACATCTAACAATTTTATAAAGAAATAAAAGTTATATACAAATTTTAAAGTGGTTTGTCCACGGAATATTCAACTAATGAAATAATTCAATCTGAAGAATTGAAATCTTCATGTATTGCTATAATTAAGTGCATAGCATGAATATTGGATATTCCACACTAAAGGGGATTTTTGAATAGTGATTCAAGGTAATAATTAATAATTTTCTTTGTATTAAGTATATTATTATTCTAGTAAATAATTATACTAAGTAGTCATAACAGGAATAATATTTGTAATGATTTATTATTGTTTTAATGGACTTTCAGACAGTTTTAAATGTCATTCATTGTTATTAAATATTGCTTACGTGAAAATATTTATTAATGCATGATATCTTAATTTGCTTAGTGTTTATACAAGTTTCGTATAATGTTGTAGATCCCAAGAGGGGAGGTTTTCTCTTTAACCGACATAAGAAGTCATTTATGAGCATACGAAGTTATAATTGATCACCATAAGAAGTTGTACCTAATCTACGCAACAAATTAGTTTCTATCAACATTAATCAAGACCAGTTTTGATATTGGACATAATTATTTCCAGAATATAGTTCTGGAAGTGTATCAAGTACCAGGACAGTGTTATATTTCTAGAATAACCTTATCATTCAAGAACAGTGTTAAATACATAGATTAATCTACAAGCGTTTTAAATTAACTTTACATCATATGATGAACATTCATGGATATTTCTGTGATTTCTAATAATTTGATTGTTATTAATTGAATTGTTTTCTTTCTTTTATATGCTGGTTTGAAAGTCCCGTTATTTTCATTATTACGTAATCTAGTTATAATTATGTTAAATTCTTTTGATATCTTTTTGTAAATAGATTTTCGAAAACTTTAAATCTTGTTCTGTTACTCAATAAGGCATAGTCCGTAACAGTTATTATAAAGAGGTGGTAATTATAAAGAAGTGGTTATTATAAAGAGGTGGTTATTATAAAGAAGTGGTTATTATAAACATGTGGTTATTATTATGAGGTGGTTATTATAAAGAAGTGGTTATTATAAACATGTGATTATTATTATGAGGAGGTTATTATAAAGAAGTGGTTATTATAAAGAAGTGGTTATTATAAAGAAGTGGTTATTATAATAAGGTGGTTATTATAAAGAGGTGGTTATTATAAAGAAGTAGTTATCATTATGAGGTGGTTATTATAATAAGGTGGTTATTATAAAGAGGTGGTTATTATAAAGAAGTAGTTATCATAATGAGGTGGTTATTATTATGAGGAGGTTATTATAAAGAAGTGGTTATTATAAAGAAGTGGTTATTATTATGAGGTGGTTATTATAAAGAAGTGGTTCTTAAGAGAGGTTTGTGGTATTTTTGTTGCATAAACTTGTTTTAAACTTCTACAAAGCGTCTCCTGATAGTGATCCGTGTTTGTCATTCGGTCAAATCAGAAAAATCGGAAACTGTTGATTATATTTTGTGTGCAAATAATGGTGTGCCAAGCGTCTGATGTCTGTTCGCGTTATTTGTATAATGTTTCCTCGATGTCTGATCATTTTCTAAGATTGATATGTTTTCCCGGAAAGTCTGTTGGCTAGAAATATGTTATACACATCAATACCACCATATTTGTGTTTTGTTCTTTTAGCACGATTTTTATTCGTATTAGAGTTTCCTTTAGAGATAAAAACACAGTTACGAGGAATTTATTGCTAAATATCACAGATGCAAAGTTCTATAAAAAGACAATTGATGTGAGATCTGAAACTAAATTGAACAATCTTGGCGGCCTTTTTTTAACTTTGCGAATGAATATTTATTTTGTTTTTATTTTCCGAGAAAACACGTGACGAATAATCATATCTTAGCAACGGGCTTGTATGTATAGTTAGGGTGCTAGACACTGCTAATAATCTGATATGAATGTATTAGTTATATCAGTATAGTCAAATACATGTATATAATTACATGTAGATTTATTATATCAACTTGAATGCTTTTTGAAAGAAATATTTTGCCTTAATTTTACGTTTAGATTGTTAAAATCATTAAGAATGAGCTAGCTATATATATAGTCGGCTGCATTTAATGCCAAGTTAGTCAATGTCTGTGTTAATCTGTGTATACAAAATGTTGTCACTTCAGAGAAAAACAGATATGAATGACAAATAAGACATGTTATAAAATATAATTTCATGTATATGAGGATAAATTTTACCGGCTATTATAATACCTTTACTATAAATCATGTACATAGATTAGCCCATTTAAATAACAGTAAATAATGTGTGTATAACCATATATAGTATTAATAGGGAAGCATCGTATAACGTTACCTTTATATAGAGACCATCTTTTAAGAAAGTTGTATCATTTATGTTTCTGGTTACACAATCATGGTCCTCAAAAATAGGGTAGACTGGTAGATTTTTTTTTACAATCTTAATTCTCTTAATTATTCTTGAAAGAGTCCGAAAAGGAAAAAATAGTGGGACAGTGTATCTACCGGTCGTCGGGCCTTATATTTAAGTCTAGGGTCGGGGCTAAACAAAACTTTAGTCGGGTAACAGCCCCTTCGAAAGGAAATCGTGAAATCACGAATCTTTCTAGAACTTTTCCTTGCATATTTCATGAATAGTTCATGAAGTCACAATAACTCTTTGACAGGGAAGGACAGAAACCCCTAGGTGAGAATTCTTAAGTGGCCTAATTGACATTATTACGGTTAGATTGTGTGGAAACGTGAAAAACTGGTCCGAATAAAAGAGGACGTTGTAGTGAGATCGTCTTAGTAAAGAGGTGGTCGCTATGTGAGGTTCTCCTGTATTTATGACTCATAACGTTAGTCAGTATTTTATCGATTTTATGGGCTCTCAAATTTTAGGGCTCACAAGTTTAAAGGCTATGGCTAATTATAGGTACCCAATGAACGAGAGATACTGAGTACACTCCACTCGACTGTATGGTTGAAAATTTCCACCCAAAACTACATCGAATAGAGAAAATATTGCGGTTAATATATACCGTTATTTCGGACAGTAACAATACTCGGACGCGTTGAATCTAAAAATAAATGGGTATTTTACATCTTTTCCTCAATTGGGCACTCGGGTGTAAAGTGTAAACTTGACCCAGATTTTGAGCTGTAAACATAATAAAAACCGCGTAAATTCGGTGATTGATATCTCAGCACCTTAAACGTTTGTGATTATTAATACAAAAGTTGGATAAAATAAAACTTAGATATACGTTCTGCTTCGAATCGCTTATCCTAACACGCGGCTCATCTTATTTCACGGGATAGATGGTGAATGAAACTTTATACTCTGTTTCGATAAACATTGTATATACTTACTTATTGTATGTTTTCAAACCATAGCTAAATGAGGAAAACTTGGCGTGTGTGTATATATACATTATTTTGTGTTTATATAATAGATTTTGATTCTTACAAAGTGGAAAGTTAGAGTGTTTTGTGAGCTTTACACGAAACACAATTAATGTGGAAATTCTATGCACGTGGAAATTATTCAATTCGTTACCTGTGTTCTCAAAATTGTTTATAAAAACTACGAATTTGTGTAAAAAAGGAATATAAATATTAAGTTAGCTAGATAATCGTAAATTAGCTTGCGCATCATGCGTGTGCGAAAATAAGCTAACAATACTATACCAAATTGTGCTGTGTGCAGATCGGGATAATAAATCTATTTTAAGCATTCGTTTATTAGTTTTATTGTTTCGCACGGAGCTATTGAACTATCGTGGAGAGTTGGGCTTGTATTTAGTAACGATGTCGTTTTTCAAAAGAAGGAGAAATCATTCGACGTCATCGATTGACCCCACCGAGGAGGGCATTGAAGGGATCTATAATGAATTAGGGGTAAGCAAGTAATAGTTCTCTTCATATATACTCAATAAAAATGGATTCAGTTTGGGGTCACGGTCGCTGTCATCTGTTTTATTCATAGCCAATACTTTCGTCTTGTTATAGTAGGGGGGAAACAGTTTACCTAATGCAAGACTCGAACCCGCGACCTCCTACTTGCAAGACAGATGCTCTATCGACTGAGCTAATCGGGCTGCTTAATATCACATGTACGTTTAAATTTATATATACAATACTGCTTCCTTTTCAAGTGATTCATTGCGACGTGTACAATCACAGATTCTTTATACTGACTAACCCAGCTATTTGCTTCACCCTAGCTCAAGGATTCCAAGGCTATTAGTCTCACACTCAAGGCAACACATGTAATAGGAGGAGTGACTTAGTGCACCCAACGCGGGGCTCGAACCCACAACCTCCTGTTGCAAGTCAGGCGCTCTACAAACTGAGCCAATCGGACTTGTCAATATTACGGTTCTCCTGTATCTTATCTGCCCTCATTCTCGAGCGGCACAGAAATGACCATAGCATAGATGAACATCATCACACTCACGTACTTATAGTTGACTATACCGTGCTGTTCGTGTCTCCTCTTGAATGTTCGCTAACTTACGTTCATGATGGATGTAGCTGTCACCTGGTAATGCGGTTCGTCTGTATCTCTTACAGATGATCTAACCTCAGTGTAACTTTGCATACCGCCAGTACTGAAATAGATAAGAGATTGTGATTCAGTTTTGTAATTTATATGTATATCGTCTCCCCAGTGCAATAAATGTATGAAGCGATATACAGTACAACCTCTGTAGAGCAACACCCTGTAGTAGCTGCAAAATATTGGCCGTTGTTTAGAGGTTGTTGCTCTTCAGAGGTTAAATTTATGTAAATATCAGCTCAGGGACATTTTGAATGTGTTGTTATAGATAGGTTGTTGCTCTTCAGAGGGCCGCTCCGAAGAGGTTGTACTGAATTGTCATGCCTCGATTTTAAGGACCAGCGCTAAGGACCAAAGAGGCCGGTCTTTCTATGAAATGTGGCCTTATTATTGAGTAAGAATAAGTAGAAACTGTTTAAAACCGCTTTCAGAAAAGCAGGATAAATCATGATGCTGTTTTCCGTATACAGCTCTTCAATGTAAAGACTGCCATTTATTTAAAAGAGCTAACTTCGAGGAGCCATATTCGAAAGCATCCCTATACATGTATATAGGGTCCGACAATACCCCACCATCTAATTAATTTTATGTCGGATCGCCTGAAGCGCAGTATATCGTTCTTATTACATGACGTACGATGTTATACGAAGCGGACGATTAAGTCATTAATTAAATACAGATTTTTTTTCCTTTTCAATTTATTAGTCTATGATAGCGTGACTTAATTAGGTAATCTTGATTTACAGCGACAACAAGAAACGCATTTCGCTCATTTTCAATGTACGGTAACACCCGCGCTAACAAGTGCCGCGGCGATGTGCACCGGGCTTGTTACCCGGTGATCTGGGCCCAAATTCCAGTCACGGGTAGTCATTCCATTCTCTGAAACTTTGACAAAAATCAATTTTCCTCAATATGTGCAGAAGTTGCTAGCTCTTTGTGGAACTGGTAAGAATAAAGTCCAGGAAAACTGGTCAGGTGAATGACTGTGTTTTACCTTAAAGGTGGTTTGACCACAATTTTGTATTCGACGTAGTATCAAAATTATGCCTAAATCTAAATTCGTTTATCTATAAGAATTGTAAACATTTGTTGGTTAAGCCAAAAATACTGTTCATGTTTACGATTACTCGATCGACCCTTTTTAGGGCCCATTCTGAAGTTTCTAACACCAGAATCCTGGATAAAAACGAAAGGTATGTTGAAAAGAAAAAAATGTGACCAACCTACCAATTTTCTTTTCGTAAAATAACCTTAACAAATACTATTTCCCCCTGAACATATATGTACATGTACTTAGTATTTTACGATTTATTAAAATCAAACGAACCTAATCGTACAAACTTACGAAGTATGTCAATAAATATGAATTTTATGTGTGCAATTAATTTCTCTAGCTGTCGTTTACTCGACGACAAATGCATGGCTGTAAAAACACGAAAATGTAGCGATGCGTTATCAAATTAACGTAAAACAAATTTCTTCTTTGCACTGTCAAACCTGTTGACGAACGCCACCACATGGAGAAAGAATTGTACATGATTTTTTTTTATGGAAAATTGTGCCTGCGGCCGTTGTCCAGTCAGTGGTTAGTGCAATGGACTCGGTGGTCCTTGTTCGAATCCCGCTCGTGGCAGTTCAAACCCTTCTTTGAAAGTTGGACGAAATTGTTCATTTTCCTCCATGTGTGGATACTTTGACAGCCGCTTGTGGGATAATACTGTGGAATCATTAATTTTCGTTGGGGATTTAATTTCGTGGATTTCGTGGGTCGGCTCATCCACGAAATTAAATCCCCACGAATTTAAGTGCAGAGATGATGTATTTCTTTTCAAAAATCAAAATCCACGAATTTATGTCCCCACGAAATAGCCATTTTAATAAAAACCACGAAAATTGAGCCCAACGAAAATAAATGAAAATACAGTAAGTTAGTACTGGTCAGTATACAGTCAAGATATAACCGGTTTGGTTGCTGGTGTATTCATACGAACTGACCGTCATAGGTCACTGAAATAGCCTTGAAAAAAAGACGTTATATCTACTGAAACAAGGAAAAGGTGTTCCTTGTCCAAAGGTTTATCTGTTTTGCAGTACATGTACAAATGAATATGCGCCAGAGAGTGTACGTTATTAACAAGGTTCGACTGTTTTATTGTAGACGGTATAAAAGATGCTCGATAACTTCTCGAACCCGGCGTAACCTATCTATCTATTTCTTCGCTATTTAATTGCTATACAAAGCTTAACAGCGATCTAAAAATAGCTTTAATTTACAAGATTTTTCATGCGAGCTCTTCAATAGTGGAGGAAAATGAGTTGCTGACATAAAGATTATCATCAGACGCTTGTATTTTTAGATTGCAACCTCCTGACTGATGGAGATGAGTCATATTCCGCGATGTATGATATATCTATTTATATGTGTACGTATATTTCATATACATACAGTAAGACTTTTGTTTCCCATGAAGAAGCGAAATATTTTATGGTTGATAGCTGCGTGTTTTCTTTGTATGAGAATCTCAGGTTTCGTGTTTCCAGGGCCAAAATTATAGTCTTTACTCAAAACGCTAGAATCAGTCTTCCATAGTTCATAATTTGAAAAGTCGATTATTGTACTAAATCAATATCAAATGCAAAAACCTGTGTAAGCGGCCACCTGTGAATAGAAGACACACTGTGTGTTAAGGCCATTCTTTAAAAAACTGTCATTGAATATTTTGAACAAATTAACCTCCAAATAACGGCCATATAATGTCTTTCTTACGGAAGGCCTTTGTTTAAGGGTTTGACTGTATTGATATGATTTTATCGTCTGTGAGCAATTATCGTGTCTGAACGTAAACCCAAATCTACAAAATTCAGTCATGCTTAATATTTAGCATACTATAACTTAATTATTCACATTAAAAACGCCATCTTTCATAAATCTGGTACACAAAGTAGAAAAGTTAAAATGTTAATACATGTAGTTGATACCAGTATATAGGTAAATAGGACCCACATTGTTGTTTTTTGGCAAATGTCCTGTTTTTTAACAGCAAAATCCATATCGTAGTCTCTCATAAGGCATTTTAGACAAGAACATAGAACAGGAAGGGGTTTCTACCTAGTAACCTACCCCATCTGTTTGGTAAAGTTACTCCTAAGCATAAATATTGTTCAAGTCTTTTCATTGGCCAAGTACACCGCTGAATATCGGTGGCTTTGCACAAGGGTAATAATTCATCTCTGTTGTTTTTTAACTCACATCCAGGAGCCTATGGCTCAGGATCAGTTTTTTATCGATGAAAGTCCGGCATCCGTCGTCTGTCCGCACTTAGGGTGTTTACACTCTAGAATCCACAACTCTTTGAGGCCGCAGGCAATCCAACTTGGTCACAATGTATACAGCCAAAATATGATTAGGGCAAAATTTGATTAGTATTTTCAGAGTTACGGGCCCTTGACTTAGAAAATTTGCTATATTTTAGCTTGTTTACACTCTATCGCCTTCATTTCTTCACCAATTCTAATCATATTTACAGTGAATGTACATTTACCTGCATCTAGTATTTACAAACATTAAAGTTCATTTTGATGAAAATCTGTGTAGGGACGGGTCATACCAGATGAAAAACTATATCACATAGTCATTAATTATAGTGTAGTTGTTCTCAGGTGAGTGAAATGGGGCTATATTGGCCCTCTTATTTGGTGTCATGGTGACTTATTTGCTTCCTGATTTTGAAATGAATAAACAAAAAAACTGACGTCATTGACCTGCGTCTTTGGAATTATCCATTCTCATTTTTGTGAGAACTTTATCTTTTTCAAGTCTCATTGCTATAAGCGGCCATCAAATGAAACCTTTTAAGGAGATATAATGGAATTCTATCGCGCGATGGGAATTAACGACGAAGAAGATTATGAAATAAATACACCACGGGAAACTGATTCTAATATTGACATAATGTTTTTTGGTTTAATCGTAATGCGAAATAACAGTTTACATTCATTATCATGTTCGGATGAGATAATATTTCGTTAATCTGAAGTAAAAACAAGGAAAGGCTGAAATAATTCAATTTTCGTATCTTTAAAATTTTATATGTTTTGACTGCGATCGACTTATTTTTTTAAAGAAGGACCCAGATAAGATTTAGTGTCTTCAAAATGTTTCCCGAAAATGGTTTTGTAAGAGTTGTTTCCCCCTGTTTTTGTTTCAAATCTTTACCGCCACGTAAGTTAAACGTTCTTTTGAAACACATCAAATAAGAAAGACATATACATTGTTCTTGATTTGTCGTCTTGAAGTAACGAAACGAAGTATTTTTGTTATAGAAATAATACAATTTTCTTGGCATAAATGGCTGCTTTTTACCACGTATTGGGCCATTTTTAAAAAAAAATGTTTATTTACATTAACCCTATCCAAATAATGTTCTGTGGGTAGGTAGAAAATGTTTTATTTTTTAATATTATTTTTTTATGTTGAACCCTAAATATTTGTCTGAGTGCAATTTTATTGGAAAAACATTTTTTACGAGGGGCCAAAACGTTGAGTAGGGGCCATCTTAGGCAAGAAGGTAGCGTTACAGCAAACACGTTATTTTAGGATGGCCTTTCTGCCTATCAACGTAGCTTTTATTCGTCGAAAATGGTATTTTTAATCTTTGGCAACTCTTAGGCTAAGAATTCCTCCGAGTTTAACTATGGTAAACAATGCATGTTTTCGCCATCAATAATCGTAATCAAATTATTCCGCGCGCATTCCAATCTATTGTATAACTTCTTAGATACGTTAACGTACAATAAAACGTGTATGAAAAATATATTAATAACCTGGCCCCAGTTTCACCAAAAAACTTAAGTTTTTGCTCAAACTCAACTTATTTATTGTATCAATTATTTCTCTATATTAATGTATTTTATTCTAAAAGTGGCATTAAAAGAAGGTACAAATATGGTCTAATAACAGTTTCCCACAATTTCAATCTAACAATAGTCTGTTGATATGGAATAATTGAATAAAAATGATTTGAGTCTGTTATTGGATATTGGACTTTCGACTAAAAAATGGGTTTTGGGCCTTAATCTGTCATCTGAACCAAAAATAATCTATGTTGGCATGTTAAACATAATCTAAGTATATCAGAAAACAAATGGCAACATTTCTAGTCAGTGACATGAGATTTCTAGACAGAAAAAATACTTGAGTCCATTATTGAGTTTCTACTCAATTTTGTTCGTGAAACTGGGGCCAGTAAAATAGTTTGCAGTAGACAGGGTACAGGGTAAAAGCTATTCGAAAAGAGTAGGGCTATAAATGCCTGGTTCCCTGTATCTTATCCCCTCTCTCTAGGGCGGCTCTGAAATTACCATAGCGATCAAATGGGCCGTTTAACAATAAATAAATAAATAAATTGCCGTAGATAATTTTTGTTGGCTCAAATTATGTCAATAAGGTTAAGATTCGTGTCTTTAAAATTAATTCAGGATACATGCTTACACGCCATTGTGATAAAAACGCAACGCTCCTTTCCCCAAACTTTGCCTTACAGTAATTCCTCGATTTCAAGTCCTCATTTAAGACCATTATACATGGTTTTAGTATGGAGGTGGTCGTGGACTACACATTGTACTGTTCTCCAAAAAACTAGTCTGAAATTCAGTGGTCGTTATCACAAGGTTTATGTTATTTTGATGCGGTTCTAGGGTAAAATATGTAATATCCAATATTCTTTTGTCATGTAGTCCATGGAAACGCGTTAAATTCGTTTCCAGCGTAAAACAAATCCGTAACTATTTCTCTTAAAGTCCTCTTGGCGATTGCTGTTCCGATATTGTACAAAATACGCTCGGATTTCACTAACTACTGAATGGCAATTTATTTGAACGGTATAGCTTCGAGCTATACTGGTATAATTAAGACAGCGAACATCGTTGAAATTCGGGGCACGAGGCAACTTTTGTAGATTACTTTCAGATGTTCGCTTATCTTGCAGTTAGTCTTAGTTTCTTGACAATTATATTCGCGTCGCTTGTGGTATATTGCATAGTATTCAAAATGTACTATATAACTAATGTTTATTCACAATAGATATGAAAGATCTTACGTGTGGCGTAAGCTGTTACTATGTAAAATATTAACAGAGTGAAGATGCAATGTGCAAAGTCCATCTCTTGCGATTTTTGCGTAACAGAGTAACGGCTTTCGTCGCACATAAATTATGATCTATCATATCTATTGTGAATAAGTATTAGTTATGATATACTGCATTTTCATTTATTTTCGTTGGGCTCAATTTTCGTGTTTTTTACTAAAATGGCTGTTTCGTGGGGACATAAATTCGTGGATTTTGATTTTGAAACGAAATGCTTTATCTCTGCATTTAAATTCGTGGGGATTTGATTTCGTGGATGAGCCGACCCACGAAATTATATCCCCAACGAAAATTAATGATTCCACAGTATATTTTTTAAGACAATGGGTTCCGATTTCCTTCAGGTTTCCTTGAGGTGTTGATTGTATTTGTTTGTTCACCGTGGCCTTTTTTGCCGGTATATAAGAATACTTAGTCTTCTGTGACTACGCCCTCCTCAGAAAACAACATAACATCAACCCAACACAAACAGAAATAACTTTCATCTATCATATTCAGCTATCATCGCTTAATTTGTTGAATTCCACCCATGCAAACACCGACGCAACATTACAGAAACATTTTAAATGAAAAACAGGTTTATTACATTTGTACTTGTATCCATTTCATTTCGAAATAACATTTTCTCCGCCTGGTCCGCTATTACCAATTGTCCCAAATAACCAGACTTATTTGCATGCGAAAAATTGTGCCATTTACGGAATGTTTGTTGAATTATTCATTACACACAAAGTCACCATCTTCTGATAGAGCCATTAGACTCATAATTAACATAATTATTTTTTCGACTTTTTTGTTATCGGGAGATGAATTCTTCGAACAGCCAAAACACTTTTTTGTTGTGTGTTTTTGTGACAATTCTGTATACAAAGTGACATGCCACGACCGTTCACACACATAAAAACAGAACAATTGACTTCTGGCTCGAAACCGTGGGGAGGTATATGGTGCTCCGCTCCTTGACAAAGTTCAAGGGCATTCGTCATTGGTACTCGTTCGATGATGCAAAGCTGTAAGCAGTAATGCATTGTTCACTGGGAACACACTTTTAGTGTATTCGATATACCTCGAGAAAGTAGACTGCATCCTTTTGACATATGCTGCGCACAGTAATTAGTTCGTCATGAATCGAGTACCAGTTTACTAATACCGTTTCATAAAGGGAGACAATTCAAGCGAAAAATTAACATTGGTGCGATCCCTATTATTGCTATTAGACTATGGGGCACCAATACCCCCCCTCCCCCCCCGGAGGCATTTTTCTACAGTATGTTTTTCTGAAAGTGTATGGAAAGACCTACCAAATCCCAGTGTCTACCATCTGGATGTTGGGGCTTTACTCCGTTACCGCCATTTTGGGGCGTTACCATAATTGAAATTTTAAAGTTAACACAATACCGCAAAGAGATCAAAATAATTTGTGTTAAAGGCTTTGTAATTATGATTATAAGCACAGAGAATGTAAACAAGAGTGTAGAAATGTTAAACTCATCATCAAATGTGTTATAATTTACGTTACCGATATTATATCACTGAAATAAGGTCACATATACTCAAAATATTCGATTATCATCATATGCTTACTGTTTCTGGATCGAGCAGAACACTATCTAATGGGTAAATGGTACTCAATTGTATTATATGTTGACAAGGTGAAAAAAACGGTCACAATAATGCAGAAAATATGTGTATATTATTAACCGCATGCGTTACCAAAATATAACTATGAACATAAGTGCATGTATAACTAGACCTTGATATTTTTTGCATCAGACATTATAAAATCTAAAGTGGCATTTAGGCTTATATTAAAAAAAACCCCATTTCATTATAAAATTTTCATATCAATCAATCAAATCAAAGCAATCAATTGTCAATAAATAAATAATTTCATTAATCAAATAAATATTTAATTTAGTGTATCAATTTCATGGTAACTTATAGATTTATTTCTTTTTTCAATGATTATGCAATTGTAACCTGTGACCTACCAGTGGCCATGAAATCGTTCTCATTGGTTTGGCAGTTTCCGGAACAAATTCACTAATGTCATAGTGAGAATGGGTGTATTTCACACACTTATGCTCCATCTTCGATACATATAGGTAAAGTAATGAACGACAGTGGTCTCGCGGAACTTATGATAAATTCCGGAATTGTGCCAGTGGTTCTCTTGACAAAGTGACGTCTGGGAAACACTAAAACCAAGCTCTGTGGGAGCACAGGCCCTTATCGAAGGGTCAATTACACCGGCCAAGATTTGAAGAAACACAACCTTTCACACAGAGTATTTCAGCATAATATAACTCAGATACGAGCAGAACGTAACGCATTTGGCCTGCTTATGCTCCTGTCAGTTCAACATGACATAGCCCTGAAGCTTACCTGGTCATTTCTTCTAGGTCGAGTGCCTTATATTGAATCACCAATAGAACCAACAACTAGCCATTCTACAGAAGGCGCATCCTATGTTGTTAATGGTAACGCCTAATTGGGTAACTGCAGAGTCTTATAGCAGTTCCGGACACATTCGAGCAAGTAGCTGAGGCGATTTCTTATCAGTTGTAGATTTTATATCAGACACTTACAACAAACAGTCTATTAAATCAGATGAGTGCCGATGACGTTTGGCAGCTCCAACGTTCTTGTTCTCAGGTAAAAAAACAATAACTCCATGAAATCGGATGGGCTTCATATCTAATGACGACAATAAGACACAGTCAATGAAGCTAGTCTTTAAGCAGTCTTATAGAGATGGCGTCACAGTCACACTAACTGAGATTCAAAGCACTGAGATTACAGTATGGAGCAAAGTTTAAATGTGTTAGACAAAACCATCGTTAAACCATTTAAAGGCCGGTGTTATTATCATTTTGAATTAAAATTTGCATGTCAAGTATGTATAGTCTGTACAGATGTACATCATTTTACCAATTAACCACAATTACCAAGGAAAAGCTATCATGTGTCAATACGCAATCTCACTAATCTCAGAGACAATATAGTGTTCCAGCGCTACTTTACTGAATGAAACTATTTTCAATATGAAGTGAATTTCGTTACCTCAACAGTTAATGATGAAACGGAGGAAACAAACAGAATCCTGCATATATCTCCAACTTTTATCAAAACTGCAAAGTCTGCAATGTATACTTATACTATTTTTCAAAGCGGATGTATATGCGTCACGTAATTGTAATTAGAAAAAGTAATGTATAGCTATAGGAGCTTTGCTCCTATAAATGAAGATTACATGACAATATTAGCCAATTTACCACGCATGTTTGTTCGGATGACGTTTACAGTGCCATTGAGACATTTGTATGTGTGTTGTTTGGTCATTAAAATACGACATCAATAAACTGAGGTATGACAAGTATCAAAGCCATGATTGTGTTCTGAACGCTTTAAGTGGTATGGACATGAGCTTACTCACTCCCTGCAGATCCCGTCTCGTACGTTCAATGTGTTACGGATGGTTATAAGGTGTATATTTGGACCCATGCAAAGAGGGCAATCTTGATCTTCTAAAAGTGGATGAAAGTGGTTGGAAATTCAGTCCTGACAACATGCTGGAATACAACTGGTACGAGGATAATAGTGTGCCAAAGGCAAGCGACGCAGAAGACACTGGTGATAAAAACGACATTGAGCTCATTAGTATGCTCGATGCTGTCTATGAAACAGAAAAGTGATGAGGATTTGTGAAATTCGTGAACGTTTGCCATCAGAACAACAAAAATACCTTGATGACAATATGTACAGCTAATGAAATCTGCCATAACATACAATATTGCACTTAAGTATATATATATAAATAATCATGTAACAAATGGTAACGTAAATGACTTACCATACACGTGTTTATGTGTTTCAATGGCACAATGTTTATTGCACTGTCGCTGTCATTGTAAATTTGATTGTTTCATAGATACATATTCTTAGAATACATTCGATGATGATTTTATAACAGTTTCATAGAAATGTTGTTACTCGTTTATGAATAATTTCAAACGTAACACAAATAAAACCATGTAACGTAAAACACAATCAGTGATGAACTAAAAAAGTTGGAAATTCAATGTTAATTTATATGTACGTATTGCCAGTAACCAAGTATAAACATTTTGTATATCAAATCAATGTTTTATGCCTTGTAAAGCGTGTTAAGTACTTATCGTGATAAAATTAACGTTATGTAACGTAAACTACTATTATCCCAGTCAAACTTTACAACATTTGTAACTAGAAATGTTTTCCAGTTATGGGTATTAATGAATGCATCATGATTACCTATTACTGTATACCTATTTGATCATAGCATGTGATCACAGTAATATAAATGATTTCCATGTAACACGTATACTTTTATATGTAACGTATTTTACGTAAAATGAAGACATAAACGAGCATTCAATGAAAGAAAAACATGAACATGTGGTAGTATAAAAACATTGTTTACGACTGCTTTTGTGTTAATTTAACATATACAACTGTCATTTCCTTATCATTTTAGGGTAACGCAGGGTAACGTAAATTACAGAGCATATATAGTGCAATTAAGTGAAAAACATGCATTTGATCGACAAGTAAAGCCGTTGCTAACTTATTATGGTCAAAGGAATTGTTCAAATTGATGAATTATTGAAAATATCTAGAATAAGACTTCTAACAAAATAAAATTATTGTCAAACGTATTTTTCGGTAACGGTAATTAGCATGCTGTAGTTCACAAACGCCCCAACGCCCAGATTGTAGACACTGGAAAAATGATCAGCAGGCATTGAGCTTTCAAAAAAATGGTGTCTACAAAAATGCCTCCGGGGGGGGAGGGTTTCGCCCAGTAGCCCATAGCCTATATCAAGTTTAAACATCATGCTATGGATTTAATTTTCCGATTGTCTTCAGATATATTTTGAAGAATAATTTGGAGAATTAATGAGAACAAAATAGTTCATCGGAAGAAAAAAATCAGAAATCTAAAGCGCATGAATATCATGAAACTGAATTGTTAAAAAAATAGTCCCGAGTTATTCAGTCTAATCATTGAACAAAGATAACCACTTCAGGAAAATTAATTATATATTAACTGTTTGACTTATCACACCTTTAGACCTTTCCTACCATTAGGGCTGTGGATCGTTGGCTAAGTTGCGATCCGATCCAATCCACGGTTCAACACTTACGATCCACAAATCGAATCACGAATCTTTTGTTATCAAGTAACCCATCTAAAACTTCAACATTGCAGTCCTGCAGACAGCTAAATTTATTTTTCTTTTAATTTGATTCGTGAATACCCGAGTACTCGGATATTCACCGCAGCCCTACCTACCATTATAAAGTACAAACAAACCTTTAAAAAGATCTCTCAGAGAAACGAAAAAAGGTTCTGTTAGCTGATCCCCACGCACAAACTCACATAGAGGTTTATTTTGTCTGCTTACAAGTACGGCAAACATGCGCGGAGTTGTGGCCAGTGCACAATCGTTTGCTTTGTTCTTTTAGGGAATTGTTCACTCAGATTCACTTCTATGTCACATTTGTGGATGGTTTTCTGAGGTTGGACAATGAACAACAATCAGAATATTTTTACAAATTTTGTGATTCAGTTTGTTATTTAACAGCTCTATCGATCCGCATCAAACATACTACAATAGAACATTAATGGATCTCAATTGAAAAAAAACGGTTCACAGCTAAAAAACTCATTCAGATTGCCTTCATCTGTTTCCTGAAGTCTGCTTTTTTATACAATTCTTTTCTAATCATTGTAGAGATTTTTATAGCATTTGTTTTCTCTTAATTGCGATGTGTTCTTTGTAATTGTTTGTGTTTGTCATTGCGTGACTCGAAGATAACAATGATTGCAACGTTAATATTGCTTTCACGTCATCAACAACATCATCATCATCATTATCGCCATCATCATCATCATTATCTACATCCATCTTCAAAATGCTCATTGTCATGGTCAAAATCATCGTCATCGTCATCACCATCATCATCATTACATTCATCATCAACAACAATAAGGGAAAGAAGACCATCATCAGCAGCATCTTTAGTGTGATCGCCGTAATTGTTACTAAAATTCTATACGCCATGATCATTAGCATCAACAGAATATCACCGGTCATTGTGTGCATTAACGGCATTTCAAAACATAATTTCCGTTGCGCTGTCTTGAAAGCTATTCTCGACATGGCGTATTACTTTGCAGAATTCCACTAGGGTTTTAAACGTCTGATAAAGGAAGTTCCAATTTTCTATTTACGGTTTTAAACGGATCGTCAATAGAAACTTTCAGAATTGAATTTAACTTCCTACGTCGCGTAATCTAGTTAATAATGCAATACACATATAAATCGTATTTCTCAATTTGTCGTCGCTGGGAGTTTAGATTTCGCTTGTTCAGCATAAAACATGACTAATTTGTCAGAAAATAATTTGACGTAAGTCCTATGCTTGATTAATTATTCAATATTGCAAAGTTGTTTTTATTCGCTTTCAAATCTCATTTTAAGGCCTAAAACAATAATTGTTTGTTTCCGGTTACATACTGGGTGAAAATTGGGTATTATAGCGTGTGGAAAAGATAGAAAGTGAGAAAGTGAATGTAGCGCATCCGGGGCCTTATAATTGGTCTAGGGTCACAGGGGAAAAATAGCGTAGGTCGTGTAACAAGAAGAACATTTTGTAACCATAAACAGTTTGCTCTTTAATATCGCACTTACTACAACAACGAGTATATTTACCGTTTATCTGTATCTTCTAAGAGAAGAGCTTGCCCGGAACAGCTAAGGCGGCAGAATACAATGCTGGCGATTTCGAGGTCGCGAAGTTCGAAGCCTAGCATATATATATCATACATAAATTGTCTTGTGTCTTATACTCCGGGAGAAACAGCCAACTTCCCACATAATATATACAACACACAGACGTGACACCAAATGCCTTCAGAGGTAATATATATTCCGTCGATTTGTCAAAGAGTATCAAATGCCGTATGTAATATATTAGTTTACCACTGAATGTCTGGCTTGAGATATTCTCTAGAAAGTAAAAAATAGATAAGACCTCGCCTAGGGCCCAGTGGTTAGTGTGCTGTAATTGTTACTCGGAGATCCGTGTTCGAATCTGGGCCGCGGCACGCCAAACCCTTCTATGAAAATTTGACCAGACTGTCAATTTTCCTCTGTAATTGCAGAAGTTGTCGATTTCTTGTGGAAGGGTAAGTTAAATGCTAATTAGAATACAGTCCAGGAAAACTTGTTATATGCTTTGGCCGTTGAATATAACTGAGAAAAAAACTGTTGAAAAACGGCGTAAAAACCCTCTGAAAAAATTGACAAACCAAGGTTTTAATGAGACAGATTCCTCAAATTTTCTACAGCGCCATTATTCAAAACATGTCATCTTTTTACTAGGAAGAAAAACATTCCCCAGTGTGACTTGTATAAAATTATAAAATGTCACGAACTTTTCGTAATTTGAACATATCACATAGAGTCACCCACGTGTTCAGGGCTTTCTTTGTAATTTGTTATATATTTTCACGCCTTAGACACGATGACACAAGACTTCTTAGAAACACAACCAACGCAATTTTATGATCGTTTTTGTGTGATACATACAGAGGGGGTGGCGAAAATATCATGTTTACTCTTCGTTTTTACCAATTTATATAAATTCGTAAAGGTCATTGATATAAATATGGTTTTGAATCAATGAGACCGCCTAAGAATCAAACCCGCGCAACAACGGCGGCTGTGCTTATCAGTAACAAATCTTATACTTTGCCAACTGAGCCGTCGCAATGCCCCAGACAAAAAGAAGGTATGATAAATAAACCAGGTTTATTGATTTTTATTTTGTCCATTCTACGTTGGACGGCTTTTGTTGCCAGTTTTTAAAAAAAAAAATTCTAAGCATCTTAATGGATGATTTTGGCCAATTACTCGGCTACATTAAATCTAGGCTGGGTCGTGACTCAGTGGTCATTGTGCTGTATTTGTAACCGGGCGAACAGGGTTCGATTCCCAGACGTGGCAGGTCATACCGTTTCATGAAAACATGACAGAAATGTCGATTTTCCTCCAAATTCGGAGAAGTTGTCGGCTCCTAGTGGAATGGTAAAGTTAGCAATGGTTCGAATACCGTCCAGGAAAATGTGTTAGGTGAATCGACTGCCGTATATACTAGTTACTGAAAAAAATACATGTTAATACGTTTAATTCTTAGCATCTTATTAGATGATCTTAACAAATCACACACGATTAGATTAAATTATAAACATCTTGTTTGGGTGTTTAGGGATTTGTGACTGTACAAAACGAACGCCACTACTAGTACATTTCTCACCCAGTATTCTCATTACATTGACAAATCGGCGGAAATTACCGGACTTTGTCGAAATGTCACGTAAACTTTGCTAAAACAGAACAATATCGCACGTATTTTTGTCATATCAAATACTGTCTAACTTGTCCTTTGGGAGTTTACTTCATTTACCGTTTTCTCCGGACTGCGCGATAATATTGTCGAGTTAACTATCTCCATTTTCCATTGGGATCTCATCACAGATGTTCCCCGTTCATTGTTAGAATTATATTATTTCCTGCGCATGCGCGGTGATCAAATTTCTGCAGTTCATTAATACAAATGTTATTGTTATTGATTTTGCGTTATTTTACCGCTGTGAAAGACTTTCTACGAAGCCATGCTCATTTGTAACATAAAATTGAACATTTTAACGCATGAATTGAACAACATTGACATCCGATATAGAATCGACATTTTTACTTAGTTCTATCGGGCCAATATAATGCAATTACCTGGCTTCCTTTACGTCGAGTTGTCACTAGCGTAATTGCATATTAGCGGGTATCACAATTATATTGAAGGCTAAGAAAAACAATTTAAGTGTTTCCACGTCTTTTTGAGGACGCGAAAAACTAACAAATAATGCTTTCCATAAAGAATTGTTTGCGATAGCACCACCTACCTAACAAAGATGCCCATTTTTGCCCTCTTTGGTGAACTTTTATTTCAATAAAAATAGTATTCAGTTCTGTCGTGTATGTTTTGGTTCAATATAAATTGTAAACAAAATAAATTCCTACCTACCTACCCATTGCAATATCTCTTGGGAGGGTTACCGCAAACATACATCTTTTTTAACTTTGGCCTTATAAAGGACATTAATTGATTAAGTTCTTAGTACATTGTATGTCATAAATCTATTATCATACATTTTAAACATTTAACATCTAAACCAGTTAGCTTAAACATTCATAACATTACATGTTTAAAATCTTGTCCCCCCCCCCCCCCCTCTTACAAAAAATGCCTACATGCCTACCGTCTGTTTAAGGTTTGGTTCGCCTAACCGAAAACTAAAATTGTGTAGGAGTGTCTAAAACAAGGCATTTTTCATGAATTTAGTCCTACAACCTTGACATGCCCTGCGCCCAGAAATGATTGCTTCAAGATGCACCCATATATAATCACTGGCAGCCACACACTTCTGCTGGCTTGTTAAGGTGACGGAGCATCAATATTTTTTTATGCGGCCTACCGAACGGAAACGAATTCAGCATCAACATTAAATTTAAGAAAATTACACATAACCTGTATTGAAGCTTCTGTAACAATCTCATCTTATAACAAAAGTGTAATTATAAAGGACTGTTATATTATATTATTAAAGGAACGGATCTATCCTTAAGTGTCAGGTCGATTGCTTTGAAAAAAATGGATCTAGTTGATGTTGCTTTTTTGTTGCTGTGTATTTGTTGTTGTTTTTGCTGTTAGAGCGATTTTGTTTTAAATAATCTTCGTATTTGATATTACATTGTTTTAACAATTGTGTCATTTAATTCATATACGTATTAGATATTGCTGGCCACGACCGCGGTCCAATGGTTAGTGCGCTGTTTTTTTAGTAATTCAACTGTGTTGTATCCTTATATAAATTAAATAAAAAAAATACGTCAATGTTACTTTATACGTGAGAGATTTGTCGGTTTTCCGTTGTCCGATTTTATTACTTAAAATTTGAGTTGTGTCCCTTTAAAACGATGGGTTCAATTCGATCGTATATCATGTACAGTTTAACACAGCTATTATTAATTAATTCCCGAGGTCCCTAATAATATTACCTTTTCATTTCCATATTTCACTATATTCGTAACACTGAAAGAAAGAAATAACATCTTCAGGGGAAATAAATGCTTCAATGCATTCGATTATTCCCCCTTTCTTCAAATTTATGAATGCAAAAATGATATACGGCTAATAATAAGCCATTTAATTCAGATTCATGGGCATTTTTATGTTGGTGTTTTTGAATACTAATTATGCTTAGATATATATACATATATAAACATTGATATTGTTAATTACGTCGGTAATTGACAGATACGAGAAATCGCACGTGATCTGGGCTAGTTATGACGCGTGCATGCTCTCGCTATAGTGAAATTAAGGACGTGCATCTATTTTTAGAAATGCTTGTTTCAATTCGCACGTGTTTTCTGTTTGTTACATAACTTGTGACGTGTGTACATAATTCGTCTTGTCTGTTAACTATTTATATAATTAACAGTACGGTAATGATAATATTCACTCGTAACTTTTATCCATACAAACATGTTAATGGGGTTTTTATTAATATGTTTACGGTCTTGTGAGGTTTATTCAATTTATCGCCAGAAAAAGATCGCGCAATACAGTCAAACTTAACTTCGCATCCGACTCGTATCTCATTCATAGCGTACACCTTCCTTTAAGATATGGCCTTAATCTCGAGGCCTACTACATATAATAATGTATTAATGTATAATCAAGCGAAAATGCAGAATTCCATTGACTTGGGATTTGTATAAATGCCGTTACAATACGGTTCTAGTAATTGTTCTGAAATTTGAAATTCATTATATGCGAAAATAAATGTATCCGATTCTCATTGTATTTTATGTTCTTGCGATATTCGTTCCTGCAGATTCATTAGTTATTCGTGCATAACATTTCCCCCGATATTTAAATGAGGCAACCCTTTTCCCTCAACGTGGATCTTCGTGAAATCTAATGTATCAATTAATTAAAAACTGAGGTTCACATACTTTTATTTCATTCATTAAATTTATTTTCTAGCTCGCTTGAATCATTTCAATTATTGTCGCTTTGATCACATGACTTCTAAGGAAATTCGGTCAGATGTCGCAGTGAACACACTACAACATTCGTATTGATTTCATTCTGTGAGATGAATGTACGTAAAATGTAGATATCACTAAAACGAAAAGTTATGTCGATTCCTTGGGGACATTCAGTCCTTTGATTAGTAATTCGCAGAATATAAATATCGTATTCTAACACTATATTAGTATGCATATTTAATTAGCTTGTGTAATAAATATACCACCATGAATGGAATGAAACGTGTAACAGGGAGCGTATTAGTTCTAACAAGGTGATAGTTCGGTGTCCTTGTTTTGTCAGCGAGTCTGAGAGTCCTTTGATGCTTGTAAAAGATGAAACGACCGTCGAAGTATGTTGCTAATTCTAGCCTTTTCCTCTTTGTACCTAGCAATAAACTTGTTTAGAAAGCTGAATAATTGCTTTTGTGGCATTTCGTTATGATCGGAGAAACTTGAATTGCTAATCCGTTGTTCGATTGCTCTATTAGTTATATACGGTCATACCTTTGAACAAAGACCACCTTTGGGAAAGACATGATAATTATGGTCTTTATTGACTGGTGGTCTCTATTCAGATGCCATTTTACTCTAAATAACCAATTACCATTAAACAAGAAAAACAAAACGATATAGGTAGACGAATTACAAGAAGCATTGGTTTATGTTTTTTGTATGAAGTTGTTTTTTTCATAAAGGATATTGATTGTATATTTTATCCAATCTTCCATTATAGAGTAAAACATATTTACATGATATGAGTAATACACATATATTGCCAATCATGAGTATTTGACAAATGAATAAATTCATGTATATATAGTTCACAAGCACATGGTTATATCATACCCTACACCAACCAAATAGAATCAGCCCTAAATGTTAACAAATTCACCATAATCTGCTATGATACAATCACAATGAGCTTCAAATAGCATTATGCCACACAACAACTTATCTAGGTGAAATGCCTTCATGATTTACTTACCTATCAGCTATAAATAGATTCAGTCATCACCATTAGCCAATCAAATGGCCAGGATTAGCCAAACTAGTAATAGACACTATAAAATAATACACAAGTATAATTCGTCTAGAACTAAATGCGTCCCTAAAATAAGGATTGCCTTTATTCGGAGGTGGCCGCTAGCACAGGGTTGACTGTATATTTCTTAGTCATAATGATAAATTTATGGACTTGCTAATTGGTACCTGTCCGTGTTACTAAGTCAATTCTAGTACCAAATTACAGTCATCTAGTTGGGAACGTCTAATTATCGTGATTAATGTAGATGCATAAATCAAAATGGCTCAGTAAATAAATCTCTATTATTATGAAGTAGTTTTAGCATTTAGAGATATCGCTTAATATATTTTGGTGAATATTTATTGAAGCAGTTTTACTAGAGAAGCACTATTTTATTTTGTATTTGATTATTATAAATATATGTTTTATATGAAGGGTCCGTATTGTATCGAAGATTTGCCATTGTCATTGTACATGGCATTATTGTTTAGAATGAAATCAAGATAAACGTACCAAATGTACATTTTGTAACGCTCTTGAAGATGAATACCATCAAATTAACTTGGTTCTTCCATTGTGTTGTCACTGTCTAATAGAAGATCAAATACCATTGGCTTGTCTCATTTCAACCAATCAAATGTGTTCCTCCATTGTGATGTCACTGGTCGGGAACAGAAATCTATTAAAGCTCAAATACCATTGGCTTGTCTCATTTCAACCAATCGAATTTGTTCTTTTATAGCGTTGTTATTGCAAAGCTACTTTCTTCACACACGGTTGCATTCAAGACACGTTCGCCTATAAGATGTATAGAAACCAATAACATAGACATCTTTCCTCCACAGAATAAGATGTCTGCGTTTATTTTCGAAAATAAAAAAAACGCAGTGTAATCGATTACAAACGTTTGTCAATCTTTAGCGTATACATCGCTCATTTTGTCCTCAAACATCTCGGTAAATTGGAATGACGGTCGATAATTAGATTTTACTGGTCGTTCTTAGTACATATAAGCTTGATTAGTTTTCGTACAAAAACGATGAACTCGGAGCATCCTAACCTCTACTGTTAGTTATCTAATGAGAGGTTCTACAGCTTTCGCATACTGTAGTTATTTTCGTAAATGATCAATAACATTGTATTGCTAGCATCGGCTTGAATGGCATTCACGTTATCAACTAACTCCGTGTTTATCGTTGTCTCAGCGTATTAAAACGCCTCTTTACAGAAACGGTTACTGGATTTTAGCCATGGCGTCCAATGGAATCATGAATTAAGGGGCTGGTGTTCTAGTATATTTTGTGCATGGTCAGTGTTGAAGCTTACAGTCACAATATTTTAACAATAACTGTTTGGAATTTAAGGATTCCACATGCGAATCGACTTACACTGGGGATATTAATGTGACGTTCGGTTCTTTTAAATGGATTTGTTATTTTCCACGCTTATAATACGGATTACTGGTTAAAGGTAAGCGAAATTGTGACAAAAATGCAATACATCTGTGATGTGATGACGTTCTAGGTACAAGGAGAATGACTCGGTCAATGTGCATCGTGTCCATAGGTTAAATTTATATCCTTAAACGGTTAAATCCTGAGTACAGTTTCACGCTTTAATACTTATATGCATATTGATCATTTTAAGAGAGGATACAACATGCTGATCTTTTTTAAAAATTCAGCGTTGATAAGAAAAAAATATTTTTTATGGTTTATTCACAATCATTATACCACAGTGTCCAAATTAAATTATTTTGTCATGTAAACAATTCCTTGTCTCAATCGATTTTGAATTATGTGCTATTTAAGCTAGATATTTAAGTATGTTAACTTAGTTATATTTCAAAGAAATGTTTGCATTTGTTATTATTAAGTGCGTTTACATTATTGATAAAGACTACATGAATTCTCCGACACGCAAGATGTACATCACTTATGTGCTTCTAAATATAAACAATATTGAATAATTATTAGCACTTGTTTACAATGCATGCGAACTATAAATAAAGATACAAATGTACGCCAACAGCGCCTTTGTCATTTCCGTCTATTTCCTTTTGATTTCTGAGATTTCCAAGTTAAAATTGTCTCTCAGAGTGTACATATATATGGAATTACTCGATGTTTCAAAATCCCTGAAATTTGAACCACAATCGTTGTGTTATTTTTCGCTGGGCTTTACCCAGGGTTATTTGCCGTAAGTTAGATTGACAGCTTATTTGAATATGTTTTTTGTCTGGTCCCGGATTGGTTACGAACTCACAGCGGCGAGTGTCAGTGATTATCCGCCAGAAACCGTGACAATGGAGGCCAACTTAATTCTTTAACGATAGTCGACGAAATGACAACACTGTCTGTAAAAAAAGACCACATTTAATATGCTGGTAGGCAACTTAGTTCAGTTCAAAGTTAAAACGTTTTTTATGTGTTAATATACATAATGTATATAAAATTATTAGGTGATATTTTGTTGGCAAATTCCACACCAGGAAGTGTCATTTGTATCCGTATTTCGTAACGTCATTGGTTTTTGCGTTTTCATTAAAAAATCGTAATAAGATGATGCAAATAAATTTTCCGCTTCTTGTATTTTATACCACACGAGGCTGAAAATAAAAATAAAGTTTGTTTGGAGTGCCCCGACGCAGAATTTTAGCACTGTGTAGGTAGGTAGGGACTTTTTTTACTATATACCAATAGTAGAAAAAAGTGCCCCAAAAATATTTTATTTTATTTATTTCCTAGGATTTTCGTGAGTAGGTAGGAGCACTCAAAACAAACTTATTTTTATTTTCAGCCCGACGAGGGTTAAAAATTAAGGGTACAACTCATTGTCATTGGGTTCTGGTTTAAAAAAAGGGGTCATGTGTCCCTGGAAATGGTGTTACATGTATTTTCATTGAAACGGATCAAAGTAATCTAATATGAATAAACATTTTACTGATATTTCTAAATATCATTGTTAGGGGTCAAATCTCACAGAAATAGGGGGTAGCTAGCTAGCTGTGCCATTTCAACGTTTGACCCTTTATCCGGATTACTGATCAAGCTCTGTTTACAAAATGCCACTTCTCATCGAAGCATTTAGTATTTTTGTAAGATAGTCAACACCACCTGTTTAATAGTTATTCATGTTTCATGAACTATTCATGAAATATGCTAGAATGGTTCAAGAAAAAAACTTTGTTTTCATGAATTCCATTTTAAAGGCCTGTTTATCTGTTGTCCATTCGACATTCATTGTCTGTACAAAAAAACAAAATGCTTCTTTAAAAAAAGCACAGTTTGTCGTTATTATGTCGCAGAAATCTTGAACTTTCGTTTAAACTCAAAGTTTTTTTGGACTTTTCTAAACAAATATTTTTCATTTTTCCTCTGACATCGTAGAAAACAACAACAAAAGCTAATCCTGAATATTCTGTTTAAGATCAAATTATGAAAACAGTAACATGACCATTTTGGAAGAATAGCAGACTCTGTTTACCGAATGAATTTCAATAAAAAAAAAATTCAAATATTATGAATTCTAGAAAGAGAAGTTGCCCTCCAGGAATTGTTTCAAATGAATAGTTTCCCGATTCTTCTTGACGTTAAAACTTTTTTATTTAGTTTTTAACGCATGTCAAAAGTTGTAAACGAAGTAGTTAATACATTTTTTGTAACATTTGTTTTGTAGGGCTTAGGACCTGAGGAGTGTCATGGGCATTTGCTTGATCCGAGGATTAAAATCCTGAGATCGCTTTCCAAGTTTAAATCTCTTAACTTGTATTCTAATGTTCCTATGTTAATAATGATTAAACAGTAATGATACTAAATATAATTAATACAACAGTCTGATAGCGTACAGTACAACCTCTCCAGAGCGGCCCTCTGTAGAGCAACAACCTCTCTATAACAACCTCTCCAGAGCGGCCCTCTGTAGAGCAACAACCTCTCTATAACAACACCTTCAAAATTGCCCAAAGCTGATATTTACTATATATTTAACCTCTGTAGAGCAACAACCTCTAAACAACGGCCAATATTTGCAGCTCACAAAGGGTGTTGCTCTTCAGAGGTTGTACTGTAGTTGGCTTGATTATAATATTTAAATATTAATCAGCTCTATCTTTTCAACCGTGAAACTTTAAGAATGGAATTGAGATTTAAGATCGATACTTCGGGACCTGGCTATTCAATGTTCAACCTCACTTAAAAAAGAAAAGATAAGTAGGGAACTAGCCTGAAAATGGTCCTTATCAACTTAGAGACAAAACACATTCGACCCTAAAATGGCATAGTGATTAAAATACCCTCAACAGAAAGTACATGATGGTCATAATTCCCTTGACGTAAAATAATAAGGTTGTTAATATCCTAACCCAGGTCATAATAGTCATAATTCCCTAATTGATGTGGAATAATAAAATGTTTTGACCACGCGGAGTTTCTCCCAAATGAGGAAGACGTAATATTGAAGCGTTCACTAATTGAGGTACATGTATTAGTATGCTGAGGTATTACTGTTTTTACTGTTCTCTCAAAGTTGCTTTTACCATTGAAGTTTTCCTCAAAAGTGAATTAAGATATTTCTCTTCTATTAAAAGTTAAACTTATATGTTAACAGGATGGCCGGTCGTCTAGTGGTAACGCGCTGGACTGACTACCGAACGAAAGGTTGTCGGTTAGAACCTCGACTCCGCCTTCTGATGCGTCAAGGACGCCTTTTCAGTGTCCCTACCGTGTCAAATACTGTATCCAAAAAAGTCATAGGAAACGGACGAGGTATGTGTCGGTGCTTTACACCGGGCACGATAAAGGACCAGGAAAAACTATTTGAAATGAGAAAGGGATATATATGCCTGGTTCTCCTGTATCTTATCTCCCCTCTCTCTCTCTTGGATGGCCCTGGAATGAACATAACTGTCGAATAGGCCGTGAAGCAACATACATGTATACAAATTTAATAAAAAGTTATTTCTTTTCGTTCATAAGTTTACCTCGAATGCTACTAAGATATTTCGATATTTCTCTTCGGTTATAAATACTTATTGATTGTTTGTTGGATGAAACTACTGTTTGTTAACTCCAACAATAAACTGGTTGAAAATAATTAATTGGACGGTATATGAAGATGTTGTCTTATTGTCTCGGTAATTATTTTTCCATACACAGACGGATCGGGTCTCAATTTATTGCATTGTTGTGGAGTTGTATTACATTAATTGTTGGTGTTAGGTTTGCTTCTAGTGGTGTTGCCACAGCTGATGTTGTAGTAATGTTGTTGTTGCTACGGTTACTGTCGGTGTGTTTATTGTTTCTGCTGCTGCTGCTGATGTTGTTACTGCCCTTGTTGTTGTTGCCAATGCTGCTGACGATGATGATGATAAGCTGATTAATAAATGTAACAACAGCAACGTCTTCAACAACAGATGCAACAGAAGCAACAAAAAACTTGAACAAAAAGCAAATGAAAAACAACACATACACAAAACAACAACGCCAATAAAAAATAAAAAAAAACGCACAAAAAACAAACAACATAAGAACGACACACACAAACAACAAAAACAACAACACAGCAAAACAAAAACACAAAAAAACACTAAAGCAAGAAAAACAACAGAAAAACAGCATAATACAAACAAAACAACACACAAACAGCAGCAACAACAAATAAAAAAACATGCCATAAAAGTTCTAATATCACTTATATTATTGTAATGGATGCTGGTTGCCCGTTGTTGTAAACCCTTTTAACACCAAAGATCGTATCGGAATAACTCCACTGATCCCGGAATTAAGTCACAAACGGAGGTATCGAGGCAATATATTATAACTCACTCGATCAAGCTTAACACGTTAGAAATGAGAAAAAAACACCATCATATTATGTAAATGTAGCAAACGATCTGAGATGACATTAGATTGGATAACGTGGTTTGTATACCAATCTATTATACCGAGGTTTTCTACGATACTTTTATCTTGTCAAATCGGAGTGATTCGGATTTTTTTATGTTTAGTCTACCGATAGGATTCCAGACAAATTCGCCGTGTGGTCCGAATTATCTGTCCAATAAAATATAGTTTATACAATTAATCGCTTTTCATCTAATAAATGTCAGAATCTATAATATACAAGTTTGTTTTTGAAGAGAACAAATTCTTTATGACGTATATTAATGAATGGAACCATAACTTGATTTATGTAGTGATCTTAAAAAAAGCAGTCCCTTTTTCGGCTCTGGTGTTAGTACGGACAGTTGTTTGCTGGTCACACGCGAAATGACTCGGTTAGGTTCGACTGCTGCAGTCATGCGAGCGATTCATTAAAAATACCTCAGTTCAAAAATGTTTTAATGATGTGCAACATAGAATTATATAAACATTAATGCAGTAAAATAAACGAAATATATCGACTGTGGCACACAGTTAAAAATAATCGCATTCAGCGACCGTGTACTTATTCAGCTTTGACAGGATAATAAAATCGCACTATTCAATACAACCTCTCCAGAACGACCCTCTCTTGAGCAACAACCTCCCAACAACATCAGCAAGATGTTTTCCCACTGTACCATTTAACTATTAATTTAACCTCTATTGAGCAACAACCTCTCAATAGCAACATAAATTTGCTACTCACAAAGGGTGTTGCTCTGGAGAGGTAGTACTGTACATTGATATGAATATCAAAGATTTCCTGCTTGTTTATTTAAGTCATTCGTTTATTTGTTGGGTCAACACTTAACATGATTTCAAATAAACCTTTATAGCATGTGTACAGCTGTCAAAACGTTTAAATTTTGGGCACACTACAATGAAAGCAAGGTTTCCGAAAAGCTCGTGCAGATTAGAAGGAAAGACGGGACCCACTCTTATTTTATCACTTCCGTCAATCGAAAAATGGCGACTGCACGACCTTGGTGTTTTTTATACACTCAATAAGGGAAAAAATGAAGATTTTTCTTTCAACAGATTTGCGTTGTTTGATTAGTTAAGTTGAATAATAACGTCTTTAAACGTATAAAAATCATGGAATCGAGTGCCCACAATGAACGTATCCACAAACAAATCAATTTGAAATATAGTCAGACCTGTGAACAAAGGTCATCCTTTGGAATTATAAAATATTACCTTTATTGATTGGTGGATCTTATTCGGAGGTTGTTTTGTTCTTAAAAACCAATGAATGTTTTTCAGTTTTAAAGAATGGCCTTTATTCACTGGGTGACTTTTATTTGGAGGTGCCAGCAAAAAAAGTTCGGCTGTATGTTTAAAATCGTTATGTTATTAATTTCACGAGTATAGTAATTGTTTATAGGAATCGTGGAGGATGTCAACTATTGAATGTCATAAAGCTGTATTTTTTGTCTAATTATTGGATGTAATTCTATATTTCTAGTATTAGATATTCGCACGGAATGATACGATTTCATAAAATCATGCAAATAGATTGATTCGTCATTCGAAATCCGACACATTGCTTCAAAGACATGTTTTAGCTTGAAAAGCGATTTAAACAAGAATATTGTTTAAACAATTGTGTATTAAAGATTTAAAACTTTGTTATTCTAATTCCATATCTATTCCCTAGAGTTATTTCTTTAAGAACCCATTCCTTCGGATGTGACCATTTCTAAATGTTTAGATGTATTTATTTAAAGAAAAAATAATAATTATCGATAAACTCAATAGGCCGAAATAAAAATTTAACAGTACATTTGTATTTATGTCATGCAGGCATCTGTACTGAATCATTAGCTAAACCATCATGTTTATTGTAAACTCTCGTGATTTTGACATTGCTTGTGGAAATCGTTTTCGTTGACTTTTCTGCTGGTATACTAGTATGACATACATTTACTTTGCATCGAATAGAAATGTCTGTTCATTTAGGTATCTATTGTTTAACGGCCAATTCGACTAGTACTGTTATGGTCATTTTAGATCCGCCCCAGAGAGGGAGGGGGGGGGACAAGATACAGGAGAGATAGTCATTAATATCTCTACACTTCTGGTTCTTTATCAAACCCGGTGTAATGCACCGATACACGCCTAGCCCGTTTCTTGTGATTTTCTTGACACAGTATTTATATGGGGACAATGAAAAAGCTCCCCCCCCCCTGAAATATTGAAAGGCGAGACAAATGTCATTCTGGATATGATACTGTTCATTTGTTTTATCGGGTTTAACGCCATTTTCAACATTACTTCAGCCATATTGTGGCGGGCAGTTATCATAACCAGCTTTCCTGGACTTCATTTAACCAGTACTAACCACATTCTATCCGTAAGCTTCTGCAAAGCTACTCCACATAATTCAGTGGTGGAGGATAATTTAACATAGGATGTAATATCTTTAGGGACAGTGTGGGCCTTGCCCGCGGTTCGAACTTATATTGTTCAACGAACGAATATTTAGTGCTGACACATTCATATAACTGACCAGGTTGCAATAATCATTAACACACTTTGTCTACAAACTGCTGAGAATTTACTGGAAAAGATGCATTTTCGTTTCGAGATGAATTTTATGAAATTTGCGACCTTTCCAAAAATATTTAGATGGTTCCATTTGCATGAATTGTTAAGTGTATAAACGGAGACCACACCGTGGTCTAGTTGTTAGAATGCTGTATTTGAAACCCGGCGATTCTGGTTCGATTCCTTATCCCGGCTGGATCATACCCTTCCATGAATATTTGACAACAATGACGATTTTCCTCCTCATGTGGGGAAGTTGTCGGTTCCTTGAGGAAGGGTAAGTTAGCACTGCTTAGAACACCGTCCAGGATATCTCGTATATATTAAACTAAACAATTGTTGATCAACCCATATAAATAAATAAAAAAAAGTTTGACTTTTAGTGACTGTTATTATTTCGTTCGAAGGTAATTCGTACTAATCGAAAGTTTGCAACCATTAATTTCGATATTGTATTTATAATAGTAGTTATAATATTACTTATACTATTTATGTATAGATGACAGAGATTGTGTGGTTCGCTTATAACATCTTAGAGTTTATTTAAGTGTAAAATGCTGAGTTTGCAATTTGTCTTATGAACTTTTATTTCACCCCAGACAGTTCATAGCGCTTTTTCAGTTTTACAGCACGGAAAGTCGTTAGTATATCCACTGGTTATCATATTACGACGTCGGCATCCGTGTTGTATATATTGGATTCGCCCACGGATTTTGCCCTCTTCTACAGTATTGTTCCCTTAACGGTTGTATTATGCGATAGTATTCTCTGATAACAATACGAAATTGACTTCATAGTTTGGCTCGGTGTCCCATATGGGGGCTAGTAGTTTCTTCCCCGTCAATTGTCACTAATTAATGAAAACTTTAATCGCTATGTCAGCATAAATGAAGATCAGGAAAACAAGGTCAATGGTTCATTCACAATTCTCATTCAATATAATCATGGCGCGGTGAATCAATTTTATTAATGCGACCTGGCAAGACACATACTATCTGTTTATTTGTTTATCTGTTGTTTTACGACCCATTCGACAGCTTTGGTTATTTTCTGGGCCCTCGAAGCAAGAGAGAGAGAGATGGGAGGGTGGGAGGGAATGAGGGAGGGAGGGAGGGAGGTAGAGAGATAGGGAGAGGGATGGAGAGATATGGAGATATAGGGAAAGGGGTGAGAGAGGGGGGAGAGATAGAGAGAGATGAGATGGAAAGATAGGGAGAGAGAGGGAGAGAGAGAGAGAGGGGAGAGATAGGGAGGAGAGAGGGGGGAAGAGAGGAGAGAGAGACAGGGGGGGGGAGGGAGATAGGGAGAGAGAGGGAGGGGTGGAGATAAAGACAGGGAGAGAGAGGGAGAAATAGAGAGAATATTTTTCCTGGTTCTTTATCCTGTCCGTGTGAAGCACCGATACACAACATGTCCTTTTTCTTAACACAGTACTTGGCCCAGTTAATGGGTATATGGACATTCTCTCTGTATCTTCAGTTTTCTGATAGATGTTCAACATACATCATATGATCTGATAGTTAACAATTACTGTACCCAATTCCCTGCGCCTAATTCATTTGATTTCCTTTTACTTTGATCTTAATACGTCTCTTTGTTATGTCTAATTTGAATTTTATGAATATCTGAAATATATACAAGATCGATGTTTCGTTCAGTTCTGTTTTGTATTACAAGAAATAGTTACAGTCAATCAGATTGAGTTAACTACGGCCACTAGTAAGAAGAGCCGTCTGTAAATAACTACCATCTGTATATACTGACCATTTGTAATTAACATCGGCGTGTAAATAACGACCCTCTGTGAATTACGACCGAACATCTGTAAATAACGAACATCTGTAAATAACGAACATCTGTAAATAACGAACATATGTAAATAACGAACAGCTGTAAATAACGATAATCTGTAAATAACGAACACCTGTAAATAACGATAATCTGTAAATAACGAACGCCTTTAAATAAATGACCATCTGTGACGGCAGTAACCTGTCACAGAATAAATACAGCATTTGAATAATTTATTATGTTATTCTCTGACACTTATTTCATGTAAAAGGGTAACAAAATGTATGGTAACCTGTGTTTTAGATAAATACCAAATACACGCAGCTGATTACAATGTACATTCAAACATGTGTTAGCGGCCATCTGTGAATAAAGGTCATATAATTTAAAAATCGCCATCGACTATTTAGAATAAAACGACCTTCGAATAAAAAATAACTGTCAATAATGACCACGTGATGTCTTTCTCAAGGATGGTCTTATATTACAATATCATGTTTTTCTGCTGTTTAACAACTATTCGAGAGCTATGGTCATTTCAGAGCCGCCCCGGAGAGAGGCGAGATAAGATAATTTAAATTAAAATAAACAGTTTTTCGGAATATTTTCCGATTAAGAAACGAATCATACAGAAAATGTCAACATAAAGTTTTTTACCATTTTGCAAACTAGTCAATGATTTCTGTGGGCGATAGCAAGTTGAATAATCAAAGTAGACAGTTTTTCGGTGACATCTTCGATTCGTTTGATAATCAGCTCGTCGGCCACCACTAATAAGTTGACATAAATAATATTATGGCTTCCCATTTTTCGGTCGAATAAATCCTGTAGCGAAAATTCAGGGGTCGTTAAATGTGCTAGCGGGTTGAATCCGCTAGATCTGCTCTAAATAATGATGATTTTGTCTTTCGCATGTTACGCTAAGCCAGGACTTTACTGTAATTTCATTACATCCCAGTTTCAGCTGCTAATTAGTTATTTCTCGATCTGACAGAGGGGGTTGCCGGATGTTAGTGGTAGGGCTTCGTTTTATTACAGTGTTCGACACCCTTGTCTTAACCAACTTTAAGAGAACAATATGTGTTATTGAAACACAATGCCCTCTCCGGTTGACCTTGACCTTTGACCTACTGACCTTAAAATACACAGATTATGTAGAGGTTATTATGAGGAACCAACATATGTAGTATGAAGATGTAGGTGGGAGCGTTTTAATTTTTAGACATGGTTAAAAGTTTGTTACAAACAGACAGACATATAGACAGACAGGTCAAAACAATATGTGACCGATCTATCGATAAGGGAGCATAAAACTGGCGATGACATTGTAGATAACAGTAATTGTTCCATTCGTGCTTGATTCTGTATGTGATCCTGGTACTCTTATAATGCAATAATGAATGAATGAATGAATGAATGAATGAATGAATGAATGAATGAATGAATGAATGAATGAATGAATGAATGAATGAATGAATGAATGAATGAATGAATGAATGAATGAATGAATGAATGAATGAATGAATGAATTTGTACGCAATAATTATTTCACTTGGTTTTAAAATGTGTACCGTTTGTGGCTTAATTTCACAAGAATCTTGGAAAAGCTGAGACGTTGGTAGACATTGTCCGAATAACGGACGACAACTCTGGGCAGATATCTAAACTGGTTCCCGTTATTTACAAAGCCCTTAGTGCACTGCAACATGGAACGGGAACCATTTACTTTACATATCAAATTTACTATAATTGTTTCTCCGACGGCGCCTCGGCACGTTCAAGCTGTGATAAGAAGGCGTTTGTTAATGACGAGTTGATGCTTTACTTGCAAATAAACCCCTTAAATCTTTCCTGAAAGCTTGACGGCAGTTATAGCCTACCACAATGAGTTTCACGTTCGTCCTTAATTGTGAATAACTGCCATACAAGCGAGAACTTCGAGTAAATTGGATATACGAAAATGGTTTCCTACCTAATAGGTATTTAGACCAAAATTTTCACACTACTGAATTAGATTGAACGGCGAATCAATATAACGTGTATCTACGTTTGAATTATTGTTAGCATCATCAGGTCTGAATCTAGTTAGTGAAAGAATGTAATAAAAGTCGAGATGTCGCAATATAGTTTACCAATAAAATTTATGACTGACTATAATACATTGACCTGACAATACTATATCAGCAGCTAGTATTTAGTGCAAAGTTCTGTTGATGGTGCTGCTGTTGCTGCTGATGCTGTTGTTTCATGCTGTTGTTGTTGTTTCATGCTGTTGCTGTTGTTTCATGCTGCTGCTGTTGTTTCATGATGTTGTTGTTGTTTCATGATGTTGTTGTTGTTTAATGCTGTTGTTGTTGTTTCATGATGTTGTTGTTGTGTCATGTTGTTGCTGTTTTTTCATGCTGTTGTTGTTGTTTCATGCTGTTGCTTCATGCTGTTGTTTCATGTTGTTGCTGTTGTTTCATGCTGATGTTGTTGTTGTTTCATGATGTTGCTTCATGTTGTTGTTTCATGTTGTTGCTGTTGTTTCATGCTGATGTTGTTGTTGTTTCATGCTGTTGCTTCATGCTGTTGTTTAATGTTGTTGCTGTTGTTTCATGCTGTTGTTGTTGTTGTGTCATGCTGTTGCTGTTGTTTCATGCTGTTGTTGTTGTTTCATGCTGTTGTTGTTGTTTCATACTGTTGTTGTTGTTTCATGCTGTTGTTGTTGTTTCATGCTGTTGTTGCAGTGGTTGCTGAATATTTGCCATTTGATGTACAATTGAGACATCTAGCCTGCTAAGGTATACATTGATGATTCTTACTACATTCAGAAAATCTTCCTATCGAACCGGATTCAAGTTTTAGTCAACAGTTAACTGGTACCCTGTTAACACTAGTCGCAATTAGATTGGCATAAAGAACCGGATACCAGTCTTGTTGTAAACCAGTTATTTATTATTTAAAGAATAAATTTTGCATAAAGAGCGGATACCATGCTGATTATAATTCAAACTGGTACACGGTTTGTTAATATTTCTGGGCTTGCAAATATGCTGTATCCTGGTCCGTGTATTATGCACGTGATAATTACAATATAATTTCTGTTTAAATATATATCAGGAATCTCACAGAAACGCATTATTACCCAGCATGACTTATGAACAAACATTTCCTTATAAGGAAATTGGTATTCACATGGGAAGTTTATTTTGCATTCTGAATCACGAGCTTGATAAATATCTAATAAGATATCTAGTAACTCTACTTTCATGTAATTGACAGTTGTAAATATTGAGTGTGGTATCAGATTCCAAGATGCATTGATATCAAGATAATACAGAAGAACATCTATTGTATCTGTGGTCCTTTGAGAGCCACCCACCTGGGCGAGGGGAGAAAGAAGGTACGAGCTTACCGGGCAGTTATATCCTTACTCTTATATTTCAAATAGTTTTCCTGGTTCTTTATCGTGCCCTGCACAGCACTTGGCTCGGTAGTTTTGGGTGGGGATATTGAAAAAGCTTCCCTAAAATATCGGAAGGCGGAGCCGAGATTTTAACCCACAACGTTTCGATTGGTAATCTAGCGTGTTACCACTAAACCATTCCGCAGTAGTTCGTGGTTATTGTGAAAGCCCTGGGACCTCCCCAAAAATTACTTCATATTATATCCCTATTTCTATTCCATACAGCCAGAACAATGAAATAAGGAAATGTATATTTGAGGAAAATAAAAATTTCACTGTATCCAAAAATTCGCTGTATCCGAATACAGTACAACCGCTCCAAATCGGTCCTCTCTCGAGTAAACTCCCTTTAACAACAGGTAACGACCCCCCTGAACGACTTAACTATAAATTTAACATCTCTAAAGCAACAACCTCTCAACAACAGCATATTTTGCGAAGGCTGTTGCTTCGGAGAAGTTGCAATCTATACTATAACGGTGTTTTACCGTGTAAAATCGAACACCGTGTAAAATCGAACATGGGAACGTAGGTCGCCATGTTTTTCTTGTGGTTTATTCGGTTGACTTATTCATCAGCACGGCTTGTCTTATTATGGTACAAACAAACAAACAAACAAACAAGCAGGAAATATTTACAGATTCTTTTTTGTTTTTGAATGATCATGATAGATCGAGGCATTTTGCGACTTAGTCTAAATTTTAGACCATAAATCGCGTATTTTTGCTAGATAATCTCCAACAACCATCGGCTGACGTTTAACGTTAAGGCCAGCAAAAAAAGTGTACGTTTTCCAACGACCGACTGACCAAAATTTTAGGCGCCGATCGTATTTATTTTAACAGCCAACTCCAAAGTATATATTTTCGGACGATTCTTTAGTGACCTACAAGATGCGAAAAGTATATTGAATAAAAAACACACACGAAAACTTGAAGGAAAACCTAGCTATCCTATCTCATCAATTAACCGTAAACATGGCTTTTTGTATTACCCTTAATGCAGTATTTTTTGGACGGCCTCTTACTGCATTTTGTTCCTTTAGTACGTGATTATCGATTTTTTCGGCACCCCTTTTAAATCATTAAACACATTATAGGGATTGGTTGATCAAGATAACGGAGACAAATTTGTCTTCATGATAATAGAATTTAAATGATACGTTTAATAAGAAAACAAACACAATGTTTAAAACCTGTTTACAAGTCATCACTGGCGCGTTACCAAACTTTGATTCATATTTCAATAAGAAAAATAATATTAAATTAGGCCAGGCAAAATAACTTTAATTTCCGGTTACATAACAAAATAAATCAGAGCACTGAAAGTACTCATTTAACAATTATATGACTGATGTAGATAAACGTACTACATAGGTCCGCATAATAATTCATGGGTGTCGAGTGAGTGACGGGCAAGAAAGTCGCAAATCCGTTTATTTCCATTTTAAAGCATAAATTATATTTCGTATTTTTGAGGCACGATTCGTCTCCAATATTTTCGCAGTTAAGTCTATTTTATTTCTTTATTTTACAGATAGAAAAAAATAGGATAGGCGGGTATCCGAAAACATAATGACTTTTATCTGGCCGTTCATGATTTTGCTATAATGTATTTTAATGAAGATAAGTGCTCGATTTTGGTTCCTTATATAATATGCAGTAAAAAAAAACTTAAGCGACACATTGTTTGTTTCATCGGGTTTTACGCCATTTTCAGCATTATTTCAGTCATATCGTGGCGGGCAGTTATCCTAACCAGCTTCCCTGGAATTCATTTGGGCCTTAACCAGTACTAACCACATTCTATCCGTAAGCTTCTGCCAGGCTTCCCCACATAATTCAGAGGTGGAGGACAACCCAACATAGGATGTAATATCTTCAGTCAAATTTGTCACGGATAGTGTGAGCCTTGCCCGGGGTTCGAACTCACAACCTCTCGATCTTCAGATAAACGCTCCAACCACGGAGCTATCCGGGCGTGCCGACCCGTTGTTCACATTATCCCATATTTTTTCTAATTATGAAATATGACCGATAACAAGTCCTTACTGTTAGACTTTATCTTTTCGATATAAGATAAATTGTAAGAATTTCATTTTGGTTTCTATTGGGTGCCAGGATGTGTGGCTGGGCTTCACGAACTAAACGATCGTTCAGTCATCTGAAAATGTTGATATTAGTTTTCGTCACCATTAGGACGCGAGCTTCGACGGAAAAAAATGATCCTGAAGGAATACCAATGTAATTTATAAACATCAATACAGAATACTAGTAATTCAGATGTAATTATTTTCATTCGAGATCTTTTTTGTTTAGCATAAACATAAGTCTCCCTAGAGAGTTGACATTTTTCAATCAATTTCAAACAATTGCAACGCCAGCAGTTTTTCCTCTATTTTCCGTACACATAGTTTACATACACACATTTAACGGACACATGTTTACATATAAAAGAAAAACAAACTGATTTAAATTATTTAGATAGCCGCCTGATTTTTAATGTAAATTTATTTTACTGCAAATATATTCAAGTCATTAACCCGTGCTCTAAGCGTGGCTATATTTGGAACCAAAATTGACTAATTATATTCAAGATTCCAATAGAGTTTACATTCATTTTTACGTTGAAAAGCTAATCCCGTTCAAATACAATGCGATATACCCATGCAATGTTTACAATCGGGGCAATATTTAAAATAGTATATATTCCTTTAAACACTTTGTGCAGTCAGCCAAACCGATTTACGTCATTGCCGATGTAATTTCTACCCTTCGGCCGGTGTCAGATTTTGAAGTTTTTAATAGATTGAATAAATTTATGCTATAAAAATATTAAGTTTCTGGACGACATGAAATTAACGGGTCTTAATTAGATATACGACGGGATATATTCGTCACTGGTCAATTTGTACACCGGTAGAAATGCATAATCTAAGAAATCTAATTTGGAAATAAGTGGATTATTCTACAATCTGACAGGTATGTTAATTGCAATTATTTTGTTCCTGCATTTATTTAAGATAGAGGTAACTTCATTATTGTTAAATGCATTTGACACGTAATATTTACTTCGTCGTAAATAGTCGTATAATATTGTTACGGTCGTTTTTATATGTGAATTTGAGTAATTGTGATCGAGTTTTATAAAATGCAATTAAAAGAACGTCACGATTTTGAATTCAAGTTTGAGAGATAAAGAGACAAAAATTGGATGATATTTTAGATAAAATAAACATTAACTCGTGCAATCAAAACAATAAACAAGCTTATGAATGGTTTTAAAACAAGTTGACTCTTGCATGCAGTTGGCCTTTCTTCGGAGCCTTATTTTGTCAGTTTTAACAAAATGTATGTAGGAATGTGGTCGTTGTTTATGGGTGGTCGCTATTCACAAGTTGCCATTTTTAAGGTTTTACTATGTTATAATTTTGTTATAATATTGTTTATAAAACAATTGCATTACTTGCGGTATAAAATATAGTTTGCATACTTATTAATTTATGTAAATCGGAAAAAAACTCTAACCATTTACGGTCGATAAGTAAGGCATGATTTTTTATCATGGAAAATTGTCTGCATTCAAACCTGGGGTAAAAGTAACCCTGGTATAATGGCCAACCGTGAACAAGATCCACTGATTGACACAAATTTACAATTATAAAAAATGAAACAACACCACTCGGAAATTAAAGCTAATTTCGACAGCTATATTCTGAAAGTTTTAATTGAAATGTCTTTTATTATTTTATACTTTCTTTCGTCATGCTTCGCTACCATTCATCACTTTGAACTGATTTATCATGGTATACGGACAATTTAGACAGAAATTGATGAATTGAATTTCAAATAAAGAATCAAGCCATTTTTTCTTGCACCCAAATATGTTATTATACGTATTTTTGGTTTATACGATCACCTAAATTGGATTCGTATCGTAAAATTACCTTTGATCAATCTTAAACACGCGAATATTAATTGATAAGATAATGATAGCAATTAAAATAATTCAATGCTTGTTTTTGTTGTATTTTATGAATTCGTGTCAATTTATTCATTTGAAAAGCAAAATAAGGACTTCCGTGGTCGGGTAACTTTGGTCTCTGACTGGTAATAAGCAGTCCCTAAACACTGCGAGTTCGAATCATACCAGGGACCAAATTTCTCTGACGATATTTCTGTCGAGCTGGCTAAGCTAACGTAAGGACGGTAGTTCTACCCAGATGCTAGTCTGCGAGTTCCTTTACTGATAAATCTGGAATTGTCGCCAAAAGAATATGGGTGTTGGTGCTATGTTTACTTGAATGCAGGTTACACAAGACTAAGCGTACTATAGTATTTCGGGCCTTCATGTTGCGTTTTAAATTCTACTTTCGATTTCCGTATGAAATATTAGTGAACTCGAAAAAAAACACATAGTTTTCTTCCAATATTTTTTTTCAACAGAATGAGATTTTTAAAAAAACTTGATAATTTCATAAACAGTCAAACCTGTGAACCTTTGGGAAATACAAAATATGGCATTTATTAACAGATGGACTTTATTTGGAGGTTAGTTAGTTCTAAATAATGAATGGCATATTTTTAAAAGACTGGTATTTATACACAAGGTGGTCATTATCCGGACGCTAACACAGGTTTAAATTTGTCTGCAGTTCAACATCTCAATAACGGCTGAAAAACCCACAACACGACTATTTTCCTAATCCAATTACATTAAATATAACTCATGAACATTATCAACAAAGTTACTATATTATTTAAGTAATTTACTCTACCTATGTATTGACCTGCGTATATATCTATTTCGATTTTCTGAGGCCAATTTATAGAGAGAAACATTTTATTTTCCAAAAGGCTAAAAAGCCCACAAGGATACAAATATGCATAATATAAGATTGGCGAACAGTGAAATGTATATACATGTATAGATATGATTGTACAATCAAAGGAAGTAGCATACTTATTAATGGTAAATAATAGACAAGAATACTTCATATATTAAAAGGCGAACGTTTTATATCACGCTCGGAGAAGGTCAATATGTATTACAAATATGTTTCATATGATAATTAAATAAGTTTTTTCTTCCTGACACTAGTTATGAGTGATTTCTCTTGAAAACAATTCGACAGAGTGATAAAATAATCTTTGCAAAATAAAATAAAAAATAGTCTACATAATAGTATTTCTAAGTGTGAAAGCTTTTTCAACAAATATTCATGTATAATAAAGCACATTAAAGCGATCAGAACGATAAAATAAAAATGTATATAAAAATCACGTGACCATAATTAACGGTCCACAGCTAGATTGTTATAAAGACAATAGAATAACACACGACTGATGACGTCAGTGTGACCTTGGACATGCGCATTGTAGGTTAGATTTGACTCGTTTCCGTTTGGTTGACAATAAGATTAACGTGATAACGTTCCTGTTGAATGATATACAGTTATTATCTTATAATTATCATGTAATTGTAATAAGATACGATAAGTGTATGTAAATAAATTACGCTTAGTTATCTGTCCGTGTATATGTCTGTACGTCATAACTTATTATTATTGAGATAACAGAAAAATGTTTTCAATTATAAATTTTATACACGAGTAATAGTATTACTATAACTGAGGCGAATTTTGATAAATGTGGCGTTAAAGCGAGTTTTAAAGGTAGGTTTGATATAATATTAGATCAATTTAACAATTAAAATAATTTAAGATCATAAATATTATTTTGTAATGCATACGTATTATTATTAACGAAAGTTCAGCCTTCCATAGCTGTCACTCGCTCGGCGCGCAATTATTTTGATGCAGATCTAGGTATTACGTTATTCTTTATCCGACATACAATTGCTAAACTAGTTTCCGTTCCAGTCCATGTGAATTCAGAGTCTATGAGTACTTTCAGTTCTTTGATTTCTTTTGTACTTGAAATCAGTTCAGTTGTCGATTAATATCTTGTTTTAAACTCGACACCGTTCGATGTCGTATTTTCTAAGATGACCATGAGTTGACAATGCGCCATAAAACAGCAGGAAAATATTGTTCGTTTGAGTACAAACTCCAGGGACACAATTGTAACGTATATACTGTCCCTGTAAAAACAGATTTCAATTACTATTGTACGTGTGTCTTTCCGTTAAATCTATTTCTTTTTGTCATTTTCTGCGCTCATTCTCTTTTAAAGCCATTCTATATTTGGTCTGTTCTCGAAGGCAGTAAATATGTCACATACTTCAATCTATTTTCCCACTTTTGGGCAATTACCCGTCTTTGGGTTGAAGTCAAACTATGCATCTATTCTTCCATTCACTTCGAAATTCTCAATCGAAAAAAAAAATTAATTATTCATAGCAGATGTATATTTGCACTAGCTAACAGAAACGTTGATTTTAATACCAAGCTTGAGGCATGCTGTTGCTCTTCGTAGTCCTGTTGTTATCAGAATAGTGTCAGCCATTTTTATTTAATGCGCATGCGCACTGATTGTGTGATGTTCAAGCTCCGGGCTAAAAAACAAATAAGGCATTAAACAGCTTCCAGTGAAAATCGAAATATATTTTCTGTTTTAAAAGATACTGACATTCTTACTGACATCTTTCTTGACAATGGAATAATATATACGCTATTTAAACAGAGCGCTACAATTTTACATAGCAAAACTCGAAGACAATCATCGGAATTAACAATTGTAAAATAATCACGACTGGCAGTCCGTAAGGACATGTTTCATCGCATTAGACGAAATTGTACTTTATTGAAAATTTAGCGGTACAAATGTACATTGCGAAACTCGAAGACAATGGAAAAACGATCGTACAATCATCGTGAATGTGTTGATATTAGATTTGTATATGATTTATTTCGGGCATGAGACTTAATGATAGCCTGCAGTTGATTGAAATGTGTTTTGGCGAATGTTATAAGAGTAGGACAGTAGACTTGTGCAATGCATATTTTTTTGCATTCCTGTAAAATCCCATGTTTATAGCTCGCAGTTTACGCATGCGCGCATGGGAAGAAATACAGTAAATTCCACACTAAGCGATCGCGTCGTATTTTAGACTTTATGAGACGAAAAAGCGATGCTTTACAACTTAAGTTGGCCAGAAAACGACGCGAGATTGTGACATGAAAGAATGCGTTATTTTCTCTTAGGCCAACCAAAAAAAAGGCGCCGGGCGAGATCGCCTTGACCCTATCCGGATTCCGCACTGTGATTTTATTAGTGTTTATGACTAGTCTATGTGTTTATTTATATTCACTTGTGATAGAAAGTCATTATCGGGGAACATTGACGTCAGTATGAAGTGATTTATAAGGATACCAACAGTTACTGTATGTTAAAAATAAACACCAGATGTATATGTTTAAAGAAACTATCCCGTATATGAATGCAAAGTTATCATAATTTCCAAAACATGGAAATAAGAACTTAAGTTTCACATCAGCAAGGTCCAAAAAATACTGTTTTAAAAATGTTTTAAAAGGGAGCTGAAACTTTTTGGGTACATTAATAATTTTATTGGTTTCCACGATAGAAAATGATTTGGTGTGGGATTTTTTTCAGAAACGATTACAATCTTTTGTGACAATCTTATTTTACTTTGCATTGAAGTCTGGAAGTACTAGTAGCTAAATCGTCGGAGATTTAAGAAAAAGGAATTCTGACAGACCAACCCTTATTCTGGTTTTCTTACCATAGGGCGAAAATAGATTTCGACTCATAATGGGTGCTTTCAATAAATTGATCATATATTATGTCTTGTTTACTCTATCTTTGGGTGATCAAGAAACCATGGCTTGATAAATGTTACCCATAAAGGAACTGGCTGGTGCTCGATAGCATGTTATTCAAATCTAGAATCAAAGTCCTTTAAAGATGGCCTTGAAATGCCAGATTTACTTTTATTCCATGTGTTGTTTATAGATCAAATATCAATATCTTTAACATTATTTTGTAAGTTTATTTATCTCATATACTAGGTAAATTTAGTGCGGATGAACTTTTAATTGCGTTCGCAAAGGTCATGACACGTTATACTTCGTATCTTCTGATACGGATACCTTTTGACTTTTGTTAACTGACTTTAAAAATCGATCAATTTTCAGCGGAAACTCACCTGTTGACATAGGACAGTAATCCATATCACTGACAATATTATTGTTGGTTGATTGTATAAATTACATGTATTAAACAAACAATGGCGTGTTTATCTAATCCGTATCTTTTATCTGTAATATAATGCCATAAACGAAAACTGTTAATAAAACCGGATAATACGCCATCGGACAGATAGATTATTGTTAACTGATATTTCTAGTTATGTAATTTCATTGATCTACCGTGAACCCGGGGTTAGCGTCCACCCCCGAATAAAGGTCATTCTTTGAAAAAACGTCTTTGATTATTCAGAAGATATTATCTTCCGAATAAATACCACCTGTCAAAAAGGGCATACTATGTCTTTCCCAAGGGTGGCCTTTGTTGACAGGCTTGACTGTATCAATAATTAGTCTACTCTTTTAATTGCTTAAAATTTAGACAATTAACATATAGGGGTGATGTTGATACAAATTATATACCGTTCTGTCTACCATTACGGACAGCTTAACACGAAGTCTATCTCATTATATCGACCAATTATTTTTTTCGGACCGGATTTTAACCGTTCGTCTATACATGGACTTTATACTGAACCGCCTCTATGTTCAGACCGTTCATTTTTGTCCCTAAGATTGGCTAAGATTAAGGTTTTACTGAGTCCTTTCTGGTTCTGTTGGGACCTCCATGGTCGAACTTGTCATGGTCTCCGACTAGTAATTTCTAGCCCCTTACTCGAAACCCGGGACCATTTTTTCAATTGAAGAAAATATATCCTGCTAGCTTACGGAAGCTCGGTAGTTCAAGCTTCGTGTATTCCGCGGCGGTTCCTTCACTCTATGAGCTAAAAAGTCGTCGAATTACCCCGAATATTGATGTGACGTTAATCTCCAGTGAAAAATATCTTGGTCTGTTTTTTTTACATCAATCATACAGCCTTTAAATCTCTGCTCGACGTGTTTTAATTTGGCTGTTTGGAATATATTTTTGCATAAGAACAATTTTTGTAATGAATTGGCTATGCAAATATCGGATGAAATCTTGTAACCATAATCCTAGACAAAATTGCTGTTCGGATGCAAATTCATTTGAATGTTTTTACTCTAAATGTCGATCCAGATGACCCCAAACTATTGTCTTTGTGTAAAATATTGTGACGGCTAGTTTCATGCACGAAGTAGTCGAGTGATTTTATAAACAAAGATCATATCGAACATAGCGTTAGGTATGATCCTACATTTTTTTCATTTTTTCAAATTTTAATTTTTGGAGGGGGCGGTGAACGACAAAAGGGGCTAATTATATGTACATGTATATATATAACCCATTATTTCGATTCGTTCTCACTAAAAACTACATATAAACAAAATTAAGCATTTAACACCACCAACAGAACAGTTCAGACTCTGAGACCATTAACTAAAAAAATATTTGTATATCGAATTAGTAAGTTGATATACAACACATTGGAGCTATTTATATCAATGATGACGTCAACAAAACTCTGTCATTTTCTGTTGTTTTTGCGTGAAAAATAGGGCATCTAGTATAAAAGTACAATTCTTGCTTTAATTAAGAAAATACTACTTTCTTGTTACTAAGGGGTGAAATAATTCCATATGCAATACTAACGAAGCTTAATTATGTTACGAGTATGACAAATTTCTAAAATAATGCTGGAAATACACCTAGTGACGTCTAATTAATATCAGAACATTTCTGGGCCACTGTTGTCATTCAAAATTACCCAGAATTCTCTGTCTTGAGAATGAGGTAAATGTTCGTGAACTATACAAATCTTAACACTTTTTGTTCTAGGCACTCCATCTTAATTTATACCGCCATCTTAATTCGTCACATTTTTTTCGAAATCCTGAACGTCACTTCCGGTTTGTGTCAATTTGTCGGGGACGACTTGAAGAGATTTTCCGCTTGGTTTAAATTTGTTATCACGTAACCTTCGGTTTCCTTAGTTACTCATGCGATCATTTTGTCAATTTATGTATATTTAATTCCTTACTACATAATTACGCAACTCTCGATCACTATGGTGCTGATTACAAACTTTCTCGGGACGAATGTAGATGAGAACGAAAATTTTGAGTACGAATAAATTGGATAGTATTGCGTCTGCTTGTAAATTGATTTTATTTTGGAGTTTTATTTATTAAACTGACATTTATTTAGAAAGTTGATTGAATTTGTACGACTTTAATTCCAAAATAAAATTTCTGATGTTGGAAAGACGTGCGTGTTTGTTCGATACCTTAGACGAAAGCGTTAAGAATAATAAGTACAAAACGTGCGTACAGTCAGACCTTTGTTAGCGACTACCGAGTAAAGGCCATCCTGTGAATAAAGGACATATGCACTATCTAAAAATCATCATTGATCAATTGGAACAAACTGACCTCCGAATAAAGGTCACCTGTCAATATAGGCCATTTTATGTATGTCCGAATTGTGCCCTTTGTTCACAGGTTCTACTGAATTGAATGATTAATTGAACTGAAAAGGGACACTTTTTTTATCCCTTTCGTAGCAAATAATCTCAGTGTATTAACTGTACTTGCATATACACTAATGTACAATGTATGATGACGCGTATATTTGTCTGCATAAAATTCTATATATTTGCCTTCAGGACGGGTTATACCCGTTTGTGGAATGTGTTGAATATATAAATAGGCCGTAAGTTCTAGAAAAATCCATGAAAAAAACGAACTATGTAGGCTGTTTGTGTCTCTCCGCAAATTAGGTGAAAGACGAACGAATTTCCTGAGAACTCTTACAATTTTCTTAACTATTAATTATTTTTAAGAGAATTCTTAAAATGCTAGTTAGATGACGTGGAAGACGCTTAAGTACTTGTGCACTTGTTTGAGTTTGTTTTTATACCGTGTAACCTCCCTACAATAGCCACCAATGAGAAGGTAAAACTGGCTGTTGTTGAGAGAGTGAAATATATTAAAACGTCGACTTGGGTTGCTAGTATACTGGTTGTAAACTAGGGAGGTGGTTGTTGTTCAGAGGTGATCGTTCATGGAGGTTACACTGTATATGAAATCATTTGCATACAAATTTCACGTTAAACGTAACTTGACCAAACACCGAGACTGGTTTGCCGAAAAATAAATTCAAACATACGTATCATCTTTTAGGTCTGCTTCGTCCCTAAACAGTTTTGTACTTGGATTTCCAGTTAAAACTTTAGGATCAAAAACAAAAAGGGTCGGTCACGGGTAAAAACGTCTTGTTTTTTTCTGGCCTTATCATCAGTCAGTTTTAGGACCCCTTTCTGAATGCTAAAATAAAATACTTATCTCAACTTAATCAAGGTGTAACTGGACCACATGCATAAGTTCTTTTCAACGCTTTTATTTTGTTATCTCAAGATACAAAGTACGAAAACTCCCTTCCTGAATTAAAATCACCGAACTATTGCAACTCAAAATAAATACTTTCATAATCAAATACATTTGTTTATGATATTAGTCATTGCATTTTGGGGAAACGTTTCATTTATTAAGTCTTAACATGTAATGACACTTCACTGATTTTATAACACCGAATTACCCTCGGCTTGTATAATTCCCGGAGGCAATGATTTTCTTATACGAATGGCTCTAAGCTCTATTCGTATACTAAGAGATGATGAGTAATTACACTTATGATTTATTCCTCATCCGACGGCTAAACCGGTTTTATGAAATTTAGTACATTATTCTTTTTTATTGCACAATATTTGCGTATTCAAATCAGTTTGTTCAACAGCCAGACCTAAATTCATGACCACGTGTGTGTAGCTTTTCAATATTTCTGGGACGATTTTTCAGTGTCCCAATTCCAACAACCGAGCCAAGTACTGTGTTTAGAAAACCACAGGAAAGGGGCGAGGTGTGTACGGGCTGGATTAAGAACCAGGAAAATCCTGTCGAAATAAGAGTAGGGGTATAAATGCCGGATACGTCTGCATCTTCTCTCTTTCTTGTAGTGGCTCTGATATTACCATAGCTGTCGCAAGGGTCGTTAACCAACAGATAAACCTATGTGTAGCGACCACTCGTCATCAACGACCATCAATTGTGAGCCGATTTATTGTAACTGTCTAAATTAACTTCTGAAAAATGACCATCTGTGAATAAGGCGTATACAATATTTGTTTCTTGATGACCAACCTATCCTTTTTTTCTCCCGCGACCCTAGACTTTTATTACACCCGTGGAAGACGAGCAATTTGAGTCAGTTATAATACATACAATGTACGCTATACGAGGGCTTTCGAGAATGGAAAAAATATATAAAAAACTCCACATGTTGTAAACGAGCATGAAACCAAAACTATTTTCTTAAGCCAAAAGGATAAAGATCATATCTGGTAGCTTGATTTACAAGTTTAACTGTATACTGTGGAATCATTAATTTTCGTTGGGGAATTAGTTCCGTGGATTTCGTGGGTCGGCTCAGTCACAAAATCAAATCCCCATAAATTTAAATGCAGAGATGAGGCATTTTATTCAAAAATCAAAATCCACGAATCTATGTCCCATGAAATAGCCATTTTAGTAAAAATCACGAAAATTGACCCCATCGAAAATAAATGAAAATACAATATATGAAATTCTTTTGAAAAAACGAGAGATAAAAATGTACTTTACTCATAACGTTGTGTGCATTAATATCTATGTCTGACAAATTCTCTACGTAATGTATAATGGATCGTGATTTAAGCATCTAAATAGTAAAATACTGACAAAGCCTTTTTACCATTTTTCAAAGTGAGTCTATTTCAAAACCAGTATTTATAGTTTAGTCGTTTATTTAGTTTTATAGATATGTAAACACACACTCATTGGTTGATAAGCGACACAGTGGATTAGCATTTTCTACGATGACATTTTGATAACATTTCATTTTAAACTATCCGAAAATGTGTATCCATTTACGTCATAGTATATTTCTTATTCGACTCTCTACCTCCCACGACTCAAATTTACGTATGTTTCAATCAATAGCCCGATTTATATAGGAATGTAAATGTCACACACTATCGCAGCTGTTTCTATATTAAACGTGTGATTTACTGATTCATTTTCATGGTACTGCATTTTTTTGTCATGTGATTTCGCGATCGCTTTGCGATTCTACGAAGGCACACCTAGGTCATATGTATTCATGTATTCTCATTAAAAATAACGTAGCGTGATTGTTTAAATATTTACAAGTCATCCGAATTGATATTAAGTGTCGAATATTTGCTGCTTGATAAATTGATAAATAAATGACGTACTATGTGTTCGTGTTTCGTTAGTATTAGTTCAAATATTCGAACCAGCCGACTTCTTACAAGTTATTGATGATACATTGTTTATAATATAGGACAATAAGTAACTTTTTATTGTTTTATATGATTCCTATATACATCTTACAGATTTTTTTATACGCTACGGTTTATTTTGGCATACTGCCAGTTTTAAGGGTTCTAAAATAAGATCATTTGTATACTTTTAGTGTAATATACTAGTAAATGAATTTATAAGTAAATGTTTGAGGTACACATATTAACTTGACATTATTCAAATTTGTTACGGTACAACGCAATTATAGTGAATTCTCGAGCCACCAAATATTTACCTGTAAACAAAGGCCAGCCTAGGGAAAGACAACATGTTGACCTTTATAGACAGACGACTTTTATTCGGAGGTCATTTTGTTCTTTATATTCGAAGACGGCTTATAAACGAATGACCTTTTTTCACAGGATTGCCTGTATTGGGAGGTGGTCGCTAACACAGGGTTTATTGTATTTTGTTACATAAATAGCAATGTTGACTGCGTTTTCGGAGGGTAAGACGGTTCACTTGCTTCTGTCAAACCAGTATTAATGATAACCTCTAATTATTGGCCACCTTGTGAATAAAGATCATTTTTCTAAAAACCTTCATTGATTTTTAAAACAAAATGACCTCCTGTTAAAGGTCACCTGTCAATAATGGCCACATCATGTCTTTCCCAAAAATGTCCTCACATATTTGACTGTATATGTATCAGAGTTCTTTAAAACAGTCTGAGAAGTTTTGATTTCATAAGCACTTCATATTAGGGACTTGTCATTTATAAATTCAAACCTTCACCAAACGCAGACAGCATAGTAATTCATCAACATTGAATGGAATTAAAATAAGCGGTCGTATTCACCTTTGATATCTGTAGGCAAATTGACGGTATGCCAAAATCGCACTTAATATTGTCGAAATTGACCAGAATTGAACATCGAAGGAAAATACAAAGATACACAGGAATCTGTAACGTCGAGATCACTAATGTAATAGGAAGTTAGGAACCATCTTAAGTAATTGAATCGGCCTGGTTCCTGGCGTCTAATGCTTTCTTCTCGTCTGGACCATTGTAAAGTATGCAATAAAAAGATCGTATTTCATTGACAACACATTCTTACTGACTATTCGTTTTCATGTTTTAACAGTTCTACAAGTATGGATAAAGTAGTGATCACCAGAAACGACCGCATACAACATCGTTTTATGTTATCTCTCCCTCCCAAAAAATAACCCCATATCTAAAACACGCGAACCGTAACACACCAAAAGCCCAGAAGCATACAAACATTTTAGAGATAAAATATCATCTCGCGGGGGTACCCCCTATGGGCCGAGTTTAAACTTGTTTAGTTGACCCAACTACACACAAAGTTTGTTCGCTGTCCTAATTAATAGGTCATAAACACAGTTAACCTGGTACTAGTATAATAAAATTAAAAGGTTCGCCAAATTTCTACGACAATTTTTTGTTCGCAATATTATAAAGTTACAGCCAAAACTGTGTTAGCGGCCACCTCTGAATCAAGGTCATCCTGTGAATAAAGGTCATCCTGTGAATCAAGGTCATCCTGCGAATAAAGGCCATCCTGTGAATCAAGGGCATCCTGTGAATCAAGGTCATCCGGTGAATCAAGGTCATCCTGTGAATCAAGGTCATCCTGCGAATAAAGGCCACCTCTGAATCAAGGTCATCCTGTGAATCAAGGTCATCCTCTGAATCAAGGTCATCCTGTGAATAAAGGTCATCCTGTGAATCAAGGCCATCCTGTGAATCAAGGTCATCCTGTGAATCAAGGCCATCCTGTGAATCAAGGTCATCCTGTGAATCAAGGCCATCCTGTGAATCAAGGCCATCCTGTGAATCAAGGTCATTTTTGTAAACACGGTATTTAGTTAGTTAGGATAAACTGATCTCTGAATAAAAGTCACCTGTCAATAAAGCGGGCATTATGTAAATCCTAAATGTGGCCTTGACTGTACTTCTGTTTAAGAACGATTTCTTTATTTTCGATCTATGCTTTAATATACAGCACAGCCTTTCTAGAGTGGCTCTCTTTTGAGCAACAATTTCCCGCCAACAACTTGATTTTGCTTCTCCCAATATTAAAACTACCTTGTTACATTTGCTATTTTCTGTATGCGTAACATATCGTATTTGTGACGTCTGTTAAATTTACTTACCTACAAGCAATGTCTTTCTCTACAAAGACGCGAATTCTACTTGAAGACATTTACTGCAGTTTTCTGCGTGTCTCATTCAAGCACTCAATCAATATATCTTGTTTTTGACCCTAGTGTAACTGCACTGTCATTCTAAATAACCAGCTTCCATTGATTCAGGGAATTCTATGCAAGGCACAGATAAGATTAATCGAGATCTTGATTCGAGTGTATATACAGGAAAACCTTTAAACAAAGACCACCTTTGGGAAAGATAAGTGTGGCCATTATAATCAGATGGCCATTATTCGGAGGTTATTTTGTACTTAAAACTCAATAACGACTGTAAAGGAATGGCCTTTATCTAAAACCCCCATTTATTTTATCAGAGAAATTTTAATATTTCCGGTCGCGGCCGTGGTCCCTTGATTTTGGCGCTGGATTTGTGACTTGGCCATCCGGGTTCAATTTTTCGTCGCGGCAGGTTCATATCCTCCCATGAAAATTGGACAACTACAATGTCGATTTCCTCTACATTTTGAGGAGTTGCCGGTTCCTAGTGGAAGGGTAAATTAGTCCCGCTTAAAATATACACGAAGTCCAGGAAAATTGGTTAAGTGAACTGGACACCGTATATTATAACAGCAAAAGTCGGCGTCAACCCCCAAAAAATAAATTCCAAATTTCCTCTTTTTGCGCCAATCCAACTAGATTATGAGACCTCCTTCTCTCTCTCTGTCTCTGTCTCTGTCTGTCTGTCTGTCTGTCTGTCTGTCTGTCTGTCTGTCTGTCTCTCTCTCTCTCTCTCTCTCTCTCTCTCTCTGTCTCTGTCTCTGTCTCTCTCTCTCTGTTTCTCCCTCTCTCTCTCTCCCTATGTCTCTCTCTCTCTCTCTCTCTGTCTCTGTCTCTGTCTCTCTCTCTCTCTGTTTCTCCCCCTCTCTCTCTATGTCTCTCTCTATGTCTCTCTATGTCTCTCTCTCTCTCTCTCTCTCTGTCTCTGTCTCTCTGTTTCTCCCTCTCTCTCTCTCTCTATATATCTCTCTCTCTCTCTGTCTCTGTCTCTGTCTCTCTGTTTCTCCCTCTCTCTCTCTCTCTCTCTCTCTGTCTCTGTCTCTCTCTCTCTCCCTCTCTCTCTCTCTCTCTCCCCCCCCCCCCTCTCTCTCTACATTCAGGCCACTTCTATTCTGTCTCAAAGATTATCGTAATATTGTGGTTCTACTATAGATGTTTTGTTCGGGTGACCTCTCCGAACGCGATATTTAGTATCAATGTATTATGTAATGTTAGCTTCGCGTTTAAACTTACCCGATTATATATACACACATAACTATATATTGTGAACTTCGGCTGTAATTATCTTTGTTCAGCCAGCGTCGTAACCAATTTTCCATAATTTCGTCTGCTGTGTAATTATTTTAAGTGCATAGTAATTGTTGATCTAAATCTATACAAAGTTTCGATTATAAATACCCGTGCGTTTTTAATCATTAATCTAAATAATTGTTATTTGTATTTAATAAATTACAGTAAACCGCCATTGACTAGGGGTATCTTTAATTTCTAATTTCGTTGTGTGTCCAAACATATCGTATTAATACTGAACAGTACTGACTATATATAGTCTCCAGATAAGACAAGGGCTGTATCTATATGAAACCTATTCATTATTAGTAGTTTAAGGTTTTTTATCGCTTTCTGATACGTTCGATATATATTATATACATATACTATTCAAATTGCAGTTTATTTATAGTATTACTGTATGTTGGAAACTTGAATGAATGTTGAATTGTTTTCCGAGGCTTGTCGGAGAGCTACGTTTAGTTTCTTGATCGAATTAGCATTGATTGTAAATAACTTTGGAGAAAGAAACACGTTGCGAGTTTCGTAATTATTTTGTTAAAGAATATTGCCTTGTAAAACCCGAATGTTAGCTTATATTTGTCAATAGGGATCTTTGGATATACGTTCGTGAGCACTATACGGTGTTAGTTGGGAATTTAATGAACAAGTTTGGTTAAAATATCTCCGTTCTTGGCAAAGACGCATTGTGTCTACATTTTGATGGCGTTTTATGTATAAATGTCATGAGAAAGTCGGCTATAAACACGTATTGTTTTAATTCACTTTGTGAATGTTTGCATTTTGGATATAAACTGTGTTTGGCGGGTTTATTTTAAGCTGGATATACAAACATGTCATTAGTAAGTTTCTTGCTTTAAGATCAATGTTTACTTTGGAAATATATGTCAACCAAACATGATTTGTCAATTATTATTTGATCGAATAATGCGTTAAGAGCAGCGATACACACTTTTGTGTATAGCACGACACATTTTCTGAACGTGCGGGTATATTTTCATGTTTTTGCTATTTATTTACATTTGTGTTTAAATCAAACCATTGCTCCGTTTATTGCACATTTTCCCTTTTTACAGATCACAATCATAATAATTTACATAAAAGCTGTCGACCTTCTTGTTACAATAGTATGTTTGCACATTCTGTATTCTACACTTGATTTGCTACAATGAGCAAAGGTGATTGTTTAAGATTATTACATTTAAGCATTTGCAAATCACTGCCTCACAGAATGCATGTACAATGTAGTTTCCTGTAGTTAGGAAACCAGGATAAAATTTACATTCCTGATGCCATGTTTGAGATTTTTCCCGACTGGTTTGCGACCACAATAAAGCCAATTGTTGAACATCTTCAAATCACAGTCGACGTAGTGAAAAGGTTTATGGAATAGTCATGCATAATGTTGTATGGTGTGTTTTCTGTGCACTCTTTGACGCTCAAAGAAATGATAGCGCAAACTGAAACGTTACACTTTTAAAGTGTTAAGTTCGATCCTTTAAACGTGTTAAGTTTGATCCTTTAAAAGTGTTAAGTTTGATCCTTTAAAAGTGCTGAGTTTGATCCTTTAAAAGCGTTAACTTTGATCCTTTAAAAGTGCTGAGTTTGCTCCTTTAAAAGTGCTAAGTTTGATCCTTTAAAAGCGTTAACTTTGATCCTTTAAAAGTGAAAAGTGTTAAGTTTGATCCTTTAAAAGTGTTAAGTTTGATCCTTTAAAAGTGTTAAGTTTGATCATTTAAAAGTGTTTAGTTTGATCCTTTAAAAGTGTTAAGTTTGATCCTTTAAAAGTGTTAAGTTTGATCCTTTAAAAGCGTTAAGTTTGATCCTTTAAAAGTGCCGAGTTTGCTCCTTTAAAAGTGCTGAGTTTTTAAAGTGTTCCGTTTTAGTTTTTTTCAAAGTGTCGAGTTTGTGTCTTTTGAAAGTGCTCTGATTTTGGGGATTTTGAATGTGTTTAATTTAATTTTGAATTATGGTTGGCATGTATACACGAAGGAGCATATAAGTTGTTAATGTCGTGTAATGAGGGTAAACAAGTTTAGAGAACTCTTGGGAAATCTGTCACTCCCACTCGGCTTCGTGTTTCTCCCTCAGAGCTGTCGTTTAAATGTTTATCAACATTTCCAATGCGTGGTTGTTTAGATTTGTATCAGTTATTTTGACTGTCCAGACAGAGGCTTCGTCATTTGTAGGTTTTTGTGAATCTTTCCCACACTTTTTTATTGGTTCCATTGTATTGTCAACTATCTTTTAAATTGTTTCCGCTGTCTAATAAATCAATTTCTTGTCGCATGCGTTTCATAAGAAACTGCAATAGAACTGTTCAACTTTGATAATGTCCCGTAAGCTAGTAAAATGTTGAAATTAAGTTTAAAATGTTAATCTTAAACAAGGAAATTGAAAAAATATCTTTTCTGTCCGTGAAATTAATGAAATGCGTTATTCATTTCGTTTGAATTTTATTTTTATGTGGCAACCATATTTATGAGATAAGAATTTTTGGTCTTAAATTCCCGTATTTATTGCCACCTGTATCGAATCCATAAACAATTTCGTTCCATTCTCTTTTTGTGTCTACGACGGACGACAAATCAACTAATTATTCGCTATAGCCTTAGTTTCTTATTTTACTACATCTCTTAGTGTTTCATGTACAGACGATCTTCACACAAAAAATCTATCTATTTCATATAAGGGTCAAACTCGTGAATGTATATGCCACCAAAAAACAGTGAACAAATACGTCCTCTACGCTCGGCTGAGTTCGAACCAGCAAGCCGCTGTCGGGGTCCAGTGGTTAGTGCCATGGACTTGACACAGAGTGCAAATCCCAGTCGCGCCAGGCCATACCCTTCTTTGAAAATGTCAAATTTTCCTCTTTATGTGTGTGAAAGTTGTTTGCCCCCTTTGTTATAAGCTGGTTCCCGTTGACTTGTGTGTGGTACACTGCATCATGGAACGGGAACCAGTTTACCTTTGTTATGGAATACAGTCTAGGAAAAGAACATGAATCGGCGACGTATTTTATTCATTATATATTTCAATTATTCTGTACACGTTGATGTTGGTGTCATATACTTTGAAAAAATATTTAAAAATACAACATGTGCATGGTTGGTTCAGCTGTGAAATGTAAATCAGTAACTATAAAATAAGCATTGTCACTGTACAAAATACATTTCGTTTACATGTGTATAATTCAAACTAACGATATTATATGGAGTATTATATGTGTAATGTATATGTCTTCGTTATTATGATGATATGTGTATACATGTATTATATTGTTATTATATATATAATTCTCTCCGTATTGGAGGAAAATAAATAAATAATAGATTGGTGACCTTTCATCTTTGTAAGCCGTTGACCTTAGTTTGACAGTCACGTAAATAAATTCACCGGAAGTTCATGTAGACTATCTCGATATTAAATAATTTTTCATACTAAGCGTTTTTACCTACTTTTAATAAATTTACATAATTATGCGTTTTATGTGTACATTTATGAGATTCATAACATTGTCACGTATGTAGGTGAGTACCATCTATTTATAGCTCCGGAAGTATCATATAATATTGTACAGCGTCTGTGTTTGCAGGAAAAAAGTATAGAGTGTCGCGATATTTTGTTATAAAATCATCTTAAATTATTGCATGGTGCATAGGCACGCATATCAAATGAAAAGTGTTCGACAATAATTTGTGGTAATAACATAATATTATTATGCACATTGGTTTACGCCAAAATTGCCATACAATTTCTATTCGGCCCTCTTCGGCAAATTCCGTTAAGTTACGGAAAATGCCGAAACAGTGATGTATGATAAAAGTGACTATTTTTTAATAAACGTGCGTGCCAATATTTAATGATACTTTATTCAAGAAAACATTTGAGATTACGAAGCCTGTTATAATGTCACCATTGTCTGAGGTTAGTCAATTCGTGTCCAATAAAATTTACAATATGCTTGTCGATAAGAGGAAAGCGTTGCGACTTTCCTATTTCTGGCCTTAACAATACACGTTAAGGATATTATATCATTAGTTTTCGCGGTAGAGGAATATTCGAACCTAGGTATATTCGCCCCGCGACTGATTCGTCCTTTTAATAATCGCATTTGGTTATTTCTCGATTCGATCAATAATGAATAAATATCTCACTACCATGATTTGTTTTAACTGGTTATTAATTATGATGTGGATTAATATCATTGGGTTCGACAGTAAAACCAAGCGTTTTGATTGGTTGGTTCCGTGTACATTTATAAGAAGAACCAATGGTGAGTTAGAACTGCGATCTGAGACGGGCGATTAGTGACTGATGGTTTCCAAAATGATCTCTGAACACGGGGATATCAATACATAATCTCACAAAGTCCAATGTTTTAATTATAGAAAAGGAGTTAGTATGCAAACTACAAGTTTAAATCTCGGTATTCAGACAAATATATTCGGCCCGTCGTATATTCCTAGGAACTACTGTGGAATCATTAATTTTCGTTGGGTTCAATTTTCGTGGTTTTTACTAAAATGGCTATTTCGTGGGGACATAAATTCGTGGATTTTGATTTTTGAAAAGAAATGCCTTATCTCCGCATTTGAATTCGTGGGGATTTAATTTCGTGGATGAGTCGATCCACGAAATCCACGAAATTAAATCCCCAACGAAAATTAATGATTCCACAGTATTCTCTTTATGTTGAACATGTCTGATTTATATGTCTGTTCTGTAGGAGTTTCATGGAAATCATCACACAGTTCTACAGTTCTACAGAAAAACAACTTGTTTCTTTCATTTTCTCGGCAGAAATAAGATTAGGGATTTTGAGACAATCATGAATACAAACCAAGCAAACACACATATATACTGTTTATATATTCGTATACTAGTATATACTGCTGGTCCGGAAGTAATAGGTTTGGATTTCCAGATATTTTAGTCTATTTTAGACTACAGTATATGTTTGCCCTACGTCTGTCCGTACAAACGACTTGGGTTTGAGTGACTCTGTGGTTAGGGTTAGGACTCTTTATTCAACCACAGTCACTTAAAGAAATGTCCATAAGAGGATTTATGTGGCTAAAATCGGGTTAATGTTGCTATTTTAACAAATTTTAACATGGGAAAGCCACTTAAGTATCCTATCGTTAGTTCGTCCGTCCGTCCGTTTATCTGGCACCCTAAAATCTGGATCCTGCGATTACATTAAGGGTATTCAAGCAAGGTTAATGAAACTAGGTATGTGAATGGACGACAATTTGAAGATTATGCACATCATTTCTTTTTTTTTCATCAGGTCAAAAATGTGAACAGAAAAAGTCAAAATATGGACCTTGTGATAACTTATACACATGCTAGGTTGATAAAACTTGATGTGTAAGTTTGTACATAAATAATGGCATTATTAAGATAGTGTATGTTATACACCTTAATATGGATATTCTTTGACTGGACAGTTCCATAGTTGAGTATTTCTCCAACCAGTCACAGGCATTTTCAAGGCCCAGCCGATAGAGGACTTATGTGTTGTAAGCATCACCAATGACTTGACATCGTTTTGCCTACAGTAGAACCCTAGTGAAATAAATCAATAATGTGATCAAAATCCGTCATAAGCAACCATCTATCGTTGTCATAAAACAGAAGCAACCCCGACATTTACTAGAATGCCATTTGTTTGCTTATCTTTGTCGATTGCCTTTGTATAGGTTCTTTTCTTCTATTTCCAGTCGTCAAAGTGTAAAAAATTCATTCGGCTGAGCCCCAGCTCGAAAAAGAAACATTCCAAGTCACGTGATTTAGACGGTTCTGTGCCGGGATCCAGCGGTGTTCCAAATTCGAGTAACGATATGGCGAAATGCAAAGATGACCAAAGAGTACCGAATGGTCTCGATATCGAACATGAACCAGGTAAGATTTCCGGTTCTCTAGTTGTACAAAAATTAGAGACAACTTTGACTATTCTCATCATGTTTTAAAATCGAACACAAAAATATAAATTATCGTTATTCCATCTAGTAGAGCTCTAAGCACAATTTCAAACTACGTTTGAAATGACTTTCAAAATGAATTCTGTTCATGCCAAATAGCTCGATTTAGATGCATGGGGTTATATTAATGACAGGATGCTTTTGGTTTTCAAGAATTTTCTTTGACTGTTACTAAAAATAGAGTCACCAAAATCACGTGGTTTGTTGATAAATTAACCGATTTTAAAACAATGACAAGCAAAACCTTCGACACTTAATAGTCATTTGTGGTTGAACGTGAATAGAAATTGCTTTCAATGACATTTATATTTGTAAACAAGATGTTTGATAAATCGTCAAAATACAACATACTTAGTGACGATATCGAGAACAAGTCCCCAATAACTAGATATGATAATCATGTTCGTATAAAATTGTAATCCGTCGATTACTAATAGGTCGATTACTTGTTTATATTCCCTACTCACAACATACATTCAGTAAACATTTTATATAAATAAATGAATGAATAAAAAGATAAATTCAAGTTCAATATTGACCTGGTACTCTGAGCTAAAGTACAGCATTTCGCTTTGAAACGCAATCAGTGTAATCAAACAGGAGTACAATCGTGTCTGACACTTTTAATCCGTTCGCGAAGCTTAAATTACGCATTGCGTACTGTTTATTACCCAACCCTAACTTTTAAGTGAATTACAATCACTTGTCTACAGTATTAGATATTTTACTTGCGCCATGATAAATTATTTGAAGCGTTTGCCTTTTTTCGAAATGGCGGTACGGCATAAAGTGTATCCCCTGTCCGTCCGTCCTTCAGTTAGTCCGTTAAATACAGATGAAGAACGATTTCCGTTAAAATCCAGACGTTATCACGGGAGTTATGATCTATTTTTGACTTAGCTCTCAGCTGGGTATTCGTGTCCCCCGGACACATTTCTAGTTTTAACTTTTCCTTTAGAATTTATCACCTGTTGTCAGCTTTCGACTCGCAGAAAAACATGTGTTGTACTTATGTTACATCAAGGGGACACACGGACTGAATAAATAGGTTGTTTGTGGTTACATACTCATTTAAAAATGGGGTAGGTAGGTAGGTCGGGGCTTCTTTGGCTCTTATATTTATTTGTTTATATCGGTTTTTACGCCCTTTTTCAACAGTCAGAGTCATATGAGGCGGTCATTTCGCCTTACCGTCATTCCTGGGAAGAACTAGTACTAGACTCCCATCCTCCGTAAGCAACTGTCTACTTTTTCACATAAAGCGACATGTTCGGACGCGGGACTCGAACACACGACTCACTGTCAGTGAGATGTTACAGTGATTTGTTGTAGACGGGTTTTGGCTCTTGTACGTGAAGTATGTGGAAGGGTAAAACAGTGAGAACATTGGTGTACCGTTCCCTGCGCCTTAAAGTATTGGGTGGCAAGAGAAACTTAGGATACGGTCGGGTAACCAGAAACAAACAATTTGTTTTATTATACATCCTCTAACCAAGCACTGTATGTACTGAAGGTGCAGTACAACCTCTCTAGAGCAACAACCTCCCTTCAACAACTACTTGATATCTTCCCACTGCACGAGTTTACAATTGATTGACTAGTAACCTCTCTAGAGCAACAACCTCTTACCAGCAATATATTTTTGCTACTCCCAAAGGGTGTTGCTTTGAACAGCTTGCACTGTACTAATGTTGTGTTGTTTTGCGTTAGTACGTTGTTTGAATATAGTTTAACATTCTGAATTGGTCACACAGCCGCGATAAGTTTAAACATTTTATCTTATTAACCTACTCAGAATTTACATGTATTCAAAAATATTGTTTTGTTGTAGGGAAATGTTATTATTAACTGTTTTAAAAAATGTCTTGAATCAATTGAACTAGCAGTATTCCTAAGTTAGAAATCATTTTGCTTTGCTATGTATGTACTCGTACATGAAAAGAGCTGAATTCAAACAATTAGTTATTTTCATTTATATGGACAAAGTGATGTTGTGTTCTTATGGACGATGCTCCTTTTAACGTATTGGACAAGTAATGGCATGGCTATAAATCATATAAACTTCGGCAGAGAATTATTGGAACTCTCATTACAGAAAGTTGAAATTATTTATCTTGTTTCGATTTTCTTCATTGTAATTTCGAACTTTGTTGGGTTTGATTAATATGTCACTATGGCTCCATGGGATGTCGTGGTCTAGACTCCCTTTCAGTGTCAATCATCGGCAGTTTAGTAAATAACAAAGATTGATGTATCAGATTTTCGTTACAGACAGCTGTCAATCTTAAGCAATTTCAGCAATATTGGTTGGGTGGAAATCAATTTTTTCAGTACTAGGTTTGTGTTAAAGTAAAGTATACGTCCGATCCGTAATATTTTGTAGACCATAAAGGAAACATAATACTCTTAATCAATATTCACGACTCCGTCTAGCGGGACAATGTCTCGTAAAAAGAACTAGAATCCTTCTCGTATGTTTACATAATGCATTTAATAAATATTAGTCATTCAGACAAAAAGCTAGTTTTAGACTATCTTCTGATATTCGGTAGACAAAAAGTCGAACAGAAATGACGTCACTATTTGGAAACTGACAATCGGCCGATATTAATACTTTAATACTTTGAGCATTAGTTCCATCTCAAATTTATTGTTATTTAAATGTTGTTTATTGGCCCATTCGATAGCTACAGACATTTTAGGGCACCTAAGAGTGAGGGAGAGGGGGGGTAGGATACAGGAGAATCGGGCATTTTATACCTACTCTTATTTCTAATAGGATTTCCTGTTTCTTTATCGCACCCAATGTAAAGTACCGGTACACGCCTCACCCTTTTCGTGTAAGAACGATATAATTATGGCATTCGTTGCAGTGTACTTTTGAAACATGGTAATTAAAGTTTTTGATAAGGGAGGTAATTCAGTCTAGAAAAAACTATTTAAACCGTTTTGTTGTCTCCCTTGATCAACTCGTTACATACTTTTTCGACCATTCGTTAGTGCAATTTGCTTTCTGTTCGTTACTTATATCCTCGCGTGCGATGTAAGTAAATTGTATTAGTAAAATCTATGATGATAAAAATCCAATGATAGACAAAAAATAAGATACAAACCCGTCTGTCAGAGACTCGTTTGTTGCTATTTTCTTTCTACAAGAAGTGGGTTAGCGTCTGGAAAAATCTATAATCAGAACACTTAGGTCAAATTTGAACATCCTCGTTTGAACTTCACTGCAAAAAATGTTAGACATTATTCCAAAAACAGCATAGCACTTAGCATATCCATAAAATAATTTGATCTATATTAAAATGAAGACATATAAAGTCAAACCTGTGAACAAAGGCCACCCTTTGGAAAGACAAAATGTGACCTTTATTGACTGACGACCTGTATTCGGAGGTCACTCGTTCTAACAATCAATTACAGATTTTAAAGAATGACCTTTACTCGCAAGGATAGCCTCTATTCAGAGTTGGCCACAAACACAGGTTTGACCTGAACATGTACTGAAAATTTGCATTTCTGGTATTAATAAATTCTCTTTTCTTGTCTTTCAGATTTGAAACAGACATTCGAAATGTTCGATAAAAACAATGACGGCAAAATCTCAAGTGAAGAACTCGGGTGTGTTTTACGAACACTGGGTCACGAACATTCGCCGAAAGAAGTCGAAGATATGATTAAAAATGCAGATACAAACGGTATTTTTATATTCTTTTTTTTAGCTCACCAGAGCACGAATGTTCTCAGGGTGAGCTTTTGTGATCGCCCTGCGTCCATCGTGCGTCGTTAGTCGTGAAGTGGCGCCCATGTTTACTTAAAACAACATCTCCTCCTACACCGCTATGCCGATTGCAACCAAACTTTGCTGGAATTATCCTTGGGTGGTCCCCTTTCAAAGTTGTTCAAAAAATTAAATTTCATTAAAAACTCTGGTTGCTATGGCAACAAATAGAAAAAACTTAAAAAATCTTCTTGTCCGAAACCACAGGGCCTAGAGCTGAGATATTTGGTATGTAGCATTGTCTAATGGAACTCTACAAAGTTTGTTCAAATTATTCCCCTGGGGTCAAAATTGGCTCCGCCCCGGGGGTAACTTGATTTTACATAGACTTATATAGGAAATTTAAAAAATCTTCTTGTCAAAAACTACAATGCCTAGAGCTTTGATATTTGGTGTGTAGCATAGTCTAGTGGACCTCTACCAAGTTTGTTCAAATTATTGCCCTAGGGTCAAAATTGGCCCCGCCCCGGGGGTCACTTTATTTATATAGACTTATATAGGAAAAATTAAAAAATCTTCTTCTCCAAATCAGCAAGGCCTAGAGCTAAGATATTTTGTATGTGGCATTGTGTAGTGGACCTCTACCAGGTTTGTTCAAATTATGACCCCGGGGTCAAAATTGGCCCTGCCCTGGGGTTTATTCTATTTTATATAGGAAAATTTGAAAAATCTTCTTCTCCGAAACCACAAGGCCTAGAGCTAAGATATTTTGTATGTGGCATTGTCTAGTGGACCTCTACCAGGTTTGTTCAAATTATGACCCCGGGGTCAAAATTGGCCCTGCCCTGGGGTTTATTCTATTTTATATAGGAAAATTTGAAAAATCTTCTTCTCCGAAACCACAAGGCCTAGAGCTAAGATATTTGGTATCTAGCTTTGTCTAATGGACCTCTTTTAAATCTGTTCATATAATGGCCATGGGATAAAAAACGGTCCAGATGGTTCACTTGATCTTACTTGGACTCGTATAGAAAACTTCAACAATGTTCATCTCCAAATGACCTTTTCTCCTTCTCCATCATGGCCCTCTTGTTTATAGAATCGGATACAGTGAAGTACTTATCCCCCTCCCACACGAACGTGTCCGTTTTTTGGGAAGCCAAGCTTCCTCATAGTGACCATGCTAGTCCATACATACCTTCTTCAACATCCTGCTGAATGCTTAGGCGGAAAATCGCTCTACCTCGGATTTATACGTGAGAACGAAAACACACAATCTTGGACACTTCTCTACACGGCATTTCATACTACACAAACTTTAAACTCCCTCTGGTATTCCCCTCACTAACTGGTGTGGGCGATTGCAAATGTATAACTACATGTATATATATTTTCCAGCGCAGTTGCATCATTACTATTTTAAGTTACAGAATTAAATGGTACAATTACGATATATTTTATCAGTGTGGGGAATCCACGTGACCTAGTGACGTCACAATGTTATCGTTACAAGCGCCCTCTACTTTTTGTGCTTTTCTTGTCCAAACCGTTTGACAGTGTTATGAAAATAAACGTTATTTTTACAAGAAAATGTTAGAAAACGGTTTGGACAAGAAAAGTAAAAAGGTAGAGGGCCTTCAGGGACAAAATTCTGAACCGGAGGTAGCCCTTTATGTAAGGAGTTGCAACAGTTATGTGGCTTTAGGAGAAAACGAAAAATAATGCACTGACGTGATGTTTTCCTAGTTCGAATGACAGAAAATGCGCTTGTAACGATAACATTGTGACGTCACTAGGTCACGTGGATTCCCCACACTGTTTATACTCCACTCAATATCACGAATTCCGCATTTGATACGCATGTAGGCATGGATTATTTCTGGTTATTTCATTCTTATAGATAAAAATATATTAATTCGGATCCTCCGAATTCGCTTTAACCGTGTTGTACAGTAAATCCAAATGTTATACCCATTGATGAAGTTGGTTTGGGAAAATAATTATTTCACTGTACTGTATAGTATTCGATACATTTTTCTGCTGCGTGATCAATGTATTTATAATTACTGTTTCCGTTTGTCAATTATAAATAATTATTTCTCTGATTTCATATTCATCATTCTTCAAAAGATATTATTAAGCTGGTTTGCCTAGTCACTGTGCTACGTGCACTATTAAAAAAAGTTCAGACGAGGTTATACTTGAAAAAATGATGGTTTCCAGGTATGCGTTCGACTCGTTCATACATGCACCGGCTCAAAAATAGTTTATCTGTTAATGACAATTTTTATATAGTTCTTTATTCCAGCATTTCGTTTTCATTACAAGTATGTAATGTTAGTAAAAACAACAAATGTCTACCTACGGACCAACTGACACTGTTAAGCTTTGGGTCGGCAAAACGCAAACCGACATTTATTTAGGTCGACAATGACTGATGCAACGTAATCTCACCATCTTTCTAGAAAATCTACTGTCATGATTTTATGGATGAGATTATTTTGAACTCTCCAAACCAAATCAGACAAAAAATTATGTCTGGATAAAATAGCTGTATGGAACTTTGAACAGCATTTTCTTTACTCCAGAGATTTGCTTTAAATTACGATTCTGTCATTTTGTGAGCTAAGCACTGATTGTAGCATTGAAGCGTTGCACGGTTCTTTCGTAACTGTGATGGTATGTCCAACAGTTTAAAAGCGGTCTTAAATATCTTAGTCTGTTTCCAACGACCTTGAGACGAATAATCGACCTTAAGACTATTCATCGACCTTGAGACTATTCATCGAACTTGAGTCTGTTCATAAACCTTGAGACTATTTATCAACCTTGAGACTGTTCATCAACCTTGAGACTATTCAGCGACCTTGAGACTGTTCATCGACCTTGAGACTATTCATCGACCTTGAGACTGTTCATCAACATTGAGACTGTTCATCAACCTTGAGACAATTCAGCGACCTTGAGACTGTTCATCGACCTTGAGACTATTTAATCGAACTTGAGACTGTTCATCAACCTTGAGACTATTCAGCGACCTTGGGACTGTTCATCAACCTTGAGACTATTCATCAACCTTGAGACTATTCATCAACCTTGAGACTATTCATCAACCTTGAGACTATTCAGCGACCTTGTGACTGTTTTATTCAAGTTCCATCGCCCTTTACCTTTGATTTACTCACGCTTTGTAGAATGTTTAGTATCATGGTAAGGGATCATGCAGGAACGCATAAATAGCTTATGAATTAGTCAAACCAACATATTTCCACGTATAACTTAAAAGTGTATACTTTTAGTTAACATCTTACGAAAAAGTAACAAATTTAATTAGATGTACAGTCGTTCCTGTGAACAACGGCCACTATTGGGAAAGGCAAGAGATGGCCTATATCGACAAATGGTCTATATTCGGAGGTCAATTCGTTCTAAATAATCATTGACTGTTTTAAAAGAGTGGCCTCTATTCACACGATGGCCTCTCTTCGGAGTTTGTCGCTAACAGGTTTTACTGCAAATGTATATCTCGGACAATTCTCACGATGACGCTTATTGCATTGGTCTTCTGAAATGTCTATATTTAGAACATTTGTTCTATTTTTAGAAAACGGGTATGTCGAATATGACGAGTTTATAACCATGATGAGAAGATTTAAAGAAAACGATGATTTGAAAGACGATCCGAATTCATCTGAAGCAAAGAAAAGAGAAGCCTTTAAGGTGTTTGATATGGATGGCAATGGATATATAGATAAACATGAACTTAAGTATGTTATGAGGAGGCTTGGAGAAAATTTATCAGATGATGATATTAAGGCAATGTTTAATGAAGCGGATTTAAATGGGGACGGTTATATAGATTTCGAAGGTAAGTTTTTTGGTGAAATTACTTTTCCCGTTCCTTAACACACACCTTCCTATTTGACCAAATACACATTACTTAAAGCGACTTATTTGTCAGGCGCCTTCTTAGTGCGTATGTTCTCTTTTCTATGCTCCTTTTTTCCCATTGCAGTGTCTATAAGTATGTCTCGAAATGCTGAAGAAGTACAGAATGTGCTTCCAGTAAGCCTTCTTGTATAACGTTTGGATGTTTCTATTTATTTGTCATTATTCAAACTAGATACTAGTTCAGCAATTTCAACGTTGATAGCAAAAACGTCAAAGGACATTAAAATGACGGTGTGATAGATATTTGCTTTATCATGGTGAATTTGTGGAAAGGTGATATGATATACATGTACAGTACATTCAGTTTATGACTTCAAAACAATCTTAGAATGTGGCTTTTATTGTTGAGGCCATCCGATCATCATGTTGAAATACAGAAGATATGTTAAAACCCGGACCGAAAATAAGACATGTAGTTGATACAATGGGCTGGTCTGAAAATTGAAGTGGACGGCTAGTATGTGTTTTCACTGCGCTGTCAATCAATGATCTTAGTAATATCACTGTATTCTGTTTTTAATTTTTTAAAAGGCATTATGACATTTATGACATTTTTCCCATTGACAGTATTCCGATATTATCCGAAACCAGCGTTGCTATAGTAACGACATGTAAAGTTTGTGACGTAATTACGTTTCAGTATTCTTGTGTTATTTCAGACTTAGTATGTTCTATGTTTTCTTATTTTTCTTTTTCAGAATTTTCAAGGTTGAACATGGCTTGAAGTCTAGAGAACGATAGAGTTTAATATGCTGATAATATTGGTCTTTTCGATGTCAGAATTTATCACTCAAGCAAAGAATTGTTATTCATTATTATAAAGACCGGTTTTGAAGATATAAATCTGATTTCGGAGACCAGTCTATGAAATCACGCTTCTGATTGGTTCGTTCTGATTGCAATTTTGAAGCAGACCAATAGCAAACCTTCATTTTGACTGGTTCCCGTTTTACAGTTTTATGACTTTGAACCCAGCTGTTAAAATGTTCCCTTTTTATTATGCCAAATCACTTTTTTATATCAAAACAATGCAACTGTAAGGGTTCTGCCTTTCACATAATGTATGATAAAGATATCTTGCTATTTTTATTTCGAAAAATACCTTAAAACACTGTAGGAAAAATAACTTCAAAGTGAATTGAAAATGTCTGGGTTGGTTGTGTTGTACGAAAAATGAACATCATAATATCGTTTTTTTCACAAATTATTTTTGATGTTTGACATTTTTTGCGTAAAATTTAGGGGTCAGTTCCTGTTAAAGTTCTTTTGCTCACGTTCGGTATATCCATTAATTTGTTACCATAAAAGTGCTATTTTCATTATTTTAGTATAAACTTACACAATTCACTGTTAAATGTGTGTAGTTGATTGTCTAGCATAAATTTGTTTCTGTTATTTTTTCTCTTCTCCGTTTTGAATCCATTAAATGTCTCATATGTTAACCCAATCGGAAAACCTCGGTATTTCAAAAATACCTTTTTTTTAAACAAATCTTGAAGTATCCAAATCTGAAGTTATATGCATAACCCAGATTTCAAATCCGTCGTCTGAAACTTCATTCTTCTGAAAATTCCACGTTCGATGACTGGGGTTATTAAACTTGAGTTTGATCTCAAAGCTAAAAAATCTCAATAAAACGATAAACATTTTGGTCAGTTTCAAGAATGTATATAATGACTAAAGACTCATTGTATACTATATATTATTTCGGCGGGGGGGGGGGGGTAGTCTTGGATGTGAATGACGAGTACTGGTTATAATTTCAGACAAAGGTCGTTGAAAACATATAATATCAGGTTACAGATGCTATTTTTAGAATCTAACTTAATACTGTTCATGTAAAAGTTGAAAATAAGCGTATGCCTATGATTGCATTTCGATTTATTTGATATTTGTTTGATGTGCAATTTGTAGGTGTTTTACCTGTTTAGATTTATTGTACTTTAACCTAGTTCAGTTTTACATTATCAACATTATACTGTATGTTATGAGAACCAATACCTCGATTGCATATATAATCAAACGCTTATAGAACATGCGGTAACATCTCGGTAGCAAGCTTGGCCTCAAGTTTGATCACAAAATAAGGTTTTTAAAAAATATTTGTTTCTGGTCACTAGCTCTTTAAAAATAAGGTAGGTAAGGAAATGACGATTATTTATTTTTATATTATTGCTGAAAGCTTACGGAACGGTTAAAACGTGAGACAGTTGATGTAGGTCCGTGGTCGTTCCTCGGGCTTACACAAAATATATGGTTGCAGGGATGGAGGATTTAATGTAGATTGGGTACCCAGAAACAAATATTTTTACGCCTAATTGAGAATATTGAAGTGATAGCATTGACATTATCAAGTTTAGATTTTGTGGCAACATGACAATTGGGTCGTTATTATGAGATGGACTTTATATAAAGGTGAACGTTAAGTGAGGTTACATTGTATTTTGTTTATAATCTTTGTAAGATTATTAATATTGCATAAAAATGTTTGTTCATTAATACATTTTGAATTTTCCAGTTAGCCAAAAGCGGTATCGTTATATGACCATTCTTTAAAATGTTGATTTTGGGTAAGCGACCCCAATTAGTGACACAGTGGATAGGTAGATGGTTAGATAGGTATTTTATTTACCTGAAACAATTTTTAGAATAAGAAAATAGACAATTACAAAAATCGCTAAAAATTGGTTGGGAAGTTTATGTAACTCCAAATTACCATTTTTTGAAGGATGGCTTTATATATCATGCGCATACGTAAACCAAAGCACAGGAAGCGACTATTTTCATGTCAGCTAATGTTGCATTGTATTTTGGGTTGCGGTAGATGTTACCGATATCGGGATATTTATGCCAGTAAAAAGTAAATCGTCTTAAGTCTTATAAACATTTCGTTGGCTTAACATATCCAGTCGAAAAATACGAACGAAATATTTAAAAAAAACTTATTTTTGAATTTTCAAAGAAGGAAATTATCATTTTATTGTGTTTATTCAACCGACTCGAAAATATTTTTGAATAATACATTTTACAGAAAGTCCTAAGTACGTTTTTGCAGAAACACATTTTTAATGTTTTCACAAGAAAATGTACATTTTTTTACTTTTATATGTAAAAACACGAATTCCAATGTCTAGAGTATGTTGTTGTTCTTTGTATAGTAACACCTGACCTTGTTTTTTGTCTATGGTGTCATATTGATCATTATGACGTCATGATTGATTATTAATTGGGTTGTTCAAAGATCACGTGTTGCAATCATTGTTTAGCATAACATATTTTTTCTTTCAACTTTTTATGTACATAGTGATAAAACATTGTTGTTTTTCCCAACCAACCAATAACTTATTTTTGTATTAAATATTCTAAGTTATATACGATGTGTGTTTACTACTACGGAAATGGCATTGTTAGTATTGTTGTGTTTTGTAATCATGTCATTGCATTGATTTAAAACTGCAAAAATTAAGTCGTTAATTTGATAATACGCATTGACAATTGATCACTAAATTATCATAGTTCTTTTATTGCGTGGTGATTTGATAAATCTAAAATGATCGGCGGATATGCCAAAATTTAATGTTAGGCGGAAAATGCCGAATATTGGCCGGAAATGCCGAATGTTGACACAATATTATACAATTTATACTACAAAAAATATTTGTTAGGAAAACTGACATGTGTTTTTAGTTCTCGATGTGTGATTTTGTGCGTTAATGTATTGTTATATTGTTGAACATTTTGTGATATCGTTGCTGTGTAATTCTTCCAACAGTTTTCTTATTTCCCTTTTGTGTTGTCCGTGTGACTGTACGTCTGTCCGTCTTTCTGTCTGTCCGTCTTCCTTCCTTCCTGTCTGCCTACCTGTCTATCAGTATGTAGATTATTTTTTTACTTAATATGTAATCAATCGATTTAATCTATTTTGTTAATTTAGTTAGAGCGATCCCATTTTTAATTAAAACATAATTATAACTTTGCCATTGTAATTATAGAACCCCGGTCTATACAGTTGGTAATTGTGTACTAATTATTCTCTCTTTTCACTGTTACAAAAACAATACTTGGCGCATATAATTATTTGCTTAGCTTTCAGTTTGTAAGTGCAGTTAGTTCTCAATGTCAAAAACGTTTTGTTTATCTCATTAAAACAAAATATCATTTTTATCACCCTTAACATTCCAAAATTCTGCTGAAGATCAATTTTCACTCAAGAACAAATACAGTTTACATGAAAAATATAAGCTTACGGAAATGTACGGAATTAGCCGATGTTTACCGAACTGCTTGATACGGAAAGTATCGTTCGTAAGTACGACAGTTTACGACGTAATAACTTGGTAACGGCTTGTTTAAATGTTCATGATGTATCTCTATGCAGTTTTACCTATTGCAAAGAAATATGGTTTACTAGTTTGGCCCTTGTCATTTTAGACTTCACATTTGAACTTGCCATTTCTATTTTAATGATTTCATACGTCAGTAGAGAATCAATGTTTTCTGCACTTTATCTACCAAGTCCCACAACTCACTCAAAATAATTTTACTTAAACTATGATCAGTTACTTCCCTTTAACTGCAATTGTTATTTTGATTGTTGAAAATGGTGAATTTGATTTCGATTTTTAAATGCCTTTATTATATTTTTGCACTAATAATGAATTCTCTTTACCAGAATGGTTGGTTGTAAAATTTAGTAAAGGGAGGTAATAAATTATTTTCGAATTTCTTTAATTTCTTTTGTCACTGTACTCCTGTCACGGACTGATACCAGTTTATTTTTTCTTACCCTATGCATTATTTATATGTAATTGTTGTGTACTGTTAAGTAAATATTCGTCACCCTGTGATATTTATGGTCATATCTCATTTTTGTTGACCTTCACCTTTTAAGGTCACGATTTATCACGTGATCATTTCGTGAAAGTCATGTGATCAAGTGCTAAACCTAACACTTTGTGCAATGTCGTAAAATATTAGTTATATGAATTTAACGCAATTGAATAGTTTAAGTTACAGCTAAATGTTGGTAAATCTTTATGTTATGACGTCATACAACGTCATATAATTTCCATCGGTTGCTTAGTTACTAAAATGTGTCAAACATGTTTTTAATTTTTTGTGTATTGATCATTGTTTAGTCAATTGAAGGTGACAGATATTGCAAACTTTTGTCAATGTAATTGTTACCTCCGTTACTATGGCAACTAACACGGTTTTAATTTTGTGTCATCGTTTTTTTTCGCTAACAACTGTTTGGTGTTATTTATTGCACAAGAGACGCAAAAGTAAGCGAGTTACACATTTGCTGACCCCCCCCCCCCCGAATTTTCCCTTATTCTTCTAAATTTGTTACGCGCGTTTTATTATTACTGCACAACTATTTATAGGATTTATGAAATACATTTTAAAACAAATTATTGCTATCATGCAGATACTAAGTATAGTGTACAAATGAAAACGCTATTATGGATTTAAAAGCCAGACATGGCTTATGAGTCTTTGTCAAAATCTTTATACAAAATAATTATACCTTTTTTTGTCATTTATGATGTTGATCTTGTTTAAAATTGCAACAATCGGTATATCATATTTATATTTTGATATTTTTTAAGAACTTCACGCTACACCCATTGTAAGAATTCGTATTTTGAAATGCCAAATGTATAAAACCCAAACCGTACGGACCACTCGTGTCCCGGTCTTTTCATTGTTTATAAATCATGTTGTATTTACAACCATATTGTTACTTCAGATCTTGTTATATTTATCATTCATTTATACTTGACTCACTAACTTCGTACTATGAACGAATATTGATCCTTTTTGCGTTGATGCTACCCTTTTTCTCGACCCAAGATGGCGTGTATATATTCAAATTTTTAATGTACATAATTGTTACGATATTTGGAGATTTTTTCTAAAGAGATTTGTGTTTGTTGTTTTTCTAAAGCCCCCAATTTTACAACACGTTTGAAGGGACCAAATTAAGGATAACAGACATTATATTATTGACTATGAACAAAAGTTAGAGGTGCGTGATCCTTATAATTTGTGACATTCAAACATAATTGATCGAACATACAACATTTTGAAATTTTGAACCCGGGTCAGTTATATTTTGATTTTATATAATAAAGGGAGGTTATATTACTATCAAATAGTCTCCCTTTCTATGATTATATAGCATGGTTACAAATTCCAAAATACACAATTCAGAAATAGCTCGTGGTGAATTATTTATAAATGATTCATTCTACATATTCAATAAATATAAAATTATAAACATTCAAGAGTTTAATGGTTAGAAATGAATGCTAGCTATATTAGGGTATGCAATCATTAAAGGAACCATATCATAAATTTACCTTGGCTAAGGTTAGCCATATCTTAGCTAAGGTTATAAAAAAGGTCAACTGTATCTTAGCCAAGGTCGTCCTTTAAAAGATATCGGTTGACACAATACTCAATAATGATCGGCTCATGATTATTGGATTTTGAAAATATCACAATGAAATATATCGCGAACTTGAATGTCAAGGTCATTGTGGCCCTTTGAACTTAGCGGATATTCAGACACGATATCTAATCGTTTCCTGATCATACAAATGACTTGATCTTCACTTATTAGATTTAGGAAGTTATTTGGCACAAATGATCAACATGAGACGACATGTCGCGATGGACCATAAACGGCGACCTGTTCATCTAACCAGTCTCCTGGACTGTATTTAACAAGCACTAATATTTACCCGACAACTTATCCACAATCATGTAATCATGTAAAGGAAAATCGACATTTGTTTGAATGGTATGACTTGCCGTAACCTGGCATCCAACCCGAATCGTCGGACTTCAAGTTCAGCTGGATTTTAAAATAATGATACAAGCATGTCAGTACGCAAAAATAAAAAAGGAAATAAATCGTAATATTGTCAAACTATTGCACAAAGTAAACCAAAAGGAGAGACTATATATTGGTGTGAATGGTCGCCTGTAGAGTCAACGAAGGTAACAGTAAATAAACGGAAATACACGGAAATATGTGCAAGCGTTTAGCAGAAATTCAAATCTATGAATTCACAAGTATAATAACAGACAACAGAATACAACATGTAGTACTTGTTGATACATTGAAAAGAAGTCTGCGGTATTAATCGAATATAAATTTAAATAGATTTTTTGCAATATTTTGGAGTGAAGTGAAAAGCAAGGGAGATAAACAAGGAGAGCATGTCGATATAAATAACCAGGTCCTAGTTTCACGAACAAAATTGAGTGGAACTCAGTTATGGACTCACAGTGGGTTTTTTCTGTGAAAGCTTGTGTATTTGACCAGATATACTGCCTTGTGTTTCCTTATTAAATACTAAGAACATGTCAGCTTAAAATAAACTTTAATTTGAGTCAAAAATCAAATTCCCAAGAACAGACTTTAATCAACTCTATTGAATTGTATCATAGTTAAAGTTTATTGGTATTATCGGCATATAATGCCTCTGACCATTTACAATTTATATACATGTCAAAGATATTAAAATAAGGCATGTTTGATTAGACCACCCTTGTTCATTATTACTGCATACGATAAAGCAACGGAGTGAACGACATAAGTTCATCTTGAGCAAAAAGGCCAGATCTGCAGTCATTTATGATCAGCCAGTTTGATTTCAGTAAAACCCGAATTAGCGATCACTTCATTATGAAGCACACCTATTATAATTATAACGTTGTCAATGACAACGACGTCTTTATAGAATTGTTTTAATTTGTCCACGTTTGTCTTAAGATAAAGACGTCAATGCAGGCGTGTATTTTTTTTAAATATTTGTCTCTTGACAACGACGTCAACGTAGAGGCGTTTTAATTTATTAACGTTTGTCTCATAACAACGACGTATGCATACAATTGTTTAGTCACTAGTATATTAACGTTTGTCACACGACAACGACGTCAACAGAGCCTCGTTTTAATCAAATGATAACACATTCTTGTTTAAACACAGCATCATTATAATTAATTAACGTTTTTCCCATGACAACGACGTCAGCAAAGCATATTCTTAATCTAGTGAAGCTCACCTTATGATACCGACGACAACAATGCCTCCTTGTAATTTATAATCGTTTGTCTCAAGACATAGACGTCAAAAAGCCTCGTTTTAAATTAATTAAGATTTGTCTTACGACAACGACGTCAACGCAGCCTCGTTTTCATCTAATAAGTTCTATCTCATGACAAAGACTCGTTCTTAATTATGAATGTTTGCCTCATAACAAGGACGTCAACAAAGCATCATTTTGATGACGTCAACACAGCCTCGTAAAATGTACTTACGTTTGTCTCATGACAATGATGTCAAAACTGCCTCGTTTTAATTTATTTACATCTATCTTACGACAACGTTTTGATTAATTTATTAACGTTTGTCTCATAACATGGACGTCAACACAGCTTCGTTTTGATTTTATTAACGTTTGACTCATGGCAATGACGTCATTACAGCCTCATTTTAATTTATGATCGTTTTTCTCATAACAACGTCGTCAACACAGCTTCGTTTTAATTCATTAAGGCATGGTTTATGAAAACGACGTCAATACAGCATAGGTTTAATTTCATATCGATTGTTCCATGACCTCGTTCTAATTTGCTAACATTTGTCTCTAGAAAACGATCTCAACATAGCTTTGTTTCAATTTATTAGCGTTTGTCTGATTACAACGACGTCAACATAGCCTCATTTTAATGTATTAACGTATGTCTCATGAAAACGACGTCAACATAATCTTGTTTTAAATTATCAACGTTTGTATCATAGCAATAACATCATTAAAGTCTTATTTTAATCTATGAACGTTTGTATCATAAAAAAGACGACGTCATCAAACATAGCCTCGTTTTAATTTATTAACGTTCGTATCACGGTAATGACGCCATTACAGCCTCATTTTGATTTATCAACATTTGTAACATAACAATGACGTCAACATAGCCTCGTCTCAGTTATTTAACGTTTGTGTCATGGCATGGACGTCTACAAAGCCTCGTTTTCATTTATTAACGCATGTCACATGACAACGACGTCAACATAGCCTCGTTTTAATTTATTAACGTATGTCTCATGACAACGACGTCAACATAGCATCGTTTTCATTTATTAACGTTTGTCTCATGACAACGACGTCAACAAAGCCTCGTTTTAATTTATTTACGTTTGTCTCATGACCACGACGTCATTACAGCCTCGTTTTAATTTATTAACGTTTGTATCATGACAATGACGTCAGCAGAGCCTCGTTTTAATTAATAAACGTTTGTATCATGACCACGACGTCAGCAGAGCCTCGTTTTCATTTATTGACGTTTGTCTCATTACAACGACGTCATCATAGCACCATTATATCACATTAACGTGTGTCTCATGACAACGACGTCAACATAGCATCGTTTTAATTTACCAACGTTTGTATCATGACAACAACGTCAACAAAGCCTCGTTTTAATTTATTTACGTTTGTCTCAAGACCACGACGTCATTACAGCCTCATTTTAATTTATCAACGTTTGTATCATGACAACGACGTCAGCAGAGCCTCGTTTTAATTTATAAACGTTTGTATCATGACAACGATATTAGTAGAGCCTCGTATTAATTTATTGACGTTTGTCTCATAACAACGACGTCAACACAGCCTCCTTTTAATTCATTGACGCTTTGCTTATGAAAACGATGTCAATGCACTAGTGGTCTTATTTATTATCGATTGTTTCACGGCCTCGTTTTAATTTTTTAACGTTTTTCTCGAGACAACGACGTCAACACAGCTTTCTTTAATAATTAACGCTTGTCTCATGACAACAACGTCAAATAGCCTCATGTCAATTTATCAACGTTTGTATCATGACAATGACGTCCACACAGCTTGGCTTTTATTTACTTACGTTTGTCTCATGGCAATGACGTCATTGCAGCCTCATTTTAATTCATGAACATTTATCGGCTGACAACGTATCCAACATAGCCTCATTTTAATCTTTTTGATGTTCGGCTTATGACAACGATGTCAAGACTGCACCATCTTGATTTATTTGAATTATATCTCATGGAAATGACGTTATCATTCATTCATTTGTGTCTAATTACAACGACCTCAAAATGTCCTCTTTTTTGTTTGTTTACTATGTCTCATGACAACGACATTAGCTTAGGCTCGTGTTAATTCGTTATGGTTTGACGTATAAAAACGACGTCATCATAGCACCATTATATCACATTAACGTGTGTCTCGTGACAACGACGTCAACATAGCATCGTTTTAATTTATCAACGTTTGTATCATGACAACGACGTCAACAAAGCCTCGTTTTAATTTATTTACGTTTGTCTCAAGACCACTACGTCATTACAGCCTCATTGTAATTTATTAACGTTTGTATCATGACAACGACGTCAGCAGAGCCTCGTTTTAATTCATCAACGTTTGTATCATGACAACGACGTCAACATGGCCTCGTTTTAATTTATTTACGTTTGTCTTATGACCACGACGTCATTACTCCTCATTTTAATTTATTAACGTTTGTATCATGACAACGACGTCAGCAGAGCCTCGTTTTAATTTATAAACGTTTGTCTCATAACAACGACGTCAACACACCCTCCTTTTAATTCATTAACGCTTTGCTTGTGAAAACGATGTCAATACACCAGTGGTTTAATTTATTATCGATTGTTTCACGGCCCCGTTTTAATTTTTTTAGCGTTTGTCTCGAGACAACGACGTCAACACAGCTTTCAACGTTTTTATCATGACAAAGCATCAACATATGCTCATTTTTATTTATTATTGGTTGTGTTATGGCAATGACGTCGGCAAAAAAACTCGTTTTAATATATTAACTTTTGTATTGTAACAATGACGTCATTTTTGTTAATCAACACTTGTATCATAACAACGACGTCAACATAGACTCGTCCCAGTTATTTAACGTTTTTATCATGACATGGACGTCAAACAGCTTCGTTTTTTAATTATTAACGGTTCTATCATGACAACGACGTCTACATAGCTTCATTTTAATTCATCAACGTTTGTTTCATAATAACGACGCCAACATGCATAGCCTCGTTTTAATTTATCAACTTTTGTATCATGGCAACGATATCAAAATAGCGTCATCTTTATTTATTAACGTTTGTCTCGTGACAACGACATCAACACAGCCTCGTGTTGATTTATTAACGTATGTCTCATAACAACGACGTCAACTCAGCTTTTTGATTTATTTTGTTTGTCTCAGTTTAGCCTCGTTTTAATTTATTAACGTTTGTATCATGACAACGACGTCAACATAGACTCGTCTCAGGTATTTAACGTCTGTGCCATGACATGTACGTCAACACAGCTTCGTTTTGATTTATTTACGTTTGTCTCATGATCACGACGTCATTACAGCCTGATTTTAATTTATTAACGTTTGTATCATGACAACGACGTCAGCAGAGCCTCGTTTTAATCTATAAACGTTTGTATCATGACAACGACGTCAGCAGAGCCTCGTTTTCATTTATTGATGTTTGTCTCATTACAACGACATCAACACAGCCTCCTTTTAATTCATTGACGATTGGCTTATATAAACGATGTCAATACAACAATGGTCTTATTTATCATCGATTGTTTCACGTTCTCGTTTAAATTTTTTTTAACGTTTGTCTCGAGACAACGACATCAACACAGCTTTTAACGTTTTAATCATGACAAAGCATCAGCATATGCTCATTTTTGTTTATTATAACTTGTCTCATGGCAATGACGTCAACAAAAACTCGTTTTAAAATATTAACTTTTGTATTGTGACAATGACGTCATTTTGATTTATCAACACTTGTATCATAACAACGACGTCAACATAGACTCGTCTGAGTTATTTAACGTTTGTATCATGACATAGACGTCAAACAGCTTCGTTTTTTAATTATTAACGGTTCTATCATGACAACGACGTCTACATAGCTTCATTTTAATTCATCAGCGTTTGTTTCATAATAACGACGCCAACATGCATAGCCTCGTTTTAATTTATCAACTTTTGTATCATGGCAACGAGATCAAAATAGCGTCATCTTTATTTATTAACGTTTGTCTCGTGACAACGACATCAACACAGCCTCGTGTTGATTTATTAACGTATGTCTCATAACAACGACGTCAACTCAGCTTTTTGATTTATTTTGTTTGTCTCAGTTTAGCCTCGTTTTAATTTATTAACGTTTGTATCATGACAACGACGTCAACATAGACTCGTCTCAGGTATTTAACGTCTGTGCCATGACATGTACGTCAACACAGCTTCGTTTTGATTTATTTACGTTTGTCTCATGATCACGACGTCATTACAGCCTGATTTTAATTTATTAACGTTTGTATCATGACAACGACGTCAGCAGAGCCTCGTTTTAATCTATAAACGTTTGTATCATGACAACGACGTCAGCAGAGCCTCGTTTTCATTTATTGATGTTTGTCTCATTACAACGACATCAACACAGCCTCCTTTTAATTCATTGACGATTGGCTTATATAAACGATGTCAATACAACAATGGTCTTATTTATCATCGATTGTTTCACGTTCTCGTTTAAATTTTTTTTAACGTTTGTCTCGAGACAACGACATCAACACAGCTTTTAACGTTTTAATCATGACAAAGCATCAGCATATGCTCATTTTTGTTTATTATAACTTGTCTCATGGCAATGACGTCAACAAAAACTCGTTTTAAAATATTAACTTTTGTATTGTGACAATGACGTCATTTTGATTTATCAACACTTGTATCATAACAACGACGTCAACATAGACTCGTCTGAGTTATTTAACGTTTGTATCATGACATGGACGTCAAACAGCTTCGTTTTTTAATTATTAACGGTTCTATCATGACAACGACGTCTACATAGCTTCATTTTAATTCATCAGCGTTTGTTTCATAATAACGACGCCAACATGCATAGCCTCGTTTTAATTTATCAACTTTTGTATCATGGCAACGAGATCAAAATAGCGTCATCTTTATTTATTAACGTTTGTCTCGTGACAACGACATAAACACAGCTTCGTTTTGATTTATTAACGTATGTTTCATAATAACGACGCCAACATGCATAGCCTCGTTTTAATTTATCAACTTTTGTATCATGGCAACGAGATCAAAATAGCGTCATCTTTATTTATTAACGTTTGTCTCGTGACAACGACATAAACACAGCTTCGTTTTGATTTATTTACGTATGTCTCATAACAACGACGTCAACCCAGCTTTTTTATTTATTTTGTTTGTCTCATTTCAGCCTCGTTTTAATTTATTAACGTTTTAATCATGACAACGACGTCAACCCAGCTTTTTTATTTATTTTGTTTGTCTCATTTCAGCCTCGTTTTAATTTATTAACGTTTTAATCATGACAACGACGTCAACATAGACTCGTCTCAGGTATTTAACGTTTGTGCCATGACATGTACGTCAACACAGCTTCGTTTTGATTTATTTACCTTTCTATCGTGATAACGACGTCTACATAGCTTCATTTTAATTAATCAACGTTTGTCTCATAATAACGACTTTAACATAGCCTCGTATTAATTTCTTAACGTTCGTCTCATGACAACGACGTCAACATAGCCTCGTTTTAATTTATCAACGTTTGTCTCATGACCACGACGTCATTGCAGCCTCATTTTCATCTATTAACGTTTGTATCATGACAACGATGTCAACAAAGCCTCGTTTTAATTTATTTACGTTGGTCTCATGACCACGACGTCATTACAGCCTCATTTTAATTTATAAACGTTTGTATCATGACAACGACGTCAGCAGAGCCTCGTTTTAATTTATTGACGTTTGTCTCGTAACAACGACGTCAACACAGCCTCCTGTTAATTCATTGACGCTTTGTTTATGAAAACGATCTCAATACACCAGTGGTCTAATTTATTATCGATTATTTCACGTCCTCATTTTAAGTCTTTTAACGTTTGTCTCGAGACAACGACGTCAACAAAGCATTCTTTAATAATTAATGCTTGTCTCATGACAACGACGTCAAATAGCCTCGTGTTAATTTATCAACTTTTGTATCATGCCAATGACGTCCACACGGCTTCGTTTTTATTTACTTACGTTTGACTCATGGCAATGACGTCATTACAACCTCATTTTAATTCATGAACGTTTATCGACTGACAACGACGTCAATATAGCCTCATTTTAATCTTTTAATGTTCGGCTGATGACAACGATGTCAACACTACACCATCTTGATTTATTTGCATTTTTCTCATGGAAATGACGTTATCATTCATTCATTTGTGTCTAATTACAACGACCTCAAAATGTCCTCTTTTTTGTTTGTTTACTATGTCTCATGACAACGACATAAGCTTAGGCTCGTGTTAATTCGTTATGGTTTGACGTATAAAAACGACGTCATCATAACACCATTATATCACTTTAACGTGTTTCTCATGACAAGACGTCAACATAGCATCGTTTTAATTTATCAACGTTTGTATCATGACAACGGCGTCAACAAAGCCTCGTTTTAATTTATTTACGTTTGTCTTAAGACCACGACGTCATTACAGCCTCATTTTAATTTATAAACGTTTGTATCATGACAACGACATCAGTAGAACCTCATATTAATTTATTGACCTTTGTCTCATAACAACGACGCCAACACAGCCTCCTTTTAATTCATTGACGCTTTGCTTATGAAAACGATGTCAATACGCCAGTGGTCTTATTTATTATCGATTGTTTCACGGCCTCGTTTTAATTTTTTAACGTTTTTCTCGAGACGACGACGTCAACACAGCTTTCTTTAATAATTAACGCTTGTCTCATGACAACAACGTCAAATAGCCTCATGTCAATTTATCAACGTTTGTATCATGACAATGACGTCCACACAGCTTGGCTTTTATTTACTTACGTTTGTCTCATGGCAATGACGTCATTGCAGCCTCATTTTAATTCATGAACATTTATCGGCTGACAACGACTTCAAAATAGGCTCATTTTATTTAATCTTTTAATGTTCGGCTTATGACAACGATGTCAAGACTGCACCAACTTGATTTATTTGCATTTTATCTCATGGAAATGACGTTATCATTCATTCATTTGTGTCTAATTACAACGACCTCAAAATGTCCTCTTTTTTGTTTGTTTACTATGTCTCATGACAATGACATTAGCTTAGGCTCGTGTTAATTCGTTATGGTTTGACGTATAAAAACGACGTCATCATAGCACCATTATATCACATAAATGTGTGTCTCATGACAAAGACGTCAACATAGCATCGTTTTAATTTATCAACGTTTGTATCATGACAACGACGTCAGCAGAGCCTCGTTTTAATTATTTACGTTTGTCTCAAGACCACGACGTCATTACAGCCTCATTTTAATTTTTTAACGTTTGGATCATGACAACGACGTCAGCAGAGCTTCATTTTAATTAATCAACGTTTGTCTCATAATAACGACGTCAACATAGCCTCATTTTAATTTCTTAACGTTTGTATCATTACAACGACGTCAGCAGAGCCTCGTTTTAATTTATCAACGTTTGTATCATGACAACGATGTCAACAAAGCCTCGTTTCAATTTATTTACGTTTGTCTCATGACCACGACGTCATTACAGCCTCATTTTAATTTATTAACGTTTGTATCATTACAACGACGTCAGCAGAGCCTCGTTTTAATCTATATACGTTTGTATCATGTCAACGTAGTCAGCAGAGCCTCGTTTTCATTTATTGATGTTTGTCTCATTACAACGACGTCAACACAGCCTCCTTTTAATTCATTGACGATTGACTTATATAAACGATGTCAATACACCAGTGGTCTAATTTATTATCGATTGTTTCATGGGCTCGTTTAAAATTTTTTAACGTTTGTCTCGAGACAACGACGTAAACACAGCTTTCAACGTTTTTAACATGACAAAGAATCAACATATGCTCATTTTTATTTATTATTGCTTGTCTCATGGCAATGACGTCAACAAAAATTCGTTTTAAAATATTAACTTTTGTATTGTGACAATGACGTCATTTTGATTTATCAACACTTGTATCATAACAACGACGTCAACATAGACTCGTCCCAGTTATTTAACGTTTGTATCATGACAAAGACGTCAAACAGCTTCGATTTTTAATTATTAACGGTTCTATCATGACAACGACGTCTACATAGCTTCGTTTTGATTGACTAACGTATGTCTCATAACAACGACATCAACCCAGCTTTTTGATTTATTTTGTTTGTCTCATTTCAGCCTCGTTTTAATTTATTAACGTTTGTATCATGACAACGACGTCAACATAGACTCGTCTCAGGTATTTAACGTTTGTGCCATGACATGTACGTCAACACAGCTTCGTTTTGATTTATTAACCTTTCTATCGTGATAACGACGTATACATAGCTTTATTTTAATTAATCAACGTTAGTCTCATAATAACGACGTCAACATAGCCTGGTTTTAATTTCTTAACGTGCGTCTCATGACAACGACGTCAACATAGCCTCGTTTTAATTTATCAACGTTTGTCTCATGACCACGACGTCATTACAGCCTCATTTTAATTTATTAACGTTTGTATCATGACAACGACGTCAGCAGAGCCTCGTTTTAATCTATATACGTTTGTATCATGTCAACGACGTCAGCAGAGCCTCGTTTTCATTTATTGATGTTTGTCTCATTACAACGACGTCAACACAGCCTCCTTTTAATTCATTGACGATTGGCTTATATAAACGATATCAATACACCAGTGGTCTAATTTATTATCGATTGTTTCATGGGCTCGTTTAAATTTTTTTAACGTTTGTCTCGAGACAACGACGTAAACACAGCTTTCAACGTTTTTAACATGACAAAGCATCAACATATGCTCATTTTTATTTATTATTGCTTATCTCATGGCAATGACGTCAACAAAAATTCGTTTTAAAATATAAACTTTTGTATTGTGACAATGACGTCATTTTGATTTATCAACACTTGTATCATAACCGCGACGTCAACATAGACTCGTCCCAGTTATTCAACGTTTGTATCATGACATGGACGTCAAACAGCTTCGTTTTTTAATTATTAACGGTTCTATCATGACAACGACGTCTACATAGCTTATTTTAATTCATCAACGTTTGTTTCATAATAACGACGCCAACATGCATAGCCTCGTTTTAATTTATCAACTTTTGTATCATAGCAACGAGATCAAAATAGCGTCATCTTTATTTATTAACGTTTGTCTCGTGACAACGACATCAACACAGCTTCGTTTTGATTTATTAACGTATGTCTCATAACAACGACGTCAACCCAGCTTTTTTATTGATTTTGTTTGTCTAATTTCAGCCTCGTTTTAATTTATTAACGCTTGTATCATGACAACGACGTCAACATAGACTCGTCTCAGGTATTTAACGTTTGTGCCATGACATGTACGTCAACACAGCTTCGTTTTGATTTATTAACCTTTCTATCGTGATAACGACGTCAACATAGCCTCGTTTTAATTTTTTAACGTTTGTCTCATGACAACGACGTCAACACAGCTTTCAACGTTTTTATCATGACAAAGCATCAACATATGCTCATTTTATTTATTATTGCTTGTCTCATAGCAATGACGTCAACAAAAACTCGTTTTAAAATATAAACTTTCGTATTGTGACAATGACGTCATTTTGATTTATCAACACTTGTATCATAACAACGACGTCAACATAGACACGTCCCAGTTATTTAACGTTTGTATCATGACATGGACGTCAAACAATTTTTTTTAATTATTAACGGTTCTATCATGACAACGACGTCTACATAGCTTCATTTTATTTCATCAACGTTTGTTTCATAATAACGACGTCAACATAGCCTCGTTTTAATTTCTTAACGTGCGTCTCATGACAACGACGTCAACATAGCCTCGTTTTAATTAATTAACGTTTGTATCATGACAACGATGTCAACATAGCCTCGTTTTAATTTATTTACGTTTGCCTCATGACCACGACGTCATTACAGCTTTCAACGTTTTTATCATGACAAAGCATCAGCATATGCTCATTTTTATTTATTATTGCTTGTCTCATGGCAATGACGTCAGCAGAGTCTCGTTTTAATCTATAAACGTTTGTATCATGACAACGACGTCAGCAGAGCCTCGTTTTTATTTATTGATGTTTGTCTCATTACAACGACATCAACACAGCCTCCTTTTAATTCATTGACGATTGGCTTATATAAACGATATCAATACACCAGTGGTCTAATTTATTATCGATTGTTCCACGGGCTCGTTTAAATTTTTGAACGTTTGTCTCGAGACAACGACGTAAACACAGCTTTCAACGTTTTTATCATGACAAAGCATCAACATATGCTCATTTTCATTTATTATTGCTTGTCTCATGGCAATGACGTCAACAAAAACTCGTTTTAAAATATTAACTTTTGTATTGTGACAATGACGTCATTTTGATTTATCAACACTTGTATCATAACAACAACGTCAACATAGACACGTCCCAGTTATTTAACGTTTGTATCATGACATGGACGTCAAACAGCTTCGTTTTTTAATTATTAACGGTTCTATCATGACAACGACGTCTACATAGCTTCATTTTAATTCATCAACGTTTGTTTCATAATAACGACGCCAACATGCATAGCCTTGTTTTAATTTATCAACTTTTGTATCATGGCAACGAGATCAAAATAGCGTCATCTTTATTTATTAACGTTTGTCTCGTGACAACGACCTCAATCCAGCTTTTTGATTTATTTTGTTTGTCTCATTTCAGCCTCGTTTTAATTTATTAACGTTTGTATCATGACAACGAAGTCAACATAGACTCGTCTCAGATATTTAACGTTTGTGCCATGACATGTACGTCAACACAGCTTCGTTTTGATTTATTAACATTTCTATCGTGATAACGACGTCTACATAGCTTCATTTTAATTAATCAACGTTTGTCTCATAATAACGACGTCAACATAGCCTCGTTTTAATTTCTTAACGTGCGTCTCATGACAACGATGTCAACAAAGCCTCGTTTTAATTTATTAACGTTTGTATCATGACAACGACGTCAGCAGAGCCTCGTTTTAATCTATAAACGTTTGTATCATGACAACGACGTCAGCAGAGCATCGTTTTCATTTATTGATGTTTGTCTCATTACAACGACATCAACACAGCCTCCTTTTAATTCATTGACGATTGGCTTATATAAACGATGTCAGTACACCAGTGGTCTAATTTATTATCGATTGTTTCACGGGCTCGTTTAAATTTTTTAACGTTTGTCTCGAGAAAACGACGTAAACACAGCTTTCAACGTTTTTATCATGACAAAGCATCAACATATGCTCATTTTTATTTATTATTGCTTGTCTCATGGTAATGACGTCAACAAAAACTCGTTTTAAAATATTAACTTTCGTATTGTGACAATGACGTCATTTTGATTTATCAACACTTGTATCATAACAACGACGTCAACATAGACACGTCCCAGTTATTTAACGTTTGTATTATGACATGAACGTCAAACAGCTTCGTTTTTTAATTATTAACGGTTCTATCATGACAACGACGTCTACATAGCTTCATTTTAATTCATCAACGTTTGTTTCATAATAACGACGCCAACATGCATAGCCTCGTTTTAATTTATCAACTTTTGTATTATGGCAACGAGATCAAAATAGCGTCATCTTTATTTATTAACGTTTGTCTCGTGACAACGACATCAACACAGCTTCGTGCTGATTTATTAACGTATGTCTCATAACAACAACGTCAACTCAGTTTTTTGATTTATTTTGTTTGTCTCATTTTAGCCTCGTTTTAATTTATTAAAGTTTGTATCATGACAACGACGTTAACATAGACTAGTCTCATGTATTTAACGTTTGTGCCATGACATGTACGTCAACACAGCTTCGTTTTGATTTATTAACCTTTCTATCGTGATAACGACGTCTACATAACTTCATTTTAATAAATCAACGTTTGTCTCATAATAACGACGTCAACATAGCCTCGTTTTAATTTCTTGACGTGCGTCTCATGACAACGATGTCAACAAAGCCTCGTTTTAATTTATTTACCTTTGTCTCATGACCACGACGTCATTACAGACTCATTTTAATTTATTAACGTTTGTATCATGACAACGACGTCAGCAGAGTCTTGTTTTAATCTATAAACGTTTGTATCATGACAACGACGTCAGCAGAGCCTCGTTTTCATTTATTGACGTTTGTCTCATTACAGCGACGTCAAGACAGCCTCCTTTTAATTCATTGACGATTGGCTTATATAAACGATGTCAATACACCAGTGGTCTAATTTATTATCGATTGTTTCACGGGCTCGTTTTAAATTTTTTAACGTTTGTCTCGAGACAACGACGTCAACACAGCTTTCAACGTTTTTATCATGACAAAGCATCAACATATGCTCATTTTATTTATAATTGCTTGTCTCATGGCAATGACGTCAACAAAAACTCGTTTTAAAACATAAACTTTTGTATTGTGACAATGACGTCATTTTGATTTATCAACACTTGTATCATAACAACGACGTCAACATAGACACGTCCCAGTTATTTAACGTTTGTATCATGACATGGACGTCAAACAATTTTTTTTAATTATTAACGGTTCTATCATGACAACGACGTCTACATAGCTTCATTTTATTTCATCAACGTTTGTTTCATAATAACGACGCCAACATGTATAGCCTCGTTTTAATTTATCAACTTTTGTATCATGGCAACGAGATCAAAATAGCGTCATCTTTATTTATTAACGTTTGTCTCGTGAAAACGACGTCAACCCAGCTTTTTTATTTATTTTGTTTGTCTCATTTCAGCCTCGTTTTAATTTATTAACGTTTGTATCATGACAACGACGTCAACATAGACTCGTCTCATGTATTTAACGTTTGTGCCATGACATGTACGTCAACACAGCTTCGTTTTGATTTATTAACATTTCTATCGAGATAACGACGTCTACATAGCTTCATTTTAATTAATCAACGTTTGTCTCATAATAACGACGTCAACATAGCCTCGTTTTAATTTCTTAACGTGCGTCTCATGACAACGATGTCAACAAAGCCTCGTTTTAATTTATTAACGTTTGTATCATGACAACGACGTCAGCAGAGCCTCGTTTTAATCTATAAACGTTTGTATCATGACAACGACGTCAGCAGAGCATCGTTTTCATTTATTGATGTTTGTCTCATTACAACGACATCAACACAGCCTCCTTTTAATTCATTGACGATTGGCTTATATAAACGATGTCAGTACACCAGTGGTCTAATTTATTATCGATTGTTTCACGGGCTCGTTTAAATTTTTTAACGTTTGTCTCGAGAAAACGACGTAAACACAGCTTTCAACGTTTTTATCATGACAAAGCATCAACATATGCTCATTTTTATTTATTATTGCTTGTCTGATGGTAATGACGTCAACAAAAACTCGTTTTAAAATATTAACTTTCGTATTGTGACAATGACGTCATTTTGATTTATCAACACTTGTATCATAACAACGACGTCAACATAGACACGTCCCAGTTATTTAACGTTTGTATTATGACATGAACGTCAAACAGCTTCGTTTTTTAATTATTAACGGTTCTATCATGACAACGACGTCTACATAGCTTCATTTTAATTCATCAACGTTTGTTTCATAATAACGACGCCAACATGCATAGCCTCGTTTTAATTTATCAACTTTTGTATTATGGCAACGAGATCAAAATAGCGTCATCTTTATTTATTAACGTTTGTCTCGTGACAACGACATCAACACAGCTTCGTGCTGATTTATTAACGTATGTCTCATAACAACAACGTCAACTCAGTTTTTTGATTTATTTTGTTTGTCTCATTTTAGCCTCGTTTTAATTTATTAAAGTTTGTATCATGACAACGACGTTAACATAGACTAGTCTCATGTATTTAACGTTTGTGCCATGACATGTACGTCAACACAGCTTCGTTTTGATTTATTAACCTTTCTATCGTGATAACGACGTCTACATAACTTCATTTTAATTAATCAACGTTTGTCTCATAATAACGACGTCAACATAGCCTCGTTTTAATTTCTTGACGTGCGTCTCATGACAACGATGTCAACAAAGCCTCGTTTTAATTTATTTACATTTGTCTCATGAACACGACGTCATTACAGACTCATTTTAATTTATTAACGTTTGTATCATGACAACGACGTCAGCAGAGTCTTGTTTTAATCTATAAACGTTTGTATCATGACAACGACGTCAGCAGAGCCTCGTTTTCATTTATTGACGTTTGTCTCATTACAGCGACGTCAAGACAGCCTCCTTTTAATTCATTGACGATTGGCTTATATAAACGATGTCAATACACCAGTGGTCTAATTTATTATCGATTGTTTCACGGGCTCGTTTTAAATTTTTTAACGTTTGTCTCGAGACAACGACGTCAACACAGCTTTCAACGTTTTTATCATGACAAAGCATCAACATATGCTCATTTTATTTATAATTGCTTGTCTCATGGCAATGACGTCAACAAAAACTCGTTTTAAAACATAAACTTTTGTATTGTGACAATGACGTCATTTTGATTTATCAACACTTGTATCATAACAACGACGTCAACATAGACACGTCCCAGTTATTTAACGTTTGTATCATGACATGGACGTCAAACAATTTTTTTTAATTATTAACGGTTCTATCATGACAACGACGTCTACATAGCTTCATTTTATTTCATCAACGTTTGTTTCATAATAACGACGCCAACATGTATAGCCTCGTTTTAATTTATCAACTTTTGTATCATGGCAACGAGATCAAAATAGCGTCATCTTTATTTATTAACGTTTGTCTCGTGAAAACGACGTCAACCCAGCTTTTTTATTTATTTTGTTTGTCTCATTTCAGCCTCGTTTTAATTTATTAACGTTTGTATCATGACAACGACGTCAACATAGACTCGTCTCATGTATTTAACGTTTGTGCCATGACATGTACGTCAACACAGCTTCGTTTTGATTTATTAACATTTCTATCGAGATAACGACGTCTACATAGCTTCATTTTAATTAATCAACGTTTGTCTCATAATAACGACGTCAACATAGCCTCGTTTTAATTTCTTAACGTGCGTCTCATGACAACGACGTCAACATAGCCTCGTTTTAATTTATTTACGTTTGTCTCATGACCACGACGTCATTACAGCCTCATTTTAATTTATTAACGTTTGTATCATGACAACGACGTCAGCAGAGCCTCGTTTTAATCTATAAACGTTTGTATCATGACAAATACGTTAGCAGAGCCTCGTTTTCGTTTATTGACATTTGTCTCATTACAACGACGTCAAGACAGCCTCCTTTTAATTCATTGACGATTGGCTTATATAAACGATGTCAATACACCAGTGGTCTAATTTATTATCGATTGTTTCATGGGCTCGTTTAAAAAAAATTTAACGTTTGTCTCGAGACAACGACGTCAACACAGCTTTCAACGTTTTTATCATGACAAAGCATCAACATATGCTCATTTTTATTTATTATTGCTTGTCTCATGGCAATGACGTCAACAAAAATTCGTTTTAAAATATTAACTTTTGTATTGTGACAATGACGTCATTTTGATTTATCAACACTTGTATCATAATAACGACGTCAACATAGACTCGTCCCAGTTATTTAACGTTTGTATCATGACATGGACGTCAAACAGCTTCGTTTTTTAATTTTAAACGGTTCTATCATGACAACGACGTCTACATAGCTTCATTTTAATTCATCAACGTTTGTTTCATAATAACGACGTCAACATAGCCTCGTTTTAATTTCTTAACGTGCGTCTCATGACAACGATGTCAACAAAGCCTCGTTTTAATTTATTAACGTTTGTATCATGACAACGACGTCAGCAGAGTCTCGTTTTAATCTATAAACGTTTGTATCATGACAACGACGTCAGCAGAGCATCGTTTTCATTTATTGATGTTTGTCTCATTACAACGACATCAACACAGCCTCCTTTTAATTCATTGACGATTGGCTTATATAAACGATGTCAGTACACCAGTGGTCTAATTTATTATCGATTGTTTCACGGGCTCGTTTAAATTTTTTAACGTTTGTCTCGAGAAAACGACGTAAACACAGCTTTCAACGTTTTTATCATGACAAAGCATCAACATATGCTCATTTTTATTTATTATTGCTTGTCTCATGGTAATGACGTCAACAAAAACTCGTTTTAAAATATTAACTTTCGTATTGTGACAATGACGTCATTTTGATTTATCAACACTTGTATCATAACAACGACGTCAACATAGACACGTCCCAGTTATTTAACGTTTGTATTATGACATGAACGTCAAACAGCTTCGTTTTTTAATTATTAACGGTTCTATCATGACAACGACGTCTACATAGCTTCATTTTAATTCATCAACGTTTGTTTCATAATAACGACGCCAACATGCATAGCCTCGTTTTAATTTATCAACTTTTGTATTATGGCAACGAGATCAAAATAGCGTCATCTTTATTTATTAACGTTTGTCTCGTGACAACGACATCAACACAGCTTCGTGTAGATTTATTAACGTATGTCTCATAACAACGACGTCCACTCAGCTTTTTTATTTATTTTGTTTGTCTCATTTTAGCCTCGTTTTAATTTATTAACGTTTGTATCATGACAACGACGTTAACACAGACTCGTCTCATGTATTAAACGTTTGTGCCATGACATGTACGTCAACACAGCTTCGTTTTGATTTATTAACCTTTCTATCGTGATAACGACGTCTACATAGCTTCATTTTAATTAATCAACGTTTGTCTCATAATAACGACGTCAACATAGCCTCGTTTTAATTTATTAACGTTTGTATCATGACAACGATGTCAACAAAGCCTCGTTTTCATTTATTTATGTTTGTCTCATGACCACGACGTCATTACAGCCTCATCTTAATTTATTAACGTTTGTATCATGACAACGACGTCAGCAGAGCCTCGTTTTAGTCTATAAACGTTTGTATCATGACAATGACCTCAGCAGAGCCTCGTTTTCATTTATTGACGTTTGTCTCATTTCAACGACGTCAAGACAGCCTCCTTTTAATTCATTGACGATTGGCTTATGAAAACGATGTCAATACACTAGTGGTCTAATTTATTATCGATTGTTTCATGGGCTCGTTTAAATTTTTTTTAACGTTTGTCTCGAGACAACGACGTAAACACAGCTTTCAACGTTTTTATCATGACAAAGCATCAACATATGCTCATTTTTATTTATTATTGCTTGTCTCATGGCAATGACGTCGACAAAAAAACTCGTTTTAATATATTAACTTTTGTATTGTGACAATGACGTCATTTTGATTTATCAACACTTGTATCATAACAACGACGTCAACATAGCCTCGTCCCAGTTATATAACATTTGTATCATGACATGGACGTCAAACAGCTTCGTTTTTAATTATTAACGGTTTTATCATGACAACGACGTCTACATAGCTTCATTTTATTTCATCAACGTTTGTTTCATAATAACGACGCCAACATGCATAGCCTCGTTTTAATTTATCAACTTTTGTATCATGGCAACGAGATCAAAACAGCGTCATCTTTATTTATTAACGTTTGTCTCAAGACAACGACGTCAACCCAGCTTTTTTATTTATTTTGTTTGTCTCATTTCAGCCTCATTTTAATTTATTAACGTTTGTATCATGACAACGACGTCAACATAGACTCGTCTCAGGTATTTAACGTTTGTGCCATGACATGTACGTCAACACAGCTTCGTTTTGATTTATTAACCTTTCTATCGTGATAACGACGTCTACATAGCTTCATTTTAATTAATCAACGTTTGTCTCATAATAACGACGTCAACATAGCCTCGTTTTAGTTTCTTAACGTGCGTCTCATGACAACGACGTCAACATAGCCTCGTTTTAATTTATCAACGTTTGTATCATGACAACGATGTCAACAAAGCCTCGTTATAATTTATTTACGTTTGTCTCACGACCACGACGTCATTACAGCCTCGTTTTAATCTATATACGTTTGTATCATGTCAACGACGTCAGCAGAGCCTCGTTTTCATTCATTGATGTTTGTCTTATTACAACGACGTCAACACAGCCTCCTTTTAATTCATTGACGATTGGCTTATGAAAACGATGTCAATACACCAGTGGTCTAATTTATTATCGATTGTTTCATGGGCTCGTTTAAATTTTTTTGAACGTTTGTCTCGAGACAACGACGTAAACACAGCTTTCAACGTTTTTATCATAACAAAGCATCAACATATGCTCATTTTTATTTATTATGGCTTGTCTCATGGCAATGACGTCAACAAAAACTCGTTTTAAAATATTAACTTTTGTATTGTGACAATGACGTCATTTTGATTTATCAACACTTGTATCATAACAACGACGTCAACATAGACTCGTCCCAGTTATTTAACGTTTGTATCATGACATGGACGTCAAACAGCTTCGTTTTTAATTATTAACGGTTTTATCATGACAACGACGTCTACATAGCTTCATTTTATTTCATCAACGTTTGTTTCATAATAACGACGCCAACATTCATAGCCTCGTTTTAATTTATCAACTTTTGTATCATGGCAACGAGGTCATACTAGCGTCATCTTTATTTATTAACGTTTGTCTCGTGACAACGACATCAACACAGCTTCGTGTAGATTTATTAACGTATGTCTCATAACAACAACGTCAACCCAGCTTTTTTATTTAATTTGTTTGTCTCATTTCAGCCTCGTTTTAATTTATTAACGTTTGTATCATGACAACGACGTCAACATAGACTCGTCTCAGGTATTTAACGTTTGTGCCATGACATGTACGTCAACACAGCTTCGTTTTGATTTATTAACCTTTCTATCATGATAACGACGTCTACATAGCTTCATTTTAATTAATCAACGTCGTCAACATATGCTCGTTTTAATTTCTTAACGTGCGTCTCATGACAACGACGTCAACATAGCCTCGTTTTAATTTATTAACGTTTGTATCATGACAACGATGTCAACAAAGCCTCGTTTTCATTTATTTATGTTTGTCTCATGACCACGACGTCATTACAGCCTCATCTTAATTTATTAACGTTTGTATCATGACAACGACGTCAGCAGAGCCTCGTTTTAGTCTATAAACGTTTGTATCATGACAATGACCTCAGCAGAGCCTCGTTTTCATTTATTGACGTTTGTCTTATTTCAACGACGACAAGACAGCCTCCTTTTAATTCATTGACGATTGGCTTATGAAAACGATGTCAATACACCAGTGGTCTAATTTATTATCGATTGTTTCATGGGCTCGTTTAAAAAATTTTTAACGTTTGTCTCGAGACAACGACGTAAACACAGCTTTCAACGTTTTTATCATGACAAAGCATCAACATATGCTCATTTTTATTTATTATTGCTTGTCTCATGGCAATGACGTCGACAAAAAACTCGTTTTAATATATTAACTTTTGTATTGTGACAATGACGTCATTTTGATTTATCAACACTTGTATCATAACAACGACGTCAACATAGCCTCGTCCCAGTTATATAACATTTGTATCATGACATGGACGTCAAACAGCTTCGTTTTTAATTATTAACGGTTTTATCATGACAACGACGTCTACATAGCTTCATTTTATTTCATCAACGTTTGTTTCATAATAACGACGCCAACATGCATAGCCTCGTTTTAATTTATCAACTTTTGTATCATGGCAACGAGATCAAAATAGCGTCATCTTTATTTATTAACGTTTGTCTCGTGACAACGACGTCAACCCAGCTTTTTTATTTATTTTGTTTGTCTCATTTCAGCCTCGTTTTAATTTATTAACGTTTGTATCATGACAACGACGTCAACATAGACTCGTCTCAGGTATTTAACGTTTGTGCCATGACATGTACGTCAACACAGCTTCGTTTTGATTTATTAACCTTTCTATCATGATAACGACGTCTACATAGCTTCATTTTAATTAATCAACGTTTGTCTCATAATAACGACGTCAACATAGCCTCGTTTTAATTTCTTAACGTGCGTCTCATGACAACGACGTCAACATAGCCTCGTTTTAATTTATCAACGTTTGTATCATGACAACGATGTCAACAAAGTCTCGTTATAATTTATTTACGTTTGTCTCACGACCACGACGTCAATACAGCCTCGTTTTAATCTATATACGTTTGTATCATGTCAACGACGTCAGCAGAGCCTCGTTTTCATTCATTGATGTTTGTCTTATTACAACGACGTCAACACAGCCTCCTTTTAATTCATTGACGATTGGCTTATATAAAAGATGTCAATACACCAGTGGTCTAATTTATTATCGATTGTTTCATGGGCTCGTTTAAATTTTTTTAACGTTTGTCTCGAGACAACGACGTAAACACAGCTTTCAACGTTTTTAACATGACAAAGCATCAACATATGCTCACTTTTATTTATTATTGCTTGTCTCATGGCAATGACGTCAACAAAAATTCGTTTTAAAATATTAACTTTTGTATTGTGACAATGACGTCATTTTGATTTATCAACACTTGTATCATAACAACGACGTCAACATAGACTCGTCCCAGTTATTTAACGTTTGTATCATGACATAGACGTCAAACAGCTTCGTTTTTAATTATTAACGGTTCTATCATGACAACGACGTCTACATAGCTTATTTTAATTCATCAACGTTTGTTTCATAATAACGACGCCAACATGCATAACCTCGTTTTAATTTATCAACTTTTGTATCATGGCAACGAGATCAAAATAGCGTCATCTTTATTTATTAACGTTTGTCTCGTGACAACGACATCAACACAGCTTCGTTTTGATTTATTAACGTATGTCTCATAACAACAACGTCAACCCAGCTTTTTTATTTAATTTGTTTGTCTCATTTCAGCCTCGTTTTAATTTATTAACGTTTGTATCATGACAACGACGTCAACATAGACTCGTCTCAGGTATTTAACGTTTGTGCCATGACATGTACGTCAACACAGCTTCGTTTTGATTTATTAACCTTTCTATCATGATAACGACGTCTACATAGCTTCATTTTAATTAATCAACGTCGTCAACATATGCTCGTTTTAATTTCTTAACGTGCGTCTCATGACAACGACGTCAACATAGCCTCGTTTTAATTTATTAACGTTTGTATCATGACAACGATGTCAACAAAGCCTCGTTTTCATTTATTTATGTTTGTCTCATGACCACGACGTCATTACAGCCTCATCTTAATTTATTAACGTTTGTATCATGACAACGACGTCAGCAGAGCCTCGTTTTAGTCTATAAACGTTTGTATCATGACAATGACCTCAGCAGAGCCTCGTTTTCATTTATTGACGTTTGTCTTATTTCAACGACGACAAGACAGCCTCCTTTTAATTCATTGACGATTGGCTTATGAAAACGATGTCAATACACCAGTGGTCTAATTTATTATCGATTGTTTCATGGGCTCGTTTAAAAAAATTTTAACGTTTGTCTCGAGACAACGACGTAAACACAGCTTTCAACGTTTTTATCATGACAAAGCATCAACATATGCTCATTTTTATTTATTATTGCTTGTCTCATGGCAATGACGTCGACAAAAAACTCGTTTTAATATATTAACTTTTGTATTGTGACAATGACGTCATTTTGATTTATCAACACTTGTATCATAACAACGACGTCAACATAGCCTCGTCCCAGTTATATAACATTTGTATCATGACATGGACGTCAAACAGCTTCGTTTTTAATTATTAACGGTTTTATCATGACAACGACGTCTACATAGCTTCATTTTATTTCATCAACGTTTGTTTCATAATAACGACGCCAACATGCATAGCCTCGTTTTAATTTATCAACTTTTGTATCATGGCAACGAGATCAAAACAGCGTCATCTTTATTTATTAACGTTTGTCTCAAGACAACGACGTCAACCCAGCTTTTTTATTTATTTTGTTTGTCTCATTTCAGCCTCATTTTAATTTATTAACGTTTGTATCATGACAACGACGTCAACATAGACTCGTCTCAGGTATTTAACGTTTGTGCCATGACATGTACGTCAACACAGCTTCGTTTTGATTTATTAACCTTTCTATCGTGATAACGACGTCTACATAGCTTCATTTTAATTAATCAACGTTTGTCTCATAATAACGACGTCAACATAGCCTCGTTTTAGTTTCTTAACGTGCGTCTCATGACAACGACGTCAACATAGCCTCGTTTTAATTTATCAACGTTTGTATCATGACAACGATGTCAACAAAGCCTCGTTATAATTTATTTACGTTTGTCTCACGACCACGACGTCATTACAGCCTCGTTTTAATCTATATACGTTTGTATCATGTCAACGACGTCAGCAGAGCCTCGTTTTCATTCATTGATGTTTGTCTTATTACAACGACGTCAACACAGCCTCCTTTTAATTCATTGACGATTGGCTTATGAAAACGATGTCAATACACCAGTGGTCTAATTTATTATCGATTGTTTCATGGGCTCGTTTAAATTTTTTTGAACGTTTGTCTCGAGACAACGACGTAAACACAGCTTTCAACGTTTTTATCATAACAAAGCATCAACATATGCTCATTTTTATTTATTATGGCTTGTCTCATGGTAATGACGTCAACAAAAACTCGTTTTAAAATATTAACTTTTGTATTGTGACAATGACGTCATTTTGATTTATCAACACTTGTATCATAACAACGACGTCAACATAGACTCATCCCAGTTATTTAACGTTTGTATCATGACATGGACGTCAAACAGCTTCGTTTTTAATTATTAACGGTTTTATCATGACAACGACGTCTACATAGCTTCATTTTATTTCATCAACGTTTGTTTCATAATAACGACGCCAACATTCATAGCCTCGTTTTAATTTATCAACTTTTGTATCATGGCAACGAGGTCATACTAGCGTCATCTTTATTTATTAACGTTTGTCTCGTGACAACGACATCAACACAGCTTCGTGTAGATTTATTAACGTATGTCTCATAACAACAACGTCAACCCAGCTTTTTTATTTAATTTGTTTGTCTCATTTCAGCCTCGTTTTAATTTATTAACGTTTGTATCATGACAACGACGTCAACATAGACTCGTCTCAGGTATTTAACGTGTGTGCCATGACATGTACGTCAACACAGCTTCGTTTTGATTTATTAACCTTTCTATCATGATAACGACGTCTACATAGCTTCATTTTAATTAATCAACGTCGTCAACATATGCTCGTTTTAATTTCTTAACGTGCGTCTCATGACAACGACGTCAACATAGCCTCGTTTTAATTTATTAACGTTTGTATCATGACAACGATGTCAACAAAGCCTCGTTTTCATTTATTTATGTTTGTCTCATGACCACGACGTCATTACAGCCTCATCTTAATTTATTAACGTTTGTATCATGACAACGACGTCAGCAGAGCCTCGTTTTAGTCTATAAACGTTTGTATCATGACAATGACCTCAGCAGAGCCTCGTTTTCATTTATTGACGTTTGTCTTATTTCAACGACGACAAGACAGCCTCCTTTTAATTCATTGACGATTGGCTTATGAAAACGATGTCAATACACCAGTGGTCTAATTTATTATCGATTGTTTCATGGGCTCGTTTAAAAAATTTTTAACGTTTGTCTCGAGACAACGACGTAAACACAGCTTTCAACGTTTTTATCATGACAAAGCATCAACATATGCTCATTTTTATTTATTATTGCTTGTCTCATGGCAATGACGTCGACAAAAAACTCGTTTTAATATATTAACTTTTGTATTGTGACAATGACGTCATTTTGATTTATCAACACTTGTATCATAACAACGACGTCAACATAGCCTCGTCCCAGTTATATAACATTTGTATCATGACATGGACGTCAAACAGCTTCGTTTTTAATTATTAACGGTTTTATCATGACAACGACGTCTACATAGCTTCATTTTATTTCATCAACGTTTGTTTCATAATAACGACGCCAACATGCATAGCCTCGTTTTAATTTATCAACTTTTGTATCATGGCAACGAGATCAAAATAGCGTCATCTTTATTTATTAACGTTTGTCTCGTGACAACGACGTCAACCCAGCTTTTTTATTTATTTTGTTTGTCTCATTTCAGCCTCGTTTTAATTTATTAACGTTTGTATCATGACAACGACGTCAACATAGACTCGTCTCAGGTATTTAACGTTTGTGCCATGACATGTACGTCAACACAGCTTCGTTTTGATTTATTAACCTTTCTATCATGATAACGACGTCTACATAGCTTCATTTTAATTAATCAACGTTTGTCTCATAATAACGACGTCAACATAGCCTCGTTTTAATTTCTTAACGTGCGTCTCATGACAACGACGTCAACATAGCCTCGTTTTAATTTATCAACGTTTGTATCATGACAACGATGTCAACAAAGCCTCGTTATAATTTATTTACGTTTGTCTCACGACCACGACGTCAATACAGCCTCGTTTTAATCTATATACGTTTGTATCATGTCAACGACGTCAGCAGAGCCTCGTTTTCATTCATTGATGTTTGTCTTATTACAACGACGTCAACACAGCCTCCTTTTAATTCATTGACGATTGGCTTATATAAAAGATGTCAATACACCAGTGGTCTAATTTATTATCGATTGTTTCATGGGCTCGTTTAAATTTTTTTAACGTTTGTCTCGAGACAACGACGTAAACACAGCTTTCAACGTTTTTAACATGACAAAGCATCAACATATGCTCACTTTTATTTATTATTGCTTGTCTCATGGCAATGACGTCAACAAAAATTCGTTTTAAAATATTAACTTTTGTATTGTGACAATGACGTCATTTTGATTTATCAACACTTGTATCATAACAACGACGTCAACATAGACTCGTCCCAGTTATTTAACGTTTGTATCATGACATAGACGTCAAACAGCTTCGTTTTTAATTATTAACGGTTCTATCATGACAACGACGTCTACATAGCTTATTTTAATTCATCAACGTTTGTTTCATAATAACGACGCCAACATGCATAACCTCGTTTTAATTTATCAACTTTTGTATCATGGCAACGAGATCAAAATAGCGTCATCTTTATTTATTAACGTTTGTCTCGTGACAACGACATCAACACAGCTTCGTTTTGATTTATTAACGTATGTCTCATAACAACAACGTCAACCCAGCTTTTTTATTTAATTTGTTTGTCTCATTTCAGCCTCGTTTTAATTTATTAACGTTTGTATCATGACAACGACGTCAACATAGACTCGTCTCAGGTATTTAACGTTTGTGCCATGACATGTACGTCAACACAGCTTCGTTTTGATTTATTAACCTTTCTATCATGATAACGACGTCTACATAGCTTCATTTTAATTAATCAACGTCGTCAACATATGCTCGTTTTAATTTCTTAACGTGCGTCTCATGACAACGACGTCAACATAGCCTCGTTTTAATTTATTAACGTTTGTATCATGACAACGATGTCAACAAAGCCTCGTTTTCATTTATTTATGTTTGTCTCATGACCACGACGTCATTACAGCCTCATCTTAATTTATTAACGTTTGTATCATGACAACGACGTCAGCAGAGCCTCGTTTTAGTCTATAAACGTTTGTATCATGACAATGACCTCAGCAGAGCCTCGTTTTCATTTATTGACGTTTGTCTTATTTCAACGACGACAAGACAGCCTCCTTTTAATTCATTGACGATTGGCTTATGAAAACGATGTCAATACACCAGTGGTCTAATTTATTATCGATTGTTTCATGGGCTCGTTTAAAATCTTTTTAACGTTTGTCTCGAGACAACGACGTAAACACAGCTTTCAACGTTTTTATCATGACAAAGCATCAACATATGCTCATTTTTATTTATTATTGCTTGTCTCATGGCAATGACGTCAACAAAAACTCGTTTTAAAATATTAACTTTTGTATTGTGACAATGACGTCATTTTGATTTATCAACACTTGTATCATAACAACGACGTCAACATAGACTCGTCCCAGTTATTTAACGTTTATATCATGACATGGACGTCAAACAGCTTCGTTTTTAATTATTAACGGTTTTATCATGACAACGACGTCTACATAGCTTCATTTTATTTCATCAACGTATGTTTCATAATAACGAAGCCAACATTCATAGACTCGTTTTAATTTTTCAACTTTTGTATCATGGCAACGAGGTCAAAATAGCGTCTTCTTTATTTATTAACGTTTGTCTCGTGACAACGACATCAACACAGCTTCGTGTTGATTTATTAACGTATGTCTCATAACAACGAAATCAACTCAGCTTTTTTATTTATTTTGTTTGTCTCATTTTAGCCTCGTTTTAATTTATTAACGTTTGTATCATGACAACGACGTTAACATAGACTCGTCTCATGTATTTAACGTTTGTGCCATGACATGTACGTCAACACAGCTTCGTTTTGATTTATTAACCTTTCTATCGTGATAACGACGTCTAAATAACTTCATTTTAATTAATCAACGTTTGTCTCATAATAACGACGTCAACATAGCCTCGTTTTAATTTCTTGACGTGCGTCTCATGACAACGTTGTCAACAAAGCCTCGTTATAATTTATTTACGTTTGTCTAATGACCACGACGTCATTACAGCCTCATTTTAATTTATTAACGTTTGTATCATGACAACGACGTCAGCAGAGTCTTTTTTTTAATCTAAAAACGTTTGTATCATGAAAACGACGTCAGCAGAGCCTCGTTTTCATTTATTGACGTTTGTCTCATTACAACGACGACAAGACAGCCTCCTTTTAATTCATTGACGATTGGCTTATATAAACGATGTCAATACACCAGTGGTCTAATTTATTATCGATTGTTTCACGGGCTCGTTTAAATTTTTTAACATTTATCTCGAGACAACGACGTCAACACAGCTTTCAACGTTTTTATCATGACAAAGCATCAACATATGCTCATTTTATTTATTATTGCTTGTCTCATGGCAATGACGTCAACAAAAACTCGTTTTAAAACATCAACTTTTGTATTGTGACAATGACGTCATTTTGATTTATCAACACTTGTATCATAACAACGACGTCAACATAGACACGTCCCAGTTATTTAACGTTTGTATCATGACATGGACGTCAAACAATTTTTTTTAATTATTAACGGTTCTATCATGACAACGACCTCTACATAGCTTCATTTTAATTCATCAACGTTTGTTTCATAATAACGACACCAACATGCATAGCCTCGTTTTAATTTATCAACTTTTGTATCATGGCAACGAGATCAAAATAGCGTCATCTTTATTTATTAACGTTTGTCTCGTGACAACGACGTCAACCCAGCTTTTTGATTTATTTTGTTTGTCTCATTTCAGCCTCGTTTTAATTTATTAACGTTTTTATCATGACAACGACGTCAACATAGACTCGTCTCATGTATTTAACGTTTGTGCCATGACATGTACGTCAACACAGCTTCGTTTTGATTTATTAACCTTTCTATCGTGATAACGACGTCTACATAGCTTCATTTTAATCAATCAACGTTTGTCTCATAATAACGACGTCAACATAGCCTCATTTTAATTTCTTAACGTGCGTCTCATGACAACGACGTCAACATAGCCTCGTTTTAATTTATCAACGTTTGTATCATGACAACGATGTCAACAAAGCCTCGTTTTAATTTATTTACGTTTGTCTCATGACCACGACGTCATTACAGCCTCATTTTAATTTATTAACGTTTGTATCATAACAACAACGTCAGCAGAGCCTCGTTTTTATCTATAAACGTTTGTATCATGACAACGACGTTAGCAGAGCCTCATTTTCATTTATTGACGTTTGTCTCATTACAACGACGTCAAGACAGCCTCCTTTTAATTCATTGACGATTGGCTTATATAAACGATGTCAATACACCAGTGGTTTAATTTATTATCGATTGTTTCACGGGCTCGTTTAAAAAAAAATTAACGTTTGTCTCGAAACAACGACGTCAACACAGCTTTCAACGTTTTTATCATGACAAAGCATCAACATATGCTCATTTTTATTTATTATTGCTTGTCTCCTGGCAATGACGTCAACAAAAACTCGTTTTAAAATATTAACTTTTGTATTGTTACAATGACGTCATTTTGATTTATCAAAACTTGTATCATAACAACGACGTCAACATAGACTCGTCCCAGTTATTTAACGTTTGTATCATGACATGGACGTCAAACAGCTTCGTTTTTTTAATTATTAACGGTTCTATCATGGCAACGACGTCTACATAGCTTCATTTTATTTCATCAACGTTTGTTTCATAATATTGACGCCAACATTCATAGCCTCGTTTTAATTTATCAACTTTTGTATCATGGCAACGATATCAAAATGGCGTAATCTTTATTTATTAACGTTTGTCTCGTGACAACGACGTCAACCCAGCTTTTTTATTTATTTTGTTTGTCTCATTTCAGCCTCGTTTTAATTTATTAACGTTTGTATCATGACAACGACGTCAACATAGACTCGTCTCAGGTATTTAACGTTTGTGCCATGACATGTACGTCAACACAGCTTCGTTTTGATTTATTAACCTTTCTATCGTGATAACGACGTCTACATAGCTTCATTTTAATTAATCAACGTTTGTCTCATAATAACGACGTCAACATAGCCTCGTTTTAATTTCTTAACGTGCGTCTCATGACAACGACGTCAACATAGCCTCGTTTTAATTTATCAACGTTTGTATCATGACAACGATGTAAACAAAGCCTCGTTTTAATTTTTTTTTTTTGTCTCATGACCACGACGTCATTACAGCCTCGTTTTAATTTATTAACGTTTGTATCATAACAACAACGTCAGCAGAGCCTCGTTTTTATCTATAAACGTTTGTATCATGACAACGACGTTAGCAGAGCCTCATTTTCATTTATTGACGTTTGTCTCATTACAACGACGTCAAGACAGCCTCCTTTTAATTCATTGACGATTGGCTTATATAAACGATGTCAATACACCAGTGGTTTAATTTATTATCGATTGTTTCACGGGCTCGTTTAAAAAAAAATTAACGTTTGTCTCGAAACAACGACGTCAACACAGCTTTCAACGTTTTTATCATGACAAAGCATCAACATATGCTCATTTTTATTTATTATTGCTTGTCTCCTGGCAATGACGTCAACAAAAACTCGTTTTAAAATATTAACTTTTGTATTGTTACAATGACGTCATTTTGATTTATCAAAACTTGTATCATAACAACGACGTCAACATAGACTCGTCCCAGTTATTTAACGTTTGTATCATGACATGGACGTCAAACAGCTTCGTTTTTTTAATTATTAACGGTTCTATCATGGCAACGACGTCTACATAGCTTCATTTTATTTCATCAACGTTTGTTTCATAATATTGACGCCAACATTCATAGCCTCGTTTTAATTTATCAACTTTTGTATCATGGCAACGATATCAAAATGGCGTAATCTTTATTTATTAACGTTTGTCTCGTGACAACGACGTCAACCCAGCTTTTTTATTTATTTTGTTTGTCTCATTTCAGCCTCGTTTTAATTTATTAACGTTTGTATCATGACAACGACGTCAACATAGACTCGTCTCAGGTATTTAACGTTTGTGCCATGACATGTACGTCAACACAGCTTCGTTTTGATTTATTAACCTTTCTATCGTGATAACGACGTCTACATAGCTTCATTTTAATTAATCAACGTTTGTCTCATAATAACGACGTCAACATAGCCTCGTTTTAATTTCTTAACGTGCGTCTCATGACAACGACGTCAACATAGCCTCGTTTTAATTTATCAACGTTTGTATCATGACAACGATGTAAACAAAGCCTCGTTTTAATTTTTTTTTTTTTGTCTCATGACCACGACGTCATTACAGCCTCGTTTTAATTTATTAATGTTTGTATCATGACAACGACGTCAGCAGAGCTTCGTTTTAATCTATAAACGTTTGTATCATGACAATGACCTCAGCAGAGCCTCGTTTTCATTTATTGACGTTTGTCTCATAACAACGACGTCAACCCAGCTTTTTGATTTATTTTGTTTGTCTCATTTCAGCCTCTTTTTAATTTATTAACGTTTGTATCATGACAACGACCACAACATAGACTCGTCCCAGTTATTTAACATTTGTATCATGACAACGACGTCTACATAGCTTCATTTTAATTCATCAACGTTTGTTTCATAATAACGACGCCAACAAGCATAGCCTCGTTTTAATTTATCAACTTTTGTATCATGGCAACGAGATCAAAATAGCGTCTTCTTTATTTATTAACGTTTGTGTCGTGTCAATGACATCAACACAGCTTCGTTTTTAATTTATCAACGTTTGTATCATGACAACGACGTCAACAAAGCCTCGTTTTAATTTATTTACGTTTGTCTCATGACCACGACGTCATTACAGCCTCATTTTAATTTATTAACGTTTGTATCATGACAACGACGTCAGCAAAGCCTCGTTTTAATTTATAAACGTTTGTATCATGACAACGACGTCAGCAGAGCCTCATTTTAATTCTTTGACGTTTTTCTCATAACAACGATGTCAACACAGCCTCCTTTTAATTCATTGACGCTTGGCTTATGAAAACGATGTCAATACACCAGTGGTCTAATTTATTATCTATTGTTTCACGGCCTCGTTTTAAATTTTTTAACGTTTGTCTCGAGACAACGATGTCAACAAAGCTTTCTTTAATAATTAACGCTTGTCTCATGACAACAACGTCAAATAGCCTCTTGTCAATGTATCAACGTTTGTATCATGTCAACGACGTCGACATAGCTTTATTTTAATTTATGAACGTTTGCCTCATGACAACGCTTAAAGGTAGCCTCGTTTTTATTCATTAACCTTTGTCTCATGACAACGACGTCAAATAGCCTCATGTTAATTTCGGCTTATGACAACGATGTCAACGCTGCACCATCTTGATTTATTTGCATATTATCCCATGGAAATGACGTTATCATTCATTCATTTGTGTCTAATTACAACGACCTCAAAATGGCTCGATTTCGTTTGTTTACTATGTCTCATGACAACGACACTAGCTCAGGCTCGTGTTAATTCGTTATGGTTTGACGTATAAATACGACGTCATCATAGCACCACTATATCATATTAACGTTTGTCTGATGGCAAAGACGTCAACACAGTCTCGATTTTACTAATTAACGTTTGTCTCATGACAACGACGACAACACAGCCTCGTTTTAATTTATTAACGTTTGTTTCATGACAAAGACCTCAACATAGCCTCGTTTTATTTTATTAACATTTGACTCATTACCACGACGTCATTACATCCTCATTTTAATTTATTAATGTTTGTATCATAACAACGACGTCAGCAGAGCCTCGTTTTAATTTATTGACGTTTGTCTCATAACAACGACGTCAACACAGCCTCCTTTTAATTCATTGACGCGTGGCTTATGAAAACGATGTCAATACGCCAGTGGTCGATTGTTTCACGGCCTCGTTTTAATTGTGTCTCATGACAACGACGTCAACATAGCATCGTTTTAATACATCAACGCTTCTATCATGTCAACGACGTCGACATAGCTTCATTTTAATTTATGAACATTTACCTCATGACAACGCATAAAGGTAGCCTCCTTTTTATTTATTAACCTTTGTCTCATGACAACGACGTCAACATAGCACCGTTTTGATTTATTTACGTTTGACTCACGACAACGACGTCAACTTATCCTCGTTTTAATTCATCAACGTTTGTATCATGAGAACGAGGTCAACATAGCCTCGTCTTTATTGATTAACATTTTATCATGACAACGACGTCAACATATCATCGTTTTAATCATTACAATGACGACATTACGGCCTCATTTTAATTCATAAACGTTTGTCTCACGACAAAGACGTTAAGACAGCCTCGTATTATTTTATTAACGTTTATGTCATGACAGCGACGTCCGCATAGCCTCATTTTTTATGAACGTTTGAATCAAGGCAATGACGTCTTTACAGCCTCATTTAAATTTATGTACGTATGTCTCATGACAACGACGTCAACATAGCCTCGTTTTAACTTATTAGTGTATGTTTCATGGTATTGACCACTGAGCCGAATATTTTATTTTAACTTTAATTCCAAATTCTTAAAATTTTTCCCCGTACTTATCTTTTATAGAAATATTATGCTTAATGTCCAAAAAAGTAAAACATAAACGTTGAAAAGAAAATTCCTTAAAAATAGACACTTAAACGTCACTATGTAAACAATGGCTATATTTTCAAACATTGTGACGTCACGATTTAAACAATGGCTATATTTAGACAGTTACTTTTCGATTGCGCGAAAGAATTCCATCCATCAATGGTTAAAATAGAGTGTTTCAACAAATTTTATGTTGTAAAGAAGTACATATTGTAAATTTACTTGTTGGTTATCGGAAATGTCTTGTTTATCAACTGTTGGTCACATGATACAACTCTCATCACGTGATTATATTGGTGGCAGTGGTAATAGTAGCACAGCGTGACGAAACCGGTGTGAGAATTTCAGGCATTGACGCCATTACAGCCACATTTTAATTAAATAACGTTTGTCTCATAACAAAGACGTCAACAGAGCTTCGTTTTAATTTATTAACGTTTGTATCAGATAGCGTCAACACAGTGTCATTTTAATTTATCAACGTTTGTCTCATGACAACGACGTCTGACTTAGGCTCGTATTAATTCGTTATGGTTTGACGTATAAATACGACGTCATCATAGCACCATTATGTAACATTAACGTTTGTCTGGTGGCAACGACGTCAACACAGTCTCGATTTTATAAATCAACGTTTGTCTCATGACAACGACGTCAACATAGTCTCGTTTTAATTCATTAACTTATGTCTATTGACAACGACGTCAACAGAGCCTCGTTTTAATTCACTAAAGTTTTTCTCATGGAATTGACGTCATTACAGCCCCAGTTTAATTCCTGAACGTTTGTCTCATGACAACGACGTCATCATAGCCGCGTTATAAACAATTAGCGTTATTTTTAAGGTAAGGCCGCCAATGTGAACGAGTTTTAATTTATTAACGTTTTTGTCATAACATCGGCGTCAACATAGCTTCGCATTAATTTGTGAGCGTTTGTTTCATGACAACGACGTCAACAAAGCCTCTGTTTAATTTATTAGCGTCTGTCTCATGACAACGACGACAACACAGCCTCCTTTTAATTTATGACAACGATGTTAATACAGCCTCGTTTTAAGTCATAAACGGTTGTCTTGTGACAACGCCGTCAACAAAGCCTCGTTTTAATTTATAAGCGTTTGTCTCATGACAACGACGTAGACACAGCTTCGTTTTAATTTATTAACGTTTGTCTCATGACAACGACGTCAACACTGTTACTTTTTAATTAGTTAATATTTGTCTTTGAGAAGGACGTCAACATAGCTTAGTTTCTGTTAATGTTTGTCTTGAGACCATGACATCCGAACAGCCTCATTTAATTTCCAAGTGGTTGTTTCATATCAAAGACGTCTACATAGCCTCGTTCTAATTTATTAACGTTTGTTTTCGTGACAACGACGTGATTACAGCTTCGTTTTAATTTATCCATGTTTGGCTCACGACAACGACGTCTTTAAAGCTTCGTTTTTATTTTATTCACGTTTGTTCCATGACAACGACGTCAACATAACCTCGTTCTAATTTATTATTGTTTGTATCATGACAACGACGTCAACATAGCCTCGTTCTAATTTATTCACGTTTGTCTCACGACAACGACGTCTTTAAAGCTTCGTTTTATTTTATTCACGTTTGTTCCATGACAAAGACGTCAACATAGCCTCGTTCTAATTTATTATTGTTTGTCATATGACAACGACGTCAACATAGCCTCGTTCTAATTTATCCACGTTTGGCTCACGACAACGACGTCTTTAAAGCTTCGTATTATTTTATTCACGTTTGTTCCATGACAACGACGTCAACATAGCCTCGTTCTAATTTATCCACGTTTGGCTCACGACAACAACGTCTTTAAAGTTTCGTTTTATTTTATCCACGTTTCTTCTATGACAACGACGTCAACATAGCCTCGTTCTAATTTATTCACGTTTGTCTCACGACAACGACGCCAACATAGCCTCGTTCTAATTTATTTACGTTTGTCTCATAAAAACGACGTCAACACAGTCTCGTTTTAGATTATGACGTTTTGCTTCGTGATAACGACGTCAAGAAGGCCTCGTTTTATTTCATTAACATTTGTCTTACAACAACGACGTCAAGACGGCCTCGTTGTAATTGATTAAGGTTTGCCTTGGATCTCTGAGATCAGCTAAACCTCGTTTTAATTAATTGACGTTTGTCTCATGCCAACGACATCAACACAACCTCGTTTTAATTTAGTAACGTTTGTGTCAGAACAACGACGTCAACACGGCCTCGTTTTAATTTGTTAACGTATGTCTGATGACAACCACGTCAATAGTACTGGATCGTTGGGTAAGTGGAGATCAGACTCAGGATACAACACGTCCGATCCGTGAATCGAATCACGATTAATTTCTTATCTAGTAAACCATCTCAGTAATGAAGACAGCGAAATTTAATATTCTGTGAGGAATAATGAAACATATTAATATATACCGGTTCTGTGGCTTACAATACCAGCCTGGCTTTAATTTATTTACGTTTTTCTCAAGACAATGACGTCAACACAGTTTCGTTTTACTTTGTTACCGTTAGTGTTATGACAACGACGTCAACATAGACACGTATTAATTCATTAACGTTTATTGTCAACACAGCTTCGTTTTAATTTATGAACTTTTTTCTTAAGACAACGACGTCAACGTATACGTGTTTTAATTTAGTCACGTTTATCTAATGCCAATGACGTCACCATAGCGTCGTTAGGTGTTGCATTTCACTGATCAGTTATAAATAATTTGATGCAGATATAATTCACGATCACATCATTAAAAAGCCCAATCTTGTATAATGAATATTTTTTTCCGGATTGGTTTTTATATTCATTTATATTTCAATAAGATAATGGGACCACCTGAATATTCTGACCGTTTTTTTTACTGAAGGAAATTTTGATACCGAGGTTACACCGTCCGTTAAAATAATATTAAGTGTTCGTTATAATGGAGTTTTCATAGCATATACAGTACAACATCTCAAAAGCAACACCTTTCGGGAGTAGCAAAAATATGTTGATGTTCAGAGGTTGTTGCTTTAGAGAGGTGAAATAAATAGTTAAATCGTGCAGTGGGAAACAATCATGTTGTTATTGAAGGGAGGTTGTTGGTCAAGAGAGGGCCGCTCTGGAGAGGTTAAATAAATAGTTAAATCGTGCAGTGGGAAACAATCGTGTTGTTATTGAAGGGAGGTTGTTGGTCAAGAGAGGGCCGCTCTGGAGAGGTTAAAAAAATAGTTAAATCGTGCAGTGGGAAACAATCGTGTTTTTATTGAAGGGAGGTTGTTGGTCAAAAGAGGACCGCTCTGGAGAGGTTGTGCTGTATAAGTTAGTTGTTAGCAGTAGCAGTAGCAGCATTGCGTTATTCGTTTACTGTAAAACTTACGGGGCTTACGTTGTCGAGGGGTTTTGTTCTCTGATTAGTTATTCACTGTGAGTTCGAACCCCATCCCGCGACACAAATTCACATGTAAGGAAGCTGTACAGCTAGCTAACTAAGGGAAGCTGGCTCTACACACGTAACGTTAGTAACAGATATTAATGTCATTCATAACAGATTACTGTATTTTCATTGGGCTCAATTTTCGTGGTTTTTATTAAAATGGCTTTTTCGTTGGGACATAGATTCATTAAATAGTGATTTCTCGTTCTGTTACAAGCATTATTATAGTGTCGACGTAAAGAAGTTACCGCCTACAAAATCACTTATCAATTTGGTCAACTGACCTTTGTTAGCTCAGGCTTCATAAAATACGTAATTGTTCGCGTCAATTTGATAGTAACCTCCCTTGAATATTTTAGTATTGGAGAGTTGTTTCCCTTTAGTCAAATTCTTGAAATAAAAACCAAATTTGTAATAATTATTACAAGTTTGGTTTTTATTACAAGAATGGTTGCAACAAACATATCCGTCGAGTGGGCCGTTAAACAATTGTTGGATTTGAAAAGAAACGATAGTTTATACTTTCCAAAGCCACCACTTACCCGTTGCGCATGAATTTCTATGCGTACCAAAGTACTACGTACGTTTTTCTACACCCACCATATGTTTGGATAGTTTCCGCTCCATGTTGCAGCGCAAGTATATTTTAGTTCAGTTTCAATGAGTACATCCAGTACTCTGATTTCATTTTTTTTCGACGCCGCTGTATTAAAATTGATTTTGACCTATATTTGTAACCAATGAACTTGTTAGATACAAAATGTTCTGTCGAAGAATGAAATTTGTTATTGGTTAAACGTGTTGTTGGTATGAAATTTTAGGGCAGATTTCGAAAATGTGAGTTTAATGGTCTCTGAAAATAATGCAATTATCATAATCCTGAATACAACACTGTAATCTAAATATCAAAACGTTAACCATGCAAAATAAACTCATTTATAGCCTTAACTGTTATGGTAAAAAGTACACTTGTTTTAAATGTCAAATCTGGCACATACATAAATAAACAAAGTTTAAAAATGTGTGAGAATGAGTACCAGATCCAGTGCGCTTGTATGGTAAACAAAACAAATATGACAAATATGAGCAAAAACTACCTGATATAGATACAATTCTAATTTCATTATTATTATTTCGAATAATTTTATTAGTCATTATTTGCTTACTTGAGCCTTTTTCTAGACGAATTATACTTATGAGTATTAGTTTATTTCAGCTGTTTGCGAGTATATAGTGTAGTGTCTATTACTAGTTTGGCTAATCCTGGCCTTTTGATTGGCTAATGGTGATGACTGAATCTATTAATAGTTGACAGGTAAGTAAATCATGAAGGCATTGCCTAGATAAGTTGTTGTATGGCTATTTGAAGTTCAATGTGGTTGTATGATAGTGCTCAGATTTGTGGTGAATTCGTTAACATTCAGGGTTGATATGTAGGGTATGATATTACCATGTGCTTGTGAACTATACACATGATTTTATTCATTTGTCATTATAATGTGTATTACTCATATCATATAAATAATTTATACTCTCCTTAATGGAGGATTGAATAAAATATACAGTCAATATCCTTAATGAAAAAAAATCAACTTCATACAAAAAACATAAACCAGTATGCTTCTTGTAATTCGTCTACCTATAACGTTTTGTTATAGTTTTTCTTGTTACAGTTATTTTCACAAATCGAGGATTTCCCGACATAGCTTGTGAGAAAAAGAAAATTTAACTAAATCATTACAGTAAATTATTTCCAGGAACAAGGTGTCGCCATGCTTGACTTTGCCAATGTCCGAAGGCTGTAGAGCTATATGGCATTAATTTCGTACTGTATCTGCGCCGAATATGATTTTTTTAAAAGATATTTTTGTTCATTTTGTTTTTATTGTTTTGAAAAAGTGTATTTCATAAACTTCTATGTCTTATTCATTTCATTAAAACATTTGTATAAGAAAATGTTGGGAAAATTTTGATATCTCGGCCATGTCCGTTTTTCTTCGTAAAGGTCACGTGGTCTTCAGATTTCTAATGAAAATGAAACATAGGCCACCTCCTAGTATTCAATTGTCTGATGCCGTTTTGTGGCGCACAAAACTCTAGTACAAATGTACTTTATAATGAGACGCCACACTTGTAAGGCATTATCGCTCGTTCATTAGTGAACGTACTTATGTTTTTTCCCACGATTTTCACAGCAGATACGACATTTCTACTACATGAAATATTCCTGCAAAAATCATTATAATAAATTCTTTGAAGAACAGTTTCCATGGCAACAAATTTCAATAATTTACAACAGTGAAGCCGAAACAGACAGTACACTATGTGTTGTTAGCGTACTCGATGTTTAAATACACACTATCTAACTGCGCTATGCCTTGCTTCTATAAATACGAACTGGCTCATTACAGATCACAGACCTAGATGGTGTAATAAAGTTTCCAATTCCTCTCAGAGCACGGTAGTCGCATTCTTCTGATCGTAAATGTTATCATTAAATGGTCCATTACGGCTTACGGATAAATACGAATGTCAATAATTGCCACAACTCATATAAGACAGCTACGAATATACTTTCGTTGAGAGACTTCGAGATTTTTTATTCAGATCATTCTTTTGGAAACTAACAATGGCTCGCTCGGCGCGCATGAAATTTTATGTGGACCTAAGTACTGCATTTCACTACATCCGCCATAGAATTATTAAAATAGTTCCCGTCCAATGTCGCAGTGCAAGTCTATGTAAGATATGTCTACATGAATACTTTAAGTACTTTGATTTTATCTTTTGTTTAACGGCCTATTCGACAGTTAGTGCAAATTCAGAGCCACCCAAGAGAGGTAGAGATAAGATACAGGAGAACCGGCTATTTATGTTCCCATTATTTTCAAATCTTTATCTCATTCGGAGTAAAGTATCAATACACGCCTCATCCGTTTCCTGTGGTGTTCTTAATACATTCTTTGACTGTGTTGACCACCGATCATCCTCCATTCAGATCAATATACGGACGTTATTTGCGAACTCGACAAAGTTAAAATATACGGACATATGTACAGTAATTTCTTAGGGACTCTAACACCTAGGTCACGTGATACTCACATCAGCTAGTGTTAGCTTAATGACACAGTCGCTATGTATAGAATGACTCTAACGCATTTTCCGCTATGTGTCGCCACAAGGTAAACTACATGTATCAACAACAACAGTCAAACCTCTGAACAAAGGCCACCATTAGGTAAGACACAATGTATCCTTTACTGGCGGGTGACCTTAAAGTCCCATATAAGCTTATTAATGCATTAGTCCTAATAGTTTCTGTTTGTTTTATAACAGAGGAATCCGGTGTGTTTTCCTCCCGCGCATACTTTATAGCAAGAAAAAATGTTTCCGAAACTACTATCGTATTTTTTCAATATCATTGAAATAAATACTATTTATAGAACACCTGAGTTTTCCCGCAGTCATGCTATGTAAACGTAGTAAAGTGACGTCACGCGCTCTACATATTTCAAGTTTACAAAAGCAAAAATCACAGTGAAATGAGTGTTTTTAGAAGAAAAATGGCTTGTTTCGTCGGTAATAATTATCTTGGGATAATATCAGCAATGGTTTGATTTTGGCATTTATTTTTTATAGCAAAAAGCTTATGGGGCTTTAAGGTTATTCGGTGTTGTTTTTATCTATATGATGTTTTTATTTTAAAAGAATGACAGATATTCAACGGGTGGCCTTTATTCGGAGGTGGTCGCTAACACAGCTTTGAATGAATTTGAATAACAGTGCTGGAAGATTTACGGGACACAACTCCAATTTAACAACAGATAAATATAACAAAAAACGCGATGAACAATCTTGAGACAATGACGTCAACATATCCTCGTTGTAATATTTTAACGTTTGTCCTATGACAACGACGTCATCATAGCCTCGTTTTAATTTATTAACGTTTGTCTTATGACAACGACGTTATCATAGCTTCATTTTAATTTAGTAACGTTTGTCTTATGGCAACGACGTCAGCATAGCCTCGTTTTAATTTTAATACGGTTTGTCTTATGTCAACGACGTCACCATAGCCTCGTTTTAATTTATTAACGTTTGTCTTATGGCAACGACGTCAGCATAGCCTCGTTTTAATTTATCAACGTTTGTCTTATGACAATGACGTCATCATAGCCTCGTTTTAATTTTAAAACGGTTTGTCTTATGACAACGACGTCAGCATAGCCTCGTTTTTATTTAGTAACGTTTGTCTTATGGCAACGACGTCATCATAGCCTCGTTTTAATTTAATAACGTTTGTCTTATGACAACGACGTCATCATAGCCTCGTTTTAATATAGTAACGTTTGTCTTATGGCAACGACGTCAGCATAGCCTCGTTTTAATTTAGTAACGTTTGTCTTATGACAACGACGTCATCATAGCCTCGTTTTAATTTAGTAACGTTTGTCTTATGGCAACGACGTCAGCAAGCCTCGTTTTAATTTAGTAACGTGTGTCTTATGACAACGACGTCATCATAGCCTCGTTTTAATTTAGTAACGTTTATCTTATGGCAACGACGTCAGCGTAGCCTCGTTTTAATTTAGTAACGTTTGTATTATGGCAACGACGTCAGCATAGCCTCGTTTTAATTTTAAAACAGTTTGTCTTATGACAGCGACGTCATCATAACCTCGTTTTTTATTTATTAACGTTTGTCTTATGTCACCGACGTCATCAAAGCCTCGTTTAAATTTATCAACATTAGTTTTATGAAAACGATATTTATGCCAACATAATTGTTTGTTTCTGGTTATCCGAACTTCCGTGATTTTTCCCGCGACTCGAGCTTTTGATAAATTCTCATTTTTTTCCCACATGCTTTCAAAGATTATAAGAAATATCTGCTTACTTACTTACCTACTTTTTTAATGAGCATATAACTTATACTAGGATACAATGTTTTCCTACATATCGAAGGGTCTTAAGATATAAAGCGCAAAAACTCTGCATGCTTTATAACGATTTTTTAAAATAACTAAATATTGCGACCCTAGCCTCCATCTTTCGTCAATTCAATATTTTATGGCATAAAGTATCATTATTTCTGATGAGAGGTAATTTTATCGCTCACATCTCGGTACATCGATAGCATTTCCGAGCATGGCATTTCCAACCCACCATGGACTAATTCAGTAGATAATCGAGCCTCGTTTTGAAAATGTAAACAATCGTGTGAGTAATGTAGTACCCCCTACACATCAGAGAGAAAGAATCGGAAAATTTGTTATTTTTCAAGTCTTCACAGAGTGTTGTACTTGTAGGCGAAACTGGGAAGTCTAGTTTAGTATTATGAATATTGGTTATTTTTGAGTGAATGAATAATATTCATGCGCGTTGACTGGAGTATATTTAGCGAATAAGTGCTCTTTATACCTACAGTGCTTTTGAAGTGTTGTAAGCGCTACTTGTGTGAATGCTAGTAAAAGGTTTAGATTTGTTCGTATATGAGTTAAATCATATTGTGTTTATATAGCTGGTGTTCGTTGAGAAAAAATATTGAAACCAATTTGGAAGTATTTATAGTGGTAGACTGTTATTAAGTGTACAATTGTGTTTACGCTTGAGTTGGGATTAACTTATAATTATCCGAACAAGTAATAATGGAAGCGAGCTGTGCGCAAATCCTCGGGTTGGTTCTACTAGTGAACACCAATTTGGCTATAATTATAGCATTTGCCACCCCTTATTGGGTGGAGCAGTACATGGTGAACTCTGGTATCTGGGCAAGCTGTACGAACGATGATTGCCACTGGTACTTTTCAAATGATTTTTATTTGGAAAAAATGCAGCCAGGTAATTATGAATTGATTAATATAATTGATATCGATTTGTATTGTAAATCAATTTTCCTTTTATGTGACTGGAACTATACAGTATAAAAGATCACTGTGTATGCTGTGTATTTAAGAACCGGTACTCAGTAGCAAATAATAATGACGTAGCTGACCGTATAAATACCAAACTTGTTCCTAATGAGCATTTTGTTACAGAAATGACTGTAAGTCGCTGATTCAGTGCCAAAAGAACGATATTAATCAACTGATGTCATATCAGCAGAAAATATTACGCAATTCATGTACTGTTGACATGCTTACGTTGATTCTTAGCACAGTACGCCTGAGATGCAGAAAAAATCATTTTAGATACAGTAATACCTGTGTTAAAATGGCCCCTGTAAAACTCTTCACCTTGTCTTGTCGAACATACACTTATAAATTAATCGACCGATTTATATTTTAGGATAGATGTCAGTGTGATAATAATTTCCCCCTCCCTTTCTTTCCCTCTCTCTTCCTGTTTCTTTCCCTGTCTTTCCCTCTCCCTTCCTCTTTCTTTCCCTCTCTCTTCCTGTTTCTTTCTTTCTCTTCCTTTCTCTTTCCCTCTCTCGTCCTGTGTCTTTCCCTCTCTCTTCCTGTGTCTTTCCCTCTCTCTTCCTCTTTCTTTCCCTGTCTTTCCCTCTCCCTTCCTCTTTCTTTCCCTCTCTCTTCCTGTTTCTTTCTTTCTCTTCCTTTCTCTTTCCCTCTCTCTTCCTGTGTCTTTCCCTCTCTCTTCCTCTTTCTTTCCATGTCTTTCCCTCTCCCTTCCCTTTTTCTTTCCCTATCTCTTCCTCTTTATTTCTCTTTCTTTCCCTCTCTCTTCCCCTCTCTCCCTCTTTCTTTCCCTCTCTTTCCCTCTCTCTCCCTCTTTCTTTCTCTCTCTTTCCCTCTCTCTTCCTCTTTATTCCACTTTCTTTCCCTCTCTCTTGCCCTCGCTCTTCCTCTTTCTTTCCCTCTCTCTTCCCCTCGCTCTTCCTCTTTCTTTCTCTCTCTTTCCCTCTCTCTTCCTCTCCCTCCATCTTTCTTTCCCACTCTCTTTCCCTTTCTCTCCCTCATTCTTTCCCTCTCTCTTTCCCTCTCTTTCCCCCTTTCTTTCCCTCTCTCTTCCTCTTTACTTCTTCCTTCACCCTTCCTCTTTCTTTCTCTCTCTCTCTTTCCCTCTCTCTCCCTCTTTCTTTTCCTCGCATCCACATTCTCTCTCTGTTATACTTTTTTTCTCAAGCTGTATACTGCATCTGATTTTTGACAGATAAACACAATCTATTAAATATTTTATACACACACCATATCTTCTTACGTAATGAAAGTTAGCCTTTATGATTCACATGGGATGGACCATTTTTCACAGGTGTCAATTAAGAAGGAATGCCCGTAGTTTCGCCGATCTTATTGTCGTCTGCTACTTTCTTCTCAGTGTTTTATCACCGTCTTGCTAGATCGATTTGTTCCAAGTCTTTCAGACACTGGCGTTCATTCATATTATGCATTATTCAATGCTGTTTAGAAACTACATTTTCATAAACATTTCCTCTGAATACGGTCGATTCCGGTTTAGTGGACGCCTCTTCAACAATTTCCTTCTGTGAATTATGTTCCCGCTTAAGAATTTACCTATAAATTGTACAATATAATCGTAGACTATGCCAACGATTATCGTTATCTTATCGTTAGAAAGCTTCCGGCTTCCGTGAACCGACTAGGCCTTCTTTTTCTGCCAATCCAAACTTTTTATCCCCCGTCTGTTTTTTTATTTTTTATTTGTCGCTATATTTCAATATGGCCTATATCTCCCAACGGAAAAAACGTTAACTTCAACAAAGATTTCTTGCGTTGGAATAAACCAGGAATATTTTGCCGTTCTAGCAAATATTTGATGATTTTGTTACAACGCTGAATTCGTGCTTGATTCAGACAAGGTCAAATGATGTCAAAATCGCTCAAAACCTTTCTGTATTCTCCGAACTACAAAATCACGTGGAATGGAAATTCGCGGATTCTATTGAAATAAACTTCTTGTGAATGTGTTGAGTTTTACGGAATGACGATGAGTTTTGACAAAGCTGATCTGTTATTCTGAAATGTAATTGATTATTGTTGTTTCCGAATTCTTTGTTGGTCTATCAGTATCTCGTATTTGCAACAGATGGTAATCTGTTTAATCAGACGTTAAGTGTGACTGGTGCGTTATCTGAAATTAGCCCAAAAGCCACAAGTTTGTGTTGTGTGTCAAATAAACACTCTGTTGTCTGTTTCAAATAAACACTATGTTGTCTGTTTCAAATAAATGCTTTGTGTTGTCTTTGTCAAATAAAACGCCATGTCGGAAAAACACTTTGATGTCTCAATCGGAACTTCTCGGCGTTTGTCTACAGAAAGTGCGTATTGCTCAGTTACGGAAATGCCCGAGTAGTTACGATTGTTTGTTGTCTGTCAATCTTAAACTGGTTCCCGTTCCATGTTGCAAAAAGGGCTTTGTACAGACAAGTCAACGGGAACCAGTTTATGTCAAATTCTACCCGGAGTTGCCGTTCGCATGTTAGGGACAACGAACGACAACTCTGTGTAGAGCATAAGTTGTCGGTGTCCTTTACTGGCTAATTAACCAGCCTGGACCGTTATTCCCCGGAGTTGTGTTACAATGACAGACAACCCGTAACAAGTACGGAGTCGTCCGGAATCCCAGAATCCATCCCACGAATATTCGACCAGTAATTAAGCATCGTGTTTACACACATACAGACCGAAGCGAATAAATAACGATTGCCTCTGATACAAGCCGTGCTCTTGTAGAGTTTTGCTTGTGAATCTTGGAAATTGATTCTCCTTCCGGGAAAACTTTGTATTGGTTATTTTTGTGTCGACTTCCTGGCCGCGATATAAATAGAATACATAACATGAACAGTTGTTTCAATAAGTACTATCATTTTATATGCATTAACTAAACGTATAGTTCCTTGTTGTTAGAAGTGCCGTTCTTTGACAAAATTGACCTTATATGCTGTGGGGCAATAGTGAAGTTGCATGAACAAAATGGAGATAAGCTGTGGTAATATTATTGCTACACTTTTCATTGTGTGTGCAAACTTGGCTTCCATTGTTATGTATCTTACGCCGTACTGGATTTACCATTTAGGGACTAACAGCGGCTTGTGGGCAGTCTGTAATAAATATGATTGCTTTTGGACTTTCGAGGATGACTTTCGCATGCAGGATACATTGCCAGGTAACTGTTCTAGGTTAAATCCTCGATATGGTACTCGATGTACAGTCAAACCTGTAAACAAAGGCATTCATTGGGAAATATACAATATGACCTTTACTGACAGGTTGTCTTTATTCGGGGGTCATTTGTTCTAAATAATCAATGACGGTTTTAAATGAAAACTCAGGATGGCCTTTATTCACAGTAGGTCTTTATTTGAAGGTGGCATAATTGTATATTAGTAAGGTAAGGTTAAATTCTGTCTGATATTGAATTCACACACTTTAAATTTTTAGATAAAAAAAAAACATCTGAAAAATCGCGAAACAGAATGCGAGCGAGATCGTAAATATTTGCAACAATTCCCAAAGAAAAGCATCGATTTGAGTGCTAAATTCGCGCGCGAAGTCTGCTGGCGCGATTAATGATTTGTACCACTTTAGCGTTAATTTGATGACATGAGGCACACCCGCCGTGATATCATTGTGTAACTGGCTAAAGCCGTAGCGTACAATTCTTGTATCGTACAATGTATCATAACATTGAAGTGCAGTGTGACCTCCATGAACGGTCACCTCCGATTAGCAGCCACCTCCCTGTTACATCCAGTAAACTAATAACACAGACTGACTTTGTTTTTTTCCACTCTCTCAATATTCAGTGCTACCTCCTAACAACAGTCATTTTTGTCATATCCATTGGCGGCTGTTGTATGGAGGCGGCACTGATGTTCCTGTCAGGTCATGTTCATCGTTGGTTCGAGAGTTGGTCTGTCGGTCGAGATGTCGCGGGCTCAGAGCGGATGCTTTTTAAATATCAAATATCTTACAAGTCATGTGGGAAGTAGAAAAATACTAACGCGATGACGGGGAACGGGTTGGCGACTGACATTATGTTGTTGATGATCTCATTTAGTCCCAGAAAAGACCGAAATAGATCCATTTAGCGCTATTGAATAGTGGTTTGGTTTAAAACCCAGTTAATCCGATACTCGCGGTAATCAGGAATAATCTTGGAACCCAATCAACAGTGATGGTTGTATTTAATGTAGAAGCCAGATAAAAGCAGTCATAATTGACTGACAAGTACACGATAACACGAGTAAAATGTCAGATATGCATCTGTGATGGTTCATATAATCCGTGTTTACAACATACGAAATGATTCCACATTCGGATTTCCTCTGCTTTTTTGTTGATCTGACACATGGGAAATTCTTCACAGTATCCCAAATGTGAATATATTCGTGCATTAGCGTGAAAGTTTAATCATGAGAGGTAGATAAAATGCATGTTGTATATTATGTATATAATTACGAGTCTGACCTTAAAATGACGTAATATTTTCATAAATGAATTGTTGCTTTTGACCTATTTTCACAATAATGTTTTTCCAATGTTTCTATGGATAAACTTCTGACCGAATATTTAAGAAATTTGATATACAGTCAAACCTATGAAAAAAGGTCACCCTTGGGAAATACAAACTTATAGCCTTTATTGACAGGTGGTCTTAGTTCGGAGGTCATTTCGTTCTAAATACTAGTAATCAATGACGGTTTTTAGCTCACATGTCACAAAGTGACAAAGTGAGCTATTATGATCACTCTCCGTCCGGCGTCCGGCGTCGTGCGTCGTGCGTCTCGGACGAGTTCGATATTGGGCCATTTGGGGTCAAAAACTAGGTCACCAGGGCCAAATAAGGGAAAACCTTGTGAACACTTTAGAAATCACTGTTTTGAATTTATCTTCATGAAACTTTGTCAGAATGTTTGTTTTTATAATATGTAGGTCAAGTTTGAAAATGGGTAATTTCTGTAGTAAAATTAGGTCACTAGGGCAAATTGCTGGAAAACCTTGTGAACACTCTAGAAGTCACTGTTTTGATTCGATGATCATGAAACCTTGTCAGAATGTTTGTCTTCATAATATCTTGGACGAGTTCGAACATGGGTCATCTTGGGTCAAAAACTAGGTCGCTAGGTCAAATCTTAAGAAAAACCATGTTAACACTGTACATTTCACAGTTATTATTGGATCTTCACCAAACTTTGTCAAATCGTTTGTTTTAATGATATAATGGTCAAGTATAAATATGGGTCATCTGGGGTCAATAACTAGGTCACCAGGTCAAATCTTAGGAAAACTTTGTTAACACTGTAGATGTCACAGTTTTAATTGGATCTTCACCAAACCTTGTCAAAATGTTTGCCTCAATGATATGTGGGTCAAGGATGAACATCGGTCAGCCGGGTTCAAAAACTGGGTCACAAGGTCAAATCTTAGGTAAAAATCTTGTAAAAGCTATAAATGTCATGGTTTTGATTGGATCTTGGCTAAGCTTTGTCATATTGTTTGTCTTAATAATATTAAGGACAAGTTCAAATATGGGTCACCTAGGGTCAAAAACCAGGTCACAAGGTCAAATCTTAGGAAAACCTTATTAACACTGTAGATGTCAAATTTTGATCATATCTTCACCAAACCTAGTCAGACTGTTTGTCTTAATGATATGTAAGACAAATTCGAACAAAGGTCGTCTGGGGTCAAAAACTAGGTCACCGGTTCAAAATAATGTTTTAATGAGTGAACAGTGATTGTCATGTGAGCGATATAGGGCCATCTTGGCCCTCTTGTTAAAAGAATGGCCTTCATTCACAGGGCGGCCTTTATTCGGAGACGGCCGCTTACACAGATTTGACTGTAGATATTAATTGATTTATCCTGTTATGTGTAGAGTGAGGTGGTCTTTATTTAGGGGTTTATGATTAACTATCGTCCCTTACAGAGAGGTGGTCTCTATTTTCAAATGTTTAAGCACCTGATAAACTGCATGCATATTCTTACTGGCGACAAAATAATATTTTCGACTGTTAATAAATTCCTATATATTAGATCCTATGTGTCTGGTATATTTTTCACTTTTTTCATCTTTCGGTTAAAGGCCAATTCGGCAGCTATGGTCATTTCTGAGACGCCTCAGAGAGAGAGAGAGGAGATAAGATACAGGAGAACCGGACCTTTAATATATCACTTCTCGTTTCAAATAGTTCTTCCTGGTTCTTTATTATGCACAGTGGACACTGAGAAATTCATAAGGCGGAGCCAAGAATCGAAGCCACGACCTTTTGTTTAGTAATCCTACGCGTTACCACATGTCTACCGATCAACCATACTCACACATAAAACACATAGACAACATATTTCAACACTTTACTTGTCTACCTCTGCACATCTGCATACACTTTAGTCTTACATGATCTATTTACATGATAAGCTATTAAACTGGTTCCCGTTCATAAATCCTAAGCATTTAATACCTATGTATATGTTAGTTGGAGTTGATTGAGTACCAGTCCAGCTCATTGATATAAACATTAGTAAGTGTTGATTTGCGGGTGTAAATTGTACACAGAATGGTACAAGATAAGCCTGTTGAATTACTGATAGATATTCATTTCTGATTACAGATTATCTAGATATGATGTTGTTTTTTCAGAGATAAATGAATTGACTGGTTGTGGTATATTTTTCTGAATGATACACTGCGGTACGTTCAGTAACGAAAGGATTTGCGGAACGATCGCGAACTACTTGAGTTCTGTATTGTAAGATTCTGTTGTTGTTGTTTCTGAAATAATGGACTGGTTTTAGATTATTTTTACCAGGGTGTCAATAGAGCCAAATTTAAAATCCTGAAAATCATAAGCGGCCATTTTTGCTAAACAAGAGGCCTTCAACAACATTGTTTCCATATTCACCTCAGTTTGTATTAAAGAAAATTCTTCAGAGGAGAATAAACTAACCGTAACTTTGACATTTCCAGATAAAATTTCATTTGCTCAGAAACTATAGCTCGCTCTTACTGAACATATAAATCCGGAATTTGGGTATATCCGGAATTTTGTCACTCCTGTTTAACTGAAACATTCAAGTACTGTATCTTTAGACTGGTTCACATTTTCTAATGTTCTAACAATGTAGACAGCTTCCAAGTTTGGCAGTTTTGTTCAAACAAATCTAATGAAGGACTGGTTGTAATAAGTTTATCTCGAAATCTACGTCGATCGTTTGTTGGGTAATGTTCTAAACGATAAAGCAAAAGAACTTGCTTTGTTTTCAAGAAATAATTAAGTTTCTTTCAAAGAATTCAACAGAAAACCAGCCATATAATTATGATTTACCTGTTTGAGAAGCTATGATTCCGTAACATACTCAGTAACATTATTGATTTATTCATCGAATCTTTTCATGGCAAGTATGGATCTCATTTAGTGACATTCCTGTGTTTTTAATGAAAACAATCTCGAAAGTCATTCATAGTTAGGTTAAAATCTGGGTTAGCTTTGGTTCGTGTGATTGTATATCATTTTTGTTAAGACAATATCTAGTTGGATTTCGGCCTTGTGTATGATATTGGTAATCACGTCATACGGATCCTCTGTTAGTCTGCTTGCTTTTCTGAATTGCCGAGGTCCTATAGGGTTTGGTACAAGAAAGGCAGTCAGTTCTTGTTAAAATTTGGTTATTCTAACTTCAAATTTACGATTTGAATATTTTATAAGTACGTAAGGTTATTTCTCTACCATCGTAAATAATTCATCTGTAGTAGTTGGCCGTGACTTATTGAGAACAGGGTTAGGACTTGTACTGAGTCAAGGGAAGCGGGTTAGATAGGTCAACGCCCTGTGTTTCCATTTTTCATTCTTACAATATACAATAAGCAATCGTACTGAGTCAATGGAAGCTAGTTAGATAGGTTTACGCCCTGTGTTTCCATTTTTCATTCTAACAATATACAATAAGCAATCATGATTCATTAATCCTAATAGGAAATCATGTGATATACTTGATGGTCATCTATGTGTGCACATAAAAAAATGTAATTGTTTCATCTGTACCAAGTGCTTTACATTTCCGGTTTCATATAATTGTCCAAACCGTAAAATACGTTATTTCACCGGTGTCTTATTTTTGCTATTTTCCTCTACAATTCTATCAAAATAGAAATTTTGCTGACATGAACACATTCTTTTATTGCTGCTAGCAAATAAACGAAAAGACAGAAAATGTTAACAATTTATATTGGAGAAAAGGGCAGAAATCTAATCATATTATTTTTTGACAAAAAAATAACAACAAAGATTATATCAAAAACGCAGACCATAGAACGCAATACTTATGTTAAGTTACGCATGCACAATGTTATGTGAGAGGCTTTTGATCGTAGCCCTTCAAAGAAATGCATGCTGGTTTCTATATGCTTTTGAGCTGGTAAACATATTACCACTAAATGATCGCAATAAAATAACTTATAACGAATTACAACTAGGTTAGAAAACCGCAACTAGAAAACACTACAATATTAAGGCAGCGACTTTCGGTCAAGAAAATTTATTTTCGGACTGTTTTTTGGAAACTGAACGATAGTTCATCTTTCTATAGTCGTCACTCGCTCGGCACGCATGAATTTTGATGCGGACCAAAGTACAAAGTTTTTTTCTACATCCGCCAATCTACTGATAAACTAGTTCCCGTTCCATGTTGCCATGCAAGTATAATTATGTAAGTTAAGTTTCCATAAATAATTTCAGTACTTTGATACAGTATTACACGGTTAAAGTGAACTCGTATATTGTCAAGAATCGGATACAGTGAAGCATTTATCTTCCCTGGGATACGCCTTTCTTTATTATACATTGTTTTGGGTCCCCATACATTCATTTTAACCATGCCGTACTGTATTTCTTCTCTATTTTCAAGCGCCCCAACAGCGTGCCCAGTCATTTGTACCAAATATTGTCTTTATATCAATATTTGACAATAATTGTCTACGCTTTAACTGCCTGGGGATACAAATAAGTTTTTTTGGTTGTTATATTTCCAAACAGTCTCTTTGATGGATGCACGTACAATGTATGTTTATGGGTTAACGCCGTCTAATCACCGTGTTTTAGTTAAATACGGCGGTCTATTCACCTTTCAAGATTTTCCTGGGCGGTTATTCTTATCAGTACTAATTTACCCTTCCACAAGTAACTGGCAACTACTGTATGACATTCCGCGACCGGGAATCGAACCCGAATCGCCGGGTTACAAATCCAGTTCACTTACCACTGGACCACGGCCGCGACTGGAATAAATTGTATTGATATTGTATTTTAATGTGTGGTGAAACGCAGTTCAGCTAAGTTACATCTTATCATTGTTAAAAATTCTAGGAAGTTTTTTTAAAGTGTTATTTATTTACGGAAATAAAATGTGCTTATAGATTGTTTAAATGAGTTGTTCCTGTAAGCCATTCTTATAGTAACAACATGTACACACACTCCGTAGGCTAAACATGCGATACATTCTTTTAACATTAAATCAGCCAGTGGAGGCTAATGAAATCACCATTGTAGGAGAATCTGTATTATACTGTAAAACTTCATTTAAAGACCGTTTCTAAGTAACGACCATTCTGCGAGCAAAGGCCATCAAATGAGCAAAATGATATTGACCTTTATACAGAGATGTTGAGGTCTATATTGTTCTATATAGATAGGCGTGCGTGATATGAAGGGTATTTGTTGTTCAAAAGTGGCCGTTAAGCCAAGTTTGAGTGTATAGCTAAACTGAGTCAAGGGAAACTTGAACATGTAAATAATGGATTTTAACACACATGGCTTGCCTTGTTGTGAAAAGTAGTAGCCACAGAATAAAAACCGATTTGCCTTTCTGCGTGTTTACATACTGAACTGTCTTATCCTGAACGATGAAATTGTGAGATTATTACCATTTTTGGGACCCGTAAAATTAATGGTTCATTGCATTTATATGGTCGTATAATCATGAGATCGAAGGTTCGAACATAAGTAGAGAATGGGTTAGAACTGATGCACTTGGTTGGTGAGCTGCCAGCTAGTTAAGTGATGGTAGCAGTAGTCTATCTCAACAAAGCGCCCGGCAAAAAGAGAAGGGATTCGGGAGGTACTGTGCACACAAAAGATAGGTGTCTCATAAGCCAACGTGGCTTGTCCTTACAATATGGGTGACACTGTAATAAACAAAACCTTTTACCGTATCTTTACTAAGATAACCGAAAGGTAGTGTTTAATTGTATGTGACTGATATTTTTATTACCTTGGTATCTTCTTTTGCGGGGGCTTATACATGTATAGTGATTGGCGTGTCCATCTGTCCGTCCGCCCGTACGAGGTTGACTAGACTAAACCGTTTTCGTCTATAGGTTTGATACTTATAAAGTTATTGTCTTGGACCATTCCCAATTTGACCTTAAAACTTAGCACTTAAAATTATGTATATGGGCCATTTCTTTGTTAGCTAGATTTTACCGTTTTGTCAATCACCAACACAGCTTGCTAGAAACACTAGATACCAAATACAGAAACTGTTTTGCCCAAAACCACCCATGTCGCCAATGTTTGACCTTGACATTGATTGGATGTACAGTTTTAAATGTTTAATTCTCCCTTGAACCGATTCAACAGTCAGAGTCATATATGAGGTGGACAGTTCACCTAACCATCGTTCCTGGTAAGAACCAGTACTAGACTCCAATCAACCGTAAGCAACTATTTACTTTCTCACATAAACAGACATGGTCGGTAGCTGGGCTCGAACCCACGACCCTCTGCCAGTGAGAGGTTACAGTGATTTGAAGTCAGCGACCATAATCACTCGACCACGGAGGCGGGTCTATTTAATACTTTAACGCATTGGCCTCGTTTATATTCAAAGTCTTTTGTTGTGTATGCCACTAGGACATACGTGTTTATTGAACACAGCGTCTTGTCTGCGGCTGTTTCACAATGACAGTGTTTAAACAATAGCGAAACTAATGTAAGTGCTCTAAGGATTTAAGTTAATATTTATTTTAAAATGATAAAGCTGACGTAACTTCGACGTTTGAGTTGCGTAGCAGGTCGGTTGGAAGTAATGTCCTACCGGGGGAGGGGGGGGGGGGGGGGGGTCTCATTTTAGATTTTGTCTGACAACTTTGGGGGAGGGGTCAGTTATTGCCGGAATCATTTTCATATACTATAGCTCTCTTACGCTTCCCCCGGCCATGTCGGAAAAGTCATTGGCATTTTAGAACAAGTTTATACTCTAATTTTGTATGAAGGATAAAATATTCCGTGCACCTGCCAATGTTCAGCTCAGTAAAAAACATTTCAATGTTTTCAGTGTTCGTATTTTAATTTTTAATGTGAATTTTTTGAAGCTGTAGAAAATCTTTCCTCGTTGATGCACGATTTTGCAGCCTAACGAGGATACTTTATTTTGATTGGCTGGTACAATAATCTTAGCCTCGTTTTAAATTTGAATCGCGGAAACTTCTGTGAGCCGACAGGACGTTTGACTTTTCATAATATATCTTTGAAAGTTAATGTAATTATTTAAATTGTTTTGGTTTTGTTAATTACCGGGTTTTACGATTTAAAAAACTGAAAGTGTGTTTAAATCGCGACTAAGTTGAGATTGTTTGCGGTGACAATTCATTATGGAAGGTAGATGTTCAGAAATTTTAGGATTTATGTTGGTGGTTAACGCGAATGTAGCCATCATAATCGCATTCTCTACACCTTTTTGGACATCCATGAGTGATGGCAAACATGATGGGATCTGGGCCTTTTGCAAAACCAACGAGAACTGTAAATGGGTTTTCGAAAATGACTTCCATTTAGAAAAACAACAAGCAGGTATGAATCTCTCAAGTTACCGTTTTTCTGAGGCTGTACTGGAGGTTATAAAACTTGAGACTGGTCTCCGTGCTCAAATCTCATGTATGATCTTTTTATGCGTTTAAGTTAATTACATAAGATGGAGATTTGAGTTCAGAGACTGTTTTCAAATATAATAATTCGGGGCCTGGGTCAGTCATTTAAGTGATTTATTTTCTTAATTCAAATGTGCGAAGTTTAATTGCAGTGGTATAATATTACGGGCTTTAGCCAAGCCGGGGCGTGGTCCCGTGCTTAGTGCGCTTGATTTGTAACCCGGAAACCCGGGTTTTATTCCCGGTCACAGTAATATATACCCTTCAATGACAAAAATGGCGGAAATGTCGATTTTCCTCCATATGTCGAAAAGTTGTCGGTTCCTTGTCGAATGGTAATTCAGTATTCGTTCGAATGCAGTCCAGGAAATCTGGTTCAGTGAATTGACCGCCGTATGTAACTAAAAACTGTTGAAAAAAAGCGTTAAACCCAAATAAACAAACAGTCCTAGCCATGCTCTTTGGAAGGGAATAAGTATTGTACAATGTACGATATTGGACTATATGTACAGTAAAACCACTGTGAACCGTACCCATTCCGGACTGTGGATAAAGTCCGGTTTTCAGAGAATTCCGGTTTTGTGAGAACTTTTGATAAATTCCGAAAAAAATCGTCCGAATATACAGGAAGTTCCGTGTTTTAGGTAGTCCGGTTTTCAGGGTTTTAACTGTGTATCCATTGAATATTGATTACTTCATTACCCGCAACCTTTCACTGTATCGGACTTCATTATAACCGTGCTATGCTGTACAAAATGTATTTATTTACTTACTAACGTCCATCTTTACGATGAATGTAAAGTGGTTAGCTTTTATTATCTTAGCCTCGTTTTAGAAATGTTTTATAAACAAAACTGATGTTGCCCGTAGCAACATTTTATGTCATTTATAAATTTCACCTTTATTATGTGATAATTTTACCTGTTCAGTAAAATGCGAACAAAGCTAGTATGAATGTAATATACATTTGTGTTAACCGTCAAAATAACGAAAAAAAATAAAATAAACGGTTATTTCGGAAGTAGTCTTATTGTGTACGACATCGTAAATGTTTGAATTAATAAAATGGTAAATCGTATTTTCATTACTGAGGGAATGTAACCTGCGAAAGATCTGTGATTTTTTATTTAAAAAGTTCAGTGTGTATTCAACTTGTACAAATTTTGGATAAGAAGATTGAAAAAAAATAGTGTTTTTACCCCCAAAATCAAATCATGGAAGCTAACTGTACTGAAATGGTCGGACTTGTAATGATAGTGGGTACTAATCTAGCGTCAGTTGTTGCATTCGCCACACCCTACTGGGTGGAGTACACTTTTAATATGCTGAAAAGTAAAGGTATACAAACGTATTTGGTTCAGTTTGATCCATACAAGGCAGTAAGCAATCATGGTATCTGGGCTTATTGCTGGAGTGGTGAATGTACGTGGGTCTTCCATGATGACTTTCAACTTGAACGTTATCTACCGGGTAAGACCACTATTTAGCAACTGCATTAACTTATTCTCAATAGCTACGAGTGCATTGTGATCATATTTGTTTTCATCATTTATATTATCAACATCATCATCAACAACATCAACAACATCATCATTACCATCATCCTCATCAGCAGCGATAGCTTTAACACCACCGTTTTCATTATTTCAATCACTAGCTTCATCGACTATGTCATCATTGTCCTCATTATCAATATTATCAACATCTTTAACACCACCACTATCATAATCAATATTAGTAGCTTCGTGATGATCAACTTTATCATCAAAGTTTATATATTCATCATCATCATCTCTAACGCCACGATCATCATCTTTATTTTCACTAGTTTCGTCAGCTTCATAATCACCATCTATGTCATTAATAGAATCACCGTCTATAGAATCACTATCTTTAGAACAATTCTATGCTCGTAGTCTCGCGCTAATTAAATACTGTTTATTGGCTTCTAGACGTTATGGACAACATAAAGTCGAGTTATTGGACAGTACTTCCACTCTTCCAGTGCTATGATTTTCTATGACAATACTTGGTATCTCGTTTTTGAAGCTTCTTGAATTCAATTACGCAGTCGTTTACATGTTTAGCCCTGGTAGTTGTTTGATGTTGTTTTTATTACATTTTTATTTACTGTCACATATATGTAGTTAAATAAACAATTTATTACAATATCAATAAAACATAGCTCATGGTTGACTCATCACGAAATAAATTTACTGAATGCAAACTTCTGGTTTTGTGTCCTTTTTTGACGATTCAAGTAGCCACATTTTTTTAGTTCAACCAGAGATGGAATTTGACCCGCCCGCCATTATAACATAGATATTTGTTATTCTTATTATTTTTTCCTGCCGAAAAGTTCATCTTAATCATCATCGTCACCATTATCATCATCATCAAAAAGATCAGCAACAACATCACCAGCAGCACGGTCAACATCATCTTAACCAACAACAAAATTAACATCAACATCGACAACTTCGTCATCAGCATCGTCAAAAACAACAACATCTGCTACATAATTATCAAAATCATCATCATCGACAACAATGACAGATACATTAACATTGTCCGCAGCAATATCAATTTCATTATCCTAATTAACATCTACACCTTCATCGTTTTGAAATAAATGAGTTTAAGAAATGATTTTCCCGTTAGTTAATAACAAAACGCCATGATTTGTGGAACAGGAATAATTACTTTACTCTACCATATGACGCTTAGTCAGCATTGTTTATGTTACATTGTACAACGCCCTGTGGCACATTGTTACAATATTCATTAATAATCTCTTATATTCAAAACATACGATATAGAAGAGCACGGTTAAAACGTAATCATGGGGATCTAAAGTAAAGAATTACATACATGTAATTATAAAGTAGAAGACGTAAATAAGGAATTTATATCTATAACATTACATATAATCTGTATTATGTATACATACAATATACATAGTACATTTAAGTACATACAGCCACAACAAAATATATGAATACATTGTATGTGCAAATGATGAAAGCATATTATAATTATGTTATCAACTCAGATGATATGAAAATATATAATTTCGAATATTAACAATATCAAGAAAGGGACACGCGCTTGAGGCTACATGTATGTGTTAATACACTGTGTATACAATGCCTGATAAAGATTATGTTTTGTTACGTATATAACTATATCCGAAGAAACGAAATAAAGAGAGTCGGCGAAGAAAAATGAAAACTTCGCCGTATCCGATTAAACATTATATCAGAGTTAACCATAACCATGGTTTACTGTAATGATTAATGCTATATATGATGGTCTACATAACAAATTTATATAATATATACGAAAAGAAGGGAAAAATGGTATCATAATAACGGCCATAAAAAATGACGAGATAGTCGCTAAGAGAGTTCAGCTGTTAAATCTGTGACCACACTTACATGTATGTTAACAAGTTCGATAAAAATAATTTTCAGCACTTCAACTCAGCATTGTTTGCTTATCATAGTACATGTATAAACGTTGCTAATTTCGAGTTATGACATATTCGTCATTTTGAACACCTTTATCATCATCATCTTCATCATCATCGTCGTCGTCGTCTTTACCATCATCATCAACGTGAGCATCAAAATGAGCCTTATTATCATGATCACCAATAACCTCATCATTGCCACCTCCGCCATTCAGTATAGTCAACACCACTATCAACATTTTCATCACCATCATCGTCTTTACCATCATCAGTATCACCCAATGGCCTTATAGCTTAGACAACTGTTGACTGTACGATATTTTGTTGAATAAGGAAGTTTGGCATCTTTCCAAGCCCTGGTAACTGACATGGTAAAGCTTATCTTTCCCTTTTGGATAATTTCCTCATGCACATGAATATTGAGAGACGCTGTGAAGATGTTGTTAATAGCCCCGCCCACTTTATGGACGCCCACTTTAGGGAATTCCTTTTGTACGAAAGTCCTTATCCGTTTCCGGTTATAATGACGTATTGCTTTTATTTATATTTATGCATGTTTTAAAATTTGACTTGACTTGACTAAAAGATGCCAGACAATAACCTACATTTTGTGAATTAATTGTGATAGGCTCATAGATGAACGTAATAATAAATCAAAGTACTGAAAGTACTCATGTATTGTGAACCTACATAGACCCGCACTGCAACATAGAACGGGAACTAGTTTAACAATTGTATGGCGGATGTAGAAAACGTAGTACTTTGATCCGCATCAAAATTCATGCGCGCCGAGCGATTGGCGGCTATAGATATCCTCGTGTGCCCAAACTGCGCCAATCTAAGCTTTAGCTGTGAAATGCTACATCAATACACTACATATAATAGAAACTATTTACTAACCACTTAAATAAAACCAATTTACTTCAATACCAAGAAAAATCCCTCATCATAAATACGTTTCTACTACAAAGTAACATAAAACACATTGTGAATCAAATATAATACCATCATTTTTTTGGTCCTAACTGCGCCATGTGTGAGTGACGTCTTGACATTTACAATAATTTAGGCAAGGTCATTCATGTTAATAGGTTTTTGAACGAATTTTCTTAAAACAATGCATTGTTCAACTTATAAAACTATTTTATCGGTTATGAGTAGCTTTAAACATAGTTTATTCCTCCTGTTTACAGTGAGGACTGAAAAAATTGTGTCACCTCTCCATACTTCTCCAATCTGAGCACTGCAATTTAATTAACCCATATTTTTAAGTTGTATTTCTCTACTTTCATATTTTTATCTACGTCCACGCCTTCCTCCTATAACAATGCTTGAATGAGTGCATCATTGAAATATTTTCTTGATCTTTGTATGTTCCGGGAGACAATTGAGAATAAAAATACGGATTCAAATCACTTACCAAGCTTAACATCTACAAGGGATAAAACAAGTAATAATAAGAATAGGCACAGCCTTAAAATACGATTATGGTCACGTGACGTTTATTGATGCAACAGGAAACATTGCAAACGGTGCGTTCCAGACATTTTTACTCCAATAATTTGTGCATAAAAGGGACATTTTTCAAGGAAACCATTTTGCATTAAGAAAAAACACATAAAAACAGTTGAGTGAAATGAAATTGAATTATTTATATATTTGAATCGTATTTTCACACAAATATTCATCCTCGTTTTATCTATTACGTCATGGAAAAAAATTTACACGGTAACTTGCGCGTGCGGTAAAATCTCACGAGACTATGTTAAAAACAAGAAAGATGGCGCAGTTAGGACATTGGCGCAGTTAGGACCTCTGACGATAATTATCTGAACTATCATTATTTCAAAATTAGTCGTACTGGTCCGGTGGCATTATGGGAATTTCACACTGAACCTGGTTTTGGGGTAGATATTAAATTTGTTTAGTGATTTTGGAAGGTTAGGGCATGAACATTGAAAAACCGTTTGATGACCGTATACGGATTAATTCACTAGTTAATTCACTGTAATATTTTCGAATTTTGAAGAAGGCCTATGTATGGGAAATACACTTTCTCTTTCACATAAACTTACATTTTTTTGTTTTGGTCAAATATCATGTACATCTTACAAAAAAGTGTAAATCAATATGTCCATGGTATTGTGGACCGACATTCCGCTGGCTTGATGGATTGTTTACAAATATCCCGACTTTTCTGAGAAAAACGATTTTCCCGCCCCAAGTAAATAGTTGTATATGTCTAGTGTGTATTTAGATTGTTCCACGATAACCAGATTTATACCAAAGTGTATTGATTTCCCGGATAAAGAATTTTGTATCTGTTTGTGTTGGACTGACGTGCTTTGGGTACTGGTATTGCAAAAGTACAGTACGTGCCGTTCTGTCACGTGACATAACGTCATGAATTCCTTTTAATCATATACGATCAAACTTGTATCGTGAAGCAACATTTAAGAAAGAAAGGGCAGGGGGAGGGAGAGGGAGGAAAGGAGGGAGGGAGAAAACGAGTTCCTGGTTCTTCATCGTGCCCGATGTAAAGCATTGATACACGCTCTGATCCTTATTTTGTATTTTTTACACAGTACTTGGCTCATTTATTAAGAATGTGGTCTGTTACAAAATTAATGTGGACCTTCAAGCATGCCATTAAGAAGGGTTGAAGTTTTCAGGGTTCAGGGTTTCTCATGTTTTTTACGTTTAGTAGACTGTACGAAAATATGCCTGTAATCAGTCATTCTTAAATTAATTTAACGGATACGGGTGAAAGCTTTCGGCTGTGAAATCATTTTACTTGCAACTAAGACTGAAAAAACTATGTGATGTTACCAAAAAACTTGAGTTAATTGCAATCTCTGAATAGGACGCCCCCTCTTTACCTCACAACTTTAGACATGGCCGACCGAATTAACCTAAATATATGCCAACTGTGAATAGAGGATAATTTTATATACAGTGTACCCTCTCAAAAAGAACATCCCTTGGGAGGAGCAAAATTATCTTGTTGTTGAGATGTTGTTGATCTAGAGAGGTTACTTTTACTGTTAAATTGAACTGTGGGAAGATCATGCTGTTGTTGAAGGGAGATCGTTGCTCAAGAGAGGGCCGCTCTGGAGAGGTTGTACTGTATATAATGTTTTCTTCCTGGAACGGTGGCCTTTGTTCACTGGTCTGATTGTTTACATATCCGTTTTAGATTGATTGATTGATCTATTGTATTGAATTTAGACAATCTCCGAAATTAATGTAAATATTGATGTTCTAGTCTGGAATCATTTCTCGGCGATGTTTCTACATGAAGAAGTTTTATCCATCAATCTAAGATAATATCTGGTATTAAGTTTCTCGTAATAAGAGCCGTGATATGGTCTACTATAAAAGAGCATCATTTATATTGTAAGTAAAAGCATTATTTGGTGAACGCAATGCCTCGTTGACTTTGTAACCGACATAATGCCGCCTCTAGCTCGATTTTATGGCATTAATTTCTGGTACTTGTTTCCAAAGTAAAGAATAAGAGACTGGGTGGTAGTAAGTGAAAAGCAGGTACCAGTAATTCTAATTGAAATATCGAAGTACGCTTAATATTTTACGGAAATACCCGATGTTTCCCGATTGGGAATTATTAGTAATGTTTCGTTCCTTTCACTGAAACGTCCGATGTTTCACGATTGAGAAGGTACGGTACAGTTGTATATCTAATATTACGAAAGTACCCGATGTTTCATAATGTTTCGGAAACACCCGATCTTTCACGGTTGAGAAGATATGGTTCAGGTTGTTGTTAAATATTTCGTGATGTTACGGAAATACCCGATGTTTCACGAATGAGAATGTGTTGTTCAGTTTTTCCCTACTTTGTCTGTGATTAATGATACTTCTTCCTCGACCATAACGATTTTTCCTAAATGTTCAGAAATTACGGTCCTCAGGAGTTGGTTCACAGACATTTTGTTGCCATGGAAATCAACATATTAATCAATGCGAGATGATCACTGATCAATCTCTACACAGAGTTGTCGTTCGTCATCCCTCGTTTACATCTCCGGTAACTTCTTTTTAGCTCACATGAGCACGTGTGCTCAGGGTTAACTTTTGTGATCAGTCTTTTTCCGGCGTCAGTCGTCGTGCGTCGTCAGCTTTTACCTTGTGAAAACACTAGGGGCCACATTTTCCCCATTTTTTCCCAAAACTAGGTCAGAATGTTAATATCGACATAATCTCGGACGACTTCGATAATGGGTCACGCGGGATAAAAAACTAGGTCACCAGGGCAAATTAAGTGAAAACTTTAATTGGATCTTTACAAAACCTTTTTAGAATGTTTGTCTTAATGATATGTAGGACAAGTTCAAACATGCGATAGCTGGGCTCAAAAACTAGGTCACCAGGTCAAACCACCGGAAAACCTTGATATCACACAGCTAGGTTCAAAACAATGTTTTAATAAGTAAACAATATTGTCATGTGAGCGATATAGGGCAAACTTGGCCCGCGTGTTTATTGTACGGCGACTTCAGTCGTACACTCTGGAATGCTTATTTTTAAGTGGCAATGCAAAATCGCAACTTCTTGCACCGAAGCAGATTACTGACAGTGCCCGAAATATCCGCAATGGTCATCACGTGATAAGTGGCAATGCAAAATCGCAACTTCTTGTATATATCTCTTGTTAAACAGACCATTCGACAGAGCCGCCCTAGAGAGAGGGGAGATAAGATACAGGGAACCAGGCATTTATATCCCTACTCTTTTCGATTAGTTTATCCGGGTTCTTTGTCGAGCCCGGTAGAAAGCACCGATACACGCTTCACAAGTTTCTTGTGGTTTTCGAGATACGGTAGTTGGCTGGGTACCCGGGATAATAAAATACTGAAAGGCGAACCCTTGACCTTTTGTTTAGTGATCAGGCGCGTTACCACTAGACCAACGCTCACCCCATGACTGCGTCAACGTCTCGGCGTCTTACAATAATCTTGTAAAACATGTAAGAAAGCCAGCCACAAATAGTACAACTTTTATAACTGCGTGAAATAATTTAATTAGAATAAATCGTTGGAAAATTAGGTCACAAACGCAAGTCACTTAAATGGAAACAATACACGGAAGTCATCGAAATCTAAATGATTTTGCCGAAGATCAGATGGAAACTGAAGAAACTCTATCTCATGTTTTGAACTACTTTTCAGAAATTAGAAGGGTGCCGGACGACACTATGAATCCGGGACTGTTCATGTAAGGTCGCAAATATTGTAACAATGTTTATTTTTTTTTTAAATCATGCATTTCGAATATTACTTTGTATCGCCTTTACTTTAGAGGTCGTAATACACGCAAGCGACCTCCTCCTGGACGGGCTAAATATCAAATGGGAAAAACAGTACAACACGGTCATTGTACACTCGTGCATAGTGACATATCGGATACAATATTGTTTTCTGACACGCCGTATTTTATTTCATTGTCATAGTAAACTATGATCATTTAGAAGTCTCGGCTTATGAACAAACGTGGGAAAAAACGAATAATGAGTTTGTATCTACTAAAATTCCATAAGTATAACCGTTTCTTTGTGACATGTTTTCTCTTAATTATTTACAAGTATGACGTGCATGTATTACGTTTATACATGCAATTATATGGTTGAAAAAAAAACGACCCTTGACCCGTATTATCGTGTAAAGGGAAGTAACTCTTTATTGCTCATTCTTATTTATGCTAGTAAGAATTACGTCCCGCATTTGTTTTATGGTTGTAATGAATTGTACGCTACAGGACACTTTTCACTTGAGTTTATCTTCACCCCAATAGTCAGGGTCAGTCGGCAAGTATCTAGCTTTAACGACAGGAGAAGTCAATTATAGCGTCTAATCGTTCATAATGGTCGCTTCTTTCCTCACGATGTGATTAAGTGTATTGCTGTATTTGTATCATTGTTTACATCCGGGCATCAATGTTCATTATTAATATTTCATTATTATTTTTATTCATAATTATGCTGTATGTTATCAGTAATCAGGCGATTTAAAAAAATATATATTTTATGTATATACGACGGAATTTACGGAAATATGCGATCTTTCACGATTATGCACGAACATTATATCAACAAGGATATCATTATTAATGATGAATAGTTATCTTTGTGATAGAGTTTAGACATACTACAGGGAGTGGTGAAGAAGTGTATGTTTCCGTTCATTGTTAACTACGTACATCAAATAATTATTTATATGAACTTTATTAGTGTACAGTACTATCCCTCCAAAGCAACACCCTTTGGAAAAAGCAAGGCTATATGTTCTTGTTGCTCTAGAGAGGTTAAATCAATAGTTATATCGTAATGTTGGAAAAATTATGTTGTTGTATTAGGAAGTTTGTTGCTCAAAAAAGGGCACTGTTATGTTAAGTTAAATGTTTATGGCACTTTCCATACACCATACTTTTTCTTAGTAATACATCTGGTTTCCCGCTGTATTGTGTTTACACATATATTTTTACGCTTTGAGAGTGTACAGCTGGGAGCCAGAAAGTCGATTATTGCTCATGAATAGACTGTTTTTCACGCTGTAAATCTGTAACTGCCTTGTGTTTATGATTACACGCTTCTCGTTCACATAGAAACTCTTGAAAGCAGCGTTGTACGAATTTATATCATGTTTTTATACGCAGCCTTGAGCCGGTTTATAATTCTGTGTTAACGCTTTTTTTCAATATATTAAGACAACCTGGATGTTTCTTGGGGAAAATGCATCAACAGTGCGGACCATTATCAGTTTGTGAATCGGCTGGAGTAATATTAACAGGCACTGGATGTAATATGCGCGATCTGAATAGTTCTAAGAGTGTATGCTCTCAAGTGGAACATATTTAATAATCTCGGATTTAAATTATTCTGGGACTCGTTGCCCTGGAAACGGGTATGAATAAAAACGATCGCTATGGCTAGTTGACGTTAGATTAATGCAAACTATCTTTTTTTAATTATTTTCTGTCAAGTTACAAGTGTTAATCTGTTCTTTAAATATTCTTCTGTAAATGGTTGCATTATTTTCCCGTAATAGTTTGTTGTCATTGATAACAAATCAATGTTCGTGATATTTATGTCTTTCATGAAATACCAACAATGGCAATAGCGTTGGATACCATGGCAACCCGTTTTTAAATGACGACGTTTCAGAAAGACTATTATTATTCACATAAGCCTTAAATGATAAGGATTTTAAAATCAGCTAAATTCACTGTATCAGCGAAATTAGAGTTTCCATTTTACATCAATCGATAATTTGAGTTCAATTTGATTAATTCATTTCTCATTTTAGTTTCATTAATTTCTTGGATGCAAACAATTTCATTCGGGTCGTGTTAGACCTTCCTGGGTTCTTTGTCATTTTGTTCGTCCGCCCGTCCGTCTGTCTGTCTGTTCGTTTGTCTTTTGTTGCTGTTTTAAAAAAATCGTATATTTTAATACAAACGTACCTTTAGTGAATAGTTGGAAATAGTTACTCCACTGCATATAGGATATTTTGATTTTATACAAAGATACGAAATAATGATTCTGCGTCAATCCACAGACAATAAGGGAAATGTCTATATCGTCAGTCACAAAAGTCTGTTAGAATTAAGTTTAAAACTAGCTATCCCATGCATGTATCTTAATAGTTAATCATTTACATTTTTAAACATTGCAAGCTTAGCTTAACAGAGTGTTAGCTTCACGGTCTTCGTGTTTCTGGGTTCGAACCCTGGGCGTGGAGCATGCTGTCTTGATTAAATTTATAGAAGACGTTGTCTGAGATTATTCGTTCCTCAACGCTGATCATGTAAGTGGAGAAGTTGACTGCTGCTTGTCCATAACAGAGAACATGACTAGTACTGTCAGTTATAGCATACAGGAAAACTGATAATGCTATCTGTCCGTCCGTCCGTACACAAGATGGTGGTTATGGGGTTAGGGTTGGTACAGTTTGCCTTTGTACAAACTGGAATTGTGAGGATAATTTCGACTTGTGGGGTGCAACTTGTGGGGATAAAAACACCGAAAAGATCAAAGCGTGCACCCACAACATACCTCTCCTGAGTCTGTCTGTCCGTCCGTCTGTCTGTCTCTCTGTCAGACGTTAAACCCGACCATGTCCAAAAACCAAAGGTAAAATTATTGTTTTCAGCTGCTATATCAGATCAAGATCATTTCCGAGAAGAAAATGACTTAGCAATTATAGTATTCAATACAGTAGGGCACAGTTAAAGTAAATTCTGGGGCGTAAGGATATTAACTTCATTATACCCGTGATTCACTTGTCCATAACAACGAGATGAAGTATTGCGTATCAGAGAAGGGAGGGGGGGGGGGTAACTACTTCATTGTGTCCGATTTTCACTAAATTGGCATCCACTGTGTTTTACTGTACTTCGTTATACCCGAGTCCACTTTAACCGTGTATTAATGTATTTTGATTATGTTAATATATTTAGTCCATTCAAACTCGTTGCTTTGAGAGTTATGTGCCCTTGACACAGGTGCACCATTGAGAATACGCGTATACCACTCGTGTTTATTTCCGTGTAAGTGTACTAAACTGGGCCATTATCTCAGAAGCACCACATTTACACTGCAATGAACCTTTAGTACGTGTACATAGAAAAATTGTTAGTTTGCAGCCATTGAAAAATACCCAGATCCAAAATTGTTTAATCGATTATTACAAAAAAATGCTTTATCTTTATTATATTGTCGTTTTCAATACATGCACAATTTATAATGTTAACAAAATATGCCTACCTATCTCCCTACCCACTGTTATAAGTTTGAGTCGCGCAACCACAAACCAACTTTTTGTTAAGGGTGACCGTATTTTATATTTTACTATACCGAATATTATAGTTGCCTAACTTAATATTACCCAAACTTATGGAACATAAGTTCTTGTAGATTCCATTCTGTTCTGTTCAAATAATCGAAGTACGTAAAGTACTCATGGAAACTGAACTTACATAGACTTGCCGCAATATTCTGTCATAATTATGTAGGCGTACATGTCCATGTCATAATACATGTAGTTTATAAGGCGTACATTTCCATGTCATAATGTTCTGTCATGTATAAGGCGTACATTTCCATGTCATAATGTTCTTCTGTCGTTTATAAGGCGTACATTTCCATGTCATAATGTTCTTTTGTCGTATATAAGGCGTACATTTCCATGTCATAATGTTCTTCTGCCATGTATAAGGCGTACATTTCCACGTCATAATGTTCTTCTGTCGTGTATAAGGCGTACATTTCCATGTCATAATGTTCTGTCATGTAAAAGGCGTACATTTCCATGTCATACTGTTCTTCTGTCGTGTATAAGGCGTACATTTCCATGTCATAATGTTCTGTCGTGTATAAGGCCTACATTCCCATGTCATAATGTTCTGTCATGTATAAGGCGTACATTTCCATGTCATACTGTTCTTCTGTCATGTATAAGGCGTACATTTCCATGTCATAATGTTCTTCTGTCATGTATAAGGCGTACATTTCCATGTCATAATGTTCTTCTGTCATGTATAAGGCGTACATTTCCATGTCATAATGTTCTTCTGTCATGTATAAGGCGTACATTTCCATGTCATAATGTTCTTCTGTCATGTATAAGGCGTACATTTCCATGTCATAATGTTCTTCTGTCATGTATAAGGCGTACATTTCCATGTCATAATGTTCTTCTGTCATGTATAAGGCGTACATTTCCATGTCATAATGTTCTTCTGTCATGTATAAGGCCTACATTCCCATGTCATAATGTTCTGTCATGTATAAGGCGTACATTTCCATGTCATAATGTTCTTCTGTCATGTATAAGGCGTACATTTCCATGTCATAATGTTCTTCTGTCATGTATAAGGCCTACATTCCCATGTCATAATGTTCTGTCATGTATAAGGCGTACATTTCCATGTCATAATGTTCTTCTGTCATGTATAAGGCGTACATTCCCATGTCATAATGTTCTGTCATGTATAAGGCGTACATTTCCATGTCATAATGTTCTTCTGTCATGTATAAGGTGTATATTTCCATGTCATAATGTTCTTACATTTCAATGCATGTTATATACTACTCGACCCAGTGTCATTCAAAAGCCAGTTTTCTTTCCGTGTTCGTTTTTTTTTTCAACTAGAAATATGGAGTTATGTTTCGTGACTTCCTTTAGTTTACGTCACAGGTTTATTTTAACAGTACTTCAACTAACAATAGAGCTTAATGTTTAATGATAATATTTAACGCCTTAATCGTTAAGTCTTCGTGACTGCGCATGTTCAGTTCAAGATTTAGTATGAATTAAGTGCATTGTGGTTTTTTTTCCAAATCTGTAAACAGGCGTAGTGAAATCTATCAGTTAATTATTTCATGATTATACCAATATAGTCGTGAAATAGCTTTTTAAAAGTAAATTGCGAGTCTCTCGATAAATAGAAATACTGAATAATTAAATAGGACTTTTATATGCAACGCAACTAAACTATTGATACAGTGATATGGGATAAAAATGTTCATGTACTAAAACTTTTGCTTTGTAAACATGTTAGGTTAAAAATAACTTAAAAGCAATTCTGCAATGACTGTCAGAAACTTACAAGTGAATGATGCATTGCTTCGCTGCAAAATTATCTTATTATATTTTATAAGATTTCTGTGGAATTAAATGAACACGGTATTTATTAAAATGGTTGTCATGGTTACCCGTTACGTCCCAACTTAGAACATCACAGTGTTGACATTAAAGATAAATTCATTGTTTGCACGGAATCAAATTAAGCGTTGCTGCTGAAGAAATTAAATCTGTTTATTTTTTTTTAGTGAAAACATGCGAATTTGTTGGAATAATATACATTATAGACTTCTGATAGGAATGTAAAAAATCCAAATCGGTAGCTTACTATTTAAGTACGAAATATTGTGTTCATTATCAAGGATTTACGCCATGGACAATGACTATTTTTGCTGAAAATCTCGGCTTTATTTGCCTTATACTTAGTGTGGCTGCCATCTTGATTAGTTTTGTAACCCCGTATTGGACTGTCGTTGTTCGAGACCCAATCGTCGGTAAATACCACACCGGACTTCTAGCTTACTGTGAACACGAGACTTGTGAATGGCTTCTGTTAGCAAGTGATTCTCGATATGAGAAATACATGCCAGGTAAATTAAACAGCCTCGTTACTGTATTCTTTATTTGTTGTTATTTAACAGCCCGTTGTACAGCTGTGGCCATTTCAGGGCCGTCTCGGAGGGTGAGGACTTGCAGGACAACCGGACATTTGTATCTCTACTATTATTTAAAAAAAATTTACCTGATTCTTTAGCGTGCCCGGTGTAAAGCACCGATACATGCCTCGCTATTTTTACTGTGGTTTTCCAAACACAGTACTTGACTCGGGTGTTTGGATGGTGATCCGGAAAAAGCGTTCCTAAGACATTCGGATTGCGGAACCGAAATTCATACCTGTGTTCTTCCGATTAGTAATTCCATGCGTTACTACTTGTACTGTTCACTGATCGACCCTCTCTGAGTGTGTAATTTGAATAACAATTACGCAATCCGAAAGTAACGTAAATATATGTTTTAGCTCACCAGAGCACGAATGTGTTCAAGGTGAGCTTTTGTAATCACTCAGCGTCCATCGTGCGTCGTTCGTCGTGAAGTGGCGTCAAGTTTTACTTAAAACAACATCTCCTCCTACACCGCTATGCTGATTGCAACCAAACTTTGCTGGAATGAATCTTAGGTGGTCCCCTTTCAAAGTTGTTCAAAAATTTAAATTTCATTAAAAACTCTATGGTTGCTAAGGCAACAAATAGAAAAAGCTTAGAAAATCTTCTCTGAAACCATAAGGCCTAGAGCTTAGATTTTTTGTATGTGACATTGTCAAGTGGACTTCTACCAAATTTGTTCAAATAATAATGGCCCCGGTGTCAAAATTGGCCCTGCCCTTGGGTTTATTCTATTTTATATTAGAAAATTTGAAAAATCTTCTTCTCCGAAACCACAAGGCCTAGAGCTAAGATATTTGGTATGTTTGTCTAGTGGACCTCTACCGAGTTTGTTCATATTATTGCCCTAGGGTCCAAATTGGTCCCGCCCTGGGGTCACTTAGTTTATATAGACTTAATATATAGGAAAATTTAAAAAAAATCTTCTCCGAAACCACAAAGCCTAGAGCTAAGATATCGTGTATGTAGTATTGTCTAGCAGACCTCTACCAAGTTTGTTCAAATTATGGCCGCCCCAGGGTCAAAATTGGTCACTTGATTTCGTGTAGAAAATAATAACAATATTCGTCTCCAAATTACCTTTTTTCCTGGTGAGCATTTACAGGGCCAACATGGCCCTCTTGTTTTAAAATTTCGTCCGCTTATTTCTTTCAAGGCGTATGTCATTTTTTCACATTTTGAGAAAATCGCATTTGAAGTTTGGCTTTTATAAGCGAGTTACGGGTTTGTGAAATTTGGATTAACCCTATTTAGGCGAGATCTAGAAGCAGGTAAGTAAGTTCATTGTACGACAAAGTCACAATATCGCCAAAAATTGAGTTACGGGTTGGTAGAAATTAGCCGTTGATTAGCCGCAGATGGTGACATAAATTACACACTCGAAAAAGCAACATAATTTCACCGGTCGGTTTTCTTTATGAAATTCAAACGAATTATACCTTAGATTTATTTTTATGGCAATATAGTTTCCAAACATGCATTAACAACAATGCAAAATTAAAGAAAAACAATGATTTAAGTTTGAACGACTTTTGAAAACAATAATATTAAAATTCGCTCGTTCAATAAAAAAGACAAAATCTGGAAAAAAGAGCCGACAAAGTAATATTTATCCTGGAAAAAAAACGGCGTCTAGTTTGCATAAATTTTGTCGGTAGTTTCTATAAATACTTGCTATGCTTTACTAACAAAAACTTTTCGAAAATCTTTACTTTTCTGAGTCTTTGTGTTATAGGGGCCGACTTGCCGTACAACCCTTTAAATAAGCATATTAAAGGGGCTAGGGATGAAATATATCCATTATTAGCACTTAGTCTTTTATAAGTGTATTAGACTTAACACCGGACGTACGAATTAAATCTTCGATTATACACAAGGACCCGGAAGATTATGTTCGCTAACTATATCATGTTAGATCATTATTTGCTTTACTGGTTAGAATTCTTATACTAAAATACAGTTAGACATGGTTATAGTGAACTCCTGGAGACCGACTAAATACTTCACAGATCCGTACATCATCATCCATTTACGGTGCAACCTTTGCTGTCGGCCACCGCCGAATAGGGATCACCTTGTGTATAAATATCATTCAATTACAAAACTGTTATTGATTACTTAGAACAAAATGACCTCCGAATAAAGGTCACCCGTCAATAAAGGCCATATTTTATCGTTCCCAAAGATGGCCATTGTTCACAGGTTTGACTTTATGTGTAATAACAACTTTGAGAACAAAATATAGGGAGCTGTAAACAATGAATACGGTGAATCTGTTTCTTCGCTGTATCAGAGTTCACTATAACCGTGTTTTACTGTACATTTTATAAATTGTATTTTTTTTAAATCATGTATGGTTGGGTAGGTGGTTCATGTAAGGAAATGTCATGAATTCATAGTAGAATGAAGAACAACCTGATTAAAAGACCAGCCCTGATCTCCATCATACAGTGTTTCTTTAAGAGTGCGTTTTTGGCTTACTTTTTCCGACTATTTCCGTCAAATAGGTTTTTATTCATCGTTGAATTATTCAAAGTCGCGCATTATCTGTGTCCGTGATACGGCTTTTAGTCCAATCAATCAGTAGACGCTTGCGTAAGCGCCTAGTAGATAGACAAGTATACTGATTTTTCGATGACTGTTCTGTCCTCTCAAAAGCAGGGCAATGTTGACAAAGACGCACAGACTGATAATAAAATATGATTTGCTGGTTGAAAATGTGACTTCAAGAAACAAAAATTAGCTGAATTTGTCAACTTCACTAAATTGATTGATAAATCGTCTGGCTTTATTTTTTAAACGGGACTTTCGTCCGGAATGACTAAAAGGACCCTCTAGAACTTCCAAATAACCCCAAAGTCTGACCCCTCGGAAAACCGGAAGCAACATTGAATGGACCATGTGGAAAAGGTTCATTTTGGGATACGATTAGCTTGATACAATAAAACCTGTGTGTGTAGCCACCTCCGAAATGGAGCCACTCTGTGATTAAAGATAATACGTTGAAAAACCGTCATTGATTATTAAGAACAAACTGACCTCCGAATAAAGGTCACCTGTCAATAAAAACTACATTTTGACTTTCTCCAAGGATTGCCTTTGTTTACAGGCTTCGTGTTTGCCGCGCCGCGCGTCAAGGCCGTTTTTATTTTTTCGTTTTTATTGGTATTCATTTACAGAACCAACTCGACTGGTTTTATTTATATTATTCTAGGTCTGCCATTGTTGACAAGGAAAACATAGCAATTATCACGAAATGAAAATCGCATCAGGTTTCTGTTCGTTTTTAACATGTTATTTTCGTATTCTAACAACGCCGGCTTTGTCTGCCACATTTTTATTCGAAAAATATCGCGTGACTTTTGACTGGTTATATTTTATCAAATGTCAGTTCTCTTTATATAAAAAATTGAAAACCGTTCTATACTTATTTTGTTTGGGTCCCGGACTCGGTCGACATTCACTATACAGTACAACCTCTCCAGAGCGGCCCTCTCTTGAGCAACAACCTCCCTTCAAGAACGGTTTGATTTTTCCCACTGCACGATTTAACTATTTACATGTATTAAACCTCTCTAGAGCTACAATCTGTCAACAACAACAAAAGTTGGCTACTCCCAAAGGGTGTTGCTTTGGAGAGGTTGCACTGTATATTGTATTAGCGTTTACAGTTTAAGAGAAGTGGTGCTGTACTCTTGCACTATGGAACCCCTTTCAACCAGGAGAGTTAGGGCCCGTGACTCATTCAAATTTCTGTCGAAATTATCTTAAATTATTAAGGTTGGCTCGTGTCCAATGGGCATTCTTCAATGCAAAATATAGAACATGTTGCAATGTGGTTATTGAATTTGTAAAGCCTACCCTCGCTGCCGGGATAATCCCAAAAAGGCGAGCTTATATGCAATATGAACTAATATTTTTCTTTGTTATATTTTCAGATTGGTTTAAAGCGGTTCAGGGGTTGATGTCCGTCGGTTTGGCTCTGGGTCTGATCGCGTTGTTGGTCACAACTTTGTCACTATGTTGCACCTGTCACAGCTGTAACCCCCATCAGACAATCAGCGGACTGATGCTTACATCAAGTAAGTTCTATGTAATGTCCTATCTGATCAGTTCGAGCATACATGCCTCTGTTCGTCCGTTTGTCCGTCCGTCCGTTCGTTCGTTTGTTCGCACATTCAGGAGCGACATTATGGTGTTTGGGATTGGGTCAGTGTTAGCTGTATGGGGTTTACATTCGTCCAAACGGTCATTGTGGGGTTTAAATTGCGTTTATGGGGTTGAAAAAATACACTTGTGGGGTTGAAAAATAGTAAAGGAATATAGACGGAAAAACGTCGTAACGTCCGTCTCGTCCGTGCGACCGTTGGTTCGTTCATTCGTTCGTTCGTTCGTTCCTTCCTTTCTTCGTTCGAACGGTGCTGTCTACCTAGGTGGATGCATATATTAAAAGCTTTATACTAACATCTGTTTTACACAGAATTTAAACATGACACCTTTAAATATCGTTTCCACGTTTTTAATATGCATTGACAGTCCATCGGTGTATAAATGTATGAGTTCGTAAATAAATGAATAATAAAACTACAGACAGTATAAACTTTGTTATTTCAGGTGTGTCTATGGCTGTAGGAATAATTGTCTTCGGAGTGAAAGCCCATGATACTTGGAACATTGAAATTGAGAGAAACTTGATAGGTAAGAGATCTTTACATAAAGATGTTTAATTTACTGTTTTTCTAGCTCATCGGAGCACAATGTGCTCAGGGTGAGATTTTGTGATGGCACTTGGGTCTGTCGTGAGTCGTGAAGTGACGTAAACCTTTTCTTTAAACGACATCTCCTCCTAAATCATTGGGCCAGTGAAAATAAAATGTCAAAATCTACGATGCCAAGAGCTGAGATATTTTGTGTGTAGCATTGTCTAGTAGACCTCTACCAAGATTGTTCACAAAATGGGCCCAGTGTCAGTATTGACCCCGCCCCTGAGATCATTTGGAGTGGGAAAAATGAAAAATCTTATTTCCCAAAAAAGCAACGTGTTGATAAATAATCTACCATATGTATTGGTTCTAAAAATGTTCTGTGCTTTGGCAGTATTATACTCCCTTAATCTAAGAATTTCTCAGGTGAACGATTATAAGGCCACCATGACCCTCTTGCCGATGAAGAGTATATATTGTTTGGTTTCTAAGCGATCTAATGCTAGATTAATCAGATGTAATTCAAGCTACCAATTTCCATTTTGGGCAAAAATGAAAGAATTATGGTTTTTCTACGTATTGTTCTTCTGAAGAAAATCTTCATTTGAAAGGAAATGCATATTGTAAGCACGTGATTTGTTTGTGGGTAATATAACGCGGATTGATTTCACCCAGTTTACAGTTAACGTAAGCTACGCTTATAGGAACTCTATTTTGTGGCGGAAGGCTGACCTGAATCTGCAGATATCTTAAAAACATACATTTGATGTAATCTTTGTTTACTAGCTTTACTTGTTTATCTTTTTGCGTTCCTGATTGTAAACAAACAATAAACGTTGCTTAGATGTTGCTCTTTTTGTGTACATTTTACGAACAAACATGCTAACAAATGCGGCCATGAATAAAACAAATGCGTGTGACAGATGTTTTTTTTTACTTGTTCTTTTATGTCAATTAGTATGTTTTAAAGGATGCACGACTGTGGCTTTTATTTGCAGATGGCTGTGAAATCCGCTGGTTTGACTTCATATTGCAATGTACTTTAAACTTTATAGTTCTAAATACAGAATTGTCAATCAATTGTCCGAGGGCCGAAATATGAGATTCTTAATGATACTGGTTCTTACTTATGGTGTTAACTTATATATAAACTTGTATCTGATTACAAAGTCTCCAACAAAAACGCTGCATAAATTCTAGATATTTTTTATCCTAAATGTACGCCGTGCTGATTTGTCTCTCTAGATATTTCCTGTAAGTAGATTGAAATTCAGATGTCGGAAACCATTGTCTTTTTCATCGGTCTAGAAATATCTGAATCTATTTTTATTTCATGATAATATCAGTATGAGACTTTCAAACCTTTAGATTAATGTTCACCAGAATTGGGTTCTCGCTCTTGAGAGATTTCTAACTTATATAAAACACCAAGTAAACCTCTGAATAAACACAAACACCTCTGAATAAACACAAACACCTCTGTATAAACACAAACATCTCTGTATAAACACAAACATCTCTGTATAAACACAAACACCTCTGAATAAACACAAACACCTCTGAATAAACACAAACACCTCTGTATAAACACAAACACCTCTGTATAAACACAAACATCTCTGTATAAACACAAACATCTCTGTATAAACACAAACATCTCTGTATAAACACAAACATCTCTGTATAAACACAAACACCTCTGTATAAACACAAGCATCTCTGAAAAAAGACAAACACCACTTGATAAAGGCTAACACATCTGTATAAAAGTCAAAATTTCTGAATAAAGCCAAACACCTTTAATAAATGCTTACACCTCTGTATAAAAGCCAAAACCTCTTAATAAAGTCATTACCTTTGAATAAAGGCCAAAACCTATCGGTTGGAGGCCAAAGTATCTTAACAAAGAGCGCAAAACTTCTGTTAAAGGCCAAAACCTTTCAATAAAGACCGAAGCGTCCACCTTAATGACAAAACAATTTGTATAAAGGCTAAAACTTAATTATTAAACCTCTAAAAAGCCACAAAACTTCTGAATAAAGGCTAGAGCCTTTGAATATAACCCAAGATTTTTTTTAAAGGTCAGTACCTTTAATTACAGGTCAATTCCGTTGAATAAGGGCAAAAGCTCTGAATAAAGGTATAAACATCTGGATAAATGCCAGTATCTTTGAATTAAGGCCAACAATCTGAATACTGACCCAATCCTTTGAATAAAGACCAACGCTTTGTCTGAAAGTATGTTTCTTTTTTCCTTTGATGGCGGTATCTGTAGGTTAGACTGCACAATGTAACCTCTCCAAAGCAACCCCTTTGGGAGAAGCAAAAGTATAGTGTTGCTGAGAGGTTGTTATTCTAGAGAGGTTAGATTAATACATCTCATATAGTTAAATAATACACTTGGGCAGAAGCATACTGTTGTTGAAGGGAGATTGTTGCTTAAGAGAGGCCCGCTTTGGAGAGGTTGTACTGTATTTAAACCCAAGAGCTTTATAATTCTGATTGCACATGATTGAGAAATCTTGCGAATGCGATGACAGGGTGGTTGACATTATTTCATTGAAGGATCGGTTGATCGATTTGCGGTGAAAAAAAATAAGGCAAATTCTGGCTAGATGATTAATGTTTGTCTATCTGTCTTGTATTTTATTTAATGGTATCATGTGATGTTTTAGATGAGAATTTCCTGGTTGAAAGAAAAATTATATAAATATTAATTTAAAGTGTGGCCCTTCTTAAACGATATCTTCTATAATCCGAACTTTTCGAAAATCTCTTATCCGAAAATAGGAGTCAGTCCTGGTTTTATGCTTACCAACTAGCCCAAAACCCCGGTCTGGTCTATTTCTATTTACCAAATTGGGCTGATGAACTGTCTCAAATTTAGTATTCGGTTTAATGGTTAAATTGTAAATTTTAAATAGCCCTCATAGATAAAAGTTCGGGCTAGTGCTTTAAACACATAATTTCTGATTTGTGGCTATAAATGTTTGCCATATTGCAGAAAACTTCTCCCTCTATATCGTCTAGGTTATTTTCGAACCGAAATATGTTCTTAGATTGGGACATGTTCGGTTTAGAAGACCTGCCTCCGTGGTCGAGTAGTTAAGGTCGCTGACTTCAAATCACTGTAACCTCTCACTGGTTCGAGTCCCGCTACCGACCATTACTCTTTATGTGAGAAAGTAGGCAGTTGCTTACGGAGTGTGGGAGTCTAGTACCTGTTCTTCCCAGGAATGGTGTTTAAGTGAACTGTCCACCTAATATGACTCTTGACTGTTCAAAAGGGGCGTAAAACCCAATATAAACAAATAAAATCGGAATAGAAAGTTTTGGCTCGTTTCATTTTGATAATTCAGAATTCATTCGAAAAATGTCAAAAAAAGGTAAAAAATGTCCATAAGTCACCAGCGCCGAAAGAATGTGTAGCATATATTCCAAACATTTCATTTCTATACGCCTTCAAAATTCTTCACACCGAAGGTGAGGCTTGATGTGTATTAGGCCCCTTTCTATGACAAATTTTAGCATATAGAATGGATTCAAAATATAGGAACAAAATATAATCGAGTGATTCGAATGTGAGTTTTGATTAACTCAGACAAGGAATACGTTTATTTAAACGGGTCAACATCGGGAAATGAAGATGCATGTATATGTTATAATTATGGAAATATCTATCGAACCATTAATGTAATTTCCGTGTTCTAGATGAAAACAATGGTTTTAAATTATTTTTCAGTTCGATACTTTCATTTTAAATAGCGCGTGATAATCTTTGTACTTAAATACATAAAGAATTGACACTAAAACCTGGTCATTCCGGACCCTTTAATGACCGGGACTCTGTTCTTATTGAAGACCAGTTATTAAGGCCCAAACATCGTGATTTTAATGATGAAATACAGAAGAACGTATGCATGGAAAAATAAAACCTTCACTGCGTCCGATTCTTCAATATATCCGAGTTCAGTATAACTGTTTTTCTACTGTACAAAGGTAACCGATCCATAAACTGATATTTATTCTTTTTCAGGTGTATTTGGTTGGTCCTTTTGGGTCGGAGTAGGGGCCGCAGCCTTGGCCCTTCTTACCTCATTCATCTATTGCTGCATTGGAAGGAATGACCGTCGCTAGGGATCTGGAAAGGGAGCTAGCAATTATAAAACTACATGTATATCTTCGTAGAATTTCAATATTTAGTTAAATGAATTGTATTTAGCTTTAATTCGCATTTACTCTCCACTTGCGGACCAGGATGTCATTAAGAAAAAAAAACACAATCACACGAATGCATGTACAAATGTAGGCTACTTATGAATATTTATATTTAGAATAAATATGTATCTAATTTTTTATACATGTACATGTATTTAGAGTAAAATCCATTAAGGAAAGTTCATTTTCAGCATTATCTTTTTAAACCAATTTATTTGGAGCTTTTATGATGTACTCTTATTCGAAAAGCCGTCACAATTCAAATTAAAAAAATGGTGTATTACCGAAAGACTTGGCGAAGGATGTATTTCTTCAACAACATGTATAATTTCACTTTTCAGCTTCGTACAGTCTGTGTGTATTATATACTTTTCAAAACGTTTCGCACGCGGTCATCGGTACTAATCTACGTCATTTTCCCCTCATAAACCTGGGTATAAAATGGCCTTAATACCGAACACATGCATAGGAATGTGACGAGCGATGTGTTTGTGCCTTTTGTGTTAAATATTACATTTTCATTTACACGCATTAAGTGCAACCAGCATATATAATCATTAGTTTTCGCGACATCACATAAATTTTATAGCATTGTATTTTTCACGGTTTTTCGTTAGTGTACATTTTTGTGTTTACTGTGTCTTGGTCGTAAATGTTTCCTTTCTTTCAGTTTTAACATGAATCAGATATTCAACACAAATCATTTCCTCTAAATGTTCGTAAAACCTTCGTCGTTAAAAACTTTTTTTATTAAATCGACTTACTTCAAGACTTGAACATCGGATTTTTTTGGCAATATCAAATATTTATGACACTAACTGTACAAATATCGAAATTGGCTTATGTTCCCTGCGTTTATTTGATACGTCCATCATCACGTGGCCGTCACGCATGACGTCAGACGAACCTTCTTTGTCGGCGGGGAGATTACCGCTAAGATAGTTTAGAATATTTTTTATAGTGCGGAGAAAATATATTGAACTGAACAAAAATATATTTTCCATCTTGTTATGTGTGCATTTGTGTATATTTTTATGAACTTTCATGTTTGTAAACATTTTTGGTCGCGAGGGAAATAGATAAAGTGCTGAATTAAGTTATTTTTAGTAATAGATTAGTTAGAAAATGATGTTCTTTTCGAATTCAGAGATTATGAGTTATATATTGGAAATTAGAATGTGTATATAATAGGTTTGTATTTTACTTTGTGAATTAAATAATATGGTACTGCATGTATTCTTCCGAATTTATATTATATATAATAATATGTAAGCTTTGTTTTTTCTTTGTTATTTTTGCTGATAAGAAACTGATAATGTTTTGTTTGTATTTTGTATAATTTAACACTTTTATTGATTTGCTTGGAGACACAATCACTGGTAATAATTATTACCATCGAGTATCGTAAATACAGACGGCGTTAAAGGTACTCAACTCCAGATTGGTTACAAAATAACCGCGACAACTTGCCGTAATGTCATTTTATTGATTTCTCATTATAGATAAATGTTAAAGAAAACTAAACATATATAAATTCAATTTTATCTTGGACATATTCATACTTCATGACTATCGCTGTGAATTTGTTTTTCAACTTATCGCAAGATTTTAGCATGGGTCTAAATAAATAAAATCAGCATTTAAATTCCTTTTTTGCTGTTCGTTGAATTACTATCAGAAGAAAATTGTTTCAATATTTGAAAAAAGAATATATGAATCTGGAGTACAGTCCCTTTAAATAGATTCCGATTTATATTCAACTGATTATAGATTATTGCGTGCTTCAGTTGGCCCAGCATCATACAAACTTGATTGATTGAATAGCATTTTTCAGATTGTCATAATATCTTGTGAAATCATTGAGACAAAACGCGTCATGAAAAGTATCGATTTTGTCGCGAAATAACAGTCAATGGTTTATTATATGAAATTAATATTCTGCGCAATGCGAAAAAGACAGTGTCACAGAAAGTAGTCAGTCTTTAGTTTTGCGTAGTAAAAGAAGTTTAGGTATGGCTTGGGAAAACGAATCGCGATGATATATATAGATACTAGGTACAATCTGGAATCGCGATATTTGAATCGATGATCGCTCCGATGATATCACTAGAACTTGTTTAAGACTTACCATAATTAAAATACTTTACAAACGAGTATCTTTTGAGAATCGATATTTTAAGCACGAATCGCGATACTGAATCGTGAGCTCATAATCGGCGATTAATCGATGAAATAGACCCAGTTCTACTGTATTGTAAAAATGTTGCTCAATATTTGACGTGTTACTTGGTTTCAGATTTTAACTCTGTTGATCTAATTTATGGGCTTACTTTGAGGTTAATATCTAATGTTTTTAACTTGATAATGTTTCCTTAATATGAATGAATTGAAAAGCAAAGCGTTTCTACAGCGACGTGCCGGTTGATAAACACTATCTGCACTTTCTGCTAAGGCGGAAATTCGCTCTACCTCGGATTTATACATGGGAACGAAAACGTACTCTTCTTGGACAGGTCTAACACATCAGTTATACACCAATTTTGATTATAATGTAATTTATTGAAGCAATCATTCTTAACGATGATGTTTTTTATATCGGAAAAGCGAATTTTAGCCGGAGAAATATCGGATTTAATCGAAATGGTTTCGGGGAGTTAATTATCTTTGTTCAAGATACAAAATTATCAGTTGACCTCAGATGTGAGTCCTGTTTATTCTCTATAACGTGTTTGACACAATTTTGTAGTTTTCATTTCTATATAAACTTCATTTATTTACATAAAAGTTGTGCCAAAGTAATAATAGTATTATCTGATTAATTAAACATAATTCGGACAGCCAAATAATGTCTTTTATGAAGAAAATAAAGCATAACGTGTAGTAATGTTGTTTTGATAGACCCCAAATAAACAATATTTATACCATAACATGTACAATTCAATAAGGAGCTACTATCATGGTATTGTTTGGTCTGCGCACATAGTTTGCGCATGACATATTCAGTCTACGCACGTAACATGCACATGGCATAATTTGCCTGAGCGCGCTCATGCACGGTATGCACACGAGGTACAAAAACCTCGAGCTACTTTTCCTATTTTGGACTTTATTTGGTTGGGTGTCAGTTTCGTTTGTTTGGGAATTTATTGTATTACATGTTACAATGTACAATCGTGTAGTGAATTATCTCCCTTTATAGATGTATTAAATGTCTCTACCATTATTTTTAGTAATTTCTGAAAAGATTTTTATTTATTGACACGATACTAACTTTGGTTGAAATATATCTATAAGAATATTGATTAATATGTGTAGATTATGTGTAGAATGAAAAAACAACAACATTCAAATGATCTACGTCATATGATATAAATTTCTCATCACGTGGTAAATTTTGGGCGTGGCTTAATTATAGAGGGGAGATAATCGTTACTAAAGTTTGTATATGTGATTACTATGAATTTCTGTGTTGTTGTTTTATATGTAGCTTTTGTACTCATTTATATTCAAGGTATAATTACTTATTTTATACTCATGTAATCATGTACATTGTATAAATATGTGCCTATATGTTGTGTATATTTCATTATAACATACGATGTACATAACCTGTCAGTGTTTTCTTGTATTTAAACTAGGGATGGGACCGAATACCCAAAGTGATATTTGAACATTCGAATATATTCGAAAATAAAAAAAAATGAACACGGAAATAACGAAGTCCCTGGGACGCGAATACAGTCAAACCTGTGCTAACGGTCGATCTTATTGATTATTTAAAACAAAATGTTCTCGGAATAAAGGCCACTAGTCAATAAAGGTCAGATTTCATTTTCCCATGGTTGACATTTGGGTACAGGCTTGACTGTATAGGCAATATTCATATTTCGCTAATTAATATATCCATTACATTTAGATAAAACAATCGAAAACTCACCAAATGATCTTTGTTGATACGACGTTTAATTCTGGTGAAAAGAGATTGACATTCAATATCTCGTACAATCTCGTATAATCTCGTACAATCTCGTATTAACCCGTATAATCTCGTGCAATCTCGTACAATCTCGTATAATCTCTTATCTAAATGATGTCGGTCACATTATTTTCAGTTTTAGTACGGTTTTATTTGATTAAATTTGCGCAATGGAAAGACAGGATGGTGATTGATGTGTATCTTATTGAGTATTGTAAGACAGAATTACCAGAATTGCGTTTATCGTATTTTATGCCTAGCTCAATCGAACACATATAATGTATTTTTGTACAAATAAATCAAACACAGGTGGCGTCTCCTGGTGGCATTTCACATGTACAATTCTTACCGTCGACTATTCTCCAATGTTTCCAAAGGATCACGTGACCATCCGGGGAACTGCAATCAGGACCTTAAAAGAAACATAATTAGTATAAGTTTTGTGAACCCTCTAAGGTCCTTCAGCCCCGCCCACTTTGCTTAATAGGAAAGGCATTAGGTACATGTATACGGACCTCGTGTTCGTGTGTTCAAATCTAAGGAAAAGCCATGTTCTTTTGCGCACTTTTATTATATTATTTGCATTGCTGAATGAGTCGTGAAAAAAGCAGTAAGTTGCGCAATCGTAACTACTCGGGCATTTCCGTAACTGAGAAATACGCCTCTTACGTAAGTGTAGGGTTACAAATTTTGGTTATGCGATTTCCGGTCACTACTTTTTCAACACTAGGTACTCGTTTTAAGAATGATTCTCAGAATTACGGACTTTCGGGCGTGTTTATCGCTAGCGATTGATAAAATGGGCATCAAGTCCCCATTGTAAGAGAAACAGGTAGTTTCCATCGTTGGATTCCCAGGGTCAGCCATGATGGAAAATAGCACGTGACTAACAACGAAAAAATGGCGGCCTGTCTATTATGTCCGAGACATCGTTATCTTTAGACAAACGCCGAGGAGTTCCGATTGTAGACAGGGAATCTGGTTGGGTTATATTATATACTGTGGAAAACTCGAAATATAATTATTTAAGGGACAGACTGTAACAATGAAAATAGTAAGTCCCTCGTAAATTTGTACAAACACGTAAGTTATCATACTATAGATGAAATGTTAAAATTCTCTCCAACATCACGAGCAGGGCGACTGGATACAAAAATAGTAGTGAAAAAAACTGATGTATCGTTGTAACAATTGTTTAATAACAACTGAACATCAAACTGTTCTTGTATTACGGTTTGTTACACCCGAGGTAGCTCTACTCGGTGAATGCAAAGACATTGACTACACAGTCTAATATAGGTCTTTGGTGAATGGCACTCTGTACAGTGTAAAAAAGGATATGTAAAGATAGATACAGCTCGTATATACTTTAATAAAAATGATGATACCCCTAAAAGATGTCATTGAAAATAAGTTACTTATCTGACAGTCAGTTGGCCAAATGGTTGAAGAGGAGTTACCTATTATATATACTCTTATTCCACTTTTCGGTGATTTACAATTGCATATAAATATCATACATAAATTACAAGGATTTATAACGAAAGTGAAAGAATACAAGTATGTTCATTTTCATGACGTGTATAATGTACAATAACAGACAGACAGTCTCACAAGGCTGAGTTTGTGAAGTTTTCTCTTTGGTCCTTGTTTAATGTTAACCCACAATGCACTTCTTATTCCTGTAATGACCGAATGAAGTGAAACAACCTCAAAATGCCATACAACTCCCTGAGGAGCTGGAAACGAAAACATTGACGAATAAAGCTCCCATAGGAATGATGGCTATAGGGTACGACTAATGATACTGACAGTCTGACCTTTCTCAGGGGTAAGGGTTTGGTTTCTATTTCTGTCTCAATTAACATTATCACCAAAAAGCTGATTGTGTTACCATATGGACAGGTTGGACAACACTCTCCTTGTTTAACTCTGCCGTCTACACAAGGTGGCATGGCACACGATATTGGGTAACAATAATGATGTCCTGCCTGGGTGCACGGGTACGGGCAATCCTTGGTTCCAATGGTGTCTGTACGAAAAACATACAAATCTTGAATTCAGTGCCAAAATAATATCGACTAGAACGCGGTCACGTGATATTTGACCAGTTACAAAAGTTTGTCAAAATACCAGTTCACCTGGGAAAAGCCAGTACTAGACTTCCATCCTCTGTAAGCAACTGCCTACTTCTCACATAAAGTTACAAGGTCGGAAGTGCGGCTCGAATCATCGACCCTCTATCAGTGAGAGGTCACCGTGATCTGAAGTCAGAGCCCTTAACTACTCAACCACGGAGGCGGGTCTTATTATACATTAGTACCGCCTCATTATAACTACTGGTCATTTTAATCTGACCAGTGTAAGTTAACAATATTTTGTTCTATACAACTACATGTATATTAACATATTACAACTTTTAATAGACGAATAACTCACTATACAAAAACCCTCTATTTAGTCACAAACGTTGTATAAATATCGAGGTTTAACTAATAATTTAATCTAGAAATAACTTACCTTCTGCCGATTGAATGTTGGAAGGTTTGGGGCAATGCTCGCAGCAATCTCCGGGAGTATGGACCAGCGGTTGGTCACATGGGGGTAGAGGGCAGGGTATATGTCCACAAAATACCTGTCCATTATAGGTGCAGTTATATCCTGGACATTCACCAGTCACTAAGTCGTATTTTAAAACTACCACCAATGTAATTATCAAACAGACCTTCATTTCGGTTGATACAAGATAGATTTCCTTTTTGGATGTTAATATAGGCCGCTAACACAAACGGAATTTATGAATGTAGACCATCTCTTATCTTTACATTACATTCATGACATGACCATCCCATGTGTGTACAACATTTTTTGCGGCAATACAGTAATAGATTCAAATGATAAAGGGATCGCCAGCTTACTATATTTCTGATGTTAAGTTCGCTGGCTGATTTTATCCGAAGTGTACAAATTTCGGACAACAAATTTCGGATAATGACATTACATGGTATAATCATTTGTAGTCTGCGTATTTATTAAGATTCTTCGAAAAGTAACACGTCGACTTTGATTTTGACATAAACACACCTTCGTCCAGGATATTCCTTTGAATGTCCTACAACAAAGACAGACAATCCTGAGACACAAGGCATCACTGAAGCATTATAATGAGCTACCGACCTTATCCCTTTATGTTCGAAAGTAGGCAGTTATTATGGAGGATGGGAGTCTAGTGTTGGTTCTTCCTAGCAAAGATGGTTAGGTGAACTGTCTGACTCTGACTGTTGAAAGGGGGGGGGGGGGGGGTAAACCCGATAAAACAACAAACGAAGCATATGATATCAGAACAATTTGTGTACTTTTCATCTTGCCCAAATGTTGATAAATTGTTACTTAGCCGAGCTACAGTTATAACAGATGGTATCTTGTAGGTCTAATGTCTTGTAAAACAAGAGGGCCATGATGGCCCTATATCGCTCACAAGATAAAAAGACTCTTAGAGAGAAAATTGCATGTAAGCTCTAGGCCTCTAGGTTTTGGTCAAGAAGATTTGTTTTTGTTTTCCTATAAGGCTTTATAAATCATGTGAACCCCGGGGGCGGGGCTAATTTTCACCCTGGGGTCATAATATTAACAAACTTGGTAGAGGTCTGCCAGACAATGCTATATACCAAATACCTAAGCTCTACGTCTTGTGGTTTCGGTCAAGAAGATTTTTAAGATTTTCATTTATGGATTAGAATAAACCCAAGGATAGGGAAGATTTTGACCCTATGGCAATAAATTGAATAAACTTGGTAGAGGTTCACTAGATAATGCTACATACAAAACATCTAAGCTCAAGGTCCTCTGGTTCTTGAGTGGAATATGTTTGGAAAGGAATTCTTTGAACGTCTTTGGTAGAGCATCATGCAAGGAACACACCTGTGAAGTTTTGTTGAAATTGATCCAGTGGTTAAGGTGCAAATGTTGTTTAAAGAAATTGTTGACAAAGGAATACGGACATATAATTAGCTTGAACCTAAAAGCTCACCTTGGCACTTTTGCCCGATGAGCTAAAACCAAAAGTTTGTATGAAAACAGAAGTTTGTTGAACATGTATGATCCAATGGCAGCAAAATGGCCATTCATGTTAAAGGTCACTTGACCTCATGACCTTAAACCAATACATAGTTCCCACATCTACAATATTTACCTCCCGTGGCAGTCAGTCATCTTTGATGGCAAATTTATTATGTGCTTAATAGAAGAAAATCAGAGAGGTAGCTATTCGACAACTCAATTTATAAGGTAACTTAATCATGAAGTTATAAAAACCATAAGCACATCAGCTTTAAGGAAATAAAATTGCCACATATAAATATCCTATGTATCTAGAATTATAAAAACAAAACTTTAAATATCTTCTACCATTGCCGCACTGGGAGGTAAATATTGTAGGTGTGGGAACTATGTATACAGGTCAGACTGATGTAAAGCTTAAAGTTTGAAGACTTTATGCCCAACCGTTTGTATGGAAACTGTTTTGCCGACTTTAGTTAATGAACGGAAACTATTTGGTCAACCTACCGACAAACAGACATTAGACACACAAGCCAACCGACACATGCAAAGTAATATTATTCTCCCAATCTCTACCCAGGGTTGTCGTTCCTTTCCAATCCACACATACCTCTGTCAACGTCTCAATGCCAAGAATCTTGGCAAACTACATTCTGATCAATAAACATGCTTTTGTGTATATTTTATAATTATTTGTTAGATGTCATAATGAAATATGTCATGTCGTTTTAGAAAAACGCTTCAGGTTGCTCCGTTATAAGCTGTGCCATTAGGGATTATTTAACCTTGTAACTCTAAAACTAAGTTAGCGGAATAATTGCGAAGTAAACAATTCAAAACACGGATAATACAACGAAGGGATACCAGGCTTGGATGTCAGTTTCCTATCATTTTGTTTAAGTATGTGATTCTTTTCTGATAAACAAAACAACACAATCTATGTTAGTTTCTTTTTGAGGTGTTGTCACCATTTTTAAATCACGCATCTGTCATTGTGAAGCCGGACTACTTTTTAGACGTTGAGAGAGGTTAGTGTGAGAGTAGCGGGAACGACAACTCTGGGTAGAGATTGATTATTCTCCCACATCTTCGATAGGGGCATAAAAAAGAGAAAAAAATATTAATAACAAGTTAACAGAAATTTATTTAAAAAAAATGTATTTCTATGCAACAAAAAAGGTGAAGTATATTAAAGAGATTATCTAAAATTGGTACAAAAATAGTAAATGCTTGCATCTTGTGGAGGGATGATGGCATGTTTACTTAAGTTTAAGTTTTAAGAAAACATTGCATTAAATAAGATTTAATTCAAAAATACACATGAAACAGTACAGACACAATGGTAATATATATTCATATAGAACACTGACACAGCTGATCAGTTATCCACCAAAGCTTTAGCAATATAGCCAAATAGCATAATTAGCTGGAAAGGCCATGCATATTTGCATAGTCTACAGTTTCTCCAACATACAGGCTTGTACGAAGTACAGAAAAAAAACAAATGTCGTTGATTTTTTTTTAATTTTACCATTGTAGGTATAAAATCTGATTTTTAGATAGCGTAAACAGTCTTCGAAACAGTTTTCGGGACTTTCATGGATTAGGGGTAACCGAACCTAAAAAGAGCGTAGTCTAACCTTTTGGGGACAAGCTGTTAAATATACAATAAACATTTCCAAAGCTTTGTAGTTAAAAAAAACATACATTTTAATATTCCGACATTTTTTATCACTTAATAGAAACATTTAGGTCAAATCAAGTTGTTTGAGAAAGATGAAAAGAAAGTAAATACTTTTTAACAGGGTTGCTAGCAACCTTGTTCTTGGTTACTACCAGTTTTCGATGCTCACAGAATCAAAATCTGTAGCAGAATAAAAAAATAGCTTATATGGCTTCCCATATTATCACAACCAAAAAAATAGTTCCAAGTAGAAGACGGTATTCGGTATAAGGGTTGCTTGCAATCTTGTTCTTGGTTACTACCAGTTTTCGACGCTCACAGAATCAAAATCTGTAGCAGAATTTAAAAATAGATTTCATGGCTTTCCCTATCACAACTAAAGAAGAAGTTCTTCTCCAAACGCCAAAAAAATAGTTCCAAGGAGAAGACGGTAATCGGTCATATCTGGTTCACACTATCCATATAAAACGACTTTGGTGTAAAGATTATAATGTAATATATGATGCTTAATGAGTGGAATCAAATGAAATACGTTAAAACAAAAGTCGAACATGATGAGATTAATGCGCAGCTGAACTATTGACAGCCGCTTTGTATATATATTTAAAACGAACTATTACAAAGCATGGAGACTGGTGGTCCCGCGGTAAGGGACCGATGGGTCCTAGGTTAGATATTCCGTAGTAGCTTAATTTTTTATATTTTTTTTCAAATTCCTAAACAAAAAAAGATTCACTCATCTGAGGTCTATTTTTAGACTTTCATCTTGTCTATTTTTAGCCTTTATGTACTCTGTAGGAAACGATACGCGGGTAAGCAATAACACCGTAGAATAACACTGTACGTGTAAAACTTTTCCGACACTATAATTTTGACTCGTGAAACGGATATCGCCAAGTCTAAATTGTTCCAATATTCATCTGAGTACAATAAATATTATTTCAGATATAAATAATATTATACGCATATTTAACATACGTACCTGAATTATTTGGACTAATAAACATACACCGGAATAAATTTGAACAGCATCTAAACTGCTGAAAAATACATCCTTAACAATACTGGTCTGTAAATTATCTGTCCGCAGAAAACTATTTGATTTGTATGTATATGAAAAACGAACTACATTATGACTTGGAGATTGGTTGTGCAGCGGTTAGGAAGCTCGATTACGGAGTGAGAGGTACAATGTCCGATACTCGGTAGTAGCATAATTTTTTTTATTTATGTGAACATTTTTTTTCTTCAAATAATTAACTAAGGTATCAAAGAGAAAGTATAGTTGTGTTAAAAAATGTATTTCAATGAAATAAAAAAAAATCTACATAAAAGTCTTAATCATTATTATATGCAGTTTTCATGAAAAATTGATAAAAACAATATCAATAATCAACAAACTGCCTAATACATGTAAATAAATAACTATTGTTTTCAGTGATAAATATGACATAGGACCTATGTGGAGCCGGTATCATAATTTCGTGGCAGCTGCTGCATGGGTTCATGTGTTTTGTACAACATCGGACTGACCGAAAAAAAATACATCATCTAGATATCGGGCCTGTTTTAAAGGTTCATAATTATGAAATCTACAGTAGTAACAAGGTATATGTAATACATACTACATGTAGTTAAGAATTGATAACTATGTATTCATTGAAACGTTTGACCTGCAGCGACCGGGAATCGAACCCGGATTGACGGGTTACAAATCCAGGCACTAACCACTGGACCACGTTCGTGGCTGTGTGTGTGGCACTCTGTTGCTGATAATACAACTGTCTAACCTCAGGATCAAACCCTGTTCTTACAGCGCTATCAGCGCTTTGATTAATAATATTAGCTTCTCCAAAACGATTACGTAACTACAGGGAACTTTCTTCAAACCTATCCAATACTGACGCCGCCGTTCACGGCGCCGTCAATGAATTGCCTGTATACCAATTCAACCAGGTGTAGCTTAGTCGCATTAAACACGAGAAATATATGAAACAGGGCAAATAAGCATAAACCACTTTTAAAGATCTAGTAATCTGAACATACAACATCGATCATTACCAGAAACACATGTCAGACACTGGCATAGCTTTCTATCAGGCAATGTAGGCATGTGCCGCCAACATTTTTTCTAACAAATAAAAAAAATGCTAAAAACGCTTTAAAAATGAAGTCTATAGAGAATAAAAGATCAAAGTACTCAGAGCTTTTTTCATCCGTTTAAGTCCCATAAGAATGTATTAAATTAATCGGTCGTTATGGTTTCTGTTTGATCTATAACAGAGGAATCCGGCGTTCTATTTCATGTGCATATTTTATAGCAAGAAAAAATGTTTATAACTATGAAAGCGTACCACCCTCCCCCTCCCCCTTCCCCTCCGCCCCATCTAAAGTGAATTATTTTTTCGGGGAGGCATGCCCCCGGATCACATTAGAAAGGTGTCTACACAGTGTGAGGAGGGCCTTCAGGGACACAATTCTGAACCGGAGGTAGCCCTTTATGTAAGGAGTTGCAACAGTTATGTGGCTTTAAGAAGAAAACGAAAAATAATGCACTTACGTGATGTTTTCCTAGTTTAATTGACAGAAAAAGCGCTTGTTACGATAACATTGTGACGTCACTAGGTCACGTGGATTCCCCACACTGCTACAGCCCTACACATTATTTAAGTCACGCCCCTGTCAGAGACGTATACTGTATATCCCAAGCACCACATTATTGTCGACGTGTCGTTATATAATCAGCTAAAGCACAAGTCTCTCTGGAGCATCATTAAAACATGTTTATGTTTCGGCAGGTTTGGTAAATCTTGAAAGTGTACATGTTTTTTTAGTAAACTAGAGGGACTTAATAACTTTTTGCAGGACTTTCATTAATTGGTTTAGTCATTAAATTGTTACTAATTTGATTGCTATTCGAGACGCTGCAGTTCCAGGGCATGCCTCTTTAACGTGGACAAAACCAGTTTAGAACATGCACAACTTGGCTAGCTATACGTATCACTTTTGTGAGGTTTCCTTGAATTCCTGCAAGTGGTAACTGGGAATAGAAAATTGGCCTATTTTATATACACTGAATAAAAAACAAAGGGCCTAAGCCCAGAGAAAATAATCCAAAAAAATCATGCTTAATGCAAGGCTTGCTAACTAATATTTTTGTGAAGTTTTATTGAATTCCAAGTAAATGCTAATACATTTTGTAAAACAAAAGTCATGGTTTTTAAATGATGCAGGCTAAACAAATTACTTTACATACAAAAATGTAGAAGTTGAAATTGCTTACTAATTCAAATACTAACATTTAGGTATTATTTTACCACAGAAGGTGCTTTTAAAGAAACACTTTTGAGTTTACTTCTATCTGTCTTTGAATGTTATGTTTAAAGTCCATTAGCTTTTTGAATGTTAAAATTAAAATTGGTTTTATTTTACCTTGAAAGATGTCAGTGACTTGCTTGAAATAAAAAACATTTCCAAAATGTTCTGTTGTAATAACGAAAAACGTAAAGGATGGAAGAAAGGATCACTTAGCTGTAATTGGACATAGTTGTTTGAGGTATTTAATTATGTACATAAATCACCTGAAGAAATAGAGAAACACAAATTCATTACGGTGCAGCAGATATTATCAAGCATCACAGAGGTAATGTAGTGCAGCAGAAATCATCAAAGATCGGAGAGGTAATAAACTGCAGTTGCGGTAATGGAATTTAAAAGAATTTGAAAATATGAACGAAAGTTCAAAATGCATAATATATGAAACTGAAAAAAAACAATCCAACAAATATTTTTCGACATAAAAAGTACCTTTTAAGCTTAATATTTCTTGTGTCACTACTACTGTTGTTATCCACATTTCAGAATTTGGCATCCATATGTTCACACGTAGATTTTTTAACAAAATTTTTAATACAAGTAAGAACAGTCATAATGCATAATCATTATTTCTTGTTGTACACCAGCCTTGTTGTTGTGGCTCATCAGGTTCAACAAGTCAAAGGATATTCTGCGGAAATGATTAAAGCAAATTTTGTATACGGATTAAATGAAGTTTTAGAAAATATCACTGCCAATACAGTTTTGCAGTGTGCAAGACGCTGTTTATACTTCTCGGAATGCGTTGCTATGGAACTACAAGAAGGAAACTCCACTTGTTCTTTATTAATGTCAATGAGGAGAACTTCTGAACCAACCAGGCATGCACAGTACATTAAACTGGTAAGGTCTTACTTCTTACACTTTGTTGTATGCTTCAAATTTGATAGAGGTTTCTGTTGAATCTTTTCCGAAAGAAGCATGGTTCCTTGAAGCATTGCTTTGCGCTTTTCCCCTCTTTCCGTCTTTTTTTGGTAGTCATCATTGGACACAATGTAAATGTTGATTTTGTATTTTGTAACTAAGTTAACTAGATATGCATGGCGTAACAATAAAAATAATGATCAGTGTAAAATCGTAGGAGGTTCCAGATTAGTAAACAACATAACGCTTCAGTTCTCTGGTTTTGTTTACAGTCACCTTTGTGTGATGAGGGATGGTCCAGATTTTCTTCATCTTGCTACTTACTTACCCCATACGCACACAATTGGACCGAATGTCAGAATACTTGTTGTACGTACGGTGGACATCTTGCATCGGTTACATCTAAAGAGGCCGAATCACAATTTACACTTGGAATAGCAAATGGATTTAGGCGTTGGATTGGCGGAAGGCAAAACGTATACGGAAACGGAAGTATCTCTTCTTGGATTTGGGATAATGGTGATAGCTGGGAGTATACTCATTGGTCACCAGGGCAACCAGAGAACACAGCGAAATATTGCCTTATGATTTGGGACGAATCTGGCTGGAAGAATAAAGGTTGTCATAATGTGAAGCGATGTGTGTGTGAAAAAAAATTGAAATCTGATATATATCAACCAATTCCTTCCGATCATTTAAACTTTCAATATTTTTGGAAGTAGTGTTGATCAATGTTCGCTCAAAACTTGATACTGCTATAATCTAACCACTATTATTATAAACTAAATTGATGAAACTTGGTATTTGAATATGTGACATAGTGGACATTATGCACGTCGTTTTTGTCTCCATCAGGTCAAACTTGTGGTTGCTATGGTAATAGAAATATTCAAAATATAACTACAAAGTCTTGAACCTGTGATAACATAAATACTATATCATGCTAGGTTGATGACAGTTGGTATGTAAAAGGGTGTACAATATTTAGATATTGTTTGTACCTAAACATGTATATTCTTTGACTGGACAGTTCCAAATTTTAGGATTTCTCCAATCAACCATTGTCAATGCTTAACCGGTTAGAGACTTGTGTGTTACGAACAACAACAGTGAATTGTTATTTTAAGGTTGACATTTATCAGATGTTTAGTTGTCGTATTTTTAACTTGCTCTTAAAAATGGTATTTGGTAAAAATACGTATAACCTGTCTAAAAGGGTTTGCGTAATGTTTGGTAACAATACGTATCACCTGTCTAAAAGGGTTTGCGTATTGTTTGGTAACAATACGTATCACCTGTCTAAAAGGGTTTGCGTATTGTTTGGTAACAATACGTGTCACCTGTCTACAAGGGTTTGCGTAATGTTTGGTGAAAATACGTATCACCTGTCTAAAAGGGTTTGCGTAATGTTTGGTAACAATACGTACCACCTGTCTAAAAGGGTTTGCGTAATGTTTGGTGAAAATACGTATCATCTGTCTAAAAGGGTTTGCGTAATGTTTGGTAACAATACGTATCACCTGTCTAAAAGGGTTTGCGTAATGTTTGGTGAAAATACGTATCATCTGTCTAAAAGGGTTTGCGTAATGTTTGGTAACAATACGTATCACCTGTCTAAAAGGGTTTGCGTAATGTTTGCTGAAAATACGTATCACCTGTCTAAAAGGGTTTGCGTAATGTTTGGTGAAAATACGTATCATCTGTCTAATAGGGTTTGCGTAATGTTTGGTAACAATACGTATCACCTGTCTAAAAGGGTTTGCGTAATGTTTGGTGAAAATACGTATCATCTGTCTAAAAGGGTTTGCGTAATGTTTGGTAACAATACGTATCACCTGTCTAAAAGGGTTTGCGTAATGTTTGCTGAAAATACGTATCACCTGTCTAAAAGGGTTTGTGTAATGTTTGGTAACAATACGTATCATCTGTCTAAAAGGGTTTGCGTAATGTTTGGTTACAACACGGCTTTTTTATTAATATTTCGGTGTCACAAAAACTATTGTAAAAACACTAGGAAACTTGTTAGTAATAAACTATCTATTAGTTACGTTATTGACAACTTCTATAATACTTATTTTCAGAATTTGTATCCATATACGTTCAATTTTATAATGTGTTCCCCAAGCTCAATATTGAAGTCAAATTTTGGTGTAGAAGGTGGTAGACATAACGAAGATTAATTACCTTGAGTTCAAGAAAGGCACATTATGTTTCAATAGCTATTTGTTTAATGGTTAAATTGCATTAGATTGAAGACCCAAAGTGTGTAATCAGAAATGAGAATGCAGATTTTTCATACGGCTAGTTAATTACATAATGTTTCAAAACAAAACTTAACGAATTAATTGTGTGTGAAGAATTGGTCCAAGCCAATTGTTTCCTTCCTCGTAGAAATGTAGCTCAGTATTTTTCAATGATAGTGCATAACATCCTATATCTGAATATGAAAAGAATATCATTTTCTAACAAATATATACCTAACAATAATTGATTAAGTACTTTATTTATTTCCCTCGCGACCAATTGATCTTAAATCAGTGATGTTTACAAACATGAAAATTTATATACAAATGAACACACTCAGTAAGATGAAAAATATATTTTTGTTCAATGCAATCATTTTCTTCGCACTATAAAAAATCTACCAGATCATCTTAGTTTTTATCTCTATTTCTAGTTAAGGTTTGTCTGACAACATGAAGAACTCGTGACGGTGGACGATTTCTTCCAATGCACCAATAGATGAATGAGGTAAGGAAGGCCATAGCTGCGGCCGCTACTCCGAACCAAAAGGACCAACCAAATACATCTGAAAAAAAATAACATTCAATTTATGGGTATGTAACTCATGTTAAGTAAAAAAGATTAAAGTGAACTCTGATATAACGAGGGATTTCTAGACACGATAGCAAAGCCAGAGCTTCTAGAGTGATACACCCAGTTTTCTACTTACATTCCCCTGACGCCTCTTATCAATACATTCGCGTTGAAAAATAGTCCCAATAGTTGTATAAGTCTACCGATTGCAGTTTGATACAAGTTGTATATGTATTGCATGGTTATGTAGATTTTGAAAGCATGTGGAATAATTACATTGTTTTAGCAATTCAAACAGTAAATGCGTTATGCAGAGCTGTCAGGAAGAGTGCTATATATTTTGTAGGCTTACAAGTTGTGCTGTCGGGGACTTTATAAATTGCCTCCTGTAGCAGATGAGCTGTTTGGTAAAACAGGAAAGCATTGCTTCGAATCTCACCACTTTCATCTTACAATCCCTCATCATATAATACTTGACACTATATTTAGACAGACTGACCGTGAACTTACAAATTGTATAAATAATCAGGAACAGGGGACCATTAATCTGAATGATTTTGTTTTTCTGAAATACTGGAATGAGAAATCCATCAAAACAAAAAGCTGTATATATATTTTCATGAAGTTACAAAAGTAATCAATACAATTATGATAGAATTGTTTTTATTACAAAATGATGAACATAATGTCCAATGTTTATATGACACCAACCTATTTAATTTTGTAACGAATATAACTCGTAATAAATATTTTGTATATATTTATTTATAACACCAACCTACTAATTTTTATTACTATCCCTCATACATATGACGGATTGATTTGTCCAGACATCTAGGGATGACATGCGGGTCGAACTGTCAAAAAAGGCCTATTAACCACGTTTGGGGTCTGGAGGTTTTTCATGCGCACTGACATTTGATGATGGCCTTTGTACTGGATATGCATGTTTGGTCTAAGATATTTCAATTGCGGCCAAAAAAGTTAATCAATTTTTAGAAGGTCTTATATATACATATCGTATGAGTACTCAATATACACACACCCATGAAAAATAGAATAACTACTTCGTTTACGTTTATTATGCTAATCCTTGACTCAACCCCTCTGAAACTTATACACCTTGTATGAAATAAAAAATTTTCAAATTGTATTGACCAGATTAAGCTTTAAACATTTCTTCAAACTCATTTCGGTCCTTATATGTAGATCATGTAGAATCTGTGTAAATCTACATCTGTTAAGAGATTCCAGATCAAAATATCTATTATTTCTTAGAAACAGACACTAGAAACAGCGTTCGATTTATGCCAATGTATTTTTTTTTCATTATGCTACTCATATATATTCTAACGTCGGTTAGAATCTAGATAGATCTAGAACTTAAGTTCTACATGTCTAGAGCCATTTATCTAGTAGTGACAGAGCTAAATACTATATTATGCATGACATAGATCTAAAAACAAATAAAGAATGCTTTGAATTTCACATTTTACACAAAAGACTCTCCCAAACTGAAAATCGATTTGGGCACCAAATTGGTGTGTATGTATATTGGACAGGAACGACAACTCTGTGTAGAGATTGACCATTTACGTGACACTAGGCCCGGCGGAAACGCTTTAAATAGCATTTTCTCGATCACAGCAGGCCCCGATACTAAATAAATTGGAAATCGTCGGAATTCACACTTGCATGGGCAAGTTTTGGTGTGAGAACGGTGTCGATAGAATAAAAACATATCTAATTGTGCATAGAAACTAGAAATTATGACGCAAGTGCAATATTTGTTTGAAAAACCTTCAAATATGTTCTACTCTCGTTTTCGAGCTTGTTATCTTATGTATTCTATATGTATTGATAGTGGTAAGAATAACCGTGATGGGTGGGGTATCTTTTTCTAAACACGTGTCTGAGGCCAGAATTACTGTCTACGGTATTAAAACTGGTTGGCGTGGGTTCAAACTTCAGTGGAGACAATATTTTTTTCTTTAACCATTTCTTGTATTTGTGTGTTTTAGAATACAATTCGTATGAAAAAGGTGTTTTGTTTTAAATAAGTGAGTTTCTGCTAAAATGTGATCATTTCTTACCCTATGACGTGATGTGACTATTTTAAAGTCCCATTAGCTTTTTGCAATAGAAAATATATACAAAAATCAAGCAACTGCTGATATTATTCCAAGATAATTTTTACCGACGGAACGAGTTCTTTTTCTTCTAAAAACACTCATCTCGCTGTGAATTTTGCTTTTGTAAACTTGAAATATATAGAGCGCGTGACGTCACTTCAAGCCGTGTGCATAATTTGACTGCGGGAAAACACAGCTGTTCTATAAAAAGTATTTGTTTCAATGATATTGAAAAAAAAATACGATAATGGTTTCGGAAACATTTTGTCTTGCCATAAAGTATGCACGAGAGGAAAACACAGCGGATTCCTCTGTTTGGGGACAAACAGAAACTATTACGACCGATTAATTATAAGCTTATGGGACTTTAAATATAAATCATGTCAAATGAAACTATTTTAAAGCGTGATTTTTCTTTTTTTTATCAAAATAGCTCGTAAATAATTAGCCTCTGAAGCATTGAAAAATAAGAAATATGTTTCTTTTTCGTACACGGCGCAGTTCAATATCTGATACTTTTTAGGCGAGCTAAAAAATGATAACGTCAAAGTAACTTTATATTATCTGTATGTAAAGAGCTCTTACCTATCTTACCCTCAATATCAGTGTACCATATATCATGGGCTCCCACTCGGAAGACTATTATTGCAACAGCCGTAGACACACCTGAAATGACGAAGTTTAGACATACAATACTTTTCTAGGACCGAAAGTTCCTATAGCTATACACCATTTTTTCTACTTACAGTTCAGTACGCCGCTTACATCCGCGATGAAAAATAGAACTACTTGCTGTATAAGTATATATTGCAGACATTGCAATTTTATAAATGTTGGAAATGTATATACAGACTTCTATTGATTTTGAAAGCATGGAAAAATTGTTGCAATTTAACCTGTAAGACTAAAAAGTATGATAATTAAGTATTCATCCCAATCATAAACTGTTGAGGTAACAAATTTCATTTATTTACAAATTCGTACTCTTAAACACGGAAAGCGAAAAAACGATATTTCAGATGTAAAGTACATCCTCTCCAGAATGGCTTCCGTTAGAGCAACACCTCCCTTTAACACAGAAAGATTTTACTATTAATTTAAACTCTCTAGAGCAACACACTCTCAACAACAACATAATTTTGCTACTCCAAAAGGGTGTTACTTTGGAGAGGTTGCACTTTTCCATGTTTATATTCGGATAAAAACGATAGTCAGGACAGTTCCATGGAAAACGAACGAACTGGGCGACAGACAGACTTACTTTCTGTTAACAGGAGTCCGCTGATTATCTTATATGGATTACAGCAGTGGCAGGTGCAGCATAGAGACAATATTGTTACCAACAACGCGATCAGACCCAGCGCTAAACCGACGAACATGAACCCTTGAACAGCTTTGAGCCAATCTGAAGATATAGCAAAGAAAATATTAACTCATAATGCAACCTATATTATATTTTACACTGAAACACTGATAACTTAAGATAACTTAGACATGAGCTTTTTAAGATCCCTAGCCTGTCAGGTTAAAATGATTTCCATAGTGCAGAAATATAGCGTCGCTATTCGTAGTTATATCTAGTCATATGCCGTAAATCATTCTTATGGAGAACTCGGCCCAAACCTACAAATTCATTATATGTGGTGTCCACAATTGGTGGTACAACAAAATAAGTATCAAATTGAATGATTATCGATTTAGTTATTTAAAGAGAAATGTTATTCAAAAACGTATAAACAGGCGCAAGTCACGCGATATTTTTCTAATAAAAAATGTGGCAGACAAAGTCGACATCTTTAAAATACGAAAATAACATGTTACCATGAACAGAAAACCTGATACGATTTCATTCCGTGATAATTGGTATGTTTTCTTTGTCAACAATGGTGGACCTAGAAGATTATAAATATAAAATAGTCGAGTTGCAGTAAAACGCGTAAATATATATATACAATTACAGAAAATTAAAAACGGCCTGCGTGCACGGCTAACATTTATATAGTGGCATACATGAAACCAGCAAATAAAATCCATCATAGGAGGGGTCAGAATGGGTAAATTATTCACAGATGACCTTTATTGGAGGTTATTTCCTTCTATATGATCAATGACGGGTTTTAAAGCCCCATTAGCTTTTTGCTGTATATAAAATATAAAAATACATGCAAAAACATTTAGTAGCTGATATTATCCCAAGATAATTATTACCGACGAAACGAGCCCTTTTTCGTCCGAAAACTTTCATTTCACTATGATTAACTTGAAAAATGTAGAGCGCGTGACGTCACTTTACTACGTGTGCGGTAAAACACATCTGTTCTATAAATAGTATTTATTTCAATGATATTGAAAAAAAGTACGATAGTGGTTTCTGAAACATTTATTCTTGCTATAAAGTATGCACGGGAGGAAAATACACCGGATTCCTCTGTTATAGAACAAACAGAAACTATTAGGACCAATACATTTATAAGCTTATGGGACTTTAAAGGATGACTTTTATTCACATTTCTTTTTCAGAGGAGATTGCACTCATAGGTTTATAATCAATTTTTAAGTTAATTTTATTCATAAATGCCCCTTAAAACGTCCCGTTTTCACATGGTCCATTCATCGTTTCTTTCGGTTTTCTATAGGGTTCAGAGTTTGGAGTCATTTGGAACTTTATGAGGGTCTTTTGGCCATTTCTGACGAAATGAAATTCTCGATAGATGATTTTTTTCTAACTTTTATCAGTGAAGAGAAAGTGACACATCCGGCTATTTTCTCTTGAAGTCTACTATTCAACTGACAAATCATTTAAACCGCATTTGCACCGCGCTAGAGCGCGGTGTCTTTATGGAATGCAGTTGCTCAGTAGTCACCGTGGCAATGGGAGAATCGATTTATATATACTGGTTCCCGGAGACTCTGTCTGTACGAGGTGCACTGCAGAATGGAACGGGAACCAGTTCAACATTCATGTAGAGATCCAGCCTACTAGTCTGAAAATTCATATGTTTGATATCCCATGTTGCAGTGCACGTTTAAATACAAGCATTTTCCCATTGCCCAAGTGACTACTAAGCAATCGCATTCCATAAAATCACCGCACTCCAGCGCGGTGCCAAATACAAATTTCTGGGATTTCCAATCCGATGACGTCATTCCTAGATTGCCTTATGTACAAAAATATCAGATTTCGCGACCGTCGACGTATAAAAGTGGGGGAGGATCCAACTATCAGTTACGAAATAATAGTTAATTTGAAGAAATAAATTGGGCCCTTTCTGTATTTTTTATAGTTTCAATTTTCCCTGTAACATAGACGTTAGAATATACAATACGCTAGATGGGTAATGATTCTGATATGCATTCTTGCAGACTTAAGTTCTTTTTTTTAATCGTTCGTTTGTATTACGGAATTTTGACGTTTTTACCACTAAAAGTCAGTCAAAGTAAATGCGGACAACCTACTGTGACATTGAAAGTATTGCCGTTTGTAAGTATACAAACACAAACATCTTTTATTGTGGCAGTTTAATTTCATTAAACTTTCAATGAAACTGTTTGTATTCATTCTACCTTTTCTTTTCTCTCTGTTTCATTTTTTTCACTTTTTTCCTACACTATTTCAGTAATGTAAAATCTATGGCACTAAGTTCAAATGGCTTGTACATGTGGGTTGCCCAAATAATTGTTTATTATGCAGATAAGCATGATGGTCTTCACCGTCAAAATTGTTTGCTTCACATATTGTTGTACATACAGTAATTTAATAACAACCAAGTATTCAAAGCAATATTTGGAAGATATCAATATCCAAAATGCCCAGGCTAAATAACGAAGAAAGTGCTAGTCTTTTGGGCATGCTTGAAGGTAGACTTTCTCAGGGTCACGTGGCAAGACACTTTAACGTTTCAAGATCGATAATAGAACGTCTTGTTTGACGGGTAAACGCAACATTGAGCTTGCCCGATCTGGTGCACCCGTGTGACGTCAGTACGACTGGACAATTTCATCCGTCAAAGTCACCCTACGAAACCGTTTTTTCCACAACTTCGTTGGTAATAGGAGATCGTAGAATGAACGTCGCAAAAAGGAAAGGAGACGTCTCCAGGAGCGTGGAATATCGTGCAGGTTGCCGTACCGGGAGTAGTGATGACCGACCGGCACCGCACCGTCGGTAACGTCGGCAATGGGCTCAAAACAAGATCGGAAGACGTTGGCGTAATGTTGTCTTTAGTGACGAATCCCACTTCAGTGTTTCCTTTGCCGACGGACGCGTTACTTCAAGAGAAAATAGCCGGATGTGTCACTTTCTCTTCACTGATAAATGTTAGAAAAAAATCATCTATCGAGAATTTCATTTCGTCAGAAATGGCCAAAAGACCCTCATAAAGTTCCAAATGACTCCAAACTCTGAACTCTATAGAAAACCGAAAGAAACGATGAATGGACCATGTGAAAACGGGACGTTTTAAGGGGCATTTATGAATAAAATTAACTTAAAAATTGATTATAAACCTATGAGTGCAATCTCCTCTGAAAAAGAAATGTGAATAAAAGTCATCCTTTAAAGCCCCATAAGCTTATAAATGTATTGGTCCTAATAGTTTCTGTTTGTTCTATAACAGAGGAATCCGGTGTATTTTCCTCCCGTGCATACTTTATAGCAAGAATAAATGTTTCAGAAACCACTATCGTACTATTTTTCAATATCATTGAAATAAATACTATTTATAGAACAGATGTGTTTTACCGCACACGTAGTAAAGTGACGTCACGCGCTCTACATTTTTCAAGTTTACAAAAGCAAAAATCATAGTGAAATGAAAGTTTTCGGACGAAAAAGGGCTCGTTTCGTCGGTTATAATTATCTTGGGATAATATCAGCAACTAAATGTTTTTGCATGTATTTTTATATTTTATATACAGCAAAAAGCTAATGGGGCTTTAAAACCCGTCATTGATCATATAGAAGGAAATAACCTCCAATAAAGGTCATCTGTGAATAATTTACCCATTCTGACCCCTCCTATGATGGATTTTATTTCCTGGTTTCATGTATGCCACTATATAAATGTTAGCCGTGCACGCAGGCCGTTTTTAATTTTCTGTAATTGTATATATATATTTACGGGTTTTACTGCAACTCGACTATTTTATATTTATAATCTTCTAGGTCCACCATTGTTGACAAAGAAAACATATCAATTATTACGGAATGAAATCGTATCAGGTTTTCTGTTCATGGTAACATGTTATTTTCGTATTTTAAAGATGTCGACTTTGTCTGCCACATTTTTTATTAGAAAAATATCGCGTGACTTGCGCCTGTTTATACGTTTTTGAATAACATTTCTCTTTAAATAACTAAATCGATAATCATTCAATTTGATACTTATTTTGTTGTACCACCAATTGTGGACACCACATATAATGAATTTGTAGGTTTGGGCCGAGTTCTCCATAAGAATGATTTACGGCATATGACTAGATATAACTACGAATAGCGACGCTATATTTCTGCACTATGGAAATCATTTTAACCTGACAGGCTAGGGATCTTAAAAGCTCATGTCTAAATTATCTTAAGTTATCAGTGTTTCAGTGTAAAATATAATATAGGTTACATTATGAGTTAATCTTTTCTTTGCTATATCTTCAGATTGGCTCAAAGCTGTTCAATGGTTCATGTTCGTCGGTTTAGCGCTGGGTCTGATCGCGTTGTTGGTAACAATATTGTCTCTATGCTGCACCTGCTACTGCTGTAATCCATATAAGATAATCAGCGGACTCCTGTTAACAGAAACTAAGTCCGTCTGTCGCCCCGTTCGTTCGTTTCCATGGAATGGTCCTGGCTATCGTTATTCGGTTTTGAGAGGGTGTTGCTCTAGAGAGTTTAAATTAATAGTAAAATCTTGCTGTGTTAAAGGGAGGTGTTGCTCTAACGAAAGCCATTCTGGAGAGGATGTACTTTACATTTGAAGTATCGTTTTTTCGCTTTCCGTGTTTAAGAGTACGAGTTTGTAAATAAATGAAGTTTGTTACCCCAACAGTTTATGAATGGGATGAATACTTAATTATCATACTTTTTAGTTTTACAGTTTAAATTGCAAGAATATTTCCATGCTTTCAAAACAACAGAAGTCTGTAATATACATTTCCAACTTTTATCAAAATTGCAATGTCTGCAATATATACTTATACAGCAAGTAGTTCTATTTTTTATCGCGGATGTAAGCGGCGTACTGAACTGTAAGTAGAAAAAATGGTGTATAGCTATAGGAACTTTCGGTCCTAGAAAAGTATTGTATGTCTTAACTTCGTCATTTCAGGTGTGTCTACGGCTGTTGCAATAATAGTCTTCCGAGTGGGAACCCATGATATATGGTACACTGATATTGAGGGTAAGATAGGTAAGAGGTCTTTACATACAGATATATAAAGTTACTTTGAAGTTATATTTTTTAGCTCGCCTAAAAAGTATCAGATATTGAACTGCGCAGTGTACGAAAAAGAAACATATTTCTTATTTTCAATGCTTCAAAGGCTAATTATTTACGAGCTATTTTGATAAAAAAAGCAGAAAAATCACGCTTTGTAAGATTTTCATTTGACATGATTTATATTTAAAGTCCCATAAGCTTATAAATTTATCGGTCGTAATAGTTTCTGTTTGTCCCCAAACAGAGGAATCCGGTGTGTTTTCCTCTCGTGCATACTTTATGGCAAGTCAAAATGTTTCCGAAACAATTATCGTATTTTTTCAATATCATTGAAACAAATACTATTTATAGAACAGCTGTGTTTTCCCGCAGTCATATTATGCACACGGCTTGAAGTGACGTCACGCGCTCTATATATTTCAAGTTTACAAAAGCAAAATTCACAGCGAAATGAGTGTTTTTAGAAGAAAAAGAACTCATTTCGTCGGTAAAAATTATCTTGGAATAATATCAGTCAGTTGCTTGATTTTTGTATATATTTTCTATAGCGAAAAGCTAATGGGACTTTAAAATAGTCACATCACGTCATAGGGTAAGAAATGTTCACATCATAGTTCACCGAAACTCACTTATTTAAAACAAAACACCTTTTTCATACGAATTATATTCTAAAAGACACAAATACAAGAAATGGTTAAAGAAAAAAAGATTGTCCCCACTGAAGTTTGAACCCACGCCAACCAGTTTTAATACTGTTGTCAGTAATTCTAGCCAAAGACACTTGTTTAGAAAAAATACCCCACCCACCACGGTCGTTCTTACCACTATCAATACATATAATAAGATAACAAGCTCGAAAACGAGAGTAGAACATATTTGCAGGTTTTTCAAACAAATATTGCGCTTGCGTCATAATTTCTAGCTTCTATGCACAGTTAGATATGTTTTTATTCTATCGACACCGTTCTCACACCAAAACTTGCCCATGCAAGTGTGAATTCCGACGATTTCCAATCTATTTAGTATCGGGGCCTGCTGTGATCGAGAAAATGCTTTTTTTAGACATTTTAAAGCGTTTCCGCCAGGCCTAGTGTCACGTAAATGGTCAATCTCTACACAGAGTTGTCGTTCCTGTCCAATATACATACACACCAATTTGGTGCCCAAATCGATTTTCAGTTTGGGAGAGTCTTTTGTGTAAAATGTGGAATTCAAAGCATTCTTTATTTGTTTTTAGATCTATGTCATGCATAATATAGTATTTAGCTCTGTCACTACTAGATAAATGGCTCTAGACATGTAGAACTTAAGTTCTAGATCTATCTAGATTCTAACCGACGTTAGAATATATATGAGTAGCATAATGAAAAAAAAATTCATTGGCATAAATCGAACACTGTTTCTAGTGTCTGTTTCTAAGAAATAATAGATATTTTGATCTGGAATCTCTTAACAGATTTAGATTTACACAGATTCTACATGATCTACATATAAGGACCAAAATGAGTTTGAAGAAATGTTTAAAGCTTAATATGGTCAATACAATTTTAAAAGTGTTTATTTCATACTGAGTGTATAAGTTTCAGAGGCGTTGAGTCAAGGATAAGCATAATAAACGTAAACGAAGTAGTTATTCTATTTTTCATGGGTGTGTGTATATTGAGTACTCATACGATATGTATATATAAGACCTTCTAAAAATTGATTAACTTTTTTGGCCGCAATTGAAATATCTTAGACCAAACATGCATATCCAGTACAAAGGCCATCATCAAATGTCAGTGCGCATGAAAAACCTCCAGACCCCAAACGTGGTTAATAGGCCTTTCTTGACAATTCAACCCGCATGTCACCCCTAGATGTCTGGACAAATCAACCCGTCATATGTATGAGGGATAGTAATAAAAATTAGTAGGTTGGTGTTATAAATAAATATATACAAAATATTTCATAAGGTTTTTATTACTTATTGAATTTAAATATATATAAATATTTATTACGAGTTATATTCGTTACACAATTAAATAGGTTGGTGTCATATAAACATTGGACATTATGTTCATCATTTTGTAATAAAAACAATTCTATCATAATTGTATTGATTACTTTTGTAACTTCATGAAAATAAATATACAGCTTTTTGTTTTGATGGATTTATCATTCCAGTATTTCAGAAAAACAAAATCATTCAGATTAATGGTCCCCTGTTCCTGATTATTTATACAATTTGTAAGTTCACGGTCAGTCTGTCTAAATATAGTGTCGAGTATTATATGATGAGGGATTGCAAGATGAAAGTGGTGAGATTCGAAGCAATGCTTTCCTGTTTCACCAAACAGATCATCTGCTACAGGAGGCAATTTATAAAGTCCCCGACAGCACAACTTGTAAGCCTACAAAATATATAGCACTCTTCCTGACAGCTCTGCATAACGCATTTACTGTTTGAATTGCTAAAACAATGTAATTATTCCACATGCTTTCAAAATCTACATAACCATGCAATACATATACAACTTGTATCAAACTGCAATCGGTAGACTTATACAACTATTGGTACTATTTTTCAACGCGAATGTATTGATAAGAGGCGTCAGGGGAATGTAAGTAGAAAACTGGGTGTATCACTCTAGAAGCTCTCGCTTTGCTATCGTGTCTAGAAATCCCTCGTTATATCAGAGTTCACTTTAATCTTTTTTTACTTAACATGAGTTACATACCCATAAATTGAATGTTATTTTTTCAGATGTATTTGGTTGGTCCTTTTGGTTCGGAGTAGCGGCCGCAGCTTTGGCCTTTCTTACCTCATTCATCTATTGGTGCATTGGAAGAAATCGTCCACCGTCACGAGTTCTTCATGTTGTCAGACAAACCTTAACTAGAAATGGAGATAAAAGCTAAGATGATCTCGTAGATTTTTTATAGTGCGAAGAAAATGATTGCATTGAACAAAAATATATTTTCCATCTTTCTGCGTGTGTTCATTTGTATATAAATTTTCATGTTTGTAAACATCACTGATTTAAGATCAATTGGTCGCGAGGGAAATAAATAAAGTATTTAGTCAATTATTGTTAGGTATATATTTGTTAGAAAATGATATTCTTTTCATATTCAGATATAGGATGTTATGCACAATCATTGAAAAATACTGAGCTACATTTCTACGAGGAAGGAAACAATTGGCTTGGACCAATTCTTCACACACAATTAATTCGTTAAGTTTTGTTTTGAAACATTATGTAATTAACTAGCCGTATGAAAAATCTGCATTCTCATTTCTGATTACACACTTCGGGTCTTCAATCTAATGCAATTTAACCATTAAACAAATAGCTATTGAAACATAATGTGCCTTTCTTGAACTCAAGGTAATTAATCTTCGTTATGTCTACCACCTTCTACACCAAAATTTGACTTCAATATTGAGCTTGGGGAACACATTATAAAATCGAACGTATATGGATACAAATTCTGAAAATAAGTTATATAGAAGTTGTCAATAACGTTACTAATAGATAGTTTATTACTAACAAGTTTCCTAGTGTTTTTACAATAGTTTTTGTGACACCGAAATATCAATAAAAAAAGCCGTATTGTAACCAAACATTACGCAAACCCTTTTAGACAGGTGATACGTATTTTTACCAAATACCATTTTTAAAAGCAAGTTAAAAATACGACAACTAAACATCTGATAAATGTCAACCTTAAAATAACAATTCACTGTTGTCGTTCGTAACACACAAGTCTCTAACCGGTTAAGCATTGACAATGGTTGATTGGAGAAATCCTAAAATTTGGAACTGTCCAGTCAAAGAATATCCATGTTTAGGTACAAACAATATCTAAATATTGTACACCCTTTAACATACCAACTGTCATCAACCTAGCATGATATAGTATTTATGTTATCACAGGATCAAGACTTTGTAGTTATATTTTGAATATTTCTATTACCATAGCAACCACAAGTTTGACCTGATGGAGACAAAAACGACGTGCATAATGTCCACTATGTCACATATTCAAATACCAAGTTTCATCAATTTAGTTTATAATAATAGTGGTTAGATTATAGCAGTATCAAGTTTTGAGCGAACATTGATCAACACTACTTCCAAAAATATTGAAAGTTTAAATGATCGGAAGGAATTGGTTGATATATATCAGATTTCAATTTTTTTTTCACACACACATCGCTTCACATTATGACAACCTTTATTCTTCCAGCCAGATTCGTCCCAAATCATAAGGCAATATTTCGCTGTGTTATCTGGTTGCCCTGGTGACCAATGAGTATACTCCCAGCTATCACCATTATCCCAAATCCAAGAAGAGATACTTCCGTTTCCGTATACGTTTTGCCTTCCGCCAATCCAACGCCTAAATCCATTTGCTATTCCAAGTATAAATTGTGATTCCTCTTTAGATGTAACCGATGCAAGATGTCCACCGTACGTACAACAAGTATTCTGACATTCGGTCCAATTGTGTGCATATGGGGTAAGTAAGTAGCAAGATGAAGAAAATCTGGACCATCCCTCATCACACAAAGGTGACTGTAAACAAAACCAGAGAACTGAAGCGTTATGTTGTTTACTAATCTGGAACCTCCTACGATTTTACACTGATCATTATTTTTATTGTTACGCCATGCATATCTAGTTAACTTAGTTACAAAATACAAAATCAACATTTACATTGTGTCCAATGATGACTACCAAAAAAAGACGGAAAGAGGGGAAAAGCGCAAAGCAATGCTTCAAGGAACCATGCTTCTTTCGGAAAAGATTCAACAGAAACCTCCATCAAATTTGAAGCATACAACAAAGTGTAAGAAGTAAGACCTTACCAGTTTAATGTACTGTGCATGCCTGGTTGGTTCAGAAGTTCTCCTCATTGACATTAATAAAGAACAAGTGGAGTTTCCTTCTTGTAGTTCCTTAGCAACGCATTCCGAGAAGTATAAACAGCGTCTTGCACACTGCAAAACTGTATTGGCAGTGATATTTTCTAAAACTTCATTTAATCCGTATACAAAATTTGCTTTAATCATTTCCGCAGAATATCCTTTGACTTGTTGAACCTGATGAGCCACAACAACAAGGCTGGTGTACAACAAGAAATAATGATTATGCATTATGACTGTTCTTACTTGTATTAAAAATTTTGTTAAAAAATCTACGTGTGAACATATGGATGCCAAATTCTGAAATGTGGATAAATACAGTAGTAGTGACACAAGAAATATTAAGCTTAAAAGGTACTTTTTATGTCGAAAAATATTTGTTGGATTGTTTTTTTTCAGTTTCATATATTATGCATTTTGAACTTTCGTTCATATTTTCAAATTCTTTTAAATTCCATTACCGCAACTGCAGTTTATTACCTCTCCGATCTTTGATGATTTCTGCTGCACTACATTACCTCTGTGATGCTTGATAATATCTGCTGCACCGTAATGAATTTGTGTTTCTCTATTTCTTCAGGTGATTTATGTACATAATTAAATACCTCAAACAACTTTTGTCCAATTACAGCTAAGTGACCCTTTCTTCCATCCTTTACGTTTTTCGTTATTACAACAGAACATTTTGGAAATGTTTTTTATTTCAAGCAAGTCACTGACATCTTTCAAGGTAAAATAAAACCAATTTTAATTTTAACATTCAAAAAGCTAATGGACTTTAAACATAACATTCAAAGACAGATAGAAGTAAACTCAAAAGTGTTTCTTTAAAAGCACCTTCTGTGGTAAAATAGTACCTAAATGTTAGTATTTGAATTAGTAAGCAATTTCAACTTCTACATTTTTGTATGTAAAGTAATTTGTTTAGCCTGCATCATTTAAAAACCATGACTTTTGTTTTACAAAATGTATTAGCATTTACTTGGAATTCAATAAAACTTCACAAAAATATTAGTTAGCAAGCCTTGCATTAAGCATGATTTTTTTGGATTATTTTCTCTGGGCTTAGGCCCTTTGTTTTTTATTCAGTGTATATAATAAATAAAATGTTTGCTGTAATGCTACCTATTTACCAAAACTGGCTCCTACCCAACATTCTTTGGCCTCTCAGGATTTGTTTAGATTTTTTTCATTAAAACTAGCATTCTGACATGCATTTTGGGTAAAATAGAAAAAAAACTGAAAATTCTTACCTACCCAATGAAAATTTTCTTGATCGGGTTTGAAGACAACAAACATTTTTAAGGATGGCCTTAGATACATTTACCATGAAGCATCTGCATAAAACTTATTCAAAAATAATTATTCATAATGTTTTGCAGTAAATCTTTTGAATTATATACTTCATAGGATGCAGCCTTCCATTCCAAACGATGCAATTAAACAATGTTCAGTTTTCTACAGCTGCCCGGCTAGCTCAGTGGTTAGAGCGTTTGTCTGAAGATCGAGAGGTTGTGAATTCGAACACACTGTCCGTGACAAATTTGACTGTAGATATTACTTCATATGTTAATTTAAGCTGGTTAAGGATAACTGCCTGCCACAATATGACTGAAATGATGTTGAAAATGGCATAAAACCCATTCAAAAAAAAGTCAATTTTCTACACATTTGGATGTCTCCTCAAAATCTGCTGACATTGTTGTGTTGATTTTACTTTCTAATATCCTTTTATTAGATACTTGGGTCATGCAGCTTTCAGAAATATTTTCTGATCATGAATATCCTGCATATTGATTGCATTTGGAAAAATGTGTGAAAGGTCAAATGTGACATTTAACATTTAGAAAGTTTAAAATTTCACAAGCTAAAATCTTGTTTATTTGCATGTCATTCTATTATTGAATAATATTATCCAATTATTTGTTTAAACAGTCATTTAGGTAGCTTTCTCATTATAATTTCAGCTATAGTCATTAGGCATTTCTACAGATTTCTGATACTGTACTGAACAGTGTAACATTTTTGTAAGCACATTGCAATGGTTGATATCATTTTTACTTGGCTGTTCAAACTTTTATAATAATTCACAGCTACAATGTATTTAATCAGCTATGAATATTCTAGCAATTTTAGCTGTAAACTTTCATTGTTGAAAGTATTTGAAAGTATGATTGTGTATAGCATAAAAACATTAACTTGAAAAAGCATTGTGTATTTTACTTGTTATTCTGCATCATGAATTCCTTTATTGGTGTGCATATTTGTCCTCTACATTGTTATATTAACATACATGTGACATTGACCTTCAATTTCCTCATGTTGTTTAAGGTCAAACAAATAGCTGATTTCTTAGTTATTTTTTTTCTAATCTAGTGCTGGTAGGTCAATTCTCATCTTGAACTGTTAAATAATTAATATTATAGATTTCTGTCAAAAACTACACTCAAATGAGCGATGCAGTGCTAGTCAGTCAATTTTTATACTGTGTATATTTTAATAGTGTTTTTTTTTCAACAAAACTTAACATGACATAATATGACACACTCTAGTCTATTGGTTAACAAAATTTCTGGTTATAATGTGATAAAGCCAAAATAAATCCACATAAATTGTTCATTTGAGGTTTATGAGATACATAATTAATAATTATGTATCTCATAAACCTCAAATGAACAATTTATTATTTTTAATTATTATCTAATAATGTTCTGTTACAAAAGTTGTAATGTATTTTCAGTTGTCTTGTACTTAACTCTTTTGTATTTTATTTGAGTTTGTGTTTGAACATTTTGACAAGATGCACAAAATGCTTTTTAGCTCACAAAGTGACAGGGTGAGCTTTTAGGTTCAGTCTACATCCGGCGTCGTGCGTCGTGAAACTTTATGTTGTGAACATAATAGGGGCCACATTTTAGCTCAATTTTAGCAAAACTGGGTCAGAACATTAACATCGACAAAATCTCAAACGAGTTTGATATTGGGCCATTTTGGGTAAAAAACTAGGTCACCAGGGCCATATAAGGGAAAACCTTGTGAACACTCTAGAAGTCACTGTTTTAATTGGATGATAATGAAACCTTGTCAGAATGTTTGTCTTTATAATATCTTGGACGAGTTCGAACATGGGACATCTTGGGTCAAAAATTAGGTCGCTAGGTCAAATCTTATGAAAAACCATGTTAACACTGTAGATTTCACAGTTGTAACTGGATCTTCACTGTTTTGATTGGATCTTTATGAAACTTTGTCAGAAATTGAATGTTTATTTCAATAATATGTAGGTCAAGTTTGATAATGGGTCATTTCCGTAGAAAAACTAGGTCACAAGGGCAAATTGCTGGAAAACCTTGTGAATACTCTAGAAGTCACTGTTTTAATTGGATGGTCATGAAACTTTGTCAGAATGTTTGTCTTTATAATATCTTGGACGAGGTCGAACATGTGTCATCTTGGGTCAAAAACTAGGTCGCTAGGTCAAATCTTATGAAAAACACTGTAGATTTCACAGTTATAATTGGATCTTCACCAAACTTTGTCAAATTGTTTGTTTTAATGATATAACCGTTATGTACAATTACTGGTCATCTGGGGTTAATAATTAGGTCACCAGTTCAAATCTTAGGAAAACTTTGTTAACACTGTAGATGTCACAGTTTTGATTGGATCTTCACCAAACCTTGTCAAAATGTTTGCCTCAATGATATGTGGGTCATCTAGGGTCAAAAACAAGGTCACAAAGTCAAATCTAAGGAAAACCTTATTAATACTGTAGATGTCAAATTTTGATTGTATCTTCACCTAATCTTGTCAGAATGTTTGTCTGAATGATATGTAAGACAAATCGAACATAGGTCGTTTGGGGTCAAAAACTAGGTCACAAGGTCAAATCTTAGAAAACCCTTGTCTATTCTGTAGTTTTTGTTTTTTTTTTAGTTTTTTTATAGTTTTGATTGGATCCTCACTAAATTTTGTCAGAATGTTTGTCTTATGTATATGTAGGACAGGTATTAACATGGGTCATCTGGGGTCAAAAACTAGGTTTCGGTTCAAACCAAAGTTTTAATGAGTGAACAGTGATTGTCATGTGAGCGAAATAGGCCATCTTGGCCCTCTTGTTTGTCTGAATAGATTTTGTTTTCAATTGAGGTGTCGAGGATGCAAACTTCTAAAAATTGATGCTTCCAGCTAGGGGAGTCATTCTTCCTCCTTTCAGCTGGTTTCCTCATTTTTGTCTTAAAACCTTTGAAACAAAAGGGTTCAAATTCAGACTGGCCTACTCAATGATGATGATTTTGCTAGCATGAAGGGGTGGGGTTAGGGTATTTCAGGCTTTTTGCTCTTGGAGCAGTCACAGCACTGGCTTCTGATTATATAAATGCAGATCTTAATCACAGCTTTCAGCTGATTTTGGACTAATCGATAAACGATCAACATGATAATGAACTGAAATAATTTGATTTTACCTCACTACTGTACAGTGGCGTATGTGTACATTGTCTTTGAACACAAGTTGTCATTTTACTGTTCTTATTCTTAAAAACAAAGTATTGTACACTTATGTTTTTTCTTTACTGTAATTGTTTTACACTCATCATTGTATATATTGTTATAATTATATATTTGTGGATTAAACAAAGTTCGGAAACAGAAATATTGTTTGTTTTTTTAGCTCACATGTCACAAAGTGACAAAGCGAGCTATTAGGATCACTCTCCGTCCGGCGTCTTGCGGTGTGCGTCGTCAAACTTTATGTTGTGACCACACTAGGGGCCACATTTTTAGCTCAATTTTAGCAAAACTGGGCCAGAACGTTAATATTAACAAAATCTCGGACGAGTTCGATATTGGGCCATTTTGGGTAAAAAAACTAGGTCACCAGGGCCAAATAAGGGAAACTTTGTGAACACTTTAGAAATCACTGTTTTGACTGGATCTTCATGAAACTTTGTCAGAATGTTTATTTTAATAATATGTAGGCCAAGTTTGATAATGGGTCATCTTGGGTCAAAAACTAACTCACTATGGCAAATTGCTGGAAAACCTTGTGAACACTCTATAAGTCACTGTTTTGATTGGATGATCATGAAACCTTGTCAGAATGTTTGTCCTTATAATATCTTGGACGAGTTCGAACTTGGGTCATCTTGGGTCAAAAACTAGGTCGCTAGGTCAAATCTTATGAAAAACCATGTTAACACTGTAGATTTCACAGTTATTATTGGATCTTCACCAAACTTTTTCAAAGCGTTTGTTGTAATGATATAACGGTCAAGTATAAATATGGGTCATATGGGGTCAATAACTAGGTCACCAGGTCAAATCTTAGGAAAACTTTGTTAACACTGTAGATGTCACAGTTTTAATTGGATCTTCACCAAACCTTGTCAGAATGTTTGTCTCAATGATATGTGGATCAAGTTTTTAACATGGGTCAGCCAGGGTCAAAAACTGGGTCACCAGGTCAAATCTTAGGTAAAAATCTTATAAAAGCTCTTTTGTCAGAATGTTTGTCCTATTTATATGTAGGACATGTTCTAACATGGGTCATCTGGGGTCAGAAACTAGGTCACCGGTTCAAAACAATGTTTTAATCAGTGAACAGTGATTGTCATGTGAGCGATATAGGGCCATCTTAGCCCTCTTGTCTTTAAAAGGGTACTTTTTGATGTGATGGACTAAAAGGTTGGCTTCTAGTGTGTTTTCAACACAAAAAATGATGCCACACACCGCACAACGATCAACAAACGACCAAAAAAACTAGATTATACTGAGGACCTTGTGTTTGGTCCATGTCCGTTGATCATCATGCAAAGTGTGTTGTGAACACTAGAGGTCATATTTTAGTTAGATATTCTGAAATTGGGTCAGAATGTTTGTATTTACAAAATCTTGGAAAGATAACATGTTCAGTGTGCACCTGATAATTATAAAGTAAAAATGGTCATGTCTTAACTGAAAAGTAAATCACTGTTAGCTGTTTGGTCAGTATATAAACAGTAATTACATGTATGAAGCATGGATAGTACCGTCAAAATTGAAGAGCAGAGCACTGTTTACTTTTCAGTCAGTCATTGAGGTAACGGTGATAACTCTTGTCTTAAAGGGTGCCTCACATTTTCAAGGTGGCTTAACCGTTATTGTAACTTCCAATGACAATCGTCACTTCAGCACTTTCAGTGCTTTGATTTTACTTACATTTAAAGTTATGATGAGAAATATTTTAGCCCTAATATTTTGCTATTATCAGTAAATAAGGGTAGAGTTTGTTTCATATAGTTCCAAGAGAAACGAACACAAAGTTATAATAATTCAAATTTTATTTCATACATTTACGATATACAAGTGAGCGAGTGAGTGAGTGATATTCAATTAAGAGAAGAATTGCAACATTGTAAACTACAGATGATGGTTAATAACTAGGATAACAATATTTCAGGAACCACTTATAACACAGTTGATAAAACGGCAGATCTTATTACATATTTCAGGCTCACAAGCCCATTTGCGTTTGGATGAACCAAATCATTGTCATAATGAGTGGGATATTTGATCCTCTTACCCAGATCTACATAATCTCCTCCGAAGAACGTTCTCAGTTTCTCATTCTCAGTCATCGTCTAACCTTATTATAGCTAGTAGTATCCATTCCAGTCCAACTTGGGAATTTTCCACGTTCTATAATGTTGGTAACGAACACTCTCTCTACCCCGCACTGATTCATTTTATCAACTATATTTTTCAAATCTTCAAATATTTCTTGCGGCCCGGTGTCACTATTGATGTTGTTTCATCCTAACATGATAAATACATATCTGAAAAAAATTACATGCTGAATCAATACACGGTGGATTATCGAATGCATGGCTATGAAAAATCAATTTCAAATGCTGATTAAATTACAACAACGATCATTTATCTTATTATTTTAATAAATATATACACACATGAAAGTAATGCAAATACACAGCTGGTAAGCATGCTTTTTATGTGGCTTATAGGCGCTGCTTATATCACAATATAAGTTTAACAAATTTAAGTATTTACCTAGGTCTTTCCGCACATAGCCTATTCAACATAGCTGAGCATTTCCTTCTCGTTGACATCCCAGGTACCCCATAAAATTTGCATTGATTATCTTTAAACTTAAAATCTCCATTCGCAAATCGTTCAAGCCTCGAAACGTAACTGTCTCCAAAAACTGCATAATTTTATGCCAAAAAGATTGATAGATTCAAAGAACCAAACAGGTCCATTGTTCACTATTCTTTCCAGAGCTTTACAGATACAACTGGTAAAAGTTATTGGGTGATGATCATTAGAAAGCCCAGCTTAGGAATAGGAATTAGCAACGTTAGGATTCCTGAACATTATTTAACGTATCAAGTAAAAGAGAGAGAGAGAGAGTATGAATGGGCGTTTAAGAAATTAATTGATAATTAACTTTGTCAGGACCAAAGGATTTAATTGTACTTCTCTTGGTTTTGGAAGAGATATTTAAGTTATTTTAAGTATATAAGTTTATATAAGTTTTTTTTCTCATCCCAGGTCTTGTGTGCCTGAAAAAATCTATCTCTGTGTAGCCTTACATTGCTAGGAAACTTTTACATAGACAGTTGGAGATGACACTTGTGGAAGTGACCACTTTCCCATCTTATTTCATCAACATGTCCGTCTGTCTAAGACCAATGCAAACTGCGGAAGCTAGCAATAGCGAATTTGAAAAAAAAAACTTGTTTTTTGGACCACACTTATGATTACTCATGAAAAGTTAGACAATAGTGAGGATGTGTCTGACATTGTTACTTCACTGCCCATAGAGACAGCTGAAGGCTCGATCCCTCTGACCTCCACAAACTCTAAAAGCCATGACAAACTACAAATGTATGGTATAATGATGACTGTATAAGGGCTACCTAAACCCCCATGGAAGCCCTAAGAAAATTCAATCTGAGACTAACTGATGAAAATCTTAACTCCTTTTGTATATCAAGATCAAAATCTCGAAAATCACTTTAAAAAGTTTGGAGACTTTGTCTCCAGACTGAATAATATAACCTCTATTAGAAAAACGTAGGTATGGTCCACAAAGTCGATGGAGAAGGCTTATCTACAATTAAGCATTTGTCTGTTGACAACAATGATACAGACTACATACCCTCAGGAAGAGGCACTAGCTACTGCATTCGGAAAAAAGTCTTCATCTTAGAACTATTCATAAAGTATTAAAGTGAAGAGAAGGAACATATCGCAGGATGTAGAGTCTTTGCATTGGCATCTCATTATTGTCTGATTAATTGTTTACTTTTGTTGTATGACCAATCGACTCTAAATTTAGCTGCCATATTGGATTTATATCATGCATAATCAACATTAAAATACAAAAGTTCTCAGTATTTATCAATATCAAAGGATAAAAATGTCTTAGGCATAATTCTAAAGTTGAATAATTAGATATTACAAAACAGATATTATCCAAAACAGTGTCTACTTGTACTTGTCTGCAGTGTGGTCTGTATCTCCTTGCTAATATGACTAGCACTGTTACTCCGTATAGGGCTTACTCCGTATAGAGCTTACACCGTTCGTATAGAGCTTAGATGTAAATAAGTATTGACGTATAGAGCTTATATACGGTATTTATGTATTGTAAGGAAAATTACCAGAGTAAAACTAAGGTCAAAGTCTCAAACCATTTTCTGCTCCTTTTTTCGCCTTCAAAAAATAGATGCTTTTTTAATTAAATGACATAATTACGTATAGTGGATCTAGAATGTCATTTTTGTGTTTTACACAGTTTATACCAAAAATTACATTGTGAGCTTTGTAAGTTAAATATTGACTTTTTAAAAAGAAATTCATCAATTTGGCGGTCATTTTGGATTGGGCGGGCATATTGGATTTATGTAATGAATAATCAAGTTCATTAAAATACAAAAGTTGTTAATATTCATCAATATCAAAAGTTAAAAGTGTCTTGGGCATAATTCTGAACTAGAACAAGTATAGTGCTATAGATTGTCATATTCGAGTTTTTATACAGTTCATGCCCAAAATTACATTGTGTGCTTTTATAAGTTTCACTATTTTAAAAAAAAATTTTTTATCATAAATAAGATAAAAGTAATCTTTATTCTTCTTACATTGTAATTAGAATGACTAATATATAAGGCAGTCTGTCAAAATTTGGATTTAAACAGTAAATACATTTTGTCGGCCATTTTGGATAATGGCGGCAACTTTAAGTGTTAAACTAAATTAAACTGGTGTCTTTTATCAATACACATCATTTTGGAAAATTAAAACTCATTTGGCCAAATAGTTTTTGAGTTATACATCGATTCCTGAAATTCCCAGTTTTATTTATCTTTTTCAGCTTTTAGCCTTTCTTGGGTGTTATTCACCACAAACAGAACCAACATACCAAAAATGGCTTATGTTCTAATTAATTCCCCCCAAAATTTATGATGACTGGGCAATAAAGCTGGAAACTCGCCAAATGTACCTGGTTGTTGGTGCCACGTTAAGCTCCCAAGTAATACATTTAAATACATATTAAACACGACCTATTTTGTTTTCATTTCATGTACGCTATCATTTAAGATCCTCCATTACAACTTGTTTAATATGTTTTGTTTCATGTGTATGTAATGCATTATTATACTATCATTAAACTGTTTGATTCCATGCCTTGTATTTGAAAGTAAATATCTGTATATTAATTTCAATATAGACTGATAACTTTTTACTCATGAAATTCTAGGCATGAGATGATAATAACAAAAATATGTATTTTGAAAATTCATGCAAAGTCGGAAAGGTCATAAAAATCCAGATGTATATCATTTAAACAATATTATTTTCTTATGATAATTATCTATCGATGAAAGAACGTATGAAATTCACAACCCGTCTGAATTGTACCAATAATTGTTAAACAATGACCAGAAATGCGTTCATCTTTTATTATATAGCTGTACATTTTATCAAAATAATCGTCACTTTTTTCTCTAATGTTAATTACCTACCAAGTATTTTAAGTCGAAAATGGTGCATTTTTTATTAAGTTTATTAAAGCCGATATTAGATTAATTAATCAGGCATTTCATTTTTTGAAAACAGAACTATAGTTCAGCTTTTTACAGCCTTCACTCGCTCGACCCTCGTGGATTTTGATGCGGACCAAAGTACTGGGGTTTTCCTACATCCGCCATGCAATGGTTTAACAGGTTCCCATTTCATGTCAGTAGGGGAAACTTCCCGATCGGGAAATCAGTAAGTGGGGTTTCCCCTATTTCCCGAATGGGAAATCTGTTACTAAATATAGAAACAGATTTCCCGTTCAGGAAATAAAATCACAACTTTTTGTACTAGTTTCACTCAAAACACCATAAAAACCATAGACACGTCAAAATAAATTCAGAAAAACCGACTATGACACATCATTAACATATCGTGAATGTATTCAAAGCCGCCCATAACATGGCCGAGTGTTACCTTCAATAGAAACCTGTCCTACTTCATTCTAACACTTGCTGTGCAAATGTTTTGAAACTCCATTATGCATATTGAATGCGAATATTTCATGTTTTAAATTGAATATCAAGTTACACCCACTTATACATACCCAACTATCGCGAACATGCTGATTTGGAAAATCGAAAAAATTTTACATTATCTGCTGATTAGGTATCCATGTATATACAGTCACAGCATGATGCATTATACAGGGTAATAAAAATTGGACGCGTTGAATCAAGTTTTAGGATAATTAAGGTTGAAGACTAAAACATATTACAACATGGATGAAAATATTAGAATCTTCCGTATAAAAAGCAAAATCGATATTTATGATCCAATTTGTTGATATTATAAAAAAATAACATATTAAAATAAAAAAAATGGTTTTCACCATTGTTAAATCCCAATTAGCTTTTTGGATGTTAAAATTGAAGTAGGTATCATTTTACCTAGACAGATGTGAAACTGATTTTCACCTGTACATACTAGTTCATGGTTTACAATGGCATTCGGTGTTGTTGCTTTTCCGTGTACCGCATGCTGTAGAGTAGTAGATAAAGTCTATTAGCCAATCAGGTATTGATGCTACGCCACGTGCTCCTCAAAAGCTAAAACAGGTCACGTGCTCCTCCACAGCCAAACTACTAACACTTTCCAAAATACATGCGGTCCCAGGGCGCAAGTAATGGTGAGTTATGTACAACTTCCCGTCATCAGTAACGATAGTTAAATACCCGCTAATCTTTTAACAAATACAATCAAAACAAAAACAAGTTAAATGGTTTTCTGCGGCCAGATAGTTTACAGACCAGTATTGTTAAGGATGTATTTTTCTGCAGTTGGATGCTGATCGAATTCATTCCGGTGTATGCTTATTAGTCCAAATAATTCAGGTACGTATATTAATACACGTACATTACCTGAAATAATAATTATTGTACTCTACAAATGAATATCGAAACAATTTAGACTTGACGATATCGGGTCTTCAGAGTTCAAATACAGGATCAAAATTATAGTGTCGGAAAAGTTTTACTCTTTGGCTAGGTAATCCCGGATGAAATATGTTGGGAACAAATTTATGTACACCGAAGTAAACCTGGTGCTCGCTAAGAAAGTATATGGTGCGGACACCATCAATGTTCTGCTCCAATTGGTGTACATTGCATATTAATTCATCAATGCATATGTCCACAACGGCATTGAATTAAATTCTGATTTAAACTTGCTTCCTTTATTATCGGAGATCGGGTATACTACCGGTTAATTTAAACTTGAAACCTGTCTGTAACAGTTCATGTACAGTGGTATTCTTCGGTGTAACTAGTATTGCTTTTCCTCGTACCGCTTGCTGTAGAAGATAAAATCTAAAATAGACGAGATGAAACAATAACTCCGAGAAGAGTGAATCTTTTTTTTTTTTTTTTTTTTAGGATTCAAAAACAAGATTAGATCTACAAGCTACTGCTTTTCATGAAAAATATCTCAAATAGTATCCATACTTAAAAAAATGTTCTCAATTGCTTCGAAATACTGCATTAGTCAGGTTCTCGACTATCTTACAGAATGGTGATATAAACTTGAATACGAAAGCCAGACTGAAGATTAAATTATTCTGGTTCTCGACGTGAAAGCCAGACTGATCATCCATAGCCAAATTACTTAACACAATCCATATTGTCAAATACCCACTTACCTTTTAACTATTAACAGAAGAAGATGTGAACTCATTCAGGCAAAAACAAAAATGGCGGAGTATGCGGTGTACTTAAACTGGTTCCTGTTTCATGTTGCAGTGCACCAAAGGCTTTGTACAGACTAGTCAACGGGAACCAGTTTACGACATGTACTTTCACGAATAGCCAATCAAATAACCTATATCGCCATTATCCAATCAAAAGGTGGGTTTGCCTAAAAATAGTTATAGACTCATAAATATATACCCATAAACAACTGAACAACTTTATATCCATGACTAAAATTCATCTATGAAATCAAAGATGTCTAAGAAACTAAAACCGACCTAAACCATGCTGCTGAACGACGTTTGGTAAAACATTCACATTTACCTGTATTTCTTACGTTATTTCGAATAACACTTAAAATTGCCCTGCTGATTGCTGAATGCGATGCACAGTAATAACTGAAACATTCCGTCCAATCTGCTTTACATGTTTCACAATGTTTCTGTACAACAGTTTTTGGCTTCAAAGCCCTGATATAATTTCCTCATCTATTCAATACAATTTCTTTCTAACCAGATTGAATTTTGTATTCAAATACGTTGAATGAGTGTATGATGCACTACTTTACATGAATTAAAGGGGCATGCCCTGGAACTGAAGTGTCTCGAACAGCAATCAAATTGGTATCATTTTAATGCCTAAATCAATTAATGAAAGCCCTGTAAAATATTTACAAAATATCCCGCTAGTTTACTCAAAATACACATTTCAAGATTTACCAAACCTGCCGATTTCGGCCTCAGAAATTATTCGTCATTTTCACAACGGGATCTGTCAAAACTGAAAACATCGCGGAAAAAATGTCAACAAACTGAAATGGTAAATATTGCTCATGTTATGTTCACTTGAAAGGCAGCGCACATGCTCAGTTAAACTCTCAGACGTATCGAAAATAGCGTTGTCGGCAATAAAAGGCTTACAGCCTTTTATTCAAACCGACATACAAATACCGACTCGCGTGTTATAGGGTCATTTTTGAACGCTCATTCTTCTTTGACTTTTCGGTAATAATTGATTTTACAAGTGACAAACGCATTTTTGGTGTACGAAAAAAAAGACACAGCAGTTCCTGGGCATGCCCCTTTAATCGCTTAAAACAAGTTTTTGTAAACTGTAAAATCTTGCAGGTGAGTTTAAATAGCGTTTAATAATAATTTGAATACCTCTCTTTCTTAGTTTCACTAGAATCACCTTTAAAATATTATATACAAATTTATTTACGACATCATCAGTAAATGACTGTTTTTAGAACATGTTTTTAATTCAGACTTATCAAAAACTTTAATCAATTTGTTGTTTGTTCTGTTATGTGCCAAAAAGTCACTTGTTCTGAGGCATTCTTTATTTTCGATAATTAAACTTGAAGGGATAGGGATTCATTCAATGTGTGTTATAATTAACAGACGTTTGGTGTGATATTTGATGAATAAATGAACAGTGGGTGTGACAGAATATAACTTCTGAAAACGGAATAGATCGCCTGTTTTAATAAATATTAACGTGAATAATTCCAGTAAGTATATTGGTATTTTATTTATTTTACATAGTTTTTACTGCGGATAACTTCTACCTCCTACGTGTCTGTTTATGGCATCTAGCAGACATAACGAAACTCCGCAAATCGTTGAATATGGTTATATATCAATCGATACTATTTTTTTAGACATTTCCCTTGATATGGCTAGTTTTTTTTTTAATTGTTTTTGTTTGATATAATTTTAATACTTCAGTTAACTCTTGATAATTAATTTTTCCTAATAAAGTCAATATTCTATCAGCGTCAACTGTGATAAAGTATGTGGTGTTTTAACTGTATTCAAGGTAAATCAAGGTCAAAGTATAATATCCCACATACTGTACTTTTCTGACGTATCCGTTCAGTGCTGCACAAACATATTAACACAATATTGACCAATTATTACTATTTCATTGATAGTTACCTCGGATACTTTAATCTATTTCACTGCTCAATTTTAAACTTATTAAAAAATATTAACTTCTTTTGATGGTGGATGGTGACCTATATCTTTCTTTATCAGATTAGATTGATACTGATATATTGTATATTTTTCCAATGATTTTTCATTGACTTGGTTGTTCCTTTTCTCCAATCTTTGAAAAATGGCTTACTCCCGTAGACCGCGGTGTAAATTTAGAGACGAAATAACTGAGATGAAAAGACATTGTTTAAAAATTGCCATGGTAAATCATTTTCAATCATGCGAACCTGTAAAAATTATAAACATTTCTAAAATATGTCTAATTTTTGCGTTTCACTTATACGAATTCTTCACAGAGCTTTGATTAATTTGACCAAAACTGAATTGGAATAGTGACATACATGTACATGTGTATACGTTTTCTTATTTGACACTTTGTGGTACAAACGCATTTCTTTCAGCGAAAGATGACAAATGTATAAATATAAAGATAAACCGCTAGGGTGGTAATTTATTTGAATGTATACGAAAACAGCGAAAATACAAAAAAAAAGAATGAAATGCTAACGCTAATAGTACTAAATCAGCTTTTTTTACCAAAACATGGCAGAAATGATTGTAAACTCGGCATGGAAAATCGGATGACTTACACGCGGACACGTGAAGGTTTGGAATGCATCAAGTTCGGTTATTTTGCAGTCATAATATAGATAGATAGATAAATCTTTATTTTTTATTTATGCCGATGGCACATCATCATAATACATATATTTACATACATGCTATTATACGTGGACAGTAAATGAGTAACATTAACGAACAATCCCTGATTCTCGCACACACACTCGCACACACCTACACACATGCATACACCATCACCCTTAAACATCAAATATCAAATAGCATACAAGAGTAAATAAATACATAAGCGGAGAAAGAACATACATAATGCGTAGCAAATAGACAAATAGTATTAGAAAGACATTTTGTATCGACAAGTATAATGGAAAGGATGTATAAAAAATAAACTCAATATTGTGTATCAAATGCAATTAGACGCATTTTTGACGCTTGCAATATATAATTACTTAATTTTAATAATATATTTTTATTGTTACTATTCAAAAGGTCTAAAAATTTAGCCATGCTAGGATTGTGATAATAATAACGTGGAATGTATTTTTTACGTATATCTTCATATTTGCTACATATGATAATAAAATGAAATTCATCCTCAATGTCTTGTTTTGAACAAAGAATACATTTACGTTTAAAAGAGAACAATTTTGACATATAATGAGGAATATTGAAATCAACATTAACAAACATATATAGAATACTCAACGCACAATTAGTAGAAACATCGTAATACCATTTTTGCACAAAACAATCGATAACTGTTTTCTTGAATAATTGTATAAAATGATTAATTTGGACACTATGGGGGTTTTCAAAAACATATGTAAATCCATACTCGTCTAATAATGTTTTCACATTAGTTACCCAATTGTTGGATCCATTTAAGTGATGATAAAAAGCATCAAGATAAACAGTGTATAATAAAGTGTTTTTAGAACGAATCAACTTAAACCAGTACTTCAAAATATATACATAACACGAAACATATAACGGGTATCTACCTAACTCTCCATAAATGGCCGAGTTACTTGCTGTTTGTTTAACACCTAACAAAGATTTACAGTATTGTAAATGTATTCTTTCTAGATCTTTAGATTTGGTAAACCCCCATATTGTACACCCATAATTTAAAATAGAGCCAACAAATGAATAAAATAATTGCATAGCTACATGAGGTTGTACATCAAATTTGTTAACATTGTTTAAAAGTATATACATGGCCTTCAAAGCTTTGGATCTTATACATTTCGCGTTTAATACAAAAGAGCCTGTATAATTAAACATTACCCCTAGATAATTAAAATCATTGACGGTATCTAAAGTTTTACCATTGTACCTCCATACTTCAGTATTTTTTAATTTACACCTCTTGCGAAAAACGATAATTTTTGTTTTATTGGTGTTCACTTCTAGACCCCATTTTCCACAGTACTGATGCAAATTATCAAGGCTTTTTTGTAATTCGTCGACTGTTTCACCAAAAATTACCATGTCAACTGCGAATAGCAAAATCATTATACATATTTCATTGATTGATAATCCACATGAAGAGTCTTTACGCAGTATACATAATATAACACGGCTATATTCAAACGAATGAGGTGTGAAGTTTTCATTTTAGGTCAGTGTTTGTCTTGTTCTAAAGAAGAACGGACATGTATCCCGCCATTATCCCATATATCGATTCATTTTACGACGCTCTAAACACACGCCCGTTTAACTCATCACGAGTGTAATTTATCCTTCGGCAAAAATATTGAGGAGCTTTCGTCCTCGTTATGAGCACCCATATTGTATGTCAACAAGGTTAGTTTCTCCAATCTTTTCAAGAATACAGGCCTTTGTGTAAAAATATCGTTTTACAAATAATGCATATTTCCAAATGGAATATTTTTTTAAAATCAAATTCCTTTGCTATCGGTGACTTACTAAAATGCCGTGAGCTCCATAACTGTCATAGTTCCCGTTCCCATTCTCACTCTATTGTGTGCTGTAAGATTTGGGACGGAAACCAACTAGTTTAGCATAAAATAGTTCTACTTTCGGCTTTCGTTCAGTAGGTCAGTAATTTCTTTACAGAAGTATGCATGTAATTACATTAATCTACTATTGATGTATGTCTTATATGTGACTTTTTGACATGATGTGTAAATCAGTGTTAAGGTTTATATCCATAACGCGTATCGATCGATACTATCGGTTAGAGCTATATATAGTTGGATAAATTCTAAAAATAGAATGTGGGGTTTTCCATTCGAAGTGCAGTGAACAGAATGGCGGTACACATAAATTTGCGAAGAAATAACAGTTATTGTGAAGTTCGCAATTATTATGTTGGTTCACAGTGTGTGAAGGGTATTTTGGTGTTAAGACAGAAGGATCGTAATGGAACTAATGAAATCGTGCGATGTCGGTATATTCCGTAGCGAGATCGGCAAATATCGCCGTATAACGGCTCGTTTCCGAATAACTATAATTTTCTACAATAAACTTTTACTTTCACTTCAAAACCTGTCATATAGTCCAACATCATGATATTAAGTTTCAATATAATTCACATACCAATTATATAGATTTTCTGAAAAAAATCTTAAACTACGAGTAATCAATCGATAGTGGTTTATGTCAGTTCATTTCTATTATCGATAGCAATTTTGTTCCGAGTATGGACTTGAACTAAAAACATGGAAAATCGAAAAACTCTTCAAAACCAGATTATCACTAAAAGAATTATGTAGGTCGATTCTAACACTGTAGTGTGCATTTAAAGTGATATGTGGTCATAATCAAGATATATTATTAAAATGGAGCGTTTTGAAGATATTTTCGGCATGTACTAAATCAGTAAATACGACAGCAACAATGCTTATTTTGGTACCGATGGATTCGGAAAATTATTATAGGCTGGATAATGGGCTACATAAAAATCTCGAAACATCTGATAACTTAGACAACCATCATCCTAGGTTGATGGAATTTAGCACATGAATATCAGAATACGTACATAAATAGATGGCAATATTGAGATGGTACATGTTAATTCCTAAGGATGAATATCCATCAACTGTACAGTTCCTAATTTAGAATTTCTCCTAACAGTCATTGTTGTGTTGCGAGCAACACCAGTGACTTGTCTCATTTGAAAAAAATCAAGTTCCGACAGTACTTTCAGTACTTTGATTATTTACAGTAATCACATAGACTTAATTTAACAGTTTTTCTAACATGAAGGTCACATACCTCGATTTAATTTTTCGTCTGAAATATATATTGTGTTTTTTTTAAAGTTTGTTTACATGATTTTTAGTATAGAAAGATAACCTTAAATATCATAATATACTATTCTGCATTTCAGATGCTCGCTGCTTTATTCAATGTGAGTGTTTACAGCAAGAAATAAGATAAGGATATTTATTGCACTGTTTACTTTAAACTTAAATCACTCGGTAATCTATTGAATAATGGGTAAGCATGCCATACAACTGGGATCAAGAACCCCCCCGCTGTCTGAGCACCAGATCTATAGTATCACTCCAGTTATAGAAATGTTTACTCTATTCATTCAAAGGAGACAGTAACTGTTGACAATGAAAGTAGCATAAGGCATGTTAATAGTGGTTTTGTTCGACCTCTAATTATTGAAAATATTTATTTGTTCCGATTACCATCCCCCAATAATAACATTTTAGAGGGGCACAAATTATCCAAATTGACACACTATTTTAATTCCATTCTCCGCGACAAATGACCCACTGAAGTGTTATGAGTAAAACAAATACATTTAGCAATACCGCGTAGCCTAAGTGTTTGAGAGATTAAAGGCAATAGATTCGTAGGTACAGTTTTAATTATCACGGTACCTAATCCGGATAGGACCACAGCGATCTCGCCTCGCGACTTTTTGACTGGCCCAAGAAAAAAAAACGCGATATTTCATGTTACGATTTCGCGGCTTTTTTCTGGCCAATTTACACTGTTAAGTATTGCAATTTCGCCCCATAAAGCTCAAAATTTGACGCGGTTTTTTCTTGGGCCAGTCAAAAAGGCGCGGGCCGAGATCGCTGTGGCCCAATTGGGATTCAACATCACAGGGAAGTTTTGTCACGTGTCGTTACAATTTGTACTGGTCTTATGATTAGAAATGAGACAATCGATTTGATAGTACGACATTGGTTATGTATCATTTCAGAATAAAACTACAGTCCTGCACAATATTTGTTCCCATTGTTTCTTTTGAGACGACCATCAAGTTTATCCGAACTACGGTGTCCGTCACCGTCTTTATTCGCAAATCTCTGACAACCCATAACGATTAGACACGGTAAGCTTCAAGGAAACATTATTGCTATGGGTACAGATCTTCCCTAATGTCAGAGGTCCGTGCCTGTCCTAGTGTTCGATTACGTATCTAATTTGGAATGGTAGGTTCTTCTTCGATGTCTTGCTGATTGATATAATAATAAGAACAAGGTTGATGAGAGATACTCAATTTAACTCAATTATCTTCGACACACACGAAATATTTCATAAATATTCCTGCGCTGTGGGTAGTTATCTCCATTTTAGATGAAAAGCTTTCTTCACGTATGATGGTTTACATCATTTACTAGTTTAACTCCACCAGTCAGTATGGGGTTTCAAAACCATGAATTGAATAATAAACAGACATATAAAGATTCGTGTACGTTGTGCTTCATTTATTAGTTATTATGTGATGATTTTCGACAGTTTTTGTATAGGTGTCTCTCAATAAAATTATTACCATCGGAAATTCGAAAGCACGTATCGTACCACTGACTGGGAGTTTACGCGCCTTGGTGCTTTCATCAAGTTACTGTCATTGACATTGGTGTCATCACTGGTTTAATACTTGGAATAATGTAGATTATAAGTGCTCATGCATTATCTACGATTCATCGGTATGTCTGATTGATGGTTGGATTTGTGACAATGCTTGTTGCAATTTTTAATGGTAATTACATTGTTTGGTGGTTACTTAGTCGTCAGCTATATGACTGAATGCTTGGCACAAATGTTCAACTTCCGTTACTCGTAAAGACTACCGTTCTAGATAGTTCGGTGGGATGGGTTCACTCCACCCTTGTTTCCCTTGTTACCACCTCCGTCGTTAATATTCCAATCTTATTTTCAGACATATATTTGTGGGTTTTAAATACAAACTTTACCATCGCGTCTAATTTATATATTGTCTCACGAGTATAATAGTTTCTCGTAGTTTTATACTTCTTTGGATAAGTTGCCGGCTCATTGTGGAAGAGTAAGATAGTACTGATAAGAATACAGCACAGGAATACACACAGTGCCTTAACCAATTGATCCCAAACCAGAAATTGCGGTGAGATGTAATGCCCGCCTGTTTGTAATCAAAGCTCTGAAGGTTCTGATGTTGTTCGGAACTACAAATCAGTCAAATGTTGATTTCTATGTAGGGTGGGTTTAGGAAAACGACCGATAGTTCGCGCATGAATTTAATGCAGACATAAGTACTACCAACGCTTTTCTACACCCGCTATGCAGTTGTTCCCGTTCCATGTGCTTTCAGTACTTGTTTTCCACCTGATCACCAAAAGGAGTTCAGCAATTAGCATAATATTATATATAGTTTACATTACCTGCCACTTTGAATACTCAACTTATGCAGAATGTAATAAATCATACACGAAGACATGCTCGAAGAAAAAGGTTAAACATTACAAGCATTAAATGAATCGATTAAAACTTCCCAATGAATCACTTTTTAAATATCTAGCTGACTCACAGTTATCTTCGCATCGTCCATGAATTCTATAATGACTTCGATACGTTTACAAAAGAAGCTAGGAACCTGACTAAATTAGCATATACAGCGCGAGAATTATGACGTCATCCCACTTGAAATGTGTGTACTGATAGTAATTATTGTAGTAACCCGAGGGAGAGGATTGTTTAGACTTTTTACGACTGATTTGTATTGCTAGTTTAAGATATTGTAAAGCCATATAATTTTAACTTAAATGCACGTTATATTTGAATTTGTATTTGTAAAGTTGTTACCGTATTTCAGAAAACGCTCAGTTTTCATTGAAAACCTGCATACCGAACAGCTTCCATTAATTTAACCTTCCGCCTACGAACATAGTTTCATTTTTTTCAGTTCAATGGCATAAATACAAATTCAAATAGTACGTGCATATAAGTCAAAATCAGATGGCTATGCAATATCGTTAACGAGCAATACTAGACAGTCGTAAAAAATCTAAACAATCCTGTCCCTCGGATTACTACAATATTTACTATCAGTACACACATTTCAAGGAATGATGACGTCATAATCCTCGTGCTTTATAATTATGCTAATTTGTCTGGTTCCTAGCTTCTATTGTAAACGTATAGAAGTCATCATTGAATTCATGGACGATGCGATGATAACTGTGTGTCAACCAGATATTTAAAAAAAGTGGTTCATCGGGAAATTGTAATCGATTGATTTAATGCTTTTTCTTTTTCTTCGAGTGTGTCTTCATGTGTGAGATATTACATTCTGCAAAAGTTGAGTATACAAAGAGGCAGGTAATGTAGACTATATGATATTATGCTATTTGCTGAACTCCTTTTGGTGATCAGGTGGAAAACAAGTACTGAAAGCACATGGAACGGGAACAGCTTTAACAACTGCATAGCGGGTGTAGAAAAGCGTTAGTAGTACTTAAGTCTGCATCGAAATTCATGTGCGAACTATCATTCGGATTCAAAAACTCACCATACAAAGAAATTCAACTTTTGACTGCTTTGTAGTACCGAACAACAGCAGTACCTTCAGAGCTTTGATTGAAATACGGTAATAACTTTATTGTTCGTACCGAACAACAAAAACGACAGTGCATGTGTTATTTGTATAATACACGGACATATTTTGACATTATAGATAGGCAAACTTGTCATATCATGTTAAGAAAAACAATATGTTTTCGGAGGTAATACCTGATATTGAAGCTTTTCGCCAATTATTGCAACAAACAAAGTAATTAATGTAAATGTCTATTGTTATTTTGACAATCGTCGATTACACGCGTAACTCTTTCGTATAAGGGTAGAATTGCATAATTATTCATCATTAAACTGATTGTTAAAGGTGTCTACTTACCAAATTGTGTAACAAACACTGTCATCAAGAGCAGATCGAATACAGTAACCCTCCTGCATATGATCTGTACAGATCTTGCGATTGCAATTAACCATATCTTGCGATAGTATGTATGCGCATGTCCAAGATGGCGGACGTGAAAATTTGCTCATAAAATGAATATGAATATTGAGTGTCATTCTAGTGTATTAAAGGATACTGTGGATTAAAACGTTCACAAAGTAACTATATGTGAGTGTGATGATATGGTGTATACAATGGTATGACGAGAAAACGTAAGAAAGACATTATATCACCAGGAGAAAACAAAGAGACCAAACGAAAAATGGCGGCAAACACTTCGCAGTCTACTCCACAACCTCCAGCAATGAATACGGCAAGTAATGTTAACAATACAGGACAAGCATTTATGATTCCTCCCATTACGCCGCTACCAAATATGTATGGATCTCCGTATTACTTAAATACTCAGACGTCTCCTATCCTACCCCACCCACCACAACCATCTATGACTCATGATTTTCAACAAATTTTACAAAGGCTTGAGAGTATGGATGCAAAACTAGGCCAATTAAGTTCTATACAATCCAGTATAAAGAATATCACTAATCGCCTAGATAGCATGGAAAGCAAAATCCTCGCAATTGAAACCAGCCAAAACTTCGTGTGTGAAAAATACGATGAAACCAACGTGCGAGCCGAAGAGAACACACAGCATATTTCAAAATTACAGAACGAAGTTAAAGCTTTAGCACGAGAAAATAATGAACTGAAGGCAAAACATGAGTACTACAATGAAAGCATAATAGATTTAAAGTGTAGATCCATGCGTGACAATTTATTATTCTTCGGTATTGCGGAGGGCTCTACGTCTAACATTCCGGGATCAGAATCAGAAGACTCGCAATCAGCCTCCGTAACTGGTATCAATGGTAATCCTCTTGAGTCTACATCGTCAACCCCTAATACCGACACGGGAGCTAACTTTTCTTCAGCTGAAAACTGTACTGAAAAAATACTTACCTTTTGCAGTAAAGTGTTGAAAATACCTGACACGAACAATAATATAAGGATAATTCGTGCACACCGAATCGGTCGACAGTACGATAATAAAATAAGACCAATTGTTGCCAAACTCGATACTGATTCAAAAATGATGATAAAAGATGCTCTCAAACGTGTTAAGCTACACGGTACTAATTTCAATGTGTCTGACCAATTTCCACAGGAGGTTAAAGATCAACGTAAACAGCTTATTCAAGTTATGCTAGAAGCCAGAAAAGCTGGGAAGCGTGCAGTACTAGTGCGTGACAAGTTGTACATCAACAATGCATTGTATGACCCTAATATTCGTCAATAGGAATCCAGAGAAAAGCATGACTCAACACTTCGCATAACATCATGGAATATAGAGGGTTTAAATTCATCTATAGATGATAGTGATTTTCTTAATTATGTTCTTAATTATGACATAATATTTTTATGTGAAACATGGCAAAAACGGTCCAATAATTTTTCACTTGAAGATTATACATGTATATCTGTACCGAGACCAGAAAGTATGAAAACTAAATTGAGAGGTCATGGCGGTGTTTGTTTATTCTACAAAGACAGTTTACATAAAGGAATAGATTTAGTTGAAACTGACGATTCTGGATTGATAGTGATAAAGTTGTGCAAGTTGTTTTTCGGATTTGAAGACGATTTATATATTTGTTTTATCTATGTACCACCTAGTAACTCTTTTTATTATTATTCACACGATATTGGTTTTTTTGAAATGCTAGAAAATGTTTTACTTAGATACAATGAATTAGGCAAAGTTTCGATTATTGGTGATTTAAATGCCAGATGCGGTGAGAGAGATGATTCACTGTTAAGTGTCAATAATGAAAATGATGTATTCTCAGAAATAGATGATGATAGTATATGTACGGAAAATATTCCGGCAAGATTTTCCCTTGATAAAAATGTCAATGCATCTGGGAATAAATTGTTAGCACTGTGTTCAAGTAGCGATTTGAAAATAGTTAATGGTCGAATTGGTGATGATGCTGGAGTAGGAAGCTACACTTTTTTATCAAATAATGGTGCCAGTCTTATTGATTATGTTCTCATGCCTTTTGACTGTTTTCATTACATAAAGAATTTTGTAGTTCATGATTTATACACTTGTTCTCATCATGTGCCAATACAAATTGATTTATCATGTAATAAGAAAGATGTAAATGTAAATTTTTCAAATGATGTAAACTATGAAAAATTGATATGGTCGAAAGATAAAACTGAACGTTTTGTTAACATAATTCATTCAGAAAATCATAACTTATCTTCTATTATTGATGATATTGTGTCAACAAATGTTCAACTTACCACTGGTATAGAACAATTCTCAGATATCCTTTATAAGAATGCTTTTTCTGTTTTTGGCAAGACATGTAACATCAAGAATTATAAATATAAACGTAAATTTAAAAGTCCTTGGTACAACAAGGAATGTGAAACTGCTAGGCGTAATTTTTGTGCAGCAAAATCAAATTATCGTAAAATTAAATCGACAATTAGTCACGATGCACTTATCAATACACGTCGGGTATATAGACAAGTAAAGCGGAAAGCTCGTGCTATTTTTAAGGCCAAACAAAAAAGTTCTTTTCACCAGCTTGCTATGTCCGATCCTCAACAATTTTGGAAAGAATTGCAAAAGCTTAAACCAAAAAAATCACAAAAGACTAATATCACGAAGTCAGATTTTTTAAATCATTTTAAACATGTTTTATCTGATGACAATGAGTTTTCAAATAACGACATTGAAAACGAGATAAATAATAGTAATATTAATGATATTCAACATAATGATTATCTTGATAGTAGGATCACTGAAACCGAAGTATTAAGGGCAATTTCGTCATTAAAACGGGGTAAAAGTGGAGGTATAGATTGCCTAATACCCGAAATATTTATTGATTGTAAACATTTACTCACGCCGTTACTATGTAAACTCTTTAACTTTATGTATACAACTTGTTCGTACCCGGATAATTGGACTAAAGGTGTCATTGTTCCAATACCAAAGAAAGGTGATCCTAATGACGTTAATAACTACAGGGGAATCACTCTTACATCAATTTTTTCAAAAATATTTTCGGTGGTGTTGGATAATAGATGTCGTAATTGGGCTGATCAAAATTTGACGTATTTAGTGTCGGAGAATTACGCTTATTTCTTATATTATTTGCTGATGATACTGTTTTATTTTCTTATTCGAAAGAGGGATTGCAACATTTATTAAATAATCTGTATACATACTGTACAAAATGGGGAATTAACGTCAACATTGACAAAACAGTTGCTATGGTATTTAAGAAAGGTAATAATCCGGAAAATGTAGATGTATTTTATAATGAGCGAAAATTAAGGATCGTTACAAAATTTACTTATTTAGGTGTCTGTCTTTCAGCTAATGGTTGTTTTTATCAATCCCAAAAATCATTAGCACAGCAGGCAAATAGAGCCTTGTTTTCAATCTATTCTTTATATGAATCTGTTCCATTTTGTATTACAGAAAAGATAAAACTTTTTGACTCGATGGTAACACCTATTTTAAACTACGGATGTGAAGTTTGGGGCTTTCACAAATCGTTAGATATAGAACGTATACATTTAAAATTTCTTAAAAAACTATTATGTGTTAGACAACAAACTACTAATGCTACAATATATGGAGAACTTGCCCGAGTACCAATGAGTTTAATACGCAAAAAAACGAATTATTAAATTTTGGTTTAAAATAATAAACAATCAAGATACATTGATATTCAAATTATTCAATATGCGTGATCAAAATGGTAATTTTATTAATACGTGGGCAAATGAAGTTAAAATTTTATTAAATAATCTAGGATTTTCTTATTTATGGAACAATATTAATGTATCAAAAGAGCAAATGTCAAGTTTAATTAGATGTTTATATGATCAATATTATCAGAAATGGTTCAACGAAATAAATACTCTATCAAAATTGGAAAGTTATCGTATATACAAAACTCATTTTCAGGTCGAACAATATTTAAATATAAATAATGATAAATACAGAATAGCCTTAACAAGATTTAGATGCTCCTCTCACAATTTATTAATTGAAGAAGGTAGACATAGGAGTATTCCAAAAGAACAACGATTGTGTAATAAATGTAGCATGTTAAGTATAGAAAACGAATACCATTTTTTATTAGTGTGTCCATTTTATAGAAATTTAAGAAAAGACTATTTACCTAAGTATTACAATCATTGGCCAAATATTTTTAAATTCAAAAAATTGTTAAACGCATCAAACATTAATTTATTAAATAAATTATCGAAATTCATTTATTTAGCAAATATATTAAGAGCATAATTGATATTGTTATTCATAAGTATTTGTAATGCATTATAATGCTTTTCTCATTTTCTTTGTACTTGTATTTTGTTATCGCCATCTTGTTTGTATCATTTTGTAAATGGCGATAAACTTGTAAAAGTTTATGCGAATAAATCTATTGTATTGTATATTGTATTGTATTGATATTCATTTAGGATTTTTTTAACAAATTTACTGTATTTAATGCATTTTCAAGGACGTTAAGACAAGCAGTCACCATGAGAGAAGTTATTAAGGGGTAGTATCATTATGTAGACCTGAAAAATTGAGGTTTGATATATCAAAATAAATCTGGATCTAGTGAATTTATAGGGAATGCTTACAAAAGAAGGGAGGAGGTCAGCGCTATGTACTTTTCAGAAATGATTTGATTCTTGTTAGTTCAGTTTAAGTTATCGGTTCTGACTTTATATGCTAAGAAACGTAAAACATTATTTTAACTTATTTATAATGGTTAAATATCATACTTTAATACCAAGCAATAGAAAATTCTAACCGAACGCGGAAAGATAGTGTTTTATTGCGATAAACAATAAATCCCTTTATCGACCATCTTTAACGTGTTGGCAGTGTATGGTATGTTTATGTTACAAAAAAAAATATTTGAAATAAATAAATTACCAAGAATGACTAATGAAGAAATAACACAGTTCGATAATTTATGTGTTTTGTTGTGAAATCCACATTAATTTATGTTTAAGTTACTTAATACTAATAATGAACATAATGATGAACCCACTGTAAAACTTTGGGAGAGTACGAAAGTAAATGATTTTATAAATAAACTTGATATGAATAAAATACAAAGTATACAAGACGCTCTTGAAAATTGTACAAAAGTAAGTATTTGCAACCAACAAAATGTCGACAAAATAGTCATAGATAAATCATCTTTATTTTTAAAGACAGCAAGTGAATCGTTTGGTCATACGCAAATTAATAATAATCATAACAACAATACAATTAATACTGATTGCTGGTTTGTACCAATGTGTAAGAAAGCAAGAAAATATTTTCATACGGCAAAATATCTTTATAAAGAAAAAACGATACAACAAAAGAAAATTTAAAAAGAACAGAACAGAACATATACTTTATTAACTTGTACAACATGTACATCGTTATAACATATATACAGAATATATATACACAAAAACATACATACTAATTTCTACACAATAACATAAATACACACGTCATATTCTTGAGGATGAGCAAATTACTATAATAATATAAAGTGAAACTGAAAACTATATAAACCATGTTACCTATTAATTAAATTATTTCTACAATTGAAAGAAAGTTTAATAGATTTACTCAATTTTAGCACAGTATTTCTATCATTACATTTTAATAATTCAATTAGTTTTTGCACTCTTGTTCTTTGGTAAAAATATTTATCGATAAAAACACATCTTAGATCATGAAAACATGGACATTTACAGACAAAATGAAGCTCGTCATCTATGTCATTAGTATCACAATAAATACAAATACGTTCATTTCTTGTTATTATATTTGTTCCATATCTGCCTGTTTGTACTCTTAAGGAATGAGATGAAACTCGAAAACGGGCAAGGCAGTTTCTCAAATCATTAGGTAAATCGTCAAGATAACTTTCATAACCAAACACTTCTTTAATATGATCATACAATAATAACATCGAATTAGAAGATTTTTTATTATACCATTCTTGCAAGAAACAATCGATTAACATTTGTTTAAACAAATTCACAATTGCTTTTCATTTACAACAAATGGGTTTTCAGATACATAATTGAATCCATGATGACATAACAACCTTTTAATATTTGACACCTAATTTTTCTTTCCATTAATACAATCCACATAAGACACTTGATATACATTTTTATAATAATATTATCTGTATTTATTACTTTAAACCAATATTTAATTATACGTAAAAATCTAGATATATACAATGGGTACCTCCCTGATTCTCCATAGACGGCTGCATTTTGATGTATTCATTTTCACATTAAGGATTTTTTTAAAAACTTTAGGTGTATTCTTTCAATTTCTTTTGCTTTACCAAAACCCCAGATTTCTGCAGAATAACTAAAAATAGACCCGACAAAAGAATCAAATAACTGACAAAGAATTTTCGGTTTCATCTTAAATTTTCTACAATTAATTAAAAGAACATTAAGGTGGATCGCGGGTTTCCTCCAGAGAAATGGTCATTTTTAGACGTCAACGTACAATAACGAAATTCTGCATGAACAACATTTAAGGTATTGGCTAACGCAGAAATGATATATTCAAATGATATTTCCATGGTAACCGCTCAAAAGCGCACCTATCGGAGCGATATGTTTTTCGTTGATTTTCGCGTTATTTCCTGTACTGCTCGGATAATCTTGTGTATTAAGTTATGCAATTTAAATAAATGCAATGCTGGATCATTTACAAATCCGAAAAAGTCAGTATGTTACATTTTGCTGCCATTAAATATTAAAAGACGTCGAGCAAACTCTCTAGGGGTAGCAATTTACAATGCCAAAAATTGAGACATTTTTCTCTCAGTCGCGTCAGTAGTGAAAAAACAGCCCGATGTCAACGTTTTTATACAAGATCGGTGTGACGTTGCGACTTTTTAGTTGTTACTGACATATTTTGGCTTAACGTCACGTCAATCTTGAATTTTATGGCAACGTTTTTAGTTTTGTTCGTGTTTAAATAAGTTTCAATGGCGCGAAAACTAAGTCGGTGACCATATGTTTTTGTTTTTTTAAAGTCTTCCAAATTATTTTAAGAATCTCTACTGAGTTTTAAGAAAAATTCATCGGGCCGTTTTTTCACTGTTGACGCGACCGAGAGAAAAATGTCTCATTTTATGGCATTGTAAATTGTCACCCCTACAGAGTTCGCTTGACGTCTTTCAATATTTAATGACAGCAAAATGTAACATGATTGACTTTTCCTGATTTGTAAATGATCCAGCATTGCAGTTATGTAAATTGCATAACTTAATACACAATATTGTCGAAGCAATACAGGAAATAACGCGAAAATCAACGAAAAATATATCACTCCGCTAGATGGCGCTTTTTACCGGTTTCCATGGAAATATCATTTGAATATATTATTTCTGTGTTAGCCAATACATTAAAGGTTGTTCATGCAAAACTTGTTTATTGTACGTTAACGTCTAAAATAATGACCATGTTTCTGGAGGAAACCCGCGATCCACCTTAAGTGCTTTTAAGGCTTTACCAGTTAATTGCTGTTGATTCAAAGAAAAATTGCCCGTATAATTAAAAACAGTCCCCAGGTAAGTAAAATCGTTAACAATTTCTTATGTGTACCTCCCCTTGTCGTAGCCCAGCAGCATATTCGAAAAAGTCAGAATAAGTATTACATGATCGTCCACACGATTTAACCTTATCATACATATCTTTTATTATTCTCAATATTATACCATCGATTCCAACCTTGTACAATTTCATCCATAATGCATTTCTATATATACAATCATATGCCATTTTTAAATCTACAAAAACACAATACAATCTCTTATTATCATTTATATATTTTTGAACAATATGCAGAAAGACAAAAAGTGCGTCAACTGTGGATCGACCTTTCCTAAAACCAAATTGTGCATCCGTAATAGTATTGTTTTGATAGCAAAAAGCAATAATTCGTTTATTTAAAACCGTCGTGAATAGTTTGGACATGCAACTTACAAGCGTTATCCCTCTATAATTTTTAACGTTATTTTTATCCACCTTTTTATGCAATGGCACGATCACCCCCTCCGTCCAAGACTTAGGAAAAAATCCACTATTCAGAATTGCATTAAAAATATCACACATATGTGCTGACAAAATATCCACAGATTCCATAAAATATTCGTTCAATAAAAAATCGTTACCACATGATTTATCTCTTTTTAACGTTTTAACGGCATGCATTATTTCATCTACAGTAATAGGCTCATTCAGGCTATTATCATCATCTTCATCAAAGTTTTGGTTAAAATCATAGTTTTCAACGAATTGTTCTTTGAAAAAGAAAGGCAAAAGATTATAAAAATATATATAAAGAAATTGCGTGAAATGAAAAGTAAAGAACCACGAAAATATTTGGAAATTTTAAACAGAAACTCAAATAAGAACAGCGAAGCGAACTTAACCGATCTCTATGATTTCTTTAGAAATGTTAATTTTGTAAATGACGATAACTCGAATCTTAATGATAGATTAGAATATAACTCAGCCGATGGAAATAACGATAATAACGAAGAAATAAATATTCCTATAACAGAAAACGAAATAGAATATGCAATTTGAAAAATAAACAAAGTTAGTGGGTGTGACAAATGTAAAGATATATGTTATGCTTTTAATCTCATTTATGATACTGGTATTATTCCAGAACTATGGACCATTGATATTATCAACCCCATATACAAAACTAAGGGGGATATAACTAAACCTGAAAACTATCGACCAATAACCTTGTTAAGCTGATTAGGAAAAGTTTTTACATGCCTGTATTCTAAATAAAAGAATAACAAATTATAATTATGTTGAATCTAATAATATAATTAATAATGCACAAGCGGGAATCAGAAGGGATTCTCAACAACAGACCATTTATTCGTATTACAACACATTATCCAATATCTCAATAATAACAATAAAGTTATTTTGCTCTTTTATCGATTTGAAACAAGCATTTGATACTATTCTGGAGAAATGGTCTAGGGAGAAATAAGGAAATTAAAATATAAATGGAAAATGTCTACAGGTTATTAAAAATGTGTATAGTAATATAAATCTTGCATCAAAATAAATTAAGACTTTTCTAACCTTTTCACGTGTAATATTGGCGTACGTCAAGGGAAAAACTTATCACCGTTGTTGTTTTCGGTATTTTTAAACAACCTGGACTCTTGTTTTCAAAATAGCAGTAACGATACAGTTATTATTGCTGAATCAGCTAACGATATGCAACAAGCATTAGATACATATTAACAATACTGTGTAAATTGGAAACTGAAAGTAAACACCTCCAAAACAAAAATAGTTTTTCATAAAGGAAGACCCGTGCATAATTTCACATTCAAATATTGAACCTAATATTGAGGTAGTAAATGAGTATAAATATCTTGGTATATATTTTAATAGAAGTGGCTCCTATTTAAACTGTAAAAAACATATAGCAAACCAAGGTACCAGAGTCAAGTACTAATGTATAGTCTTATACAAAGTTCAAAACGTCTTAGCCTTCCAGCTGGTTTACTAATCGAGTTATTTAATAAAAATACCAAACCAATTTTACTCTTTTGAGCAGAAATATTGGGATTTGGCAATCTAGATATATTAGAACGTGTACAATTACAATTTTTAAAACATATATTAAAGTTAAAGAGATCAACTCCTAATTGTTTCGTTTATGATGAAACTGCTGGTATGCCTTTCTGACTCGACATCGGCGAAATTACCTATAAAATAACTACATGCAGATAACACCAGTCAATTTCCATTATTATTCGAATGTTCTCAACTCAATTAAAAAAGGAAAAGATTTTTGAACCCATTTATTACTGTAGACCTAATATGTTTAAACTGGAAAATCTAATGTGCACAAAAATAAGTTGGAATTAAATAAGTTAAAATATGTAAATTTGTAAAATGTATAATCCAAAATGTGAGAATGTAACTCTTCCATTTGCTGAAATTGTTAAATTATTATTTTGATACGCTTTGACAAATGTATATTTTTCAGTATGACCAAATTTGTATACAACTAATCATGCTAGCAAATAAATACTTACTCATATAACTATTTTATCAGTGTTCAATCAACTATAGACAGTAAATTACAGGAAATAATTTGTAAAGTGGAACTTGTTTACGAAAATTATTAAGTACGAAATTCAACTGAGTAATTACAATAAAAACACACCGGAATTTTACGATAATGTAACATACGTAGATAACAGAAAGGTTATGCAGAAACTATCACTGTAAGTTGAAAATATCCGTTTTCAGTTTAGGTTTGGCTACACATTTGAAAGTAAACTAAAACTGGTTTCGATTAAAAGTGGATGGTAAACAAACGGGCAGTTTGAAGAAGCATCTTAAACTCCATGGTGACAGAAAACAATCTTTACTATGTTCCAAATATATTAAGTTAATGGGAACACACGCATATAAAGAAAGAAATTGTTCTTATCTCTTTTGTTATTCCCTCATTAGATTAATGTTGTCTTGCAGTGGAAATCATGGTCACGACACGCTAAGTTACGTCAATCAAGTCCAGTAACAGCAAGCTGACGCCCGATCCTAATAATAGGTGCTAGAATAATCTAGGAAAATTACGGTAAATGAACCAGAAAGGTGTAGACTATTTAGGACGTCATATTTGGAAATTTGGTTGATATTTAACTATTTTTTCATCTTCAGAATAGGCTTAGTGTACGGTTGGAAACGTTAGATCAGATGTCCTTAGAAAAATATTATAAGGTAGAAATCTGAATATAGCTAATCAAATTCCGTATGTGAGTGTGAGTATGGTCGGCCATTTTCCCGCGCTCAACTGCATGTAATTTCGGACGCATCAAGGGGTACTTTGTAAGGTTTGACAATCCAGTTTTACTGAACAAACGAGCAGTTGACAAACTAGTTGGAATCCAAACCTGTTTTGTTGCAAACAAAAGCACCCTAAAAGAATAAATTGAATATGGCTTAGGCGATATTGACAACATCTCGTCAATGACTGATTTGAAAAGTTTCCCTTCATTCGAAAAGTGTGTAAAAAGCGAAACGAGTTTAAAGGCGGAACATTTATTTAAAAGTGGTTGATGAGAAGTTTTAGATCGAAAGGGAGCTCAAATAAAACAAAAACGAATGGTGCCAAAGGCAAAAATAATAAAGTAACGTAAGTTTCGTGACAGGTGTCATGTGAGGAATCATGGTCGTGACCCATGTAGGGCTAGAACCCACGACCCCTTCGGTTGAGAAGAAGACTCATTAACCTCTCGGCTACCGATCCACATTTTTTGCTTCTTGTCTAAGGCGATTCTTGCCTTGAAATGCTTAAAAGTACCTGTAAAAGATAACATTTTGAAATATGTGTTCAGTGCTTAAAAATGAAGGATACAGCCCTACAGATCGTTGATGTTTTAACTCTAGCCAAACATCTTTTTATCCCAATCATGGATTTTGGCGAATCAATTGAATTAGCTGGTGTAGACAGTAGCTAGATGATACAGAGCACACCTTACAAGAACAGAGATAAATTGATTTGTCTCTGTCTGAAAGAACTACAATACAAAGACATACCTATGGTTACTACTTAATCATTTCTGTGATTAATTGTTCAGTTATATTATTAACAAAATAGCTGAAATAAACAACTTATAAACCCAATTGTATCGTTACTTTTAATCAGTTTCGTTCGCACTGAAAGACTAGTTATGGTAACACATACAATATAAGTATACAAAATATAGTTTAACGCTTGTCTTAAAATACATATTAACAAATAATTGGAAACAATTCGAAATAACTTCTTATATCATAATAGGCCACCTTCAAAACCTTGACTATCACGACTTGCTGATATCTTTTTGGACATTCACAAACGTGGAGGCATCCGATATTTATATGGATATTTTACGCTCTTATTCTCTTCTAATGAAATGAGGCACCTTTTATTTTTTATTTTTTTGTTCAATTCATTGAAAGTAACGTTGAAAGTCTTTGAGCAAGAAGTAACAACTTTTTCTGTATTTGATGTTATCCTCAATTTTACATTATAATTAGAATGGTTCACTGCAATTTAAATAATTGTTTTGCAAAACTCCTGCGACTCTAAAACACAGTATGTGCAGCTGTTCACGTCCACCATGAGTATAACCTAAAAACAGAATGTCAACATAGTTAGTTGATATGGAATGTCATTATCAAATAAAATAGCCTTCATATTATAAACCAAATTAACTATTATTCCAAAATCTTTTAAAATTGAAATGAGTTAAGATCATTTTGCTCGACTTTCTCAAATATATTTGGTAATAAAAGATTTATTTTAATTTCAGGGGTGTTTCAACAATTATTTAAGGTTCATGTACATACAAAAGTCATTTATGTAGTATCAATATCTTAGCTAATTGATATACGAATGTATATATAGCGACAAAATTAAATAATAATTAACAATGTCAATGTATTCGCATTAATATACTAATGTATGAAACAAATCTTGTTTATCAAATTCCATAACATGGGTCAGAACATGTGTTATAAATCAGAAGCAATGTAACAAGCCGATTCGTGCTTATGAAATGGCGGACACTGAGATCCAATCGCAATTTCCAGTTTGGGTTCAATTGGTTTAAACACTGCGTTACTGGTTAGACAAACTGACCGCCGTATAAAATTGAAATATCGTTGGAAAACGGGTGTTTAACCAACTAGAACATAACACAAAAGTGAATACTAGTAAATGGAATATTTAGAGAATGGGTCACAGGTATACACCATAAAATAATGCTGGTTAATCCATGAATTGAAATGGAGTACAATAAAATAGTCATACACATTTAAGCCAAAGAACCAGTTTATGTTGATTTGTTACATAATTCCTGAAAAAAGATTAATTTTAGCTATCTTCGTACGTGCATTTTTTAATTTAATTTGGGTTAACGTATCGGGATTAGCTAAAATCGCTAGAATAACGTAAATTAATATTTTACGTTATTTACAAAGATCATACTTTAATACCAACCAATAAAGAATTCTAACCGAACGCTCAAAAATGGTGTTTTATTGCGATAAATACTGCACCCCTTTATCGACTTTTCCTTATCAGCGTTGAACATCTATAACGTAATGTGCATTGTATTGGTACGATATGATACTACTAATTCATTAATGACATTTTTTCATAAAATCTCGTACTAGACATCAAGCATGGGCGTTGTTTCAATTATTGAACCGTAATCATTAGCGATTTTGATTGGCTATCAAAATTGAATGGGTTGCGTCAAATTCGTTGATTTCATGAGATGATAATGATCCGACACATTAATTGTTAATTGCTCAGCTTAAAAACACAGTAGGTGTCATTTTCGAATTTACACGGCCGTCTTATTTGATGGCGGGTTTCAAAGCGGTTTTCGGTATTTTGTAGAGGAAATGTTAATCTAGGGAAAGCTGCCTCAGAATTTTGATACTTGTCTTCATTTTTGTCTATGGCGTATAACGTATTAAACAGCGGGGTTTTGGGTACGAAATTTCTATAAATTCAAGTATCTAACGAACGGAGGACGTTATCAAACTGAGACACTGTTCCCTGTACTATATATTTACAGTCATTTTAAGGCTATTTGTTGTAATATATTCCTATATACAGAGTAGTTATCGTTGTTAAATTTGTAAATTTCGTGCGACATTGGTTGATAGAAGACCAATCAAATGTAATATTTGTTTCAAATCACTTGCAATGCACCTTATACAATGGGTTAAGTAAATAATTACGGTTTAGTCTTTAAATCTATAAACTGATGAAACTTGATTTGACCTGACATCCAAGCCCGATACCTTAATATATACTTCAAACATGAGGGCCATGGTGGCCCTTTTTCGCTCACCTGAGTAAAGGCTGCAGCTTCTTTCACATCATTTGTGGGAAATTTTCAATACCGGTATTTGCTTATTGAAGCACTATAATTATCATGTTATAAATAAGAGAAATTCATATTGGCGAATCATTTTTCCGAGGTTCACTCGGCCAATATGAATGTGCCTTACAAAGTTATTAATAAGTATTTTATTAATAACTACATGTATCTGATAGTCGATTGATTTTGAAAACAATCATATGCAAGTAATAAATAAATAAATGGACGCCGTTTGCTCATCGTGAGCCATGGTGATCGCGTGATGTCCGTCCCTCCGTGCATCCTTCCGTCCCTACGTCAACAATTGCTTATTCAGTTGTTCTGCTTAACAGTCGGCCAATTCTAACAAAACTTTCCAGGGATATTACTAGCATGAAGCTCTACAAAAGTTGTTCAAAGAATTTCATTCCATGCATAACTAATGTTTCGGTGGAAACCAGAAGGAAATTTCTTTGAAAATCATTAAAAATCTTCTTCTTAAAAGCCAGATTGTGTCTTGAGCTTAAATATGTTCCTTAATAGACCTTTACCTAACTGTTTATGCCATGACCTCCGGGATGAAATTTACCCCGTCCCTGGGTTCAATTCATTGTAAATTCTTTAAAAAAAAACAATTCTTTAAAATAATCCATAATGCCTAGGGTTTAGATATTCGACATGTAACATTGCTAAGTGGACCTCTGTTGAACTGGTTCATATGATGACTCGAGGGTCACTGATATTTACACAGAGATCTATATGAAATACTTGACAAATCTTCTCTTAAACCACTTAGATAATTATTTAGTATGCAAACATTGCGTAGTGGCTCAAATCATGACCCCAAGGTCAAACTGACCCAACCCCGTTCAAGAGTCTACTAAAAATCAAACAGAAGGCCTAGAGCTTAGCTAGATTACATTGCCTTGTGAACCTCGACCTATTTTGTTCACATCATTGCCCCAGGGTCAAACTTACCATCACCCCGAGGTCAATCTTTTATTCATAGGATCTATGTTTTTGAAAATAAACATGAAGCTAAAATATTTGACACGATAAGTTTTGATAAGTTTATTTATGTACAATCATGTAAGCCATATGGACCATAAGGATGCATGGTATAATACAATGGTATCGCAGAATAATTGAAACATATACATGTATACATATAATCAAATCAAAAGGAGAAGTTTTTACAATTAAGCAAATCATGTACATAAAATCAGTATAAGTTATAAAGCAATATTAAATAAAGATACAGTACTCAAAATATACGAACCTGCAAAAAACGAATACCTACAGAAGAACATCAAGAAAAGAAAGTTAGAAGTAATCAAAAGTTCATTATAAAATGTACCTTGGTCCCAAGAATTAAGCACAAAGCTTACGCTAATATTTCATGAATCTTAATTACAACACGAAAGGTCATTCATTTCTAAAAAATATCCTTGACGAAACAAAAGTTCAAGGACAGAATAATGAAAGTTTCGATGATGACACCATCTACAAGAAAAAAGAAAAACGCTTGCATATATTGACATTCACACAAAAATTTCATTCAGGTAAATAAATAAATAACAAAGTTAACTTTTGTACATAACATACTAAATGTTTACATCATTAAGGTCTATCATATAACATTTGATTCCTTAATTCAAAAGTATGAAATACATACTGAGCTGGATTCTTAAGTGTGTTCTCATTTGTTGTAGTAAAAAGTTTCATTAACTTGAGCATACTATGATTTCTTCTATAGCACAAAGGAATATATTTACGTCTAAGTTCATTATAAAGATGGCATGCTAAAACAAAATGATATTCATCTTCCAATAAATTACATGAAATAAATTTCCTTTGATCAAATGGTAAACTAGTTAGTCCAACGACCTGTCTCGATACAAAGTCTATGAGAAGAGACTGTTAATTTAGTCAATACTTTGCGGTATTTTGAAACATTTACAATATTAATATATGGTTGAAATTTAAATTTAGCAATGTTTCTATAAAATAAAGCTCTATTTGAATTTTCTATTCTACTGAACCCATTTGTACAAAATGATAATTTAATCTCCTCTGCTTAACAATATTCGAAAATATTTTTTCATCACAAACATATTGAAATAACCAAGTAGCATAAAAACCAAGATAGCATAAACGATCTTTGACAAGTGAACACCAGTTTATTCTATTAGGCAACAAATTCCAAAATCATTCTTCAAAAGATTATGCACCTTATCAATATGCTTATTACATTGAAGTACTTTAATCCAGTATTTAATCATATTTCTAGTATACAGTCTTACTGTTCTAAAAGAGATTATTCCAAGTTCCCCATATATGAAATCATTCCGAGTTGTCTTCTTAATTAATTTATCAAATAAATCAAGGCGATGTGATACAGTTAGATTTGTAAAATGATATAAATATTTATTCATCGTATAAATTGTTTTCAAGGCTTGACCGGCAAGATTAGAAAAAGACCCCTTGTAGTGAAAACAAGACTTTCAGTCCTAAATCAGTAAACCTGTTCACAATTTCAACTTTTTAAACTGCGTGTATCTTGGTAACCTTCTATCCTTCTTGAAAATCATTATTTTTGTTTTTGATGTAATTACTGTAAGTTTCCATCTATCACAATAGTCAGATAATAAATCAAAAGCTAATTGTCGTTCTTCACTACTGTTAGCGAATATTACTATATCATCCGCATATAAAATCAAAAAACAGTTTATACATATTAACATCAATACCATCTAAGTCGACAAGTAGCATTGCATAGTTTATATACATAATTTGTTTATAGTCATGACCCGCAGGTTCAAAATGATCTTACCTCTGGTGGTCACTTGATTGTGCAAGGCTGCAGTAGTAGTCAGGTGATAGTGCAATCATGGCTCTCTTGTTTCGTTTTGAGTTTCCGTAACAAGTGAAAAGTCCGTATTTCATAATTCCAAAAGTGCCGAGTTTTTAACCAATGAGATTGCATGGAGTCCCGTACTGCTGGGTTTTCTCCGTATTGGCCGACATTTTTAATCGTATTGCTTACAACTCTTTTGTATTGAGTGTAGTTTTCTATTTAACTCCTGTCCCCTCTAATTAACAACGTTTTATATTTCAGATGCAGCCTAAAGCGTGTGCATTGTTGATCATTCTGTGTGTGGGTTCTGTGTTTTGTTTCATACTATACTTAGACACTTACAAGTTCAATACTACGTTCTCGACTGAATTCCTGGGACGTATTAAACAGGTATCAAATACGAGTACTCCTGAACATTTAGATACTCAAAAAAGCAAAATTAAATAGACGCATGTTTAGGCTGGCGGAGCCTGGGTGGTAAGGGCGGTGCTGTCCCACTATTTCGATATTTTTAAAACAAATTGTATCGGTAAAATTAGGATAGCATTTCTGTCTTCTGAACTGGCACGTAATTTTCCTTTAGAACAAGTCACCGAGTCCGATAAATTGTTTTCAGTTGCAATGACATGGCAAATCCCTACTGTTCTGAAACCCCATTAATAACCCAAATACTAGTACTCAATTGCGTTCAGTGCTCGAACACGAAGCCATGTATTTTCTATATATAATGCTTATATTTCAATCGGACAAAAACCAATGAAATAAGGCACAGAAAAGTTTCTTTCTACGATAAGTTATTAACTACCATTATAGTACATATATTAATAAAACAACGCTGAGTCTAGTCGTGAGAGTTTGATCTTGATATTTAAATATCATTTAAGGATTTGAGAACAGGGATGGAATCTTCTGCTATGGAGAGTCGGGAAAAAACGTCAATGAAAGATATACCGTCTGCTAAAAACAGAACTATAAACAACACAGATGCCAGCAAGTCAGGACTAAAGCAAGTAAATCAAACACATGCTCAAGTTTCAAAAGGGATGAAAAACAATGGTACATATCGTCTTCCTGAGGATTTAATGAAGGCTGTAAGATATCTTCTTTGTATGATCTTTTAATTGGGGTAATATATCAAAGACTCGACAATTTGGTGATTGTAAGATAAATATATTAATGAGGACCAATGTTTAATAAGGCTAGTGAATTTCTCCTCTTCAAATAAAAACGATTGTCTTCCTGATTACATGCCTTATATGTATTTGGTGAATTTGAACAATTCTTTCATCAGAATCTCCTTTCTGGTGGATTTTTTCATTTTATTCATGACTTTGATGTTAGCTCGTGGTTCGGTCGTCATAGATTGTGCTCTTTGGTACTTTGCAATTAAGAATATTCGCACGATTTCAGCGCTGTTATACTACATACTATACTATACTACTTGCGGATGTGCCGTTGTTCTCCTTGTCACACTTCGTACACAGTCTAATATATTTATGTATTAGATAGTATTTACTTTTCACTCATACTATTCTTGTATGATTATTTGAACGATTTCCAAATATATTTACTGAACTGTATTATTCAACTCATGTTGGTATTTTATCGAGTCAGTACGTAATGTTATGTTCTGCTAATGAATTATTTAATTGATCATTTTGTTACCCCAATTCCATTATGTTCCGACAGAATAAAGGTTCATTTGGAAACAAATGACTTATAAGATTGTCCTGCCCCCTCTCTAAAGTTACTGAACCGATTTCTTTTTAAAATTGACAAGTATACATAATATTATGACTTGAAATACACAAACAATACACAAACAAACAACCTTTGTCTCTTTTGGAAATTCATACTACTGAAATAAAACTTTTTACAAACCACAATTTTTATTTATATTTCACAATGTTCTAAGCTATTGAAACATTGAAGTATTATGTAATGAAACCATGTCTTCTCTTAAGGTTTCCTAACTGAATACATAACATAGACATTGTTGTCTACAAGGCGACATGCCTGGCTAACAGACACCTTCTCGAGTTTTACTTAATTATTAGGGTACTTACTGACAGAATGAAATCAGTTTTTTTTTAATTCAGTAATGCGTTGCTCTAATTTAACCCATATTGCACGTTAATTGTGATTACAGCGTTTTCAAGTTCATGTTTTCATCAGAATTTGCATCATGCGTCTTAGTATGTTAGTTGATATGCATATCAGGGACCATGTCTCAATTGTTTTATTAATACCTCCATTTCCGAGATATGTGGCTTCAATGGTATTTTAGCCCTTCGAAAGCGCCGAAAATTACGCAATACTCCACCAATAAAAAACAAACCAAATATCACAAATCTGAGACACGGCTCCCCGCTTCTAACCTGATACTACAAAATGCCGAAAACTTTTTTTGAAATCCATCCTCAAATAGACCGGACATTCATTTTAAAAAACTACACCATTAGCAAATTCGAATACACGTAAATTGCAATCAAATCGTGATATCATTATCAGCAGTTGTTTAATTGGAATATATAACAAGTCACACCCCTTCCACATAATTCCGATAGCCAATTATGTGGAGACAATACATGTTTATCAATTATTAAAGTTACGCCTTCTTTCCGTTCGTAAAAATGAAGCATTTATATCAATTATTTTGACCTGAGAATTCATCAAAAACGATATCAATACACCTAATCTACAGCCAGAGATCACATGGCTATTCAGGTACGCCTTGGGGAATCGAATATGATAGAACGTCATCTGATAGCCGCAGGAATAAATTCATGCATATAGTTCACAAGTACATGGTAATTCCATACCATAACCAATCAAATAAAATATACCCTAAATACTATCATAATCTGCATGCCATTATACAACCACATTGAACTTACTTCAAATAGGATTTCCGCTATTATGCCACAACAACTTATCTAGGTCAACATCACAGAGCAATGCTTGCATGACTTACTTACCAACAAAAGAGCAGACGAATACATTCAGGTTACGCGATGAATAGCCAGTCCAATGACTGTCCAATCAAAATGACCGACATCACCATTAGCCAATCCAATGGCCAGTTTTACCCAAACTAGTAATAGACACTGTACTATATACTCGCAAATAACTAGAATAAATTCATACCCATGACTAAAATTCGTCTAGAAAACAATATCTTTAAAATTATTTATGTAGCTTTAATTAGAAAGAAATATATCACCATTAATTATGTCTGGTCCTTCTGAAATGGTTACATGTACTTATTTTAGTTCAGAATGTTGTTGTTGATAGAATTGTCGACAAACCCTATTTTCTTTATCTACGTTCTGCTTTCATAAACATGTGACTGCCAGGAAATAATTAAAACTGAATTTGAACTTGTAAAATTCACAGTTTTATTGTGTAAACTTTTTCTGGAAGTGAAGTTGTGATATTTTGTAATCTATGGCATTGAATTCAAAGGGGAAAACACATTGATGTACATGTACGATATTGTTATAATCGTCTAAACGAATAAATATATGTCCATGTACTTGGTTTAACGGATTGCAAAATATACACAGATGCTAAAAATGCTTTTTTTTCAGGGTCCTTTCAATTTCTTACCAAATTACAAAAGCCCGTGTTGGGTAAACACTGATTCCGTTAAAGATAATACAGAATTACCTGTACTATGCCTTCCATATTTTTACATGGTTGGTGTACCAAAGGCAGGAACAACCGACATGTACCGCAGACTAGTTCAACATCCACAGATATCGTCACATCCACCGAAAGAACCACATTGGTTGACAAGGAAGCGTTTTAGTACGTATAACGTATACATGATTGTATAAACGATTTTATCAATTGCTCCGTGAATTTCGCTTGTTATAATGGAAACTTATTATCGGTCGTTGTATGTAATACTGCTTTCAATGTATCAATTGTTATTTAAAAAATAAGATAGGACTGGTTGCTGTTCGAACAATTATTCATATGTTCTAGTTTATGTTCCACAAAGAAGACAATTACTTGTCGAATTATTTGATTGTAAGATGTTTGTGTATTCAATAAAAGAAACATATTAACATGCACATACTGGTTGAAACTTCTTAAGTTTAAATTTGTTCTTATTCAGCTTTATGGTCGACACTAAGAAACTACCAGAGGGTGTTCTTTACTTCAGCAACACGAGAAATAATAAAACATGTCGATGAGAAAGGCTATCATAATATGGTATTTGGTAGGTAACGTTTCTTTACAAATCTTCATTTTCAGTCGAGTTTTAGTTGAGTTTTAATGAAAGTTTTCAATGATTCTGTGGTTTTGATTTTTTCTTCCTTTCTAAGGGTATTGCCTTTTTAATAGTTTCACTTTCAAATATCCAGTTTGCTTTATTTGTAAGCTTATCATATATTTTGCGTTCGCTTATTCTGCGTCAATTAAGTCGTTAATGAATAACAAATTTGAATTGATCCATGAGTTAAATATGAGACATTTTCCTTTAAATTTGATATACCTATTGCCCCATATGATTTGGTTCCTGGTTGTACTAAATGATTTTGGTGGTGCTTTAGTTGACTGTTTATTGTATTTAATCCATCTATGATATTTACATAGAAAGCAGTCAGTGTTGTTTTAGTGTTAGGGAGCGATTTCAAGTTATCTATGTACACCTGAAATATTAATAGTTCTTTACCAAACTGGTTCAGTAATAATAAAGGAATAATTTTCCAGTTTGCATTATAAGAAGATCTCAAGTTTAGGGTCCATTTTAGTATAAGGGAATTTACATAACTGTCTATATCAACCATACTTAAGCCTCCGTCAAGTTTATTTCCTATTAGTGTTGTTCTTTTTATTTTTTCACGTTTATTGCTCCAAAGAAAGTCTGGGAATAGTTTAGTAACTTGTTTTACGATTTGTTTTGGAGTGGACATTGATTGCATTAAGTATGTTTACTTTGGAAGGATTAAGCTTTTTATTATTGTTATTTTCCCGTAATATGTTAGTTTTCGTTTTTGCCATCTTTGTATGAGATATTTACATATTTCAATTTTATTCTGCCAGTTTAGACGTTCGCATTCATCGGAGCTATTGCCAAAGTAGATTCCTAATGCTTTAACATATGTATTTGTAAAACCTATGTTTTCGACATTGTGTGTATTTGCTTTTGAACTGCCTATCCAAAGTCCTTGTGTTTTATTTCTATTTAGTTTTAGACCTGAATATTGACCAAATTCTTCGTATATTTCCAGAGAAAATGTATATTTCATTTTCATATTGTATGAATAGTGTTGTGTCGTCTGCTAACTGAGTGAGTTTGATGTGTTTTGTGTAATGCAATTTGTATACACCCATCTAACATCATCTCTTCGCAAACTTTGCTTCTAGAATTTCTCTGCGTGCTAGTGAATATCGAATATAATTAAGCGTATTAGTTATACAGACAATTATCGTAGAATACACTACCTAGTCACATTCCAACATTCTAAACGTGCCCTCCGCGTTTTTTTTTAAATCACAATATTATTGGGCACGGTTGGCATTCATAAACGCGCGAGGCAATACTCATTAAATATAGCTGCCATCGAATTTTAGCATTGGACTATACTCTAAGTGCACGTAAGGATGAAAAAAAAACCTGAAGGGTACGTAATCTACAGTTTGTTAACCAAAATACACCATCATCATATTATTGATAAAAGCAAGATTACAGAATATCATCGTTTGAAATCTTCGTGTTGTTTTGTGTACCGTTATATCCGAATATATCATACATTTACAGGAGACTGCAGTGCTTCAACTCTTTGGGATAACTACAATTTATACAGAATAGCATCAGTTACAAATCTCACGGAACCGCCATATATAAATTCTGACATGATATACCACTTGAATCCACGAACTAAGATCATTGTAATGATTAGAAATCCTGTTGACAGGTAACACTTCATAGTTCCCCTTTTTTCTCTAATATTTCAAGAATAGTTCGTCACAAAATAAAATAAATGAATTACTTCAAGACTTGGCATGTTTGTGGTTCTCTCGACGTTGATCAAAATTTGAAAGTGTACATTGTATAAAACTATATTCCTCGACATGGCTTCTTCTAGTAAGCAATTCATAAATGATAATACGAACAAGAAGAAATATGTTTTGAATATGACGTCTAACTGGTGTATAAGATTTAAATCCAGTTTCTGAGCATAGGATACTAACGTTATTTTCTATCATCTACTAACGCTACAATGCGCTCAAAATAGGTCAACAAATGCAAACCAATATGAACATTCACAAACATCCCTTATTACTAATTGGTTATTTTTAGTATAATGTATTAGCTATATGTTCATACCAATTATTAAAAATGAGTTTGGTTTTTTAGAAGTTACGTAGTGTAAAACATACTCGATGCGGAAACATTCATCTTGGAAGTTAAATCATATATTATAATAAATATTTCTATGGGCCATGAGGCAATTTTAAGGCTTAATGCAACTTTATACAACATCCCTGTTCAAAGTGTTAGCTCCCTATGTTCCCATCATGAGTCATGATTTAAATGGTTCAGTTATCTATATATTTCAGGCTATATTCAGATTACTTATATTTTCATCATGGAACTCCTCAAGAATTTCATGATAAGGTCATTGGAGTTCTCCAAGTTACAACAGCTTGTTTCAAAAGCTACAGTGTGCGATTTTGTATATATAAGGCTTCTAAGCATAGGAGAACAATGTTCGATAAGGTAATTGTAGGGAACTTTCTCGGCACAAATATCACTTTGACACTTACTATGATTATGTTTTACTCAGATTTTTTTAACTCTTTTGTAGCCATGTGAACGTATTTTGATAAATGTTTTAGTCAAATATGCAACCACAAGGAACGATCTAATTTATCTCGGTATACTGGTTGTATGCAAATAAGACAGTAAAATATTTTATCTGCTTGTGTGTATGTGACTAAATTTCCGTTGAAATTTTGCCCAGACATGTTGGGTAATCCTTTTCATGTAAATGACATGCTACATTATTCTTAAAGTATCAATGTAAATGAAATTGCAGGCGAGTTTGTCACATGTTTTCAATACATTACTCCCAGTTGCCTTTTCAATTTCTTGATTTTAGATAAGACTGCAAATTGGAATATTTTACATATATTTAGAGGAATATTTCCGTGTTTTCCCACGTGACCAAATCATGGTGATTAAACTAGAAGATTTCTCCAACAATACGATGGGATATATGAAAAGTTTGTTTACATTTTTAGACCTAGGTAAGTAGCATATTTGTAAATGAAGTCATTCCAATGAAGTATATGAAGTCGCTTTTGTATTTCATAAAACCCAATAGTTAGCTACATGTACGATAAACCTGCATAATACTATATGCATGCATATCAACAGTTCAAAGTTAGACCAAGGTTTTCCTAACGGAAATTTGAGCCCACGTTCCGTGGTCCAGCGCGTTACCATCCTTCGTCCTTTCAATGTATTTTGAACGAAACTTAACACAGAAGCATACACAGAAAAGAAAATGTATTTTGAACGAAACTTAACACAGAAGCATACACAGAAAAGAAAATGTATTTTGAACGAAACTTAACACAGAAGCATACACAGAAAAGAAAATGTATTTTGAACGAAACTTAACACAGAAGCATACACAGAAAAGAAAATGTATTTTGAACGAAACTTAACACAGAAGCATACACAGAAAAGATAATGTATTTTGAACGAAACTTAACACAGAAGCATACACAGAAAAGAAAATGTATTTTGAAATTATTCGAAACAAAATACCGGTATACTAGTATTCTGTTCTCAGAATGTATCGTATTCCTAATGTTATAAAAGGAAATAATCTAAAATTACTGTATAGATCTATGTTTGAATTGTCAGTCTATTTTGCTTGCCTGTAACATCTTTGATAGAAACATTTAATGCAAATAATATAAATATCGAGAGCAGAAAAACGTGACTGTTAATTGAAATCCATGATTACTTAAATACAGTCAAACTTGTGAACAAAGGCCACTAATAAGAAAGACAAAATGAGACTTTTGGACAGGTGGTATTTATTCGGAGGTCATTTTCCTTTAAATAATCAACAGCAGGAATAAATTATATTTCCCTAGCAATATATCATATGATACCAACTGACAGAAATGTATAAGTTTGATCCGAATTTTCAGCTCCGGTAAACGAAACAAAGTTACAGACAATAGCAGACCCCGATAAAAAAGCTAACATCCGCAGAAAGAAGGATAAAATCGTTGGTGGAATGTTACCAGAAACCAGAAAACTACTTGAGAACTTTTACAGACCTTTTAATAAAAACTTAGTGAACTTATTAGGCGAATCGTTTGATTATAACTAATTAAAGATTGTATTACATTGTACTGAACCGTCATTAACATACGTTTCTTGAATAAAAAGACGTATTTTTACATTACCTCGTCGGTTCAATGGGGATTTAATTTTGTCGACCAGTGTTGTCATTAAATAGATATATATTTGTACAGATTTTTTGTATAAAATTTAGTACAACTATTATTAACACAAAGTGTAAAATGTGTTCCTTAAATCTCCTAGAAGATAATTTACATTTTCATTTAGTATGTCCTTTTTATTCTGATTTACGCTCCTTGTATATACCAAAGAAGTTTTACACTAAAACATCAACTCATAAATTGCACATATTACTTTCGAGTAGAAATGGCAACATAATAAAAATGTAGCATCCTTTATTTACTTTGCTTCACTAGGTAAAAATGAGCTGAAAAATAACTTATAAAATGTAATACTTGAACTATCATTATCATACTGTTTTCATAAGTTCATACGCCACATTCTGTTTTCTTTATCTAGTACGCAACATGTTACATGTTTATTATTTATTATTTGTTCTATCATCATCATACTGTTAGAATGTTTTCATAATTTCATACACAACATTTTGTTTCTTTATTTCACACGAAACATCTTACATGTTTATTATTTGCTCTATCATCATCATACTGTTAAAATGTTATCAATTTCATACGCCTCATTTTGTTTCTTTTTTCATACGCAACATCTTACATGTTTTTTTCATATGTTCTATCATCTTCATACTGTTAAAAATGTTTCATGCGCCATTTTTTGTTTCCTTATTTCATACGAAACATATTGTATGCTTTTTGCTATACTATATCATTATCATACCGTAAAAATTATTTTTTCTTTGTTTCTTATGCAACATCTTTTATGACTTAAACTATGTTCTGCCATTATCAATCTGTTTAAACTTTGAACACTTGTATACACTGTAAAATTATCAAATTATTGTAACATAACTATGTTCTGGACTGGTGGCCTAAATCATTAATAAACATATCTACAGAATACCGGTGAAGTAAACGTAAAGTATAATCAAAGTACTGAAAGTACTGTCGGACTTGATTTTTACCATACGAGACAAAAGAGAGAAATGTGTACCCACATCGTTCGAGCCCATACAAATATTTTAACATTTAAAATTACGGACCGATTTTTCATTCATATTGAAATGCATATAGGTAAATGACATAAGCTAGGGCTTTACTATAGTCCCTTTGCTAAAATTTTAAAATGAAAGAAGCCTGATATTGGAAAGTTTAATGATTAGCACATTAATTGAGGACAATTTAATTGCATTAAAAACTCTTTATTGTACAAAACTAGTAAACAACACTTCAGTAACAGTAAATACAAACATTGATTCTTCTGGTTTTAACACAACAGAACATCGTCGCATTGAACACATTCAGGGTCACTCAAATCAAAAAGGTCCTGACACAGTAGAGTAAGACCTATATGACCTATAGTTAACCCGATGTTGCATGAAATTCAGACGTGATTATGTAATTCTAAATAATCTGGCGTAAAAGGAACTCTTAAACAGTAAATGTTAAAAGCACGTATCCAGTAATTTACGTTCGTATTTAGCGACTCGAATTATTATTCTTAAGCCGCAGTTTTAACATTCAACCTTCGATAAATCAAACTCCCCACATCGGTTACGCTTTGCTACTAGCCACTGCGGGGAGTGAGTCTATAAATAGCGATTCCGTCATCAAAATAACACTAGTTGGTGTGAATATCACGGAATACGATTAAATGAGAATTCGCTTTGTAATATTAAGAAGTGTTAGAAAGGCACAAAACACACACATCGATGGTAGATTGTTGCAAATGCATGAATACGTCCGTGGAGATTTTTCTGAACTATCGAACGAAAACCGAAAGTAGAACTACTTTTACGGCAAGATATTTTATTGGACAGTGAATACGCGGATTTAATTCTACGCATTTGAAAATCTCATGTATCTACCGACAAGCACTTATTTAGATACATGACTCTTTCCATGTAGTTACAATAGAATGATTTGAAATGTATTTAGATCTGACACACTTAATTGGGGAAAGCTTCCAGATACTTCTATATAAATATACCATTTAGTTGCGTACTATTTCCTTTATGTGGCATTCTTTTAACCAAGCTGTTATGGAGTCCAGCGACAAATATAAGTCAACGATTACAAAGGACTTGATTTTGATAAAAATCAAGTCCAAAAACTGTTCAATAGGACAATTTTGCGACGAAAACCATGCATAATATAAGTAGTATTTAGTGCCAATATAATGCATGTTCATCGCTTTGTATTCTTTATAATAATTAACATAATAATTATGTTATTTCAAAATGATTATCTGTCTTTGTTTTTTATTTTGCTTTTGTTGTTGTTCCTTTATTTTGTAAAATGCCACTAAAGAATATTACTTTAATATCAACTCCTAATAATGATTTTATTCCTTACAACACAGTCATTCCAAAAGCACGAACAATTTAAATAAGATAAATAATAGTAAATGTAATTATTATAGATAATTGCCGTTTTACAATATACATATACATGTACTACCTTTGTACTTTCTAGCTGTATTAGTATGTTTATGCCACATATTGTTGGACTTTCTAGCTGTATTAGTATGTTTATGCCACATATTGTTGGACTTTCTAGCTGTATTAGTATGTTTATGTCACATATTGTTGGACTAAGAACGAATGTATTGATTTATGCATGCATTGTACTTACATCTATTTAAATATACTATACCTTTTTGAACATGTGTACGGAGCTTAATTATGTGATTGCCAAAAACTGTATACTTAGTATGGCATCAATGTTGACTACGGACCCGTCTTGATTGTTTTAAAATGGCTGCCATTTTCAAAGTGGACGAAAATATGTGGGTTTATTTTGTTCTTTTGGCTATCTTAAGTCATTTCGCATCTGTCTTTAAGTTTAAGAATGTACTTCAGATATTTAGTTGAACACTTTCGATTAATACCTTATTATTACTGAATCCCCACATTTTAATTTCTCAACCTGCCAACATATACTTTTCTCGTAATTAGCGACACTATCGGCAAACATTTACTAGTCTCATTTCCACAATTTGGGTCAAATTGAGTAGTAGGTATCAAATTAATTGTCTTTTCAAGCTCTACCACTATATCCAAACGGAATCCTTGAGGAAGGCTTCTATTCTGCGTAGCATCCTATTCCACAAGACCTAAGTCATTAAAATCACTTTCTTTTAGTTCCACAATAAGATATCAAAATAACCAATCGTAGCATTTGATAAAAGTCATGTGACAAACAGTTCACGTATTTTCTAACATCTGATTTAATAATATGTAAGTATAATTTTGTTATTACTACAGTAGTTATCTTACATCATACATTGTTTTTCATGTTGTAATCTTTTGTAGATGAAAAAAACGAAACCCGTATCGGGATATTTTTACCAGTTGAACAGTTTTCAGATGGTACTCTTTGCGGATAAAAAATAGAAACCGATTGAGTTTTGGCATCATACGAAATACCCTTTACAAATCATGAAGATAGGAATAGCAGTAATGAGAATGTTCTTGGATTAAATTGACCGAATGACTTCTTACTTCAGAAGTGCTTTAATATATCATATTTTTTATTTTCTTCTCGTTCAGATTCAGATGTCCAGTATTAATGCATTTACTACAGCCTATAATTGCCATTGAATGGTAGCTCCTTTGCTATGATGCCTTCTTACGCTAATTGTCTCGTTATTTAACGCATGTTTCATCTATAAATCTCCGACTGGCATACTCTATATATTACTTAGTGTGCATGTTAAGTTGCACATAGTCACATAATTGAAACATTGAACCTCATGCCATCATACACTGGTTGTTTTTACCAAAATGATCTTATATTATATATTCGGATAAGCAGCTTCACGTTGACTTGATCTAAGCCCGTAAAATATCAAAACAAAGAATTTCTCCAATTCGGAACGGGTCAGCTGATATTAAGCAATTACACACCACAGTAACTGGTTCTAATAGAATAATCTCTAACAGACATTCTTCAAATCTATTTGCGTGCTTCGAACCAACGCATTTTCAGTAAGTTTTTAGAACACGTTTTTAAATCAGACTTAAATCCAATACTTCAATATGGTGTTTATTCTGTCAAATTTGTCAAAAAGTCACTTGTCAGAGTTATTTTTCATCTTAACTTGAAGCGTACCTCATCGTATGATTGACTCTATTAAAGGCAGTCACAGGCGATATATATTATATGTTTTGTATGCCTTGAGTCGTACGCAGTTCTAAAAATAGACTAGTGGCGCGTGAGGATGTCACATACCTGTACAAGCATGGAAATTACATGAAAAACATAAGACACCTTTTACCTACACTAATATCAACTTTCATGTCTCTCTTAATGCCATAATTATACCAATATTTAAAGTCATTATTCATTAGTACCTCTTTGCATTTACGTAGATGTTGCTTTTCCTTGAGTCGTGGGTTTTAAATATCTCAGTAGTGTAGTGTAAACAAAACACATTAAAGGGGCATGCCCAGGAACTGCTGTGTCTTTTTTTTCGTACACCAAAAATGTGTTTGACACTTGTAAAACCAATTATTACCGAAAAGTCAAAGAAGAATGTCCGCTCAAAAATGGCCCAATAACGCACGCGTGGGTATTTATATGCAGGTTTAAATAAAAGGCTTACAAGCCTTTTATTGACGACAACGATATTTCCGATTCGTCTGAGAATTTAACTTAGCGTGCGCGCTGCCTTTCAAGCAGCAAAACAATGATATTTACCTATAATTGATCGATAGATTAGCTTTATGTCGCAAACAATGAAATTGACATGAGCAATACTTACCATTTCACAGTTTGTTGACATTTTTCCCGCTTTTGACAGATCCCGAAAGGGTCGAGTTATGAAAATGACGAATATTTTCTAAGGCGTAATCGGCAGGTTTGGTAAATCTTGAAATGTGTATTTTGAGTCAAATAGCGGGACATTTCGTAAATATTTTACAGGACTTTCATTAATTGATTTAGGCATTCAAATGATACTTATTTGGTTTATATTCGAGACGCTTCAGTTCCAGGGCATGCCCCTTTAAGTCTCACTAAACTATGAAAAATCACTGAAACATGTTGTCAACGTAAACAATATACATAGATAGTAACCTCTTTAATGTTAATTAACAGGAAATTATTAAAATATTTAGCACTGAACAGTCTTAACTAGTGGCATTGTGGACTATGAAAGTATTCCCACAAAACTTACTGATGAACTGAACTTAAATGGCATATCAATTATTTTGTGTACTTAATATTTATACATTCTCTACACTTTATTTGGTTTCTTTGAGCATGACTATTAAGAATGAATAAAAGCCAAAACAAGAAAGAAAGAAATTTATTTATTGATTTTTACGGACAAGTTTACAGATAGAACGTTTCTGAGTGCGAACGTTCTTTCATGAAAATTCGCGTGTTTTCCTCACCCACGACTCAAGGAAAAGCTACGACTCAAGGAAAAGCAACCATACTCGTACGTAACTCTCCATGAAAGTTGCAGAATGTATTTGGTACATGTATACCGGAATGAACCAATTCTTTATGGCATATTTAATGAACTGCTAGTTTCTAGTTTCTTTCTAGCTGAATGAAAGTTAGAAGTTGGCGTGTATACGTATTATTTTGCTACAAGCAATGACTCCATGATATTTTGACAACATACTTTTTAAGGAGAGTTTAAAAACATCTTCCGAACACTGTGTTTACAGGTTGTCACCGATCTATCTTGGCTGTTGTATTGGTACTTCGTGGTCAACAAACAGATATCAAACACGTTTTCTGGAAATATCGCGAATGAGTTAAAACATCGACATTTTGAATTGGAGTTAGTATACATGAAAAACCTAAGACACCTTTTATCTACACTAATATCAACATACGGATTCTTTTAATGCTGGAAAGTGTATTATAATTAACTGACATTTGGAGTGATATTTGAAGAATAAATGTATAGTGCGTGTGACAGAATATAACTTCTAACAACGAAATAGTTCGCCTTTTTTAATATATGATAACGTAAATAATTCAAGTAAGTATATTGGTATTTTATTTGATGTAGTTTTTACTGCAGATAATAGTTAATTCATAAACTCTTATAATAATTAATTCTTCCTTATAACGGTCGATATTCTATCAGTGTCAACGCATATAGATGTGTGGTTTAGCTAGGAATGTTGTAAGTGTGTAATGTTTTAACTCTATTAATGGTAAGTTTTAATGTATAGTAGCCCCAGTTTTCTGACATATCTGATTAGTGCTACGCAGACATATTAACATTACGAAAATAGTTTTGACTACTTATTGTTATTTCATTGATAGCTACCTCGGATACTTCAATGTATTTCACGAGACATTTTCAAACCATTGGAAGACTTGTTTTCCCTGTTGAAAAATATTAATTTCTTTTGATAGTGGTTGGTGACCGATATATTTCTATATCAAATTAGATTCATGCTGTGTCATTGTATCTTTTTCTCGTGAGATTGTATTGAAATGGGTGTTCTTTTTCTTCAAACTTTGAAAAAAACCGGCTTACACCCGAAGAATTCGCTTCAAATCTAAAGGGAAAATAAGTGAAAGGAAAGTCACTACTACATAAAAGAAAATGTCGTGGTAAATCGTAAAAAATTTAAACATTTCCAAAATTTGTCCGGCTCATTTTGAAATAATAATTTTAGGAGTTATGATATTAATACTTTAATTCAACCCAATCAATTGACTATCTTAATGTGAAATTTAATCAGTGTTTTGAAAATGTTATATCGAGACATTCAGATCTGTAGATCTAAGCTTAGATTGGTTACAGTTTAGACTGTTTTAGACAATTTATTTTGCATCAAAACAGGAAGGTCATAGACCCATGAGGTAACATAATATTATGTACAATAATTTACATGTCGACATGTACAGTATATCGAAGAAAAGCATTAAAACAATATACATGTACATGTATATACAATCCATAAATGCATGCAATACAGGTAAAATACTAAATTAAATGTAGTATCAACATTAATAATAATAAATTTTACAAATCTATAATGATATGATAATACAATTTATTGCATGTACTGTAACAATTTTAGTCAAACAATAATATCCAAATGAAGCGCTGAAATATATATAATTAGAATAAGCTCAAAGTAATGAAAGTGAATGAATTTTATGAAAAATGAAAATTGTTTCTTATTTCAAAAGCTTTTTGAACGTAAAGGCTTAAGGTAGTTATCATTTTTTTATGTTCCGTATTAAATTGCTCAATCAATTTAAACATACTGTAATTTTTACGATATATCTGAATATAATTCACATTCTAGGATAAATGAAATTCATCTTCTAATAGATGGCATATGCTACAGGTTATTTCATCAATGTGTGTTGATATACCTGATTCGGTATGCAATCTATGTGAAGACATTCTAAGTTTTGATAGACCAAATCTAAATTTCTTAATGTTTAAAATTTCTAAGTATGGTTGTAACCTAAAAACTGACAAATTCCTATAAACAATGCCCTACTAGAATCATTCAATCTAGCGTGCCTATTTTGAACAAAATTATCCCTGAGTCTTTTTGATTAACAACAGAAAAGAAACTAAAAGAAACTCAGTTTAAAGTTGTATTTCATTTAGTAGAGGAAATATTAGCCAGTTTGGAAGATCAACATGGCCCAAAAAAGTAACAAGGCATGACATATATAAAAATGCTTGGGAAGGTTTGAAGTTTTACCGAAGCCCGGCAAGCATTTGAAATTTTGGTCGCCATTTCAGATATATAGAGAGAAAAAATGAAAATATCATGTAAAATAATTTCATGAGAGGGTACACTTTAAACTATAGGCAAATAAAATAAATATATGATGTACTCATTTCATCATGCATTGTATGGTTTATGAAGGTCAAACCCAAGGTCAAAGACCAGGTCAAAAGGAAAAATGCACTAAAAAATAACCATATCACCACCAATCGTTTTCAATTATGCTAAGAAATGACATAATAGATAACAATTATTCATGTTATAATGAAGCATCATTATTATCTTATATCATAACAAAATATTATCATTCCTTTGTTACCATAGGAGCAATCAAAATGGCTTCCAAGATGGCCGCCATTTCAGAATTATATATAGAGGAAAAAATAAAGATATCCTGTGAAATAGTTACATCAGAGAGTAGACATGAAGCTACAGACAAATAATGTCAACATAAGATGTCCTCATTTTATCATGCATTTTAGGACTTCCAGAAGGTCAATCCGAGGTCACTTGCAAGGCCAAATTTAGCTAAAGGTCACCTTATCAACGCTAATTTTGTTCTGAAATTATAACCAGTTAAATAATGGATAAGAATTATTCGTGTTAAAATGAATCATGTTTATTTTTTTCACCATAATGAAATGATATTCCTTTGTTATATATATACTCTTTATTTCCACTTTTCAGTGATTTACAATTGAATATATATATCATACATAAATTACAATGATTTATAAGGAAAGTGAAAGAATACAAATATGTTCATTTTCATGACGTGTATATGTACAATAAATAAGATGAACGTGTATTTAATTTAACACGTTAAATAAATATATAAATAAATAAAGTTAGTAACACAATTTCTTTTTGTATATTGCAGCTTTTATGTGCAACTTAATATAATACCTTATTTCATTTGTTTTAACCGAAATTCGAAAGTGTTAAGATCAAATTTAAGGTATGATTACATTACAGTGATGCTTGTCTAATACTGAGATTAACTCTTGTTGCAATATGCCACATATACTTTGTGAGTGCATTTGCAACTTGAGTTAAAAAAGTGCTTGTTATTTAATGAACATGGCTGTACTTGGAAGACGGAAAGAATGTTTTGATCAAAGATTGACTGAATGAAAAGTTCAGCATTTGAGTGTCTTAGGAAGTCTGCCGTTGAAGAATTTATTTGCTGCTTATATTGTCTATAAGTTCTGATCTTTCCTACTGTCATATCCAAGGTCATATGTTTTTTAACCATGGACCTGACCCCTTTTTCAATTACAAGGAAATTTCGTATTTAGTGATTGCATTACCATGTACACTACTAAGGCAGCTGAGTTACTGTATGTTTTAACAATGTCTGCACGTCGTGCTTTGGAATCGTTGCCATGAAAACGCGAACGATAGATAGCAGTTACCCACATAGTTCAAGGTATATTGTTCTTAATTATACATGTACGTTTTAATGGTATTATTCTGTATCAGTTCAGAATGCAGTGGGAACCTTTCAGCAGTGCTCTCTTATCAGAAACCAACTGAAAGACCACACACATACTTCAATTCTCCACCTACAAACAAGGGCAACATCAACGTTCCTTAGCCAGAAACCGCTAAATTCGTTCAGTTGGAGGAACTTATGCCACAATATGGTCCATCTTCATTTATTCTGGATGACCGATTTGAAAGCAGTGGTGCTGCCCATGGAAAGGTATTCAAACTCACATAAGTCCAGACAAACTACATTAATCTGAAGAGGTCGTGTTCTTCCCAATAATAATGTCAGCCCCCAATAATCTCAACACATTGTACACTACTTTGAATAGGGTCACACGACAAATTCATGAATAAGGCCAGTTTAGTTTATCAGAATGCTTTTATATGTGCGGGCAAGGCAAACTGAGCTTGAAGCGTTTTCCTGTCGAATGGGCATGTATTTTTTAAAAGTAGTATTTACATGGATTTGATTTTTGTATGGTGAGGCAGGTCTGAGGGAATAGCTGTCGGAATCCGAGATACGTATTTGTTAATTAATCTCAATAAAATATCAGCTGGCAAAGATTTTGATAAATGAATTTCTGGGTTTTTTTTGTTTTTTGTTTTTGTTGTTGTTTTTTGTAGTTAATGAGATACCAAACAGCCTCCATTTCACAATATTTAAAACATGTTTAATTAAATAGTGCAACATTTACTGAAAATTGTTCATTACCATCTCAAAGCGGAGACATGCCTGATGTATTGTTGGAGATATCTGTTGAACCATTGCTGAACAAATTTCGGACAAAAGGCTAGGAACTCTCTCTAGATTTCAGTTTTGGGATCACTATCTCATGAACGTTTCTAAGCCTTTCAAGCTATTCCTGAATTATTCCAGTAATGCAGAGTGGAATGTAAACAAGTAATCATATTTGATGAAACATATATTTATAACTTCTTCTTATTACTTCGATGAAGGAGATCAAAGGATCATTTCGTATGAAAATTCGCCTGCTCCACTGAGTCATTTTTAGATTCAACAGAGATTCTTTCTACAAAGTTTGATTTTATGTTAAAAATTGCAGACTTTGTATAAGACACAATTACAAGTTCTGTCCTTGAGGTCGGATGCTTAATATGTGATGGTATGTCGCTGGTACAAATGCTTCAGGATTGTTTTGTCCTATCCATTTTTGTATACAGAAATATGGCCCAAACATTTTGGAACTTCATTTTGTTTAAAAGTAGATCTACGCATATAAATCTTGTTTCAACAGCTTCATTGAGCTGAGTGCTAGATTTAATAATGAAAACAGGTGGGGATCAGTCCGGTTCAATTTAAAGCCTTTGTTTTACCTTCAAAGAGGAGAGTTCTAGTAATAGATCTGAAATAGGCGCTGTGTCGTTTAAAGGAACTCAAAATGTTTTACATGCTGTTTCCTGTCCAGAATTCTGTAGAAATTATGCTAGGTAACCAGACAGTTGTTGTCAGTGGTGTTTGGGTGTTACTGCTCAGTTATCTAGATGTGTGTGTTACTTTCCATAATTCTTTACAAACCAAGAAGAAGCTGAGACTAAAATGCTGCTTCATGCAAGGTTTGCTTCAGATAAAGGTGTACAGTTAAATTTCTACAGTCCCATTTATTAGGTTTCATTTATTAGCCATACTAAATCACTTAAAAAGAAGTGCTTGAAGGCTCTGAACCTCCGGAAAGTAGTCGCTCATATTGATTGTGGAATTATTATAGATATCTTATACTGGACTGCGGATCCATTGTATATGGATCAGCTAGAAAAGTCATATCTGAAAATCTATGATTCAATACATAATCTTTAAGACTAGTCATTGGAGCCTTTAAAACCTCCGCCTGTAAAAAGCCTCTTATGTTGCGAAAAATAAGCCTTCCGTTTATATTAGAAGATAAAAACTTGTGATTCCACCACTTGATATACTTATGTATGTCTCAATTCGTTCAGGATGTGAATGTGAATTTGGGATGCGTCGCAGAGTATAGTTCCAGATATCCCGCCCTCGACTCTTAAATCGGTAGAGTTTTGCTTCGACCTCACTTGTGAAAAATGTCAGAAACAGACAGTGGCACTTTCCAAACCAAATAAAATGTATAATGAACTTGAAGAAACTTATTGTACACATCAACTTATTCATACTGATGGCTCTAAAGATTGTGATACTGTTACAGGTGCAATAGTATCTAGGCATAAAATGCCGTCTTCCAGACAAGTCTTCTTTTTTCAGCTGAGATGAAGACCATTGATCTTGTCCTCGATCTCAATGAAGAATCAAAAAGTAATAATTTCATCATGTTCTCAGACCTATTATCTACCTTACAACCCCAATATATACAAGTCATGTAATAGGAATTTGAAAAGTTCTCCTGTCTGTGATATCCTCGAGCGAGTCTCTGGCCTTAGTACATCCAAAAATATGTATTTTGCTGGCTCCCAGGTCACAGGGAAAAATTAATGATGGGGCTGATGCAAGTGCTAAATCAGCAATGGAGTTCTCAATTTCAGATATCATTAGTTTCATGCACTGATTTTAAATCTTCTATTTTTAACCTTATCTGATCTTCCCGACAGTACAGGTCTGTGGGATGCCAACATTAACAAGAAACTTCAGTATGTCAAACCAACCCTCGGTGGATGGCAGCCCGCTTACAGGTCCATTAGTCGGGAACAGGTGATGATATCTAGATGTAGAATTGGTCATTCTTGTCTAACCCATTCTTCCTTCCAGATATGATGTGTCTGAATGTGTACTCTTGAACATCAGTTTTACCCATCATTTTAAGATGAATATTTTTTATCCATTGTGTAACTGGTTATCATAACAGAAATAAATAAGCGGTGATGAGGTGACCTTTAGCTGAATTTGACCTTGAAGTTGACATTCTGGAAGTCCTAAAATGCATTGTGAAATGAGAACATCTTATGTTGATATGTTTTGTCTGTAGCTTTATGTGTACCCTCTCATGTAACTATTTTACAGGATTTTTTTTCTCTTTATATAATTCTGTCATCTGTTAACATAATAGAAAACAACTGCTGGTGATATGGTTAATTTTTAGTGAATTTGACCTTTTGACCTGGTCTGTGACCTTGAGGTTGACCTTTTGGAAGTCCTAAAATGCATGATGAAATGACATATTATGTTGATATTGTTTGTCTGTAGTTTTATGTGCACCCTCTCATGTAACTATTTTAGAGGATATTTTAATTTTTCTCTATATAATTCTGAAATGGCGGCCATCTTGGAAGCCATTTTGATTGCTCCTATGGTAACAAAGGAATGATAATATTTTGTTATGATTTCAGGCAATAACGATGTTTCATTTTAACATGAATAATTGTTATCTATTATGTCATTTGTCAGCATAATTGAAAACAATTGGTGGTGATATGGTTATTTTTTTTAGTTATTTTGACCTGGGGCCCGTTTTATCAAAATGTCGTAGCTACGACATGTCTTATCTTAAGGTAGTGTCACACTGAACTGCGACACCAGGAGAACTGTTGGAGACACAAATTTGCGGCAAATTTTGCGAATTTTAGCGACAATACTCGCTTGGGTTTCACGTCTTTATACCAACGACGTAAATGTGTATGTCGCCCGAATGTGAAGCGAATGTCGCACGCACTTCCTGTGCGTATCTGCTGAAGTTCTCAATCATGTCACGAGAATATCGCACGAATATCTTACGATACCTTTTCGTCATCTGTACGACATAATTGCAACGTTTTTGTGTTTGCAAAATTCGCGCGACATTCATACAAAAATCGCACGACAATTATGAAAAACAATTAAGAAATAAAAAATAAAAATGCAACATACTCGAATTTCAGCAATCGTTAAGCCCTTAGACGACGTCATTTCAGATGGATCAACTTTTGGTTGAAAACATCAATGTCATGCTGAATTCTAGAGTCTGTCTCCTGTCCAAAATGCTACGACCAAAGCCAGAGAACGGAGAAGAAGGTCAAGAAAACGGAGGAGTGTGTGAGTGAGAGAATGACTTTTAGTATGTACGAGCAGCTTATAAAACACCTCAGAGAAAGTGATGAAAAATCTTTCCTTCTAGAACTTTGTTAAGTTTGACCAAGAGTTCTTAAAAAAGTGGAGAAAGATTTATGTCATAGGCTTCAAGAGAAACCTTCAGAAAACCTCTATACACTGGTTTGAAACTTGCTATCACGCTCAGTACCTTGCCACCGGGGATTCGTACATGTCGCTGTTCTATGGGTTCCGGGTGGCCCATAACACCGTCACCATAGTTGTGCGAGAGGTATGTCAGGCCATATACGATCACTATCACGGAACAGCCTTCAAGCTTTAGCTTTCTGACAACAGAAGAGGGGTGGGAGGTGGCGGCACAGGGTTTCTCCGAGAAGCACTACTTGGAACTTCCATCACTGCTGTGGCAACATCGATGGCAGCGCGTATTATGTACAACTACAAATGCTTCTACTCCACTATCATACTGGCTCTTGTAGACGCCAACTACAAGTTTATTTATGTTGATGTGGGAGCCTATGGTGCTGACTCTGATGCCGGAGTGTTTCGTGAGTGCGGTTTATACCATGCGCTGGAATAGGGCAAAACTAATCTACCTCCTAGTGAACCTCTATCCGGAAGTGACACTGATGTCCCCTACTTTTTAGTGGATGGTGACGCTTTTGCAATCAGAAGTTGGATGAAGAGGCCTCATTCTAAGAGAGCATCCGGATCCGACACGGCATACTCTGAGATAGATTAGGATTCTTTGGGGGGGGGGCTTGGGACAGGGAGAGATTTGCCATTTTTACATCAGCGTGTCGTATTGCTGTTCCTCGAACGGATATCAGTTTTTTACAATGAGCGCGAGCCGTTGGCGAAAACAATATATACTGATGTGTCACGTGGTCAAAATGACGTATTTGAAAACAAATTGCGACATAAATGCGATATTGCGAATAAAATGAGACATTCGCGCGTAACTCAACAAACACAATTCTACAAATTCTTTTGTCGCAATTTAGACGCGGAATGTCGCAGATACATTGCAGTTTATATTTAATTTATTGTCAAATATATCGCAATTATTTCGCTCTTCACGAGGTCCTAGGACTATCCGGTACACGGACCATCGGAATTTCTTTCTTGTCTGAAAACAATCGCATTTTAGTTTCATAGGTCGCAATCAACTCACAAATGTTCTCAATTTTCTCGCATGTCTAAATTCGAGGAAAGTATATTGTGAACGGTTTGAGATGGGTTAGCGACCTCCGCGAGGATTTTGGGAATATATTGAGATAAATTTTGTCGCACGAATTTTTTCAACATGTTGAAAATTCAAGAGACAATAAAACGAGGGCCTGCGACTCATGCGAAGAAATTGAGAACTTTCGCGACAGTTTTGAAACGAATGCCGTTCGCAAGTGCGTCGCTTACAGTCGCAGCCCAGTGTGACAGGGGTTTAAGTACAGTGTCGTAGCTACGACAAAACTTTGTCTTACGACAATAAAATCCGAGACGCCGTCTATTATATTGCGCAACTTCCGCCGTTTATTTTCCCGCGCACCTGTCAGTTTCGTCTTTTGTCAAAACCTAAACATCGCCTCTTACTGATTTAGCCAAGAAAGGCAAATCGGAACAAGAATGAATGTTGTGTACTCGTTGAAGATTTCACATGTCGGTACCACTTGATATCGGGAAGTTTTCCCTATTGAGACACGAAGAAGACAGCGGAGAAGTAAGGATGTGTTTTTTGTTGGAATTGATTTATCAATACCAACAGAGTTAACATACACGTACATTCGGACGGACGTACGTTCAGACACACCACAACTACACGAAAATAAGCACGAACAAAACCGAATGCACAATATCTAGACCATGAATCAGAAATCGTAAGAAATTGTCATTACGGGACTATTTTCGGAAATGTTTACATTTAAAAGAAATCTGTGTGAAGAAATGTTAGTGGCCCCAACAATAAATCTTTATAGCAGATGATGATTTAAATGTATAAATTGCCGTTTTTACTTGCTATATGAATAATATCGTACGCTGCTGTGTTAAACGCGCACTATTTCGCGTACTATTTTTTCTGATTTCGCGGGAAATTCCAGTCACGTGACCTCACAGATAGCTATTGCACCGCCATTTGTAGTTGACATATCGCGAAGAGTTTTTTTCTACTTCGAAGACCGAATGTAAGTATTATTCAGGTTATAAGTAGATATGGAGTTTAATTTTGTTGTCGTATGTCTTGCATGTTCTATTCGCTCTCATTTTAACGAAAGAACATATTTCCCTTTGATCACAAGGTTACCCTACTTAACTTCGGATGACGGATGTTTCGGTCTCGATACGTTTCCGCCCCGATGACATTGCGGCCTCGATAAATTTGAGTGTTCATGCGGTGTGAAATAAATCTGTTGCTAGTGATTTTTATTGAATGAATGTATTTTGGTATCATGTGATATTTTGTCTTTTCATCTTGCTGATTACGGAAATTTGATCGTTAAATAGGAAAACGAAAGCGACTTAGATTTTAAAGACTAAGTGGCTTTGACGATGAACTGCTATGTAATGCATATGTATACCTATCATCGTCAAAGACCTTCGACTAACCTTGTCAATGCAATTAATCTAGCAAAATTGAAATTTACATAAACAGTTGTAGATATAGCTAATGATGAAAACGTTATTTTGTTGAAATCGTTACCAAGATTATAATGTATATTATGCCTTTTCATAAGTACCTTGCATTTTACTAATCCAAATCATGCTTATTGATTTATGCTATATTAACTTTATCGTAGTTCAACCTCTTATTCTATAAACCACTATTTTTCATTAACGATTATTTGTCTGTCTTTCTTCTTCTCTTTGTCAAAGTTTACATGTTGTCATTTCACATGACCAAAATTTTATTTATGGATTCTGTTTGTAACGAGATACTATGTTATGTATAAGTTATTAAATAAAATCATGTTCTGTTCTGTCCAATATAATCTCCGCCAAGCTCTAAGTTAATAAAATATTAAACTGAGAGTGAAAATATGTAATTTAGATAAAAATAGTTCATATTTTCGTGTTTTTGATACATTTTTATAATAATCATGTCATTTTAGGTTGCTCGAAATCCATTTGTATTTTATCTACTGTAGCGCTGTGTTTCTAAAAATACTGATTATGAATATTGTAGTGACTAGTGCCTTAAAATTGCCAGGCTGGGGTCACAATAATTAGAATTGGGCCGTTTCGGTATTAGGCCGTATTGAAGTGGACCAATTTGACATGCATTTGTCAGGTCAGTTGGTATTCCTGGACCCCACCCACTGATGGTATCTGTTGGTCTTTATCTAGGTTGATCATTATATTCGGAACATTCTGTTTTTAGCAACTGTTGAATTGCTCAAGTCTTCAGGCTAAGTGAAAGGCCCCGGACAGACAGACTAGTCCGATAGATTGAGTGTTGGCCTGATACAGAATCTTCTTATCGGACTGGCTGTCCAGGAACACATTTACTTGGTAAGCACATGTTTTATACTCACTCTGACAGGTTTCTTTTGGTCCGACAACTTTTGAGCTTGACTGTCTAATGTCTGTTAGATTTTTGTGTAATTGCTCACAGAGATGGTACTTGTCATAAGTTGTTTACAAATACATTAATTGTGTTGTAGTTTTAATACCAAAATAAAAATAACCTGAACTGTTGAAAAAAGGTAAATCATAACACATTAATCAACACTTGACAACAATATGATTAACTCTAAAGTGTAATAGGATGAGGGAAATAATGTAACTGATGCGGCGCTCGAACTCGCGACCTCCTGCTTGTTAGTCAGATGATCTACCAACTGAGCTAATTGGGCTATTATCCCAGCCAATTTATACTACAATATACCACACTGCTACAAAAGAATTGACTGATGATGATGTCGGGACTCGGATGGCTAGATGGCTGACCTATCTGTGTCCAGTCAACGAATCAGTGAGTTGCCCACTCCCTGAAAAGATTTTTTCCTTCTTTAAGTCTTTTAGGAGACAACCTAGTTTTAGAGAGTTTCCTTCACAAAGTATATAGTCGGGCAACCTGTCACAAAAAAACTAATTAAAAAACTGCTGTGTCGCTGTACACGACCTGCTTCAGGTAGATTCTGAATCTGATAGCATGATCAGTTTATTGGTATTGTGTTGTTTCTTTCTTTATTTGCAATTGTTGAGAAAGATGAGGCTTAATGAGCATCATAAAATTTAATTAAAGTATTATGTGATGCACATTTCTTTAATGAATATTCTGCATGTCTAGACCTTGTGTCTAGACTCTAGTACAGTACAACTTGTAACCTAGTTTAGGCTGAATAAATCATTAGCAACTATTAAGATAAATGTTTATCTCTCACTACAGGGTTGTTATTGATAGATCAATGGTTGGGAGCTACCTACATTCTGCCTCCCTGGATCCGCCTCAGATGAGTACGCACATGGGACCCATGTAGATTGCTAGCTGGGTTTGACAAGGATAGTTAGTCATAACATATCTATAGCTTGTGCTCTTTGACTTTGCACCTTTTCAGCATTACTGAAGTTTCACTGGCATCCAACTAAATACTCACCAAATAACTGTGTTAATAAACACCATGCAGGACTGCCACCTCAGGCAAAAAATCACCCTTGGCTAAATATTGCATTCCAATCAATACCAAAAAATGAAACTTTCATATAATTACTGAAATTGAATGAATCACATGTGGTTTTGGAAACTCCTTAGTCATACCTAGTCAATTTGTACCTGATTTGCTCAACTCCTACCTTAGTCAACTAGAAATCTACTTTTAATTTTGATAACAATTTGAAATGTTTTTTTGGTTTTTTTTAATTACTTTACTTTTACGGACTGTGTCATTATTACTTGATTCATAAATATAAAATTATGTAGGTAAAAAGGTTGATGGCAAAATGTGTACATTCTTTTACACGTTTTTTGGTATAACACGTATGAAAATGTTTTCAATTGAGTTCCAAATTAGTCCATTGATGAATTTTATTGGTTGTGCAAGCCTTAATTTCCGTTGACTTGACCAAATCTAAGTACGTGTTGACGAGGACACGAACAGACCAAATTTAGGCACACGTTGACCACAAATTAGGTACGTGTTGACAAAATTCTGTTACGTAACTTATTACGTGTTGGTTTGGGTACGAATTGACTATGGTACGAGTTGATCAGTTACCGTCTGGAATTAGGCTAATCAATGGTTATCTGCTTTGATAATCCAGTTTATAAACGGCAATTATGTATAGTATTTAACAATTCCTCTTAAATTAATACAAAACAATTAAAATAAACTTATCGTGAATGCAGAGTTGACATTCGATCATTCAGACAATGTAGGTCACGGTTACTATAGCAATTTTTGTGAGATGGGAGTAGCTCCCCTTTATTTAGCTAAAGCCTACGAAGTCCGTACATGAACGGGAATGGTTCAGTCGTTAAATGGAGCAGTATAACTTTATTATATGATCTGATACACAATATATTTGTCATATGCAAAACTTTTTCACCTGTGTAGGTACAGGGGTCGAATATGAGCGGTGAGTTCCTCTGACAGCTCGTTTTCTAATGATGCTGCATACATCCATGATATCTTCTCTAGACAATCGATGTCTTGATAAAACCTCATCGTCGTGGAGATCCTCGGTACCTCGTAGTACCCTAAACTAGCGATGTGCTCTTCACGAACGTACGTGTATGGCGGCCATTTTTACGACTTAAGACAGCCTCGGACCTGTCTTAAAAGTTACGACAAAAACAGGGGAACTTACGACGTCGCAGCTAAGACAAACGTCTATAAAATGCCTTTGTCGTAACTTGAGTGTATTACGACAGACTTACGACAAAAATCGGCTAAGATTGTCGTAAGACATGTTGATAAAGCGGGCCCCTGGTCTTTGACCTTGGGTTTGAGCTTCAGAAAATCTAACAATTCATGATGAAATGAGGATATCTGATGTTTATTTTATTTGCCTACAGTTTAAAGTGTACCCTCTCATGAAATTATTTTACAGGATATTTTCATTTTTTTTCTCTCGATATAACTGAAATGGCGAAAATCTTGGACGCCATCTTGAATTTTTTGGCTCGCCGCCAAAATTTAAAATGCCTGCCGGGCTTCGGTAAAACTTCAAACCTTCCAGAACATTTTGATATATGACACGCTTAGTTACTTTTTGGGTCCACGTTATTCGTTAACTAGGTCTCATTTGAAAACAAAATCCTCTACTAATTGTGTTAACATTGAAATTAACAAAAAAGATCAAAGAGACAACGTCACATAATCAGCCTTGAGAGAAAGCCCGCCTATTCGTTTATATGTATGACTGTTGCCTGTCCTGACGTTATGTTAAGAAAAATGTAAGTATATACTTTCAAACCTATTGGAATCATTGACCTACACAAATAGATGGTTACTGAACCAATTGGCCAATTAAGTCACTGGTTTTCATTGACAATTTTATAAAATCATTTTGATCAAAGTGTATGCGAGCAGTATTCAATTTTGCACATGCTTTTTTCCGTATACAGGTCCACAATCTAAAGAGTACCATTCACCGAATAGAGATTAATCGGGGAGCTGCTTGTATATTCGAAAGGATCCAGACAATGCATGTATATGCGTTTCGTAATTTCCCACTTTCTGGTATAAACGTATTTCTTTCACTGAAGAATGTATAAATATAAAGATTAACCGACTCTGTCTGCCTGGATGGCAATTTGTTTGGATATAAAAAAAACGATGAAGAAACAAAGAAAGGAATGAAACTTTGACTCACATAATAGCACTGATCATAGGTTGCCACTTATTTGCCTTTAAAAGCGAATCATGAACACCTAAATCCCAGTCATAATCAGTGAAACAAAATTGATAGGGATTTGGAATGCATCAACTTTGGATATTTTGCAGTCATAATATTTCTCATAAAATCTCCATTATACTTGTTGGTGCGTCCTTGAAGTTGCCTATTATTTACTCCTTCATTTCTTGGTTAGTGGTGCTGAAAAATGCATCTTGTTTATTGCATCTGATCAATTGTAAGCACAGATTCACATAAGCAACTAATAAACATGTTAATAATTGTCCATTAATTAGATTTGTACTGTTTTTCCTTCAACCTATAAAATTCTATGTGATACATGCATAATAGAGGTGGCCTTTCAAAAACCTGATAAAAACCGCGTGACTTTGTTTAGAACTTATCTATTTTAGTAAAATTTGCATAGAACGTATGAATTATGCTGGTATCATGTATATCCGTTTTTACCATGGTCAATGGGATACTGAATATTGTATGGTGTAGTGTTTACATAATTGAAATTATTACACACTGAGGCATTTGAACAATAAGCGATAAGCATTAAAGAAACAAAGACATTGATGTAATATATCACATGGTAATAATCATACCACATACCCAGATCATTCGAACACCCTTTATAAAGACTTAATATAGCGGGCTTGGATGTCAGGTCAAATCAAGTTTCCCCAATTTATAGACCCTTTCATTTAACCGATTTCATGCGCGCAAGAGTTAACTCCCTTACCGGATGTGACGTCAAACGAGGATAGAAGCTGATACAATCGATATTTTGCCGTAAAGGGCGAATTCGGTTTGTTTCTCGGTTGTACAAGTTACAACAAAAAATTGTGTTTTACTATATTAATAAGTTATAGTGTTATCTAATTAAGAAGACAACGTACGTTCGATATTTCATATTAATATTTATAAATGCATTTGTTCACGGATATTTTGTCCATCATTACAGGTTACAGTAGAATATATGTATAATCTTCCGAAGGGGTTTACAATGGCAAATATGAATATATTTCGGAAATTTTGTGGTTTGCAATAATAAATTTGGTTTGTTGAAAAGAAACAATAATTCAATTCATAATTGTCAGCTAGTCAACTTACATATTTTGAAAAATCCACATGTTCATCTTTGTGATTTATCAGCACTTGAGTGCTTTTTTCTGTCATATTTTTGTCACTAATTTGTATAATCCAAGCATTGTCTCTGGTATCAGTTTTGTTTGATCTCAGTCCAATTTCCAGTGTTATATATTGCATGTCTACTTGTCAGAATAACGTAAAATTGTTGACACGATCCTTACTGATTACAATTAGATAAACAATGAAATTGGGGGGAAAACGGTCAGGGGTCTAATATAGCACCCGTTGTTTACGCATGAAAATAGTTTTCACAGTCGCCTGAGGGTCAAACATGTATTTTCAAGATGTAATCAGCGGGTGTGATAAACTAATTAAAAATAATTGGGGTCCAACAATCAATGCATTAATTAGTGACATAAAAACGATTACCAATATCATTCTCTCTTTGTTGATTAATTCGATAAAAACATATTATTAATATCTGTTGAAAAAACTTGTGCATCTGTGAAATCATAAAACAGAATATAAATAGGCGATATTTTGCAGTGCTTTGTACGACAATGTATGATATTTCGATCATTGTCTTATTGTACGGCGGCGGAAGCCCGCCGTACACTCTGGTATGCGTATTTTTAAGTGGCAATGCAAAATCGCAACTTCTTGCACCGAAGCAGATTACCGACAGTGTCGAAATATTCCGAAATATCCGCAATGGTCATCACGTGATATAAACAAAACAGAAATATAGAGCGAGGTCACGTGTTACTCACACCAACTAGTGTTAGCTTGATGACACAGTCGCTATTTATAGTCTAAGAATGGAGCGAGCTGGATAAACAACGACGGGAATGAATCTGCCCATCTGTCAATAAATGCAGCCGAAACTCTTTATATCAAAGGACTTAGGAAAAATTGTTCGATCTAAATGAACTTCGATGTATAAATTATTAGAGAAATTCGATGTGTTTATTACATTTTGGAGCGATCGTCGGTGTGTTGTAATAATCATTTAATCGTGTTATAAGATACGGAACACGGTATTTATACGTTTCGATGTATTTATTTTAGCAACATGTCGCAAATAAACAAAACATTATATTCACACAGACTAATTTTATAATCGCGAGCGTGGACACTGACTTGTTGACGCAATTGTCATTAATCAAATATCGATTTCGGAGCTCAATACAAAAAATGTCCGATCAGGTGAGAAATGATGACTTAATTGGTTCGACATAGACGGTCACTTTATGGTTCGATATAGATGGTCACTTTACAGTTGAAAATCTATGTTTGGGACCGTTATACCAGGTTTTTACGACAACGTACCCTCAGACAACGGAGTATATTATTTTTGGAGACTTTATTTAAATATTTTATATGCATTCCAGCAGATATTGCAACGTCTGATACATCGAGGTGATAGTTTCCCCTGATTTTAATTTTAGGGTGGAAACAGGGACTACATATAGAGTACCTCGTGCATCGTGAACTGTAGAACCATATGACCAGATTCATGAGATTCATGAAACATCAACGGCTTGTATTTTTGATGGAGTAGATGATCACTTTAGTTTCGGGATCAGTTAAGTCAAAATAACAAATTCGCACATCCTAATAAAAAATGCTACATAGGCCACATTCTAGTATTGAATTGCCGGATGCGATTTTGCGCCGTACAAACATTTAACTTGTTCTTATATTGTTTCGGTGTAAAGAAATGTCTTGAGCAAGGGTTCAAAATTTCAAAGTTGTAGTTAAAAGTCTGAAAAATAGCCACAACCTATGTAGAAAAAACATTGATAACGGATAATAATGCATTTATTTTGATACACATGTTTTTATCAGGAAGTTGGAAAAGTTGAAACTTTAATGACTTTTTTTGTGGTATAAAAATGTATGTTGTTTAATTTTTATGACTCATTGTAGATGATCTACTTTATTAGATATCTTGGTATTCTTTGAATGTTTTAATTTAGATGTACAGTCAAGCCTGTGTTAGTGGTCACTTCTGAATAAAGGCCATGATGTGAATGCCGAAGTCCATTCGTTTAAAGAAGTAGTTGATTAATTAAAACAAAATGACCTCTGAATGAAGACCACCTGCCAATAACAGCCACATTTCTATATCCCAAGTTTCTAGACTCATGAACTGTTTGGTATTTGGTCATATCAGTCAATCTGAATTAATGTACAGTAAAACCTCTCCAGAGTGGCCCATTGTAGATCAACAACCTCTCTATAACAACACATTCAAAAGTTACCTAAGTTGATATTTACAACAACATTTAGAGCAACAACCTCTAAACAACAGCCAATATTTGTAGCCCCCACAGGGTGTTGCTCTACAGAGGTTGTACTGTATACATGTAATGTACTGCATGTTGCTGTGAACAGTACTAGTCCTGTATTTTATGCCTGTTTAAGTTGTCTCTTCTATACATATATATATTTTAGTTGTAAGTTACTCATGGCCTTTTGTTTCCTGTGTTATGCTTTTTACATATAATAGAATGTGGGATGCCTAATCATCTGATGGTTTTAATACTGGCTTTATTTTGTCATGGCATTGAGTTAAAACAAATCAAGCCGACAAGAATCAGACTGCAAATAATGGTGGATTGTCTGATAGACTGTGTTGGTCTGATGAAGAATCTTATCTCATCAGTTCATCCGCCTGGCAAATTTCCTCTCAACCCAAAAGAAGTTCAAGCTTGTCGGACCGACTGTCCGAAAAGTCTCAAGCAAAATGTAACACAAGACAGAGTTATTATAACTATTACATTTGTATTAGACATTTCATTACATCAATTCAGTAGGCTTACACACAAACAGCTATATATTTATGATAATATGAAAATTAACAACTTGACAATGTGTCATTAAAATATTTGTATATCATTACATCAGTCACAAAAGTAAATCCGTCAGTCCATGTGAAAGTTCTTCATTTTATATATTCATTGCCTTTTCCACATTATAAATTCTTTCTGCAGCAATGCTTTGAGCTTGTCTCACCTCATTTTCAGTCATTTCATCAAAATGATACTGTCCTATGAATGTACAAATGTTCAGTCTGACTTTTGTCACTTTATTTTATTGGGCAAATCTAAGGCAGAACCATCTGACTTTTCAAGAGAACTTGCTATGAAAAATCCTGGTTGTATGTTATCTGGTTAGAATAGTCGTGATCAATCTCACTAATACCCATGTGATCTGTAAAATATATATGTAAAGAATATACATGTACGCAAAGCATTCACTTGATAAATCTAAACATTGGCAACATTACATGAACATTTTAACGAATTGAAACTAACAAACAAACAAAATTTACACGCATGCTAGTGGAAAGAAATTCATATTTTAAGCATTACTGAAAATAGCAAAACATTTAAATGATTTCTGCTCCTTAACCATTGTGTCACTGTAGATTTTGATAAAACTATGTAGGAAAGATCCTTGGATGGTCCTCTATCATAAGAGCTATAAGGATTCCAGTACGCTAAACAAGATGTCCACCACAGCTTAAATCAGATAGAAATAAGCCTTTAACCGACTACTCCACCTTATATTAGATTTCTTGACCTTTAGTGCATTACTTCTCAGGTGAGCGATATAGGACTATCATGACCCTCTTGCTAATATTTTTCAACTATTTCAATGTTGATTATACGCAAGCATATAGCATTGTTTGTATGATCTTTGTGTAAAATAACATTTAATCATTTGATGTCGTTGATAATAACAATCTAGTGGAAATAATTATCTAGGAAACAGTGCCTCAGAATTTTTATATTTGTTTTCATTTCTAATCGATGGCATACTAAGTGATAAACAGCGGGGTTCAGGGTACGGAATTTCTTTAAAGTCAAGTATCTAACGAAAGAAGGATGTTTTACAAAATCTGAGACACTGTTATCTACTTGATGTAATTATAGTTGTTTTAAAGCGTTTTGCTGTAATATATTTCTATATACAGAGAAGTTATCGTTGTTAAAAACTTGATACGACCTGTCAGCCAATCACGATATTTAAGTTCTCATCTTTTTAGTGAAGGTGGACTTTTGTACAACTACATACCTCATTTATAGTGACACACCAAACATCGCAGAAATATCTGCACAACAATTATAGTGTATTATTTTTTTTATTTTTACTTCATTGGGTCGCTTGATTGTACAAGAAAAATCATGTTAAAGCAAGGCTGCAAAAGTAGTCAGGTGAGCTATATAGGGCAGTCATGGCCCTCTTGTTTTTCTTTTTCCTTTGCTCCTATTGGCTTCCAACAACCAATGAAAAGTCCGCATTTCGTAACTCCATATAGTGCCGAGTTTGTAACCAATGGGAATGCATGGGATCCTATACTGCCGAGTTTTGTCCGTATTGGCCGACTTTTTACTCATATTATCTACATCTATTTTGAATTTAGTGTAGTCATCTTTTTATCCCCCATTTAATATTTGATAGTGTTTTATATTTCAGATGCAGCCTAAAGCGTGTGCATTGTTGATCATTCTGTGTGTGGGTTCTGTGTTTTGTTTCATACTATTCTTAGACACTCACATGTTCAATACTACGTACTCGACTGAATTCCTGGGACGTATTAAACAGGTATCAAATAACAGGAATAAATTATAAACATTGACTCACCTGAACATCTAAACACTACAAAAGCAAATACAAGCGACTTAATATACGTTTAGGGTGACGAAGCCTTTGCGGTAAGAGCGGTGCCGCCTCACTATTTCGATATGTTTTAAAACCAATAGTATTGTAAATTAGGCTAACATTTCTGTGTTCTCAACTAGCACGTCATTGTTTTTAGAAAGTCACTGAGTCTGGTGATATTGTTCTCAATTGCAATGACTGGGCATACCCCTACGGCTGTGAAACCCATTCGCCACCCAAATACTCAATTGCTTTCTGTGCTCCAACACTAAATCTTGTATTTTCTGAATATACTGTTAATGTTTCAGGCGGGAAAAATGTTTTGAGATAAAGCATTGAAACTGTGTATTTCTACAATAACTACCATTTTCACCAGTTAGATACAAAGAAAGCAACATTGGGTCTAGTTGTGAGAGTGATGATATTGTATTTGAAACAAACCTTGATCTAGATATTCAAATTTGATGATTACAAGATAAATATATTCATGTGAACCAATGTATATTAAGGCTAGTGAATTTCCCCTGTTCAGATAAAAACGGTTGTCTTCCTAATTACTTCCTATTTGCCATATATGGGGTAAAAAATCGAAATATTCTCCCCTTAACACACCATAGAGCGAGAAGTAGCACTGTTCAAGGATTAACGTGTCCGGTGTTGTTCCTTGTTTTCAACAAGAAACTAACAAATGCTAAATATAAACAGTGCTTTAGTTTTTGTCAATTACATGAACTAGGTCATGCTTTCCCCTAAATCATCGTCGTTCGCCTGTCCTATACAAACCCATGATAAACCTTTTGTAACTAACTTTAAGGCATAGATATAGTCAATGAAAAAATTATATGATAATACAGTAAAACCCCGATTATCCGAAGTCGTCGGGACCGAAAAATTACTTCGGATAATCCGGGGTTTCGGATAATCCAGGTTAAGGGAAATCTAGACAATTGCATGAAAATAAAGGGAGATCACTCCCGTACATATGGCGTACACGTATAGATATAATAACAAAACTGTTAATGCGTTATATTGCATAATTTATTTATGTGGCATTCTTTTAACCAAGCTGTTATGGAGCCCAGCGACAAATATAAGTCAACGATTACAAAGGACTTGATTTTGATAAAAATCAAGTCCAAAAAGCTCAGACGATAAATGTGCCGATAAAATGGCAATGAACAGATAAATCCGGGAATGTGCAGTAACCGTCCTAATCTATTGTATAATAAACTATATACTTTTATTACCTCCCATGCAGGAGAGCTCATTCAAATATATCACAACTAAATATATAATTCTACTGTATAATAAACTGGTACATTAGATCACCAGGAATTTATTATAACCATTTTCTACCGTGTATTAAAGCAATAATTTGGTTTTTCATGAATTCACTTAACCGCGTTCTACTGTTGTTATTTATGGGCTAAAAACCTTTCAGATTTCTCCTATTTATTGATTATAGAATAAATTACAGTAGAACCTCGGCAAAGCCAATTAAGTAGTTAATAATTCATACAGAAAGCATACAGTCATACATCACTTAACAGCCAATTCAAACCACTACGTTTTAGTAATCGTTCGTAATAGGACAGGTAGTAAAGGTTTCCTCCATATTTGAACTTGATATTTCGACTACCAGAGGTTTTCACTACTACTACGCAACATTGAAATACATGTATAATCAACTTTGTGAACAAAGGCTATCATTGGGATAGACAAATTGTGGCCCTTATTGGCAGGTGGTCTTTATTTGGAGGTCAGTTTGTTCTAAATAATCAATGACGATTTTGGAAGAATGGCCTTTATTCACAGGTTGGCCTTAATCTAAAGTGGCTGCTTACATTAATTTAACTATAGATATTTTTCTACATGTCTGAACAGCTAAGCCACGTGTTTTGATAAATATTTGATATTGCAACCTTTATTTTCACTTTTTACCACAATGGTAATCAAATATACATAAATTTCTATATTTCAAAAAAGCCCATCAAAATAACACAAATTCGAAATTAACCAAAAAAAACAGTATTGATAAATCCGTAGATTATTTTTGTTTCTTGTGTTATTACAGATCTCAAACCACTACACTGAAGCTGGCGATCCAGAAACATTCAAACTTCTTCACATCTCAAAGCAAAGAAATATTTTCAGTATAAACGGTATCCAGAGAACGTTGTGTATATAAATGGTCCATAGGATATCAGATTCCCGTCAGAATTTATGTAATTCTCCAACCACACGTTTTGTCCCGCACGAATACGTAAAATAACGGTGTTGCTGGCCATTGTAGTTATATTGACACCTCTTGGAGGACTCACCAAAGCTCCGACTGTGTTGATGCCATCAACTTGTAGCTTAATGTAAGTGTTAGAAGTACTCGCTATAGCAAAGGTAAAAACGTAAACACCCGAGTCTGGGGCTGTGAATACACCATTATCCTGATTGTAGGCGTTACCGTCGTTTATAAGTACAGCATCGCAGTTTATTGTCTGTCCGGAAGCAATGTGGTCCACCGTTTGGCTCAGATACGCCGAGAATGAGGTTTGTTGTCTGTCCTGGCTTCGGGTATGCAGTCTGTGAAAGTTGATTGTCGATTCTCGTTGGAAATCTTTTCCCAGCCTACTTGAAAATAAATCAAAACCTTCTGAATCACCAACAACTGTTTCTGTTTCATCAATGTCTTCTGACAGCGCCCAACCTTGTTCAGCACGTGTCACCTTTTCACTGTCTTTGCTTAATTCCTCTACCACACCAGAAAGGTCTACTAATTTATCTTCAAGGTATTTGATACGAATGTTTTGAAGGTTGATACTTTCTTGAAGTTCTTCGAAATTTGGATTATTTATGAATTTGTCCGCATTTCTATTTAACACTTTACACTCCGATATTGAAACCAGCACAAGCGATACGACTGCAGTAAGCAACATGCTAACACCCTAACAGTTCCCAATAACAAGCAAGAATAAATCGTCCAGTAGTTTCACCTTTTTCTTTAAGAAAATAGACGTGCCACGGCACAGCTTACCATCGAATAATGTGACAGGCACTGAAAGCGTTTGTTTACTCGTTAACAATTTGTTATCGTAATTTACGAACTTTGCCGAGAGTTGCCGTTGATTTCCGCTGTGAAAGCAAGTGATTGCTGTTTGTAAGATCAAATAGATAAATATGAACTGTTAGGTTGTTCTGGTTGTATTCTGTTGAGCAATTTAACTATTTGACATATACTGTCAAACCTGTGAACAACGGCCATCCTTGTGAAATACAACATGTGGCCTTTATTGCCAGGTGACCTTTATTTTGTGATTTTGTTAGTTTTTTAATTTAATGTCCTTGATTGACAGGTGACCTTCATTCAGAGGTGGCCGCTAACACAGGTTCGATTGTATCAGCAATTATATCCCCTAGCGTTACAAAATCACTTTCATACCACGTGATGGCCAAATTATATTGATCTAAAATGGCGGCAAGACAGACAGTATGAATGGTCAATTAATTTTTCATAATCAATGTGTTTAACTGCATCGTATCAAGTACACCTTAAAAACGGGGACCCGCCGCCGTGGTCGAGTGGTTAAGGTCGCTGACTTCAGATCACAGTAACCTCTCACTGATAGAGGGTCATAGGTTCGAACGCCGCTACCGACCATGTCTCTTTATGTGAGAAAGTAGGCAGTTGCCAATCTGATTAAAATCATATCCTCAAACCCGCTACGCTATGAGGATCTGAAGACGACCTATAGAAGGTCACCTCAGGTGACCTTTTCCACTAGCCAATCAGCGCCTTACTTTCATAATTCTGAAAGTGATCAGATTCTATTTTTAACCGCAGTAAAAAAACAATATTAGACTTGTAGATATCACGAACACCTATTCTTAGTAATTTCTTACGCAACTAAATGTAATGATAGCGCACATGTGACATGCGTGTTTATTAAATTTTCTATACTACTATGGCAGAATCGATCAGGATTACCAAAAAAATCAAAAAGTGGTTGCAGACAAATATGTTACACGTAATTTAATGTTTACTGACGTTTAAATAACATCGTCAGGTAGAAAGTTCATTCGGCCAAAGTACCGATGAAACGAGTTATACGATTGGCTGAATTATAAATAGATATTAATAGTGATTATGGAAATTCCGACTTTTGAAAATAGAAACTGGTATAGGCCGTCATCAGATCTTGCCGTAAGGAAGATCGAATACTTTAGTCAGACTGGGCAGTTGCTTACAGAGGATGGGAGTCTAGTGCTGGTTCTTACCAGGAACGATGCTTAGGTGAACTGTCCGCCTCATATGACTGATTGTTGAAAAGTACCGTAAAACTCGATATAAACAAACAAATATAAAACAATCGGCCTCCATGATCGGGTGGTTAATATCTCTGACTAGTAATCAATACTTTGTGCTAGCGTACGGAAAGTCGACGAAAGGGTACTTTCGACCTGATGGCTCCATTATTTAAGCGGGAAAAGTCGCCAAATTACCTTGGCTATTGGTATGACGTTAAATCCAAGTGAAAACTACATGTACCTGCAAAAGACAAAAGATCTTTTTAACAACAACTTGCTAAACGTTTGGTTACAATGTAAAGCAAAGGGAGATAATTCACTGTGCTGTTTTGTGAATATTTTTGGAAGTCGTTTAATTCTATGTTTAGTACAATCAAGTAGACGTTGTCTAGTCTATTAAATTATGTGTGTGTTTAAATTCACCGGCGAAGAATTTGTGGTAAACATCCTGTGCCAACACCCGTTTGTCAACGTACGGTTCAGATACGGAAGTATTGTCATTTATACTTGTCTTTGTTCTATCGAAATAAATTACACATAGATTCGATAGATGTCTGTTTTATTTGTTTATTTTCGGAGTTTCAATGAAATAGCATTTTGAGAATTGCAACGAGGCGTAAAAAATTCTACTAATGCCCAACCCTATTTTTTCTGCCGGTCTTAAACTTGTTTCGGTCTCTGACATCTTTTTATTTTCTATAGTTTTATTTTTATATAAAATATATTTCCGGTCAGAAGATGTATACAGTATTTCATTTGCAAAAATACCGACCAATATAATTTTACTCCCAAAGGAAGTTGTTTTGGAGAGTATACAAAAAATGTTTTCAACTTAAAATTTGAAATCTGATTTTTTATCAATATGTTCGCAATTTTATTAATCTCTGAATTGTGTACTGGTAATTAAATCTATTTACTTCGATGTTTGTACTTGTTACTGTTCTGACTTCGACCTTCCTGCTTGCCATTAAACGGGATCAAAACAAATGACCTCTCACTGATAAGACGTCTAAGTTCAATGTTAATTGGCATTGTTCTTAACTACTTCAAAGACTTGCTATCGATTCATGTTCCATATTTGGTGCGTTCAACAACAGAGATAATGGCATTTAATGGATATTACGCGATAGGACTTTTTACTCTTTGCACGTTGAGTCCGTGCATTTGGTCATTTATTAATGACCCGGATTGTTCACATAACTGTACATTAGGGGGCAACTGGTATTGTGGCCCCATCCCTTGCCCGTGGATTCCGTGTGATGTAGAAAGGGTCTGGACTAAGCCTGATTGTTGTGAACATTGTCCGACAACAAAACAAGGTAGGTCCCTATTTTATTGTAGATATTGAACTCTCCTATTAGGGCCTCGTCCTATTTATCACAATGACCTGCGCCTAAATTGCTCGAGGGACATCGTCTTACAAAAAAATTTATCATGGGACTCCAATGATAGTTGGGTACTGCGTGATCGAGGAAAACGAATACCTCATTTTATCTTACTGTGCACGTCAATCGAGTGTATTCGTATAAAGAAACTACGTGTTCCCTATCCACTGGAGGTCTTTTAATACATGTGGCATAGTAAATAAATGTAATATTTTACATTTAGTTCCATACGTAAATTTTGATATCATGAAAATGAACCACGTATGACAATTGCTTGTAACTGTTTCATTAATATTACAATTCGACAGACTGATTGATATTTTTCAGATGACGAAGTTCAGCCGACAGTGAGTACCAAGAATGTTACCGCACATTTCTGTCCGTTTCCCTGCACAGTTGGCAACGAGACCCTATGCTACCCACCACCTTGTCCGCCACCAGCATGCGTTGATCCAGCCAGTCATAAGCCCACCGATTGCTGCGTTTATTGCCCAAACGGTACGTTCAATCTACGGGACTATATTTCAGTGTATCATTTCATTAATATTTTCAAAATCTAGAATATACAGTGCAACATGGTTATAGTGAATTCTATGATAAACCGTATAATGAATTCGTTAAATACAGCGCAACCTTTCCAAAGCAACACCCTTTGGGAGTAGCAACATTATGTTGTTGTTTAGAGGTTGTTGCTCTAGGGAGGTTAAATTATTAGTTAAAGAGCACAGTATGAAAAAAATCATGCTGTTGGTGAAGGGAGGTTGTTGTTCAAGAGATGGTCGCTCTGGAGAGGTTGTACTGTACATATTAGGTGAAAGTGGCTCTGAGAATTCCGACAATTCTGTTTGATGTCAATGTAATAATCCGTAAACTCAATATTTAGATCACCTATGGAATCAAAAATCAAATATTTTATTATTGAAGTGTCTTATTATAGAGGTTAAACTAATAGGAAATATTGAAAAGCGTCCGAAAATATGTGGCTTTTATATTAGGGTGGTCATTATGTAGTCAGGTATTACTACACATACAGTTAAACCTGTGACCTCCCTCGGGAAAAATAAAGTGTGACCTTTATTGACAGGTGACCTTTATTCGGAGGTCATTTTGTTCAAAATAATCAATACAGATGTTTTAAAGAATGGCCTTTATTGACAGGCTTGCCCTTATCAAGAGGTGGCCACTAACACAGGTTTGACGTTATAAGTAATTTTCAGCTTTTTCAACGTATCTGTCTTTTCCAGGACCTAATTGCCGGGGACCAAACGGTTCAAAAATTCCATACGACCACTGGAAAATTGTTGACGGCAAAAATTGTACTTGCAAAAGCCCTAGCATGGATGCTGATTGCGTATAAACAAACAATTATAATTGTTGTACCCTGACCTGATTATATATGACAGTAGTCGTTTTGTGTTAGGCCAAACCAACTAAAATGATAAAATAAATTACTTCGGTAGTATATGTTTCGAAGTTATGATTTGCATAAAACTACGGTCTACACCGAGTCATTGGTTACCAATGAATGAGTGCCTTCTCATCACAGCAGATGACTGGTTAGGACCAAACATTTCTAAATATAAAAGCCAACACCAATGGATAAAAAAATGTATAAAGGCTGATGACAAGTTCACACTTTACGCTTAATATAATTATGCACTTTTGAAACACATTATACACACTTTTACACACTTAATACACATTTGATACACACTATTTTGCACACTCTATGCACATTTAATACACTCTATATACACCTTTAACACAAATTTGATACACTCTTCATACACGCTTTATGCACATGTTATACACACTTTAAAACATTTAATACACACATTTTACACATATATTACGCATTTTATACACATCATGCATACTTTATACACACTTTACGGAAGAGAGACCATTATGTATACGGTGGCTTCTATTCACAGGTCACAGTTAACCCATCTTTTCAGTAATGTGCGCCAGCTCTGATCACGTGACTGATTATTCTACATTACTTTCAGGTAATAATTGCAGAGGGCCACGTGACAGCATCATTTCTTATGATCACTGGAAAATAATAGATGGCAAAAATTGTACTTGTTCTTATCCTGGTAATGATGTTGTTTGTGTGTAAATATGAGTGATTTTGTAATACAATTTGACAAAATAAGGGCAATTATTATAATGTGATTTCATTTATTTTTCTTGGTCTCAGTTTTCGTGTTTTTTACTGAAATGTTTGTTTCTTGGAGAGGTAAATTCGTGGGGTTTCATATTTTTGAAAAAAAGGAATTTCGCCTTATTCTTTTCTGTCAGTTTTCATATAAAATAACCTAGTTAATTAAGAAAATACAATACAAATACATGTAATACAATAACACGTGTCATTTTCGAACTACCTTATAATACTATTCATTCACTTCAGAAATTGTTCATTTTATCTTTTTTACTTTCTTTTGTTATAAGAACTTTGTCTACACACTTGCGATATAGGTTTACTGTTGATTGTACAGTCTCTTGATCTAGTGCTTGTCTTTGACAATGAACGATACTTCAGCTTTCCTTAGCCGTCACTCGTTCGGTGCGCATGGATTTTGATGCGGACTACGTTTTTCTACATCCGCCATGAAATGGTCAAAATAGTTCCCGTCACAAGTTGCAGTGTATGCCTATGTATGTTCAGTTTCCATAAGTACGTTCAGTACTTTGATTTATATTATTTGTTTTTTCGCATGATGCGAGGTTGGTCCTGTAAAACCAGTATAAACCTCTTTGTAGTCTTATTGCAGACCCTTCCAAGGTGATACGGGTAGACTGTGACTTGTGCTTCTTATTTGTATACTAAAGTATTTCTTATATTTTTATGGGTTTGGGTTTTGAAAAATATAGTATTTTATGGAAGGTAGAATTTTGTTCTTTTTCAAGAGATCATTTTCTATATCAACGCAACTTTTCTGTAATTCTACAATGTAACCATTCTCAATGACGAAGCCACAGATTCGACCTTTTGAAGAGAAATACTGATATCAGTTCGCCGAACACTTTCTATCCGTTATGCATTAGACGGATTTGAAAACATTTGACGGAAAATTCAAATTCGATTGTCTCCCTTTAATCAGCAGTCGTACTTTAATAATTATGGACAATAACATAACATGTTATGTTATTGTGTTATGTTAATTATGGACAGTGCCGAAAGTAAGTTGACATATTATACATCATGGCTCTCATTCGACCCTTAAAATGGCACTTTGACTCTTGGAATAAGTAAAATAATGCTTCTGACTCTTGAGAATTTGTACTAAAGGGTTAAATTTACAATAACATTAGTAGGACATTTTGTTAACCCATCCAATTACATGTGTTATCAGCCAAGAACCATTTTAACCTTTTTAAACCTCAACTATTGATATCTAGTGAGCACTCCATGTACATAAAACACGAGGAAATCGTATGATTTCTTGCCTGTCTCAGCGGAGGTCATAATATTGAAGTATTTACTGTATAATTATATACTAATAGTACCAGCAAATCAAATATCGACGGTGTAGTGCTAACACGCTGAACTACTAATCGAAAGGTCGATGGTTCGAATCTCGGCTCGGACTCCCGATATTTCAGGGACGCTTTTTCAGTGTCCCTATTCCAACTACTGTACCTAGGTCTGTGTTTATTAAAGTCACAGTAAACAGGTGAGGCGTCTATCGATGCTTTGCTTTGGGAACCAGGAAAACCTATTGGAAATAAGAGTCGGAAGCTGTCGACTTGGTCGTTAAACAACAGATTAACAAATAAACAAATGAATCAAGTGAATTATTGTGTGTTTATTAGGTCGATTTGAATATTACACACAAGTAGTTTCCATCAACGGATGAACACATGTGCAGTTTTTACCTCCTATGATTTCTGATTGGTTGAGTGGAACCACGTGACCCTCAGGTGCTGGACAATTTGGTCCTGGAACAAAAGGAGATAACTTACTATTATTATCAATATTTTCAACAAAAAAAAAACTGTAAAAGCGGAGAATAATTGTGCGTCAAAATCATTCAATAAAAAGTAAAATAGCTACAGTGCAACTTCTCAAAAACCACCCTTTGGGAGTAGCAGATATATGTTGTTCTTTAAAGGTTGTGGTTCTAGAGAGGTTAAAATAATAGTTAAATCGTGCAGTGGGAAAATCATGCTGCTGTTGAAAGGGGGTTGTTGCTCAAGAAAGGGCCGCTCTGGAGAGGTTGTACGGTATTCCAATCTGGTCAGACTCATTTCTTTTCATGTGTTTCAAAACTTCACTAATGTGGTTTAAAAACGCATAATATCTAGAAATGTTGAATTTTAAAAAATATGTCTTTGAGATGACTGTTTCCAAAGTACCGGTTGCCATAGAGAAGAGGATTCGAATACCACGTGGTCTTTATAAGTCGATTTACTTACCATTAGGACACGATGGACAACAGATACCAGGATCAGTTTTAGAGTCGACACAAGGTGGTAAAGGACAGGGTATAGGATGACAAAAATGGTGTCCATTTATTGTACAAGGATGTGGGCAGTCTCCATTGCCGTGTTGGTCTGCAACGTAAAGAAAATCATCAGTTTTCACTAATAGAATTGCATCTATATAATTATTATGCTATGTGTATATTGTTCACTTGTACATATAAAATGTATATGGGCCGGTCATCATGTATATCACAATTAAGAATTGAATTAAATTGAATCCATGAAAAATTATTTACCCTTGGGACAGACAAAAAATGACATTTATTGATAAGCGGCCCTTATTCGGACGTCATTTCGTCCTAAATAATTAATGAATTTTTTAAGAAAGGTTGTAAAACAAACAAACTGGACCGATCGACCGACCGGCGTTAAACAATTGTATTAAACCAGCTTAAAACACAAAATATTACCCTGTGTGTACACGTGACCAGCCACAGCAACAATTATCATAAATCTAATTGTAAATCCCATAGCTAGAAAATCGAAAAGTGAATCGCGAATTAAAAAAATGTTCTGTGACGATCTAATTTCCAGTTTCAATGAATCGATGAATGCGGCGATCTGTTGGCCTCCACGAAAATGGATACTAGTATGTATATCGTACGTGGCCAAAGAGTGGTTGAATTAATAATATTTTTGTTTTAGTAACATAATTTTGTTCTTATCTATTGTGTATAAATTTTGTAGGTGAAAGTGTTGCGTAATGTCAAGTTTAGTTTAGTGCTCTTCGGTCTAATGTGCATGTATAATGTATATTATGCGTCCTACTTATTTCTTGTTTTTAGTTACTTGGGATGATAGTTGATCTAGAGGTAACGGGCTGGACAACTAAATGATTGGCCGCGGGATCGAATCTTTCAATATTTCAGGGACGCTTTTTTCAGTGTCCCCATCCCGACTACTGAGCCAAGTACTGTGTTAAGATAAATACAGGAAACCGGTAAAGCGAGTATCGGTGCTCTACATTGGGCACGATTAAGTACCAGGAAACATATTCGAAATAAAAGTAGGAATAAAAATGCCTGGATCTCCTGTATCTAGTCTTCCCTCTCTCTGGGGTGGCTCTGTCAAATGGACCGTTCAACAACTGATAAACAGATATTAGTTACTTGTTTATGAAACGCTCATCTACTTTGCTCACTAGATAGACCATTACATCTTAAGTTCGAACCCAAGGAGATTTGATTTAAGACCTTATGTCTAAGGCCATAAGTCCCAACCGCTGATTGTATGATTCGTGTCGGGAATCAGACAGTCACTAGCGGAGAACAAGGTTAGGACTGGTACAGAATCCAAGAAGAAGTTAATAATAACCCCCCTGTTCGAGGGGTGTGTGCGGGTGTATGAGTGTGTGTGAGTGAGGGTGTGTTTGTTGTCACGTGACAAAATAAAATACATCTTTGCATATGTTTGTAACAAGATACATGTATGTATACGTTACTTAATAAACATATTATGTTCTGTTCTGTCCAATTGTTATTCTAACTTCATGAACTGTTTTTGAAGTATACATGAAAAGGTTAGAGCTGGTTAGCATACAGTCCTGGAAAACATGTTAGGTGAATCGACCACCGTATATACAGTCAAACCTGTGCTAGCGGCCACCTCCGAATAAAGGTCAGTCTGTGATTAAAGACCATTCCTTTTACAAAAAGCATCATTGGTTATATAGAATAAAATGATCTCCCGAATAAGGACCACCTGTCAATAAAGGCCACATTTTGTCTTTCCGAATGGTGGCCATTGTTTACAGGTTTGACTGCATCACAAAATATAAAAAAAAATTAATAGGATATTAAGAGATAAACAAATGTTGATGCATTGTAATTATCTTTATTTTTCATCAACCTAAAACATTATAAATTACCACATAACCGCCATCATAATTCCCTTGTGAGCAGTAGGCCACGTCGCCATTTGCGAGGGTCACATTTTTACCTTCTGGGATTATTGAGTCGCCATGAGCACAATTGGGACCTGAAAAATATTGTGACATTTTACGACAGAATGACGCCAACACTATTTGCTAAAACTGAATATTATCTTATACTAATAGTTAAGTTTATTTTGTTTAAGTATTATGGAAAAAAATGTCTGATAATAGATACTTGTATAATCTTAAAAGAATAAAAATATTTTTTTGAAAACAGGCTTAGCTTCAATAACGCTACTGTTCAATATAATTGTCAGTGTGGATAACCCACGTGACTTTTGACGTCACAAATGGGTAGTGCTGGAAGCATTTTATTTGCACGAAGCCAGGAGAAAAGAAGTTTAACTTTATTTTGATTTCATTAGCGCATGCTGAGCTGAAAAATAAGTATGTTCCACATATAGTTTTCATTTCTGTTAGCCAAGAATGGACTTTAAAGAAAAATAATATAGCACTTGTCGTTTCAAACAGATATGACTTTTTGTGATAATCACATTGTTTGCATCAGAGTTAGAAATTAGAAGACTAAACAGCCTGCCCACAATAGTCCTCTCAGTGCTTTGATTCTCTTTAAGAATTTTTAAAAACTACAGTTCAATCTCTCCAGAGCGGATATCTCTAGAGTAACAACCTCCCTTTAACAACAGCATGATTTTTCCACTGAACGATTTAACTATTAATTTATCCTCTCTAGAGCAACAACCTCTCGACAACAATAGGTTTTGCTACTCCCAAAGGGTGTTGTTTTGGAGAGGTTGCACTGTATCTATCTCGAATTATAATCATTTTCGACCTTTTGAAAGGTCAAGGTCATCGAATACGTACCATTTAAGCATTCATAGCAACAGCCGCCTGGACGCTTGACAGCGTCGACACAGTTGATACGACATGGCAACGGGTGACAGTATTGATATCCATGGTGTGTGCAGGGATTGGGACATTCGGATGTTGTCGGATAGGTCACTGTTGGGAAGGGGTCTCTTTGCCGTTTGATGCCTACATAGTCTGATCTTTTTAACCTGAAAATATGCACCGACTATTTCATGATAACTGACACCTTCCATTTAATTACCCCATCCATTTCTTTAAAGAAACACAAAAATATCATGACTAATGATTCGGTCACCCATCACGTATGCGTTTATTCGATTAATTTATATTTGCTAAAAACATGAATTCAGCATTTTAGAAAATAGATGTTAACATACCGTACTAAAGGTGCGTTTATTATGAGATTTCGATTTTTATCCACCATATTCATAGATTTTGTTCTTCAACTAAATTACATGAATGTCATAAAAACTGACAGTTGATGAATCTCAGACCCAATAAAATTAAACATGGTTATAACGAGCCTGGATACACCAATGCATGAACAAATTGATTCGGATATACTGATGATTCGGATATACTGATGATTCGGATGCAGTTAAAATTCTGATAATCAATGATTCATAAAGATATGCATGTAGTAATGATTCGAATATAGTGATGATTCTAATAAAAAATTCTTTGGATATATTTATTTTAGGACATGAATATGATTCGGATAAAGCTATTTCGGATAAAGTGATGATTCGGTTAAAAACAATTCGGATAACAATGATTCGGATGTACTAAAGAGAGATTCGGATACAGTAATTATTCGGATATACTGAAGATTTGGATAAAATGATGATTCGCATATAGTTATGACTCCGCTAGTAATTATTCGGACACAGTAATGATTTGGATGAAAATTATTCGGGTATATTAGTAATTATTCGGATATAGTGATAATTCGGACCCAAACTTGATTCGGATATAGTGATGATTCAGATTATTGATGATTTAGATAAACTGATGATTCGGATATACTGATGATTAGGAGGTACTGATGACTCGGAAATACTGAACATTTAGATGTTTTTGATATACTGATGATTCGGATAAAAATGATTCGAACTACTGATGATTCGGATATACTGATGACTCGGATATAATGAAGATTAAGATAAATTCACTGAGAATTCGGATATAGTGCTGATTTGGATATAGTGATAGTTCGGCTATAGTAATTAGACGGATACAGTAATGATACGGATAAAAGGGATTCGGATATACTCTAGATTCGGATATCCTGATGATTTTGACATAATGATAATTCGGATATACGCATGATTCGGATATAATGATGATTCGGATAGCACGGATCATTTGGATATAGTGAACAAACTAATTTCTTCTACAATTGCGTTCATTATGCCAAGATGGTGAAATGTATATTATAATGAAGTAATAAATCGGGTCCCTAGAACTGTATTAGAACTGTACTCTATTTTAATCCGTTATCATTCGACCCGATGATCCGGGTTCGATTCCCGGTTGCCGTTCAATTCCATGAAAATTCGACAATAAAAATGTCGATTTTCCACCATATGAAGTCGCCGCCTGCTGGGTCCTCGTGGAAGAATAATTTAGTACTGATTTGAATACAGTCCATACAGTCCAGCTAGACTGGTTAGGTGAACCTGTCACCGTATGTAACTGAAATATCGTTGAAAATGGCGAATATTCGTAAAATTGAACAATTTTTCCAGATTTTCATTTTGAATTTAATATACATGTGCTGCGATATTTACCATTCTAATCTATTACATATATTAATATCGTGTATCTATGTGTTATCTATCAACTATATACAATGTACATATAATTCTGATAACATGTACCTTGTAGATGTATTTGTAAGATTGCCCATTTACTTGTATAGTAGTACATTTGTCTGGTCTAAACTCATTTTTAAATCGTCATATCAAACTCGGCGTCGCAATGCACTTATAAAGTGTTTATAAACATCATATTTTATAACAACCCGCTTCCGTGGCCGAGTGGTTAAGGTCGCTGACTTCAAATCACTCTAACCTCTCACTGATAGAGGGTCGTGTGTTGGAGCCCAGGTACCGACCATGTCTCTATACATGAGAAAGTAGGCAGTCGCTTACAGAGGATAGGAGCCTAGTACTGGTTCTTCCTAGGAGCGATGATTGTCCGCCTCATATGAGTCTGATTGTTGAAAAGATGCGTAAAACTCGATATAAACAAACAAACCATATCTTATGATATATACTACTATTTGAATAATAAATGATAAAATGTTATTTAGACAACAGTTAGGTCGAACTACCTAACCTAGATTATTGGGTCAAGTTATCCTAAAGATGACTTTTTTTCTTGCCTTATACAAAATATGTCGCGAAAATTTATACGCTTTGATTAAATCAATAAATGTATGCACAGTCAAACCCCTGAACAAAAGTCACCCTTGGGAAAATGTAATGTGGCCTTTTTTGACATGTGGCCTTTATTGGGGGGTAATTTTGTTCTAAATTATCATAGAAAGTTTTTAAAATAATGACCTTTATTCACTGGGTGGCCTTTATTCGGAGGTGACCGCTAACGCAGGTTTGTATATTATTAAGTTATACCGTAATCAGTACAACCTCAATTAAAGATAACCTCAATATTAAAACCACCTAATTATAACGATCACTCATTGAACGATTCTTGCTTTTATTGCAAGTAAAAGTCAGTTTCACTGTTTTGAAAGACATCTTTCTAGGTAAAATAAGACCTACTTTAATTTTAACATCCAAAACGTTAATGGGGCTTTAAGTGTGAAAATGAGAAAAACAAACCAACTAAAATACAGTGTATTGGTAAAACCGTAAATAAAAGTTTTCTTCGAAAATTGGGAGCAAACATATGATACATATTCATTGTGTTTCAGACTAAATATTCGTAAATATACACGTGATAAGCTAAAAAGAGTAAAAGACTGTTTGTGTCTGGTTACCCGACCTGTCCTATTTTTTCCCGCGACCCAAGACTTTTCATTAGACCCGAGGAGCCGTACATAAACTTTTCACTTTGTTACCTGTCCGGCGTCCGCACGATTTCAAAAGCTAAAACCCTACCTACCGACCCTATTTTTAATAAGAATGTAACGAGAAACAAATAATTGTATGCCTTACGCAATGTAATTAACGCAAGATAGAAGTTTATCAGTCATTAAATTGCCGTAGCTATTCAGAGAATCGAAAAAAATCTAAGAATGCTGATAAGATATCGTATTTAGATGCGTCATAATCATTAAGGTATCGTTTATAATCCGGTTTAATGACCGTACTATAAAAACAAAACCAGATTAAGATCGTCTAAATTACTTAGTTGATTAATCACTTTGTTTCGTTGACAAAACCGGGCAATATTTGACAACATTCCAGACCGGAATATTAATAATTGGCAATCCAGTAAACTGTTTAGTTCACAAAAGATGAAGCATGATTTTTATTTACAATTGGCCCTTAATAAAATATTTTGGGTTAAAATTATGTAGTTTTATAGAACTGGTTAAATAAAGGGATAAACGGCGAACAAAATATTTGCCTTTAAAAATATCAACATTGTCGAACTTATTTATTTATACATACGAGGGCCTCGTATCTAAATCTAGACTTAAAAGTACTTAAAGGGGCATATCCTGGAACTGCTGTCTTTTTTTCGTACACCAAAAATGCGTTTGTCACTTGTAAAACCAATTATTACCGAAAAGTCAAAGAAGAATGTGCGTTCAAAAATGACTCTATAACATGCCCATCGGTATTTGTATGTCGGTTTGAATAAAAGGATGTCAGCCTTTTATTGACGACAACGATATTTCCGATACATCCGAGAGTTTAACTGAGCATGTGCGCTGCCTTTCAAGTGAACATTACACGAGGAATACTTACAATTTCAGTTTGTTGACATTTTTTCCGCGATGTTTTCAGTTTTGGCAGATGCCGAAAGGTTCAAGTTGTGAAAATGACAAATAATTTCTGAGACCGAAATCGCAGGTTTGGTAAATCTTGAAATGTGTATTTTGAGTAAACTAGCGGGATATTTTGTAAATATTTTACAGGGCTTTCATTAATTGATTTAGGCATTAAAATTATACCAATTTGATTGCTATTCGAGACGCTTCAGTTCCAGGGCATGCCCCTTTAATACATGTACGTAAAGTAAAAAAGGTCTCAACAAAAGGCCACAATTTGCCAATGAAAAAAGTCTGCATTTTTTGGTGAGACTAATGCACCTATCAATATTTTTCCCACCCGGGGGGACGGGCATACAAGGGACTTCAGACAGAAGACGATATCCGACAGGCGGGAATTTGATAAACTTAATGACTCAGGGTCCTGGGTCAGGTTTTACACCACTGTCGTATTTGATACAGCAAGTTGGCTCTACGGTGAAGATTTAGACGATTGCGGATGTCTCTAGGGTGGGGATTTAGACGTCAGAATTTTAAAAATGTCAAATTCCCTTTGGTCAGTCCGCCCCACACCCGGACAGGAAAAAAATTGACATGAACATAACAGTCATGGTACTGGGTGTGATATTAGGATTTATGTATCCCTATCAATTTGGGCGGTATATGTATGGGGCAGATGACAAGGGACGGCAATTTTTCCATATACGTTTTCGATACATACAAACACATCGAACAGCCAGCTTTCAAATGGGCAAATATAACTAACCAATAAAACTCTATAAAAGGTATAAGTATATATAAAGTGATTTAATGTTCACATATGTACGTACATTATGAATGATTCCGGTCATGCAGTACGGTATACAATATTTAGTACTTGTATAAATACATTGGCTGAGATATTATACAGTCTAATTAGTCAGTCAGTTGGTAGAGCATATGACTTGCAGGCAGGAGGTCGCGGGCTCGAGCTCCCATCCAGTACATTGTTTACCTCCTTCTATTACCCAAGTGTTATGATTTTTTGCTCACAGCAATGCATGGTTACGGATGATTTGTTCTTGTAATTATTAAAATGAGGAACATCTTGCAGACTATTGCATTGTTATAAGGTAATGAATGAAGTAAAAAGTATGGGATAAAAATCATACTGAATAATCCATTAAGAGAATATAGTTTATACCTCAATGGAAAAGCAGTAGATGGCGCTGTGGCTGCTGTTGCTGCTGTTGTTGTTGTTTCGGATTCATCCGGGCAGGATCCGCAACAGTTTCCGCGTCCGAACACAGGGTTATCACAGGGCGGTGGGGGACAAGGAAACGCAAATGGGCATCCATGTAGGAACTTTCTCACGAGTAAATTCGTCCTGGCAACACCTGTTACTGGATCAAAACATATTGCCAGACAGGTCGCGAACATAAGTGATAAACAACTACCGCGCATGCGCATTGTGATATGCGAGCTTTGAATTGATCGAAGTGTCAAGTGAACAAACAATGCAGTATGAACATTGTGTGGTTTATCTTTGGAACATTCGGTCCTTATCAGTGAAATATGTCCTACAAGCGTGACAAATGTGCCTTAACTAACACACCATGTACATGTATAATATATTATCTGAAATTGAATGAAATGATTTCCATTATTGTTAGAAAGATAACGATGTGCTCATTCTAGTTAAAAATAAACAACAACAATGACACGAAGGGAGGGGGGTAATTATTTCACTTTTGAATGTTAAGTGTACCAGTGCTAGCGGCCACCTCCAAATATACGTCACTCTGAGATTAAAGGTCATTCTTTTAAAATTGGCATTGACTATTTAGAACAAAATGACCTCTGAATAAAGACCACCTTTGTTCACAGGTTTGACTGTAATTCATAAATATCTAAGTTTGTTTAACAGCATTGTCATAAATGTTGTCAAAGTTCTTTTTTCTGTTGAAAACTAGTTATTTATACTTTAATAGCACCAAGATAATTGCGACATGGTGGTCATGTTTAGTAAACATGGCGATCACGTTGATGGAATACAGTGGCTATGTTTGCTTTGCTTGCTTGAACGTATGTATAAATGTAAAATATTCGTCACTGCTTACTGAACGTTCTCTTCTTGTATGTTGCTCCACGTTTTTTTTTTGTTTAACTGAAAAGCGAATCTCTATGTACGGTCCAAGCACATACCACTATTTGAACAAAAATCATTCCTACATAAGCTATCGGTTATATTGAACTCAGCTATTGTGAAGTATCAGACACACGGTAAAGAATGTCCCCAACACACCCCTCCCTATTTCGTTTTTCTCTGGCGGTTAACTTTTTCTCAGCAGAAAGGTCCAGTAAGTGACTTCACCAGCTTTATAAATCCTCGCATACACCTGAGTTACAACCACCGACCATCCGTAAGCTTGCTGAAAAACTTCATCACATGTCACATTCGATCCTAGATGGGATTTGAATTCAAAGCGTAGAGGCTCAAGTGACGTCTTACCATCAAAGACTATATACCAACTTAGCTAAGATGCCACCTTTCTTTATTTCTTAACATCATGAGACCAATATTTTTTCCTTTTTTAATGGAATGAATCTTGCTCTCAGGTTTGACAGAGTGAAGAAAATGCACTTCTTTTTATGGTGTGATCTTTGGTCGGGTGATAAACGAAAAGGTGGTGAGTTAGATTCTCGACTCCGACGTTCTGATTTCTCAGGGACGCTTTCTCAGCGTCCTCATCCAACTACCAAGCCAAGTCCTGTGTCTAGAACACCACAGGGAAAAGGACAAGGCGTGTATCGATGTTTTACACCGGGTACAATTAAGAACCAGGTAAAACTATTCGAAGTAAGTGTAGGAATATAGCATAAGTCATTTAAAAATCTGCCCGGTTCTTCTGTTTCTTATTTCCCTTCTCTAATTTAGGGTGAGGGGCGACCCTAAAATGACCATAGCTGTCGAATAGGTCGTTAAACAACACATAGATAAATTAATAAAATGTTATGGTAAATTTAATCATATAAATGGAGTTCACTGCATATGGATTTTTTAGAATCTTAAGTAATTCTATATTTAGGCCAAATCGAGACGGTCGACCGCAAACATATGTGTTAAATTGTTTCTCTTCTCTTAAGAGTTTAAGCTATTCAAATACGGCTACTTGTAACCCCTCTTCAAGTCTATACACACACATTTGATAAGGGGCATCGCGTTCAATCGTTAATACATACATAATGTATACAGTTTATATCTAAGTATCGTATATACACGGAGTAAGCTTTTGTTTGTAGAGTGATAAAAATTATCAAATATTGGACAGGATTTTTAAACACATCTTCCCCGTATCAAGATTTAACCATTCTACCCAAATACTGACTCAGTAGATTTAACTCCGTTGTTTTCAACATTTTTCAGTTATATATGGCGACCGGTTCACAAAACTAATTTTTCTGGACTTGTAAACTCACCAGTACAAACTTGCACTTACATAAATGGCTGGCAGCTTCTCGACATATTATGAAGGAAAGTCGACATTTTTTGTCTAATTTTTACAGAAGGGTATGATCTTCTGAGACCAAGATTCGAACCTGGATCGCTAGGTTATAAAAATAGCGTACTAATATTAATCAAAGGGCCATGGACTGCCCAAATACAGATGATACAACATAGAACTTGCAAGCAGAATCTTAATACCATACTTCTTCACCCGTCAATTTATACAACGTAATATTCGAATTAGAATAAAACTGCTTTATTCATGTACTATACAGTCAAACCTGTGTTTGGCGGCCATCTCTGAATAAAGGCCATCCGGTGAACAATGATAATTATTTTAAAAACGGTATTGACCATTTTGAATAATTGACCTTATACGGACCACTCGTCAATAAAGGTCATATTTCCCAAGGGTGGCCTTTGTTCACAGGTTTGAATGTGTTTAAGGCGTAAAATGTGTGTTTCTGGTAATAATTAGTATTATGACTTGGAAGAATGTAAACAGGTAAAAAACAGACAGTGTATGAAACCTTCGCCTAATAAAGAGTCTAGGGTCGTGGCGAAAAACATCACATAGGGCGGGAAACCAGACACAAACATTTATACAACACATATGTCGCGTATTAAAGACGTTTTTTTTGTTTTTGTTTTCTATCTAACATAAAAACACTTGTTTTCTTTAATTTCCAATTTTTATCTTTAATATTTAGCATTACATGTATTAATTTATTATCAAACGTATAATTCATGGCTATATCAAGATGTACTGGACGATTGAAATAATGATTCAGAAAAAATAATATTTATACTGTATTTTCATCGGGCTCAATTTTCGTGGTTTTTACTAAAATGGCTATTTCGTGGGGGCATAAATTCGTGGACTTCGAGTTTTGAAAATAATGCATTATCTCTGAATTTAAATTCGTGGGGATTTGATTTCGTGGATGAGCCGACCCACGAAATCCACGAAATTAAATCCCCAACGAAGATTAATGATTCCACAGTATATATATAAAGCATAAAAGTTACGCCCCTTTTTTGAAAAAGACTCCGCCTTGTCAACAAAGGCCACACATAAGACTCATGCAATGAGTATGCGTTTGTTTCTGTAAACTCCGAATGAAGACAAACTGAACATTAAAGTAACATTATTCTTTCCCTTTGATTATCAGCGTTCAAAAATATGTATTCCACTGCCACATTTACTAGTGAGGCATAAATAAAACTGTATGTGTCTTGTTACCCGACCTATCATATTTTTTCCGCGGCCCTCGACATTTTATTAGGTCTGAGGAACGTTACCACCGCTGTCTCACTTTTTATACTTATCAACACGTTTTCAAGAGCCTCCAAAGTGTCCCGACCTATGTAACCAGAAACAAGCAATTTTTATACCCAAATTGTATAATACAGTCATACCTGTGTTAGCGACCACCTCTGAATAAAGGCCACCTCTGAATAAAGGTCACCTCCGAATAATGGCCACCACTGAATAATGGCGATCCTATGAAGGCTATTCATTGATTTAAAAAGCTTGATGCTTTATAACAAAATAAACTCCAAATAAAGGCTACCTATCTATAAAGACCACGTTATATTTTACCCAAAGATGGCTTTTGTTCAAAGGCTGTAAATGTACATACAGTCAGACCTGTATTAGCGCCCACCTCCGAATTAAGGCCACCCAGTGAATAAAGGCGATTCTTAAATAACTCCAATGAACAATTAGAGTAAAATGACCACCGAATAAGGGCTACCTGTCAATTAAGGCCACATTTTGTCTTAACCAATGGTGGCCTTTGTTCATAGGTTTGACTGCAGTTCAATTATTAAGTTTTTGTCCAGTGAAATTACTAATTACTCTTATTCTTGTTTTACACTGATATCACCATCATCATTTGTTTGTATGAATGAAATGAATGACTTTTAACCACAGATGTCCGTTAACTCAAGCTGACTGTACCAGCCTTCAAGTGAAAAGGGCTTAATTAAAATTCTTGATATGACGGTTTTTTATTGATGAAATGATTGAATCTGACTTCAGGTAGATTGTCACGATCTATTTCTATATATAGTAAAGGCCAGTTTCCTCATGTTCTTTTTCATTGTATGATTAAAAACATACGTGGTATGTTTGTCATGGACACATGACTCAATGTTGTGGACATCAAACGCTAGTTTCAGTTTGAATTAACACTTCATTTCGTTTCTTAATCATTTATCAAATCTGATTGGATTGAATATGTTGAATACGATGGGCTCCTTGGTTTAACAAAACTTACGAGTCGCTTCATTTAAAAAAACATACACACAAAAATGCTTGCAAGACCTTTAGAAACAGTTCACGTATTGCCATATAGTGAACTATACTTAGGTACCGATCCAAAACTGTGTGATGAGGACCTGACAGAAACTGAATGATCTTCAACAAAATATGATCAATTTCACACCGGGTATGCTAGTATAATGTATATAAATACAAATGTAATATACTGGTACACCAAAACCTCCTGTGTAAGATGACACCCGTGTATAAAGGCCACCGTGCGGTAAACGGCCATCCAAACATTTAGTTTTATACTAGACCAACTGAACTTCAAATAAAGACCAACTTTTTGTAAAAAACATATTTTTCGACTCTTTGTTGACCTATGTTAACAGTCTTGTGTATTTTATGTAACCTTCGTGCGTAAGTTGTATATGAATTAGTTTGGGGGCTTAGAAGGACGACACCAGTTCATTATAAAACGCACATGTGTATAGTTTTTAAGCATAGCAAACTAACAAACTCTTAGCAACGAAGCAACGTCAAAACACCGCCTTCAATCCACATAAGGTTTTCTTTGTAACGTTATTTTTCTGCCGTGTCTTTATTAGGATTATAACAAATGTTTCATTCTAACCAGCGAGGTCAATAATAAATTCCTAGGTTGCTAGCAAAGCGAAAACTATCGACCGACATGTACATCGTATAACCAACATGGCCTCCGTTATGAGTTGTATTCATACGCACCTAATGTCGCGTCTTTTCGTAACCTTCCGCGATGAAAAATATCAGGAAATCCCCGTTGTGTTTATTCGATGAATTTATTTCGTCATATTTAGTTACCATGAGTTCAAAAGGCGTGTGAGTTTCTCAATTTTCAACCATATGTGTCATTTCATGTCTAAAATCACCAGAAAAAGTCTTAGCTCTTCAACAAAGCCTTGCACATTGAACCCTCTTGGTCAGATAAAAGCGACATTCTGATTGGCTGAGAGATTTTCGTTATCAGAAGCCGCTTTAAGTAGGTCCCCGACTGAAGATAGCGAGGCACTTTATCTCCCGGCTATCTTATCATTGTTTGTTCAGGTAAAATGTCTTCATGTATTATTAGCTATTTCTATCTGCTATCTTTGTTGTTAATATGAAAATTTATAATGTCAGCCATTTTTATTGCTTATTTACTCTAATTCGAAACTAACGCTATTTATGGCTCTTCAAATAAGAGGCTGTAATATGCAAATTAGGCGAAGTCTAAACACCGACCGTGGCGAAATAGCCGAACCTACCTGGAATGGCGGATTAATATTTCCGTTCACGGTACCTTGTAGGTATGTTTTCACCTAAAGTCGGCTACTTCCATCCGAAAAACTTGTCCGATACTTACACTTAATTGGATAGACAGAATTTCGGACGTTCTTTTAGTGTTCCTTGTTTTTTATCAGTGCTCGGAGTTGTAATTCACTAATGTTTCTAGAAGTGGATTTTATAATGGTTCGGAACTGATAACGCGGGTAAGTGTACGTGGGTCAGGGTTGACAAAGTTTGCGGAGCACCATATCAGCGCCCTATATGGAATTTTATGAATTTTATCTGAAAGTGAGTTCACCTTAGTTGTGAATGTAAATGGACTGAGGAGATAGTAGCTTTTGCTATGATTTATCACCCCCGTTCATGGGACATGTGTCCTTTCAATGTCTTTATCTTTATTTTCATTGCAGTCGTTGTTTAAAGAACCAATGATTTGATTATGATAAACTGTTATCTTGGCATTGATATCTAGCATCAGAAATACAAGGACTATAAATGATATCCGGATTTGTGTCTGAGCACTTGTAGACTTTTTCTAAACATTAACAGCTACCTTCCTTATTTAGGATCTATACTAGATTTCGGACATAGGATTGACATACGATTAATTTTTCTGTTTTCTAATTAATCAAATACATGCTCTTACACTACTTTCTCCTTACACGTGTCTAAAACAATTACTTGAAAGTAATTTGAACAAAGACTAAACATCGCGGTGCTCAATTTGAATTATAATTGAAAATACGCAATGTATACGGTGACACGGACTACTTTTTCTCTCTTGCTGTCTGTGTACGACGTGAACAGGTAAGCTCGTTCAAAAATGGCGGATGTAGAGTTCACTTGTTAAATATCCGCCATATTGGATTATTAAACTTTGCATAATTAAGTAGGTAAGCGTTGTAGATGTTCGTCATTTATGCCAAATTTAAATTTATCACCTTTATGTTACATAGACAATAGATTGACCTCATTGTTTGTGAGTTTTGGCTATTTTCAGCTCGGTAGCCAGAATACCATAATAGTATGTTGACGGTTCTTTAAAACGTTGAAGAAATTTTCTTCAGCGACAAATTATTTTGGTCCGTTCAATTCAGAGGTTCGATCTCTTAACATTATTTTACTTCTAATTACTTTTAATCAACTTTGTTATCTACAAATGTAAAATTCTAGTATTGGCCTTGTTTAGAATGTGCTCTGTGTACAAAAAGGGAAACGCCTTAATAGGTGGTTTGATCAATCTGTTCCATGTGTGCAATAGTCACCGAATCTCACTTTGGTGTCATTCTTATTTATAATGGACATCAAAATGGTCTTGCAAGAAAGAAATGAAATGACACATGATTCGATTTTTTTCAAATTTGGATCCTTCGCAAATTACATGTACCCACGGGATATCTTTTAGTTTAAACTTTTAATTAAGAATAAGAAAGTTTAATGAAACATAGCAAGTTTGTGGTATGTTTTGAACTTGTAAGGGTCTTCGATTGTCCGAATGAATGTGACACAAAGTGTTTACATGAAGGAAAACAAAGATGGTGACCTTAATGGTAAAACCGAGTTTGAGTTTAGAAATATGGCTGATCTTAATATTCAAGTTTGTATTTTCTCTGCAGACCCTAATATATACCTTAATGTTTTAATTCTACATTCGGTACTACAAATTGAAGTGTCGCTTATATCATGCTTTCAATGTGGTCGCTTATAACACTAGACACATTTTCTTCCTAACAGGTGGGAATTACACACGCAGTGTCAGGTGGTAGAAACGCTCAATTCTTTGTCAGTGTTATTGCGAACTAGAAAACTGTGTGATATCAGGAACCTACCCGTACATGTCCGAGATTATGTGTACTTTGATGCAAGTGGCTTATCGTGAAAAAAGTCAGTCAGATTCCCTAGGATAATTACACTTGTGTGAAGTGGATATGAATTAAAAACCCTTTTGTTCAATGACGTTTTTAGAAGGAGGACTAAGAATTAAGTGGCATGTAATATTTGGAATACCATTGCCTTGTGAAGTGTAACTATAAAAAATCGTCATTGCTGCAGTTCGAGTTGATTTGAATCAACTGTTTTTAAGTAAATTCGAAGTCTTTGAGTTGGTTTAACATTCGCAGACATAAGGGTACCAATTTGGTGCCATCCCGTTTTAATGGCAACCACAGAGAGTCTACCCTATAACTTGTCGACTGGGGGAACGTCGGAATTAAAATACAAGTTAGAACAACGCTACAGTGTGAAAGAGGGCAGGTCATCCCCTTATGAGAACCAATACTCTCCCCACACAACAATACAACAACAACAACAACAACATCAGCATCAGCAGCAGCAAAGTGCGTCCCCTGGTCCTCCAAGAATATCACCAAGACCTCAAGATATACCGGAAATGTCTTCAGCTGCGAAGGAAGAAAATGCCTCGACACCGGAAGCAAATCAAAATGGATCAATTTCGGATGAAACAAACGCGGAGAGTTTCCAACAAGATAAACTTAGCGCGGAGTACGCGGAGGAAGGCAATAGAGCAGCCATGCAACTGACCGAAAATGGTCTGAATGATTCAAATTTAGCGCCCCCTGAGTTATCAGCTGTCAATATGGTTGTAACAACAATGTCAGAATCTAGAAATACATATACAGACATGCGGACGTCCACAGACAACCCAGATTCAAATGTTAACCCACACTCCATGTCTGAAGCTAACATGGCGGCCATGACTATATCATCAGAGGCTAATATAAATCCACACATGAATGGACTTTCAACTGAAGATGGTATACCGCTTCAGCAACAAAATGTTGTTAAGTCTGAAGAAATCAATGGTGAAGCTTTAAATTATTCCACCGAAGGAAATGTTTATACACAGCTTGGTGGCCCACCCACTGACGATCGAAGTCAGCAGTTAATAACGATTGATCCTAGTTATCTAAGCGCCCCAGTATCGGATCATGGTGGACACCGGGGAACCAGTCACAGCGTTTTAAGTGCAGCCTTACGAAGCGGGTACACAGTTCATAATATGACCCACTTAACCTCAGCAAGTCAGGTGACAACGGCAAGTTTTGACAATGCGGGCCATTTACTCCCACAAGCGGATGTAGAGGCATTTTTCAGCGATATGGAGCGCCCTATGGCTACTAGCGTGAGTTTAGCCGGGATGTACACTGCCGGGACTGGACAGTTCACGACCTTGACAAATCCACCTGGACTTGCTCTTGCTCCGACTTACAACCCGAGTAGTGCCGGAAATAGACTTATCACTCTTCAGCCACCCTCGTACTCGGACGCTCAATCGGATTATGGAATTACTCAGCTGTATTCGCCCAGACAGGGAGCAATACCGGCTCAGTACCTTAGTGCGGATCAAGGCTCGAACCCCTCACCTACCCCTCAGGCTAACACATCATGGGGTAGTTCGGGACCGGAAACTCTGTATGCCACATCTACATCAAATCATTCTATAGGAAACCAGGGTCAAAAATATTCGTACGCTACACTCGGCGATGCATCGCCGTCACGTGACGATCCTCAGCAATATTCAAGAACTTCCGGTTTGCCTGGAACTTCGTCTTACGCCGGTTATCTTTCTCAAGATATGGCTTCCGGGGGCTGGTACCAGAACGTTACAAGCCCTTATTCCGATGTCAGGCCTTCCGGTGAGTAAATATTCGATCTCCTTTTGTCTTTATTCCTTACTTTCCCATCCCAAAAAAATCTTTCAAATTACTTATTGGCAATTCATACAGGTGACGCAAAATATTATCTTTAAAAGCCAGTCTGTGTGGGAAATGATTCAATTGAAGATTAATTTGCTTTAAGAAGCATTGGTGACTTATTCAAGACAAATATAAGGAGTGCATTAAATGTGTGTAAAATTCTATGATTCGAGTGTTGGACCTACACAAAGGGTTCTAAGCCACAAAGATTTGCAGCTCATTTGTTATAAATCCTAGATATTGCTGGTCTAAGCATTTTAGGGAAAAAACTTTCGGCGTCCCTTTCGCAGGTTTAAGTACAAATAATCAGTCAAGATGCATACATGTTAAGTACATAACCCATATAATGTTCATAGTATATTGATTTGCACAAAATAGCATAGAACTATTTCTAAATTAATTTGTTAAATTTGTACACATTACAATTATATAAAATTAAGCAAAAATTAACACAAGTTTTCCACATTCCTTTTACGATCCGCAGTGTTTTATTTTTAAATGACGTAGCTAAATTGCATGTAAACCGTGTCTAAAGTAAAATTAAATTAAAGCCAAAAAAATCAGTCATGCCGTACCGTCCCGTATGGTCTGAAGTTGGTAAATTAATTATCATGCTGCCTGATTTGCATATTGACAAGTTTTCTTTAACTTTAGTAGCTGAAACGTATCAAAAGTATGTGAAATTTGTTTTCTAATGTATTCTTTTAAAAATAAATCAAGTGGTTTCTTAAAATATTGAATCAGTTTTGCGGAAATATTTAATCGATTTTGCTGAAATATTAATTCAATTTTGCAACAGTTTGTAAGTTTGACAAAAAAAACTGTGAACTACACATAAAAGACAATATTAAGCGAATCTTCCTTTCAGTCCTTTGTTACCTTTCAAAAATATTTTTTTTAATTTGAACATTGTTCATGGCTAGTTTTTCTCTGTAATTAAATAGAATTAAGTTAAAATTCGATATGTAAGATTAACGGAGGTCCCTTTTTTATTCATATTTTATATAATATTTTTGCCAATGTATTATCAACTATACATGTTTTTTATAGAACTTTTTACAAATATTTTCCTTAAATAGGAATATTGTAACCATGTACCGCCAATGTAAATAATTTAATTTATTTGACGATGAACGATCAAGTTAAAAGCTAGTAAAATATTTGACTTGACTTGACCACTAGTGTTCACCAAACGAAGATTTCCCAGATTTACTATATACATGTATTTACTGTTACAACATTTTGAAGTTCCGTCATTATTCTTAAAAAATGCTAAATTTTCAAATCATAATTGAGACAATAATGACTTTGATAGGACAGGGAAATAGCTGATTCGCTGATAATTTTACACCGGAGAACAATGCCTAAACCATGTTTTGTTACGTTCCCATACCATTCACCGTATAAAATATTGGGTCAGGTGCCATTGACATCCGGTAGGCACTTGGAGAACTGCCCACTATCCTGAATAATTATGAGTTAGTTTAATAAAACCTGTCACCTCGTCGTCCCCTTATTTTTGTGGGGTCCTCAGTTTAAGAGTATTTGATTTACTAAATTATTGTTTTGTTGTTGTTGTATGACCTAGAATGTGACCCTTTCATGAATGTGGGCCTTTTATTAATGTGGCCCTTTCATGAATGTGGGCCTTTTATTAATGTGGCCCTTTCATGAATGTGGGCCTTTTATTAATGTGGCCCTTTTATTAATGTGTGCCTTTTATTAATTTGGCCCTTTCATGAATGTGGCCCTTTTATGTTTGTGGCCTTTTTATGAATGTGGTCATTTTATGAATGTGGCTCTTTCCACATTGTTCGCGTGACCGGCATAAAAAGTATATGTTTAGTAAATCAAATAGAGTTGGGCTGAAATTTCATACATTTGCTATTTTTGTCTGGCGTTAACCACACGATTTTCGAGCATATCATGCCGACTGTCGGCTATACAAACAGCCTTATCTGTGTCTAAAACGTTGTTTTATTAAATTTGCAACATGTGTATAATACAATATCCATTTACAAACAGAATAATCAATTTATTGATGTCACACCGGGCAGGGAAGTTTTTCAAACGTGTGTTTTTGCAAACTTTGATAAATTTTAACTTAACCGCTTGTCTACTCATGTTTAAATTCGTGGTTAAACCGACTACTTTATTGTTTTTATGCAAATTTCACGAACACACACAAACTACTAGTACTTAACCGACAGAGTTGCCGCGACATCTGGCTATCTATCCGGTTTTGTTAAAACAACAAATATAAATTAAAACAATGCAAGTGTTATACAAAAATGTGAGGTTGACAAATAAACAAGATATTTACAGTCCAGAATCCATGTCTACACCACGTCTTATAAGAGACTACCTATACATCTGCAAAGAGGCCACTTTTTCACTTTCAAATTGTGAAGTCAATGAACAAATTGTGTTCATATTTTGCTCTACCTAGGTATATCATTTGCAACACGGTAATCCAGACTCGAATTCCGTGCTCGGCTGAATTTATACATTTCTATGAAAATTTAACAAAAATGTCAATTTTCCTCCATGTGTGGTGAAGTGGTCGGATTCTTGTAGAATGGTAAACTATAGTACTGGTTAGAATACAGTCCAGGAAAACTGTTTAGGTGAACAGAAGACAGTACATAACTGAAATATTGTTGAAATTGGCATACAATCCACTGAAACTCAATATTTACTCATATGGTTATAAAGTGGTTCTTTAATGATGTTATATAATTTATTATTGTACATGTGTATTACAAAGCGCGTGTGTAGTTTACTTATACAACTGTAATAACTATTTATAGCATGTCATGTGATCAAAATCATCATCATTTATTGCCCCCCGATAAATTGTTGATAAGCACATACAAATCTACTTCTAATCATTGGCTTTTCTTAATCAGGTAAATAACTGGCTTCTTGATTTGTACTGGATTTTCAACCCCATGTTCACTTTATTCTGATTATATACGACCGAAGGTTTGCTAAGCCGGCACTCTTGGGAGAAATTTTTGAGCCAACCCATCTCCCCGAGCACGTCGTAATTTAATTTCTTTTTTTTCACTTAATGTGTGAAAGCAAGTTAGTTCATTTTAGTGAAAAATCTTTAACCAAAATGTTTTAGGAAAGAAAATAGCCCACCTGGGTCTTGAATCAATATCCTCTTGAAGCCAACAACTATAATATAATATACACCGGGCATATTGAGTTATCACCCCTGACTCTCCATTTTTTCACTAATACATGTATACATTGTAGTTAAAAATATCATTTGAAATTACTTTCGTTTTATGTTATAAAGGTAATCTTTTACCATATATTATCATTGATATAAATATATGCATGTACATATGAAGGTGAATATGACTGAAGAAACACATGTAAAACAGACAACCTTTCCTCGAATAATGAAATGCATCTAATATCAACACGCCTATCCCTGTCGTTGTCTTGCAATGATTTTTAGTACTTGAAAATAGTGTTTAGCTGTAATTCGATTAATTCAACTCAGATCTTAAAAGTCTGTTTTCGATATTTTAAACTAAATTTCTGATAATATTATACGTAGAGTATGAAAGGTATTTTTTAAACAAGTCGAGAAAGAATACCTAGTTTATTGTAAAAAATTGTATATTCTAAATGTAAATTTTGTTCATGATAATAAAATATGTAACATTACATTCTGACTAATGAAATGATCAGAAAAAGATTCCAACTAAAAACCCCACCTTCTCCAAAATACTACCCCACCCCAACTCGACACATGGAAACAAACTGGGAAATGTAAATTAAAAAAATATTAATGAGTACCGTCATTGAACGAGGGCTTTGACTAGATTTGATGGCAAAATAAAAAATATACAAACAAAATTTAATGAAAGAGATTATCTCAGTAGTGGACTCATGTTTTGATAACAGGTGGCCATTAATATTAAGAGCATAGCATAAGGAGCATTACAAAAATTAAGGGGAGTATGACGTATTAAACCACAGGTACTTAGAAATAAAAGATATTTAGCATTCTTAGCATTATAATTATAAAAGAGGGAGTTACACGGATCAGAAATGCATTTTTTTTATTTATTTTTTATTATTTATATAACGTTATCGATATTTATCATTGTTGTCCTTTTGTCAATTTCAAAATTAACAATGTACGTACACTAATAATTAAACGGAAATTGCTTAACGCCTTTGGAGAAAATTGAGATTTCATGAGAAAAAAAATCCTGAATATTTTAGTAGCGTATTTCAGTCATTACATTGTCTATAACGTTCAATATATGATGATATAAAATTATTTTTCTCGTGTACTTGAAACTTAATATTCGGGGACCAGTCTCCATCGACGGTTAAATCTGCGTCAAGATTTCTCTCTTTGTCAACAAACCCACAAGCCTAGCAGTATTTATTGCCCATATTTTTCAATCGTACAACCATGATAAGGTAATAAATAACTCGCTGTATTTACTTACTTAATGTTTATAGGCCAACTGCACACATAATCAATGTTCATAAAACTGCTTGCAAGACACCGTTGTTTGCGAAAAACGACAAATAAAGGGAAAGAACTGCAACTGTACTAGTATGTCAATATAATATATACTTACTGGGTTATTTCCCTTGTACATTAAGAACTGAAATAATTTTGAAAACCGTATAAATTGTGACTTTTTTATGCACGACTGTACAATATTAAAACAACCCGGAAGTGAACGGTGTTCTAATGTTTAAACCCGAGGCGGACGATTAAACCTCAAATTTCAATGTGTGACCGTTTAAAAATGTAAATAAGTTCTTACGAACTAAATAATTCCAAACTGAAGAAAAAAAATGAAAAAAAAATCTAGCATCCATACCTTCCTACCATATATTATTTGTGATGTTAACAGAAACCAGGTATTCGGGGGGGGGGGGGTTACTACCCCCTCCCCCTCGATCGAACCTCACTTAATGTTCAAGATTCATGTACATGAAAGAGTAACATACGGAGGACCTCTAAACTATTCGCTGTATGCCGTATCATGTATCAAAAATACTGAATTTATTCTGCGAAGTCACGCGCGTTCATACATCTAATTTTAGAAGTACGGAACAGTATACGTACCAAAATGTTCACTCCAGTCCATCGTTATGTTGTAAATCTAAATAAAATCTCTCTTTTTTTCAAAAAATAAATAAATTTACCTCTTGAATTTAGACAAGGACTTACATACATATGTATATGATTATACAAGTCCTTGATATAGACAGATGCGTATATTATATACGTACCTGATGTAGATAAACTATTTTGAATAAAAAAAAAAATGTGCATAAAATGTCTGTTAACAAACTGTTTAACACGAATAACAATCAAAGAAACTATGATAAGGATTCCGTATTAAATATATATACATGTACGTATATAATATATCTAAGGTCTAGATATTTTTTAATCTTCTAGAAATAAAACGGTAAAACTTATATATACATGATATAATATTTATGTATATAAGTCCTCGACGGTTTGGACTTTTCAGAAAAGTACCAAAACAAATTTCAAACACATCATTAAATTTTCAGCCTGTTAAGAAATTATACATGTACACATATCGATTAACATTCTAAGAGACGAAATAAAAAACTGGTAAAAATTATGGGGGGGAAATGTTCAATAATTTCTGCTCCAAGTGAAATGAATTTATAACCGTCAACTATTTTAAATGATTCGTGAATTTGCACGCATTTATTTATATGCTGGTTACACCGGAAATGAAACAAATATATATTTCATGTTTTCTTAATCGATACAAGCAGAGACATATAACAATTATAAGTATGAATCGTTAAACAAGAATGCACTTTTTATAATTTATATATTCTGTTAAAAATAGCTCAAATGTATTATTAATTCATTCGATTCAGATTTATCACGTTTATTGATACAACATGTTGCCAAATTTAAGATTTTTTTCAGTTCTGAGAATTGACGGTGAATGCTAAATAAAATGGTAAATTATTGTTTATCTATTTTTACAGTCGTACTTGTTAATCTGTGTCACTGAACGCTTGCTTTGTTATGTAACACGTGGCCATGTGTCACGTGTCGATTAAATATATATTACCCATAAATCCTTTGCAGTATTTGTTTATTCGCTCGGATTTATGACACTTCCCGTGATCCGTAATTATGCTAATAACAACCAGACATCCTTACTTCATGGTGACACGTCTAACTGTAAAATATGCATGGTCATAAACCAATGATACCCAATAGGGGTCGCTATACATATCAGCATTGTCTTTTAAGAAACTGACAACTAACTAGCATTAGGTCTGAGCGAATGAAGCTATTAATTTATAATTATCTAATCTAAAAAATAAAATATTATTAAATATGTATTTCGAAGCGGATATTGAAGTTATGACGTCACAGTATTTACAGTTTTACGGTAAGAACTTATACTTGATCATATTTTCAGTTTTAAAAATAATAGGAAACCTTAATTGATCCCAGTGCTATAGCATTTATAAACAATAAAACATAATTATATGTGTGGATTTTTAAAGAATATATGGAAAGTATCTTTTTTAAGAACTGTTGGTGTAGTGATGGAAGTGGATATATCGTTAAATAATGTTGAGGTTGAAGTTCACAGAATAATTTAGATCACATGTATCATCTTTAACTTTTATTAGGTTCTTTAAAATAGGCATTTAGAAATTCATGATAAGTCCATGGTAATAGTAGATGCTATATGTTTTAAGTGCCAATAATTCTATATATATAATCAAAGACATATACATTACTTGTAATGTCAGAGACATAGATAACTATGTCTCTAGTAATTTATAGGTCTTTGTTATAATGCATGGGACCATTCCAATAAGCACATGTGTACATTGGTCCCAGAATATGCATACTTAGGTAAGAGATGTCTTTTCTTGGTTATTGAAAAAATGCCAGAGACTCTACATTAATAGAGTCCCTCTTACGGTTACTGCTTGATTAAACAGATAATAATACAAATCAGCAGAAATCATTGAAGGTAAATAAATCCAGGGAGACTACTGCAGTACATCACAATCTAACGAAAGTCAATAGTTATAATTCATACCAGTGGGGCCCAGTTTTAAAAAAACACGGATTGAAACTTTCTAAACAAGGGAACAAAACATCAGAAATTCTTGAAAAGGGCATTAATTTTTAATGATTTAATTTATACCTTCTATTGAGTTTATTACTATATGTCAACACGGATGAAGCAATTATGCCGAAAGGTTTATATTAAATCGTTAATAATAAAGATGTGTTGTATGATATTTTATTTATCAATCAAGGGAGATAAATATGGAGTGAGTACTCTTCTACAAGAAGTAAAAGAAAAAAACGCGCCAAAATTATGGCATACACTCGCTTCCGTAGGTGAATGGCTTCGTCTGACACTCAGTTTTGTTGACACAGGCCATTTATAAACTCTCGTTCACTTCCTAACTCTCGTAGAAAAATTCGGTTCACTGGACTTTAAATTGAGCGATCGTGAGTCAGTATTTATTTAAGTTTCTTGCAAGGAAAGCGTGTAACTTCGTGTGAAACTTTTAGGATTTTGCATTTTTTGGATCAGTGAAATTTAAAACAAACGTAGGCTTGTATCAGAGAAATTTGAGGATTGTATGAAGTTATTGCTGGATAGCTTTAATAAGTTTTAAGGTTTTATCACAATACAGAATGATGATGGACTGGGATTCTGATATCAAACTTCTAGCAAAGTTTTATCTGGACGGTAAATATTTATATTTTATTAATAAAATTATGCTTTTTTATTTGTTGATACATTTGTCGGATAAATATTTTGTTTAAAGCATAGTTGTACGTCATTTTAATCTTCAGAGGCAGGTAAAATCTGCCGCTTGGATTTCTGAACGTTCGTAAATGTATTTGCAAAACTTGTACGCGCCACGAAATAAGTCCTGTTTGGCATGTAGACTTCATGATTTCAACATGACCGTACCATGTGTCTGGTTTTTTAAGAATAAGATCACGTGGCCAAAGAAAAATCAGGTGAAGTTTGAGTGAGTAACACATTTTTTAAAACTATTCCATGAGTGACTTCAGGTTCGGTATCTGTGAAAATTAAAAACACGAACAACGTGGAATGTTGTCTCCTTCGATTTCTAGTTTCGAATTCGCATTCACCCTTGAAAAAAAGTTCACGTTTCTTCCCAAGATCTCAGATAAGAATTATTAAAAAAAATGTTTAAGCTTGATAAGTGTATTGTATACGAGTGCTATTTTGTAATGGAATGCAATATAAAATCATTCTTTCAATGTCTCGCCTCAGCATTGACTTCTTAATTAATATCAATTAAGAACACTCACAAAAACGTCAGGAATTAATTAAGTTTTGGTCTGATTATCTATGTCAAGGTGGCATTATATAAGTTTAAAAATAGGTACAGCCGAAATATTCATATCACACGTAAAACATTAAGTGCGAATAAAACTAGTAGTATGAAATTAAAAGATATCTTATTACAAAGTTACAAAACACAATTCAAAGATATGATTTAATCTGTATCAAATACTCTTCATACCTTGAGCTTTTTGTTCAAGCTTCAAATTTGACAGTTCCAGTTAATGTGTGTCACATAAAACGTTTCTGGAACTCCCAAACATTAGTCATAGTTCGATAAAAATCAAAACCAATGATTGTGTTTAAGACAATTGAGGACCGAGCAAGTTTATTGGTAAAATAAATTTGTACAATATTTTATAACTAATTTAATTGGAAAATGATTTGCCTCGATCAGAGAACAGACTTTAACATCTGATATATTATAATACAGACATGTAAACCAACCACAGACAACACATTTAGTACTACACACTTCTACAAAAATACTAAAAGTAGTGTGCTTTTACAAGGACATTATTATAACTTAATCATGGTGTAATATAATATCCCTGGTCTCAGAAATCAGATAAAATGCCCATAAACTAGCTAATAAATTAGCAGCATAATACATATTTCATTTTCAAGAGTCAACTCGTATGTTCTGTTGCTTTCTGTTCCAGAATGATTTAAATTGAACTACTTGTTGTTTTTCAAAGTCCCTGCAAATTGTTGATTTCTACAATGGTATCAATATAAGTGATTTATCTATAGATTTTCCTAATTTCATGACAATATTTCAGTCTATATCTCGACTGGTTACTGTGGTTTTATATACATAAATTGTTAAAATCATGCTTTGTGTGCATGCATGCATATGTACTATGTAGACTGTGCCAGCAGTGTAAAACACTATTTTAATATTGAAGTACTCTATTCAGTCTAAAATATGAGCATGCAACATGTATAATGTTCTCTGTAAGTATTACTATATAAACACCATATGTTTCTGGGTCGTATTTAGTTTCATTTTGCACGAATGTCTGCGCTAGACTCAGAGGGATGACCATAAAGTAATGGGAGAAACTAAAACTGTATAAAGCTGTATCTGACAATCCTATTTTTTGGCAGAGTAATTGTTTGTATGTGATAAGAAGCATACCCAATTACATGAATTAAGATTATGAATATTAGAAGCGACTTGTAAATTTTGATAATCAGCTATAAATAGAAATGAAAGGGGGATATTAAAAATCAACATAATCAACATTTTCAATGTTGTTATAATTATAGTGTCACCTCTATTGAAAGGGCCAGCCAAGTTGACTCTTAAGACACCTAACTTGTGTGCGCACAGTACCTCCCAAATTCCTTCTCTTTTTGCTAGGCGCCTGGCTGAGATGGGCCTGCGGTAACCATTATTTAACTAGCTGGCGGCTTACCAACCGACCGCTTAAGTTTAAATCAAATCTTCACTAGGGTTCGAACCACTCCGAAGACAAATATCCTAACGACTCGATCAAGGTTGCGGTTTGCAAGAAACTTTTTTGATCAACACTTAGTTGTTATTTAATCGTGTTAAAAACCATACCTTGACACTGAACAATTTCGTTACGCATTTTTTACTGTACTATACATGTATATTCGTATTATTCATGCATTTTGATGTGAAACACTTTTTGCCTTTTCCACGAACAAACTTTCAATCAAAAGTAATTCTAAATCATCAATGTATGTACATGTTCTAGAGAGGTTAAATTAATTGTGCAGTGGAAAAAAATCATGCTGTTGTATAAGGGAGGTAAATTGTTGCTAAAGAGAGGGCCGCTCTGGAGAGGTTGTACTATAGATTAAACTATCATGGTCATTAAAAATACCTCAATTATCAATAATGAATTAATTACATTGCACATGTGGTTACCAATTTTTTAATGCAAAATGAATATATCATTTCTTTTGTCGTCAAGTTGGTACATCTATGTAACAAAGTATGTTTTTATGTATATTTATTTATTTTATGTATGTAAATATCTTGTTCACATGCGCCTTAGAGCAAAAACTGATCAGAAAAAATAAACTAAATGTAATTGAATGACGTAAAAATATACACGTGATAATGATAGGTACATACATCATAATGAGATTATACATTGTGGTAAAATTAATATTGATGAACCTGCTATACAAACAATTGGACGAACTTTTTCATAGAAATTACCTATAGGCGAAGTATTAAATAATATTGTACCATAAAACAATCCGTTTTACATAGTTTTCAATGTTACGAACCAAAATACAATCGGGGTGATGTCTATGTTAAGCTGGTCCCCGCGTTATGATGGAAATTATAAGTAAAACGTGTATAAAAATGGGTTCAAGAACTTGTGTTAAAGTAAGACTTGAATGTATTTTATAAAAATAATATTCTGAGCACTCAGGTCAGATTTCTGTTAGGACGGCCCTTGTCCACATGTTCGACTGTTATTTCAAAATCTATTTCCTTACTTTTCTTCGACATAACATTCGACAATTATATAACGTATTTAATCTCTCTTTGTGATAGATAGTTTTCTAAACGTCTTAATAAGATAAATCAATTACCATAATCCGACCGTAAATTAACATTACCCGGATTTTCTAAGATAAAAATATGTGCTTATTATTTATTCGCAGTTTCTGCGCATGCGTGGTGAGAATAAGATAAAAAGTGATTGTTAAGACAAACATCTTATTAGTTACTTTATAAACAATCAAATCTAGGATACTCCTATTGTCGTTTAACAAAAATATATAATTGCTTTTTTAACGATTTCGGGGTTGATCGCAAATTATGACGAAATCGTAAATCGGTTAAAACATATTCTATTTAAAATTACTTGACACACTCTTAGGGAGAATGAAAGATGTGTTTGTACGTTACAAAACTTAACACAGTAAATCATAGTTGTACAGTTTTGCCCTAGACATAAACGCATTATTTGTAAGTATATTTCACAATATCTCCAAGACTCTAAGACAAACAAAACATTATGGAATTATAAAAACTGAGACATTGCCCGTGTTACTCTCACAGAACAGCGTCTTTTGTTGTATTTCTAAGGAATCGCTGTTTTTACCCGTTCGTTTTCTCGGCTGACTTGTCACGCCGGCTCCCCTCCATCTAGATAATGTCTCGGGAAAGCTGGGTAGAAGTTTAGAAAATTTAGTTACAATGAATCATCGACCTTGATATTAGCACAGGGATCGTAGATATATGAATAAAGGACTACTAGTGTTTAAATTAGGGGGGGGGGGGCTTGGTGCGTGATATGGAAAATATGAACTGAATAAGATTTATATTTAATTTATTATAACATGTTTGCAGAGCCTATTTCTTTGCCTTTATCGCGTGATATAACAGTACATAGCATCTTTTTCGATTTTAAACTTTTACTTAAATTTATCCCCAAACTTCAAATATTTGTCATTAATCAGTCTACGGTATTTTTTAAAACATATTAAAATCTCGAAATGTACATTGATGACTTTGAAGATAAGTCTATGGAATTTATATATTTACAAGAAACGAAAATAAATAAGCCACTCAAATGCTTTATGTAGATATACTTTACAGCTTTAAAAATTAATTTGTTGAATTTTTTTGTCCAAATACACAAAATAATTTAGTGTTCTACACCTAGTGTTTTAAGATAGTATATTAAGTAAAAAAAGAACGTTTAACATTATGTGTGTGATCTGTTATTGAAATCAAAGACCTAAACATTATTGTAATGTATAGGTCTTTGTTGAAATCATCAAAATATGGTACAATAGATGCTATTAAGCCTATTTCATGTTTTAATGTAAGTGATTTACGTGTAAACCAACTGGAATTCTCAAATTTAAAAAACGTTCGTTTTTAAAGCTGTGAAGTATAATCTCGGAGTGCAAAATGTATAATAATATATATGTTTCTGTCTCGTAATTGGCACCGGCTTTGACAAGACAGATTTGTATAAATAATATCTCGCATTTATTTCCAAGGTTCACGAAACACCTGGTATATTATTTCGGCAGAAATAATTACTAAAAGAAAGTGGCCCCTTAGTGCGAATACCTCTGACCCCCTTCCGAGTCACTGACAAATTGGTTCCCTGATTAATGTGAACTCGTCTGAAGTGTTAGATCTGTAACGAATTAAACAAATATGTGAAGAATAGACTTGCTCAGTGATTTACAGGTTTATTTCCCACTAGACAGGTTTACCAATTTTTACGTTTTGGTAGATATTACGAAAACCCACCTGATTCCCGTCGTCTGTGTATACATTTAGATACCTTTTGTGGTGCGCTGCAACAAAGAATGGGGACCAGTTTATAGCTTCTGTGCATCTGGACTGTCAATGCATATTTGTTTCTGAGTATCGATATTGATAAATCGGGAAGGCAGTATCCACGATATATCGGGAAATCAGTATCGACGATATATCGAAACATTTACAAAATTAATAATTCCTACATTCTCATGTTTTGTTTATTTCTATCTATGAGAGAGATTATTGTATACAATTTCATTAAGTCCATTGACCTGTAAGATTACATGATGGTAGGTAACTATAGGTTACAATAGCACATTAACAAACAAGTATACGTGAAAATGGTAAGAAGGGCTACCACAATATATTCTAGAAAGGGAAAAAACAAGCTACAAACCAAAGACAACTTAGACAAAACAGGTACATAAAAAGTCCCTAATTAAAGCATTTTTTCCCGATCCAAACTGCAAATATTTTGTTTTAGTTCCTATCAAATATTCACTGTTAATAATCGATATTATTAAATTAATAAAAGTATACACCTGTATAGCAAAAATCGGCCGGCAGAAAAAAATGACTTTTTCGATATCGTTCGAGCCACTGCGCATGTCTGCAAGTCACGTGATAGCACTTGTTTTGGTCAGCTGCTCACCGTTCATTACCGAAGAGCTGTTGTTAAATGATACCATACTAAATTCATAACATTTTTTACAAAATAATAACTTAAATATTTCATCCTGCCACAGTTAACTATTTCACAGACGACGAATCTGAATACGCCAATTTAAACTGGTTCCCGTTCCATGATGCAGTGCACCATAGGCTTTGTACACATAAGTCAACGGGAACCAGTTCAACACCAAGCACTACAGCGAGTCAAAACTTCCAGTCGTTGGCTAATCTATCTTAATTTCTTCGCACCAACTGGACTCTCTCCTATTTGATTACCTGATTTATGACCCTTTGATCTTCCGAGATGGACTAAGAATCCACCTTAATTGATTTATGTTTTTATAGATTTATTGGGAGGGGGTAGGGTAACAGATAGAATTGCTAGTCTAATTAAGAGCGTATCAGTTACTTCCTTCGTGTAATAACAAGCTGTGTGAAAATCTACGGAAACCAGTTAGGGCCAACATGCATTCCTAATTACCACTCGTTATTTGGTAGTCCGTCAATTCACCTGTAACTTGCTTTTCTAAATTGAACATTTCTTTTTTAAACGTGAAGCTGATTAAACAAATACTTTCTTAATAATAGTTATTTTATCAAATACCAGTATCATGAAAAAAAACATCACAACTTTAATCATCAAAAAGCAAACATTGTGGTAAATGAGGGTTCGGGAAATCAATTAATCTCATTGGTCAGTATCGCGACTCACCTTTAGAGCAGCCAGTCAGAAGCTTGTAATTTAAGACTTGTCCTCAAACTTAATAAGCGGAGAGGATTTTTTTTAAATAATTATAAAGAAATAAGTACATGTAGTTCACGTGATTTCATTTACTTTTTCTTGGAAAGTTTATGACGTGTGAAATAAGATAATAAAACAAGAAATAAAATATGATTTAATCATGCATTCTCATGCGACCGCAACACGGCCATTTTACAGAAAAATGTATTTCTATTTGTCAATTGCACGCGCGACGCTTCTATGCGTAAGAGCGAGTTAATTATCTACAGTTGTTTGTTGCTATTTATTACTACGAATTATGTTTTGGAATGATATTTTTAATTTACAAGCTAGATTTAAGGCCAAGCTTTTTTACAGTATGGAAATCTATGAATCTAAGTGAAGGACACTATCTGTATGTGTTTTTTGTCTCTGTACATGTACATTGTATATCAAATTTGAACACCGAAAACCTTTTGCCAAAAAATAATTATGCAAACTTATTTAAATAAATTAGTCGTGATTTCATTTCCTTGTTACAATATTGCAATGTTTAATAAATGACATAAGATTCATGAACTGATAACAATTGCAGTCAAACATGTGTTATAAAAGCCACCCTGTGAATAAAGGCCATTCTTTGTCACTGTTTATTTAGAACAGAATTACCTCCGAATAAAGATCACCTGTCAATAAAAGCAGCATTTTCTCTTTCCCAAGGGTGGCATTTGTTCACAGGTTTTGCTGTATAGATGAAGTGTCTGTGAAACAAGAGGTCGTTATAACAAGGCGGTCCTTATATTGAGATGATCGCTTGGCGAGGTTGAACTGTATGTAAATTCTATATCGCCTGTTTTCGCGAGCTGTTTGTTATAAAAATAATGTTCAAGATAGGATATTTGCTCAATTGTTTAAGCCATTAAGAACTGAGAAAGATCATTCTGATTACGCAGGAATTTATTCATAAGTTTTGCTACTTTGCGAGGCTAAGAACTGATTCTAATATATTATATTTACGCCGCATTTGCACGAAACTCTACCACGAATTCATATGTTTTCTCGAAATTGTATATAAACATCGTCTTTTGTTTAGTAGAATGTTTGAAATATGAGAAAACATCTAGACAGTATCTCGAGTAGCGTGTGAAAACTGTATGCTTACAAAACTGATTTCTCTCTGAGTCTCAGACTTACGCGGTAGAAAGAGGTGTACATTGTATTATGTTTGGGATTGTCGCTTATCGTAGGTGGCGCTTCAGAGGCCGACCATGGCAGAACATCCGGTGTAAAAAAGAAGCGATATTTTTTAGATCGAAATAGTACTGTTTAAAAATATTCGACCGATAGCGTCAGGATGGGTACTTCGAAAAAGCTTATAATATAAGTTAGTGATGGGTGTGGTTAAAATTGTTGATTTTGTTTAGGAGCACTTGTAGTTTTGTCAACTTGCAAATCCTTACAACTAAGGTAACATTATCCCATTCTTAGAAAACCCCTTCATAAAGCCGTGTAAGTGATATCAAACAATTAAGGGACTTTTCTCCATACAGTTATATAATACATTACAAACGAAAACATATACTAGTATTCAGAATGTATTGTAATAATCTACTTGTATCATGTTTTAAAATTGAATTTATTTATTCTGCGATGGTTAAATATGTTCTTTTTAAACCATACTAAACATATAGATAATATCTCACATCAGATCTGTCTCTGTGACAACTTAATTGATACTTGAATCAGAAATAAAAACCGAATTCAAAAACTAACAAAACACCTGACCGGAAGTTGTAAGGAAATTTTTGGAGAAGAAGTTGCGCACAGTCTCCTTCATGGTTGGACTGAAGGTGTAGAAGATGACTTAGAAGAAATAAAAGAGCCACACCTGAATTGTTGAATTTATTACACCTGTTAAACGACATGAATGATCTCCGTTAATTACATAGAAAAAGATCTGACCTTTCTGACACCTACCATTTAATTAGATATTCTCAATTCAACAACGGTTTCTTGTTTTTGTTTCCAACATATTTTTCATGAAACTGGTGTTTATTCGCCTGATGTGTTATTTGTTTCACCTGCGCCTGAAGGTTCCTTGACTGACAGTTTCCATTTAATGAGAACTCTTTAATAACTTGATATGGCTGAGAAATTTCCCATACTGTTGTTGTTTCTTGTTGTTGCCGCCACCGCGGCAATGGCGATGATGGTTGATGTTGTTGTAAATGTTGTTGTCGCTGATTATGATGTTGTTACTGATTCTTTCTGTAGAATTGTGCTTTTCCGTTGAAAGTTAGTTAGCCATTACATTTTACCTTCATTATAAGAATTTTCGTTTTCCGGCTATTATTAAGGAACAGAAAAATGATAAATGAGCGGCTTCAACTTTACTTCGAAAGAGTAGGAAAAATATTTAACAATATATTAATTAATTTTGTATTATTGTCGCCTGTTTTAACAGAATCCAAAGCTGGCAAATTCATGTTGCATTAAAGGCATGGCTGAGGCGAAATTCTTAAGACATAGCGTGCGTCATTGTTGATAGAAAACATGACGTCACGAGGCATATGACTCATTCGAAATATTATACTAAAGAAAAACAAATATGGGAAAGTTTGCTGGACGCCATGTGTTCTTTGTCTGCGGTTTTTCTACCCTTTCTGTCGCACCACTTTCTTTCATCTCATTGATTGTGTTTTTACCAGAAAAGAAGCTTATCTATTTAATATTTGTCTTTTATTGTTGTTTATCTATTAACACTAAATCAACTTCGAGACCGTCATGCTCGTTGTGTTTCTACTGAGAAAACGCTTTAAAATAAATGTTTTATCATGATCGGCGCCTAAAGACGCTTTAAATTGATTAATCTACTGTAAAACTCTGAAAATGTTCTTTATCTCATGTCAGTCAATTGTATTCTAAATGTGTATATTTCTTAAATACACTTTGTTGCTATAGTGACATAAATACAACAATAACTAGCGTAAAAAATCCGGTTAATTCTAGAAACCTAGCTATTTTTTCATTGTGGTTCGTTACAGAGACATTGAATCACGAGGGAACCTCAGACCAACTTAGATAAATTTACCACAAATAGTTTGCATGGAATTAATGGTGTCATCAATGAAGCAACGTATTGCAAATAATTTGTCCAAAGATAGTTAAAAGTTAAAACAGTAAAACTGAGTTAAAACCGAAAACAGCTTCTCGGTATAAACATGTATTTAGGTTTGATATAAACTCCAAATGCTAGACCCGCCTTCGTGGTCGAGTGGTTAAGGTCGCAGACTTAAAATCATCTTCAAATCACTGTAACCTCTCACTGATAGAGGGTCATGGGTATCGAGCCCCGCTATCGATAGGCAGTTGCTAACGAAGGATGTGAGTCTAGTACTGGTTCTTACCAGGAACGGTGTTTAGATGAACTGTCCGCCTTATATGATTCTGACTGTTGAAGAGGGGCGTAAAACTCAAATAAACAAACAAATAAACAAAAATAGTAAATCAAACAACACAATTTTCCTTTCCTTACAAAACTTGGCCACATTACTTAGCTCAAATATTACTTTCTGTAAGCTAAGGTATACCCCTAGAACGGACCCCAAAAGATTCGTCGTCAGTCTACTAAAGACTTCATCTCGCATTGAAAATTTTTCTACCCTGGTGTATTTTCCGATAAGGTTTACAACCCAGGAAATTCGTAATATTTTTTTATCAAAAATCAAGAAAATTAATTTTTTCCTAACCACAATATATTTCCAGATGATGATTATTACGCTGATGGACGGGAGTGCGTTAACTGTGGTGCCGTATCCACACCAATGTGGCGTAGAGATGGTACCGGGCACTATTTGTGCAATGCATGCGGGCTACATCATAAAATGAACGGACATAGTCGGTACCAGGGTAAAACTTCACCGTCTCCACTAGTAAGTTGAGATTTTGTTATAATAAATTTAATCTAATCTGTATGATGATGTTGGTGTTGGTGTAGATGGTACAGATGATGATGGCGACAATGATAATGATAATATGATGACGATGATTTTGATGATGGTGATTGTGTTGATGATGATGACGTTGATTATGACGATGATAATGATGTTGAGGTTTGTTCTGATGATAACTATATAATTATGTCCTGTATCAAATTGACGCTTTCATTTTCTTGAATTACTTATAGTTCTGTAGCTTTGGGGAGATTTGAAGTCGGCATTTTGAAATACATTCCGGACATTATTTTATAATGTATTTTGATAAACAAATAAATTCAATTGCCATACACGATGAAGCAATTATTGTTTTGTTTAAATATTGACTCTATTAAAGGAACAATCAACACATGCATCACAATTACATCAAGAAGTAAATCGTTCATTTTACTAAATAATTTTATAGAGCCATCTTGTGTCATTGCGTCTCAAGGGCCTTTTGGTTCCAGATTATAGACTTGCTTTTGACATGATTAATCGTATTTAAGAATCTCACAAAATAAATATGTTTTAACTTTTACATACTAAATCTATCGCGTCGACAAACACTCTATTTTGTCTAAATGGTTTTAATTTAAAGTAATGTTAAAATCGTCCAACAATTGCAAGCAAAGCATTTCTCCTGTTGTTTCTGTCTCTTGGTGGCACCATCAGCCAGGAACATTTGGCATCAAAGCTGGGGGAGGAAGATCAGAGGCGTACACATAACCAGAACCAGCGTACTATAAGCTAGCTGAAAAGCTTCCTAACATTTGAAATGTGTCTGATTCCGGATGAGATTCGTACTCACAATGACGAGGCACTTGTGATTACTAGTCAGAGATCATTATAACCACTCCAACACGGACTCCCCATACTTATCCTCTTAGTTCAAAAGTACGGTTTAATATTTGAGGATATTTTAAGTACGCCAAGTATTGGCCAGAGTGCATATTTGGGTGCTCTTCGTAAAAATGAAAGCTAAAAGGAGCGGCGGCTACATCAAAATATGCACTCCAATCGTCTTAGTGCTCCGCCCATTTAAGCCTTTCTTCGAAACTGTGAAGGTAGAACTCTATACAGGTAAGACCGTCGTCACTAATTGGATAGTATGGAAGTAGGGAGAGCACCTTAAGTGTTGTTTGCATGAAGAAAATAAAGAATAGAAAAATCATGTGACGCATTAAACATGTAGAAAATCAAGACTACTAATGTACATGTATATAATTATTACCATGTGTTTATTGTCATGTTTGTGTGTGGGCCGGTGGCCTTATATAACGCAATAAAGAAATTGAAATTGAATTGAAATTGAAACATTATGGACCACGTATTTCACCGGGTCAAAATGTGTCATATTCAGAGTTTCCGAATAATACAAAATACAGTATGAATACGTTTCTGAGAAGGTCAGGTACATTATAACTTCCTGATTTTATATTCGTAGACACGTGATGTACCGTTTATAAAACGGGAAAAGCGTGGTTAATCATAAATTACAAACAAAGGATGGTTAAGTCCGGGTTATGAATTAATGTTATAGGACACAATTTTCGCAATTATATTTTAGCCATGCACGAATTCAAACTTTCATACCGGTGCATGTACACCATGTTACAAACCAGAGCTCTCATCCGACCAATAAAATGACATTTTAATCTTGGAATTAGCAAAATGACTTGTAACAGTCAAATTCACTATTATATACACAATGTACATGCATGTAGAAAATGATAATTACATTTTAAATTAGTATCAGCTAAGGATAATTTTTACCCTCAACTTTTGACATCTAGTGGGCACCCGGTAAATAACATGCATTGATGCTATTTTTTCGGAGGGGGGGGGGGTAGTGACCAGTGTTCTCGTAATACAGCAGATATTTGCGGCTTCAAAAGTCTTATTAGTCTGTGACTAGTAAATTAGTAATCACTAGCCCTCACCACTTTGAGTTCAAATTCCAACTTGGAGCAGGCACAATGCGCATGTGAGGAAGGTGTGTGTGTGGTCCCATCCGTGTGTACACTTTTGTTCTCCATCTACCGCCAAGAACCTGGCGATCCGAGTTCAATTCCCGTTGACGACAAGGGATACCATTGAATGACAATTTGACAAAAATGTCGATTTTCCTCAATATGTGGGGAGATAGCCATCTCCTTGTTGAGGGGTAAGTTAGTACTGGTTAGAATACAGTCCAGGAAAACTGGTTAAGTGAATTGGGCGCCATACTTGTACATGTAAATAACTGAACAAACTATTGAAAAACGGCGTTTAACCCAAATAAATTGAAATTCAATTAATCACATGACCATACTCACTGTGTTCACGTAGAGTCGTATAATTCACATGAAGTTCCGTGTATTTAAGCCAGTCTAACCGCGTGAGCACATATTTTTTTGTTTGCTTATTCGCCATACATGTATTTCGATTATTAAACAAACAGAATTAATGGATTATTTATATTCAGCTGCAATTGCATCGTTTGTATTATTAAAATTATTATTTACAAATCGTCTGATCTTTGTTTAAGCTAATAGTTATCACTAATATTTCCCCATTGCTGAAGTTTTACCTTTTAAAGTCGTTGACTCTGAGGATGAGTATCTTAAGTGGTGCATGGTCGCGAATATATGTTACATTTATAAAATGGAAGTTTTAAACTATTTACAGGACGAGCCGCCTGAGGAGAAGATACGAAAATTTGATCAGAAATATGATAAGGTACGAAATGTTTAGAAGTTTTTCTTTGTTTTGTCACCATTTTATCACACTGGCAAAAAAAGGTTTTAATTTTAATATACAGGTTATTTAGACAGGTGGACGAAAGTTCAAGGGATCTTAAACATTTGATTCACAGCAGCAATCATAGACGATCGGTTTCACGAGTTTGTTTTAATCCGATAGGTCATTAAAATTTCTGTACTGTGTACAAAATGTAGTAATATATATTCCATGGTGAGGGTACCCGTGGTTTTGGAAACTGAGCTGAAGTTCAGCTTTCCATAGCTGTCACCCGCTCGGTGCGCATGACTATTTATGCGGACCAAAGAACTACGTTTTTCTACATCCGCTATGCTATTGTTAAACTAATCCCAGTTCCATGTTGCAGTGTATGTCTATTAGGTTTTCATGAGTACTTTCAGTACTTTGGTTATCGAGTCAAACTGCAGGCGACCACGTGACCCAATAGCGAATATTAGTATACTCGTGATATATGTTTTACATAAGCAAACCTTTGTTATTGTATTGATACATACTGTGACAAAGACTGCATAAGCTGGTATCAGGTTACATACTGTAAGGAAGACCGTACTAACTGGTACCAGGTTACATACTGTAAGGAAGACCGTACTAACTGGAACCAGGTTACATACTGTAAGGAAGACTTGCAAACTGGTACCAGGTTACAGACTGTGTGGAAGATTGCACAAGTTGGTACCAGGTTACATACTGTGAGAAAGACTGTACTAACTGGTACCAGGTTACATACTGTAAGGAAGACTTACAAACTGGTACCAGGTTACATACTGTAAGGAAGACTGTACTAACTGGTACCAGGTTACATACTGTAAGGAGCGAGTTCGATTAATAACTATAGTTACAATAGTTCAACTAAACATAGACCGAACCAACCCTAGTCGTGCTCTAGTCTGGTTAGTCTAGCTACTCTCGTTCAACCAACGATAATACGCTAGTTTATCTCGTTCCAAGATGGCGGCTATAGGAAATTTATAAGTAATTAATGACGTATTTCATTTGAATACATAGTATTTCTTTAATTAATATCATGATGCTGTAAAAGTGCAAAAGATCGTTAGATTTAGGGTTATGTAAGCAGACCAACATAATTGAATGTTACCAAGTTAGGAAGTATTTATCATATGAATTCGCGATTCAATGTAAACATTGCCACTATAGTCACTGGAATATTATTCAAGCATCATTCATTTGAATGAACACGAATACATAGTGTTTTACATCCTGGGATCAAAAAGTCTTGATATTTGGCTTTGGTCGAAAAGTGTCTGGGTCGAAAAGACTCGCTTCTGTTTTGTTTTACCATAGTACGGCTAGACTCAGTTCGATTAAGGACATGCGCAGTTTAACATCCGGAGAGCTACTAAGGTTGTACTATAGTTGTTTATCGAACTAGCTCAAGGAAAACCGTACTAACTGGTACCAGGTTACATACTGTAAGAAGGAAGACTGCACAAGCTGGTACCAGGTCGGATTAAACGAACTCATGAAACCAAACGCCTATGGAAACAAATGACTGTAGATATTTGTATCCAGTCTGTTATTGATCAGACACATCTTGTAATGAAGATTGCATTAGCTGGTGCCAGGTTGCTTCCAAGAAATAATGGTGGGTTGAATGAGAAATGGGGCGTAACTCTCGGTCACGTGATAGTCAATTGTTGACAATGGGAGTTTACTCCAGTAAAATACACCATCAGTATACCTAAATTTTCAATTTTTGATAGTTGCCGAATATGATTTGAGTTTATAAAACTATCGGTCCCTCCACCATAGAAAATGTTTAATTATCTTTTTGTAAATGTATACAGCTAATTGTGATATTGACTTTCTTGAATTATGTCTTCAAATGTCAGAAATAATTTTATTTTTCCCACAGCAGAGTAACAAGACACGACTTGGTTTGCAGTGTGCTAACTGTAATACTACAACAACAACACTGTGGAGAAGGAATGGTGAAGGTGAACCTGTGTGTAATGCATGTGGACTTTACTTTAAACTTCATCAAGTAAGTTCAGTTAACAAAATCCATCGACTGTAGTATTGGCGTTGGTTCAAGGAACTAAGATCTCCTAAAGTGTTCACAGATTCTCTTCAACTTTACTAACTTTTTAAATCAGAAAATGTGTTAATAGTTCGCCGAAATGATTGTGCACCATGATCTGTGTCAACAAGCGTTTATTTAATTACTCCATGATCTGTGTCAACAAGCGGTTATTTAATTACACAATGATCTGTGTCAACAAGCGTTTATTTAATTACTTCATGGTCTGTGTCAACAAGCGGTTATTTTATTACTTCATGGTCTGTGTCAACAAGCGGTTATTTTATTGTACTTACATGTGAAGCAAAGTTAATACTACAACTTGTAATTTTTCAGGTAAATCGACCAATGTCAATGAAGAAAGATGGTATTCAAACCAGGAAGCGAAAACCACGCACTTCAAATGGCAGTAAAAAGTCTTCTGCCAAAGATAACAGTCATTCGTCGCATTCACCCCACGTGGCACAACACAATTTGAACACGTCACACGCACAAACGGGATTGTTGGATTTGAGCCAAAGAAACGAAAACACCCTTTCATCAACTAGTGAGTGACAGGTTTTGATAATCTAAGAACGGAAACGTACAGGAATGGACAGCTTTTTAATTTGATATGAAAGAAATCATATTGAAGTAAAACAATTGTGGCCCTTTATTTTTCGTATTACTGTAATCCGCCCGCCTTTTTATTCTGCGTTATTTATAGCAAAGACAATTTATGATAATATCTAATGAATATTTAATGTCTTTTCAGTGCCGGATGTGAAGCCATCTATGTCATATAACAGCATGTATCCGAATCATGGATCAGCAGTTCTCGCCGCCCTTAATCAGCCGCCACAACCACCTGCCTTACTTCCGGTTAGCGCTTTAGCGTCCCAGCTGAACGCGCCAGTCAACAACGCCTATAGAACGAATCAAGATATTCTTTACTCGAAATCCATGACAAATGCAATGGAGCGTGATCACGTGAACGTCATTGCTAAAAATAACCCAAACCTGTCAAGTCTTATGAACTTCAAAATGGACCAATCAAAATCACTTTCTATTAAGTCAGAACCGGAAGCGCTTGAAAATGACCAATCAAATTACACTGTTTTAAAAATGGAGAACGCCATGGCATACAAGCCGGACCATTCTATGGTATTCAAATCGGAACCGGACCAATCAGAATTAATGAAAACATCGCATGACCTTTTCGAACCTGCTCCCCCTAAGGCAATTCCTGTATCGGTTGAAAATGGTTCCCCAGAACTAAATGACCGCACTGGTGGACCGGAAACCAATGCTGACATGATACAACTTAAACCTGCTATCGCAGTTACTCAGTCATAAATGATTTCACAAAAACTACAATATCTTCAACAACTCATTAAGACTGTTTCTTTGGAGTAAAAGAAAATACTAAAGTTTGAATTGGGACATGTATGCAATGTTTGTGACTAGCATCGGAACATACGTCTAAAAGTTCGCTTTTGAAGTACTAGATTGTGTTAATTTTCTGTTTTTGGTTTCGATAAGGTGTAGTGTTTACGTGATGTCTGTAAACAGGGTGGCAAGAAAGAGTCGTGCAAAGAGTTGTGTATTTGGTATATTGCATAATGGATTGTCGAAGAATGGGACACGAGGTGGTAGAGATTAGTTCTATGTGGCGCCATTTTGTTTTTGTTTAATTTTAGTCACGTGGTGTCTTTGTTCAATGTATGAACCGGTTCGGCATTCACAGCAATAATATTTGGTAAATTAGTTGTCCCGTTCATTGTATACGTTAATTTACCCGGAACTAGTGAACTTTTACCGAATTTTATGATTTTTTAAAGTCCAAGTCAAGTATATCAGCAGGTTTATGTATTGCGTAATTTGCGCATGCGTACTACAATGCATATCAGGAAATTCCTAATCTTACCTCGATATAAATGCCATTGATGGTAAATCCTTTTGCTTGCAGCCCATTTAACTGCATTGAAATATCAAAATGTACATTTTTGTATTAACGATTTTTGAAAATGTCCCATAAACATATAAGAAATCATTTATCTAGAGCCGTTGGTCCTTTGTAAAATGCAAAATGTCATTATAAAATGTGATATCACTGTTGGAAGTTTAAAACTGCCTGTTTTTTGTGTCCACCTGTAATTGTGTGAATAAACTGCGACGTGCTCTTAATGCTTTGATAAATTCGCTAATGTATGTATAAGGTATTTATCACAATTCTTTTATTTTTCAAATATCTTTTTAATAATTTTGTCATACTCAAGTCTTCTTGCCGAGGTAAGAATTTTTTATGTGAAAGTGTGATATCATATATAGTGTTAATATAACTGTCGCAAAAACTCGAACTTTCTGATTGGATGACTTGGAGTATTCAATTTAAAATTAGCCAATGGGAGCGTTCCATTCAGAAACCGTTCATAAAACCGCTTACATTAAATATGATATAGCCGTGTTTTAGTTTTATTACTGGATTTTGACCTTTTTCAAGATTTGTACACATATTTTGCACTCATTTATCAGATGTTTAAGAAATTTTGGTACCATGTTTGTTCAATGATGTATTTTGTTCTAAGATTTTTGTGGTTCATTATTATTGCATTTTAGTATTATGATTGACATACGTGTATTTATATTGTATCGTATTGATTACAGTAAAACCTTACTTTTCAACATTAAGACCGTCTCGTTGTAACGACCACTCAACCATGTTTAAACCAGTTATTTAGCTCACCTGAGCTGAGGGTGAGGTATTAGTATACTATAGTGTCCGTCCGTCCACAATTTCTTCAAACGACCTTTTCTCTGAAACGTCTGTTTTAAATTTGAAGAAACTTCACAGGAATTATCTTTAGGTGATCTTTCACAGAAGTTAAAAGAAAGAATGTATTCCATGCAGAAGTCTGGTTTCCATGACAACCAAAAGGAAAAACTTTTAACAAATCTTCTTGTCGTATTTAGCACAGAGCAACATGATCTAGAGACCCTCTTACAAAGTTGCTAAAATAATTTCCTTGGAGCAAAAAAAGGACCCACCCCAGTGGTCACATTTTTTATATAGATTTGTATTTTTTTTTAAATTGTCTAAAAGCACAAGGTTTAAGCGCTTAGATATTTGGCATGAAGCAATATATTGAGACGCTGATGCTAAAATTATATCCCTGAGGTCTTTTTTTCGATGTAATTTACTGACTGCAGCACAAACTGAAATCAAATGTGTAAGTAATATTGTCATTCGTTTCTCAGGTGAGCATTGGAGGGCCACTTGGCCCTTTTGTATATAATTCTTCGATATTTTAACTAGGTGGTGAGAACTTTTTAATTAATTGGTCCAAAATGTGGTCTATTTATCGAGGCTTTACTGTTCATTTCTAAAAAAGATGCATTTCTTGTCCATGAATTCTGTACTTGCTATGTTTATAGTTTGTGTCATATGTATGTACATATTTTATATCATAATTATATTTACGTTATTTTATGAGAAGGAACGATGCATAATTATTGTCATTTCAAACTATTACAATTTTTGTATAAGGTTGAAACTGTAAATGCGATGTGTCTTAACATTTTTTGTTATTTTTTTCATGGGGTACATTTTTTTCTTTTGTTTCGATTTACGAAATAGAAAATTGTTTTTGATTGCAAGTTCTATGTATAAATGCTGTGTGAATACTTTTCGTTTTGTATCATTTTACTTTCATAAATACAGTCAAACATGTGTTAGCGGCCACGTCCGAATAAAGGTCATCCGGCGAATAAAGGCCATCATTTAAAAAACCACCATTGATCAATTTAGACAAATTTACCTCCATACAAAAGCCATCTGTCAAAAAGGCCACAATTTGTCTTTCCCACGGGTGGCCTTTTTTCATAGGTTTGACTGTACAAATATTACAGTGGAACCTTTCTAACCAGCCCTCCTCTGATCCAGAAATCTTAGTATTTTGTCGCTAATAATTATCATTTATTCAGTGTCTTATCTTATATCTTTAAAAATAATGTTTGTCTTAAAATAATTTTTTATCAAAACCAAGATACGATTCTTATGCAATCCCCCCCCCCCCCCCCCCTCCCTGTCATGGATGAGAGCAGATTAAGATTTATTTCACTGTTTAATTGAAAGGCAAGTTGATCACACAGATCAAAATCATAACACAAACATTAGAACTTGTATCGTTGTATGCTGTATGCTGTCCGTCCGTCTGTTTGTACGAAATCTGTTTCCGGTCCACTTACATTAACAAATAATTAATCACTTTAAACTATCCAGTTACCATAAATTTAAACTGGTTCCTATTCCATGTTACAGTGCCCCAAAGGGCTCTGTGCAGTCTGGGTCAATGGGAACCACTAACAATTTTTTTTAAAAATATATATATCTGGTTCAAGGGCGGTAACTCAAATTGACAACATTTTTGTTTATTGTGCTCTGTTTAGTTGTCTCCCTTATTAATCATAATTTCGAAACATTATTTCATACGTAAATGAGAACAATATTCTAGAAATCCTATGAAAATTAAAAATTGGAGACAAAACGTTCATGGATAGCCAATTTATTGTCTGGCGCTATTCAAATTTCACTTATTCCGTAACATTAAGCATTTATTTTGTGTTATCCGATTGATTTTACTTTATCTGGGTTTACTATAATTGTGTTCTTCTGTGCTGAGTGTCAATTTACCCACAATTCATTATTACTAGTTTACGTGCTACCACGTGACAAATGAGATGAAAAAGCTATGCTTTACTTGCCATTTTAAAGTCATTTACTTATACATGTAGAGAACTTAGAAGTGACCATGAATTTCAAATCTGTTTTTATAGGTGTAAGAAAATTTATGTTTTCGTCTAATTATATTTCCAGTCATGAATCCGGGTATAAACATATCTGTGTGTATAATCATTTTGAACACGACGATGCATAAATCAGCTGCCCTATTGAACTTAACGTTTATGAATTTTCATTTTGTTTCATGCGCAGGTCCGAACCCGACTGGCTCCAGACAAGTTCACGAACAAAATTGAGTAGAAACTCAAGTATGAACTCAAGTGGTTTTTTTTATCTAGAAATCATGTGTCCTTTACCAGAATGCTACCATTTGTTTCCCTGTATACTTTTAACGTGCTAAACATGCCAAGATAAAATAATGTGGGTCTAGCGGACATATTTAGTCTCAAAACGCCTTTTCCATTTGAGTCAAAAATCAAATTCCCAATAACTGACTCGAATCAATTTTACTAAATCATACTATATCAAGAGATGCTAGATAGGTTAAAATTGTGGTAAACTGTTACTAGTTCAACTTTGTACCTTATTCTAATACGACATTCTGAATTGCATACAATAAAACAGAGAAATGTATGATATAATAAATATGTTGAGTTTGAGTAAAAACTTAAGTTTTTTGTGAAACTTGGCCCTGGTTCTTGTATTGTTTAGGAGTACCTGTCTTCTAAACTGGTCCCCGTTTCCGTCGGTATATTTTGGTGTGCAGCAGTATGAAAGGGGAACCAGCTTGTCAGTCTTTTTTCCATCTTTCACTACATAGTCAACGAGTTTAAACTATTATTTTTTTATGAATGTTCTACTTTAAATTTTTTACCAAACTGACTTGGTTAATGTAACATAATACATATTTTTAATACTTTTTCAACAGCATCTCTTCATGTTATTTTTTTATAATTTGTTGAATGTACATTTTAATGTTCCTTGTCTAACGAAATCCATATTTTTTTCCTGACATTTGACTAAATTGTGTTGTTTTGTGCCTTAAGAATGTTCTCATATACCAGAATTTGATTTTTTTTAAATTTGATTATCATTCACCAACAGTCTGACCTGTGTTAACGACCATCTTTGTTCCCCGGTCGTTCTATAGGAAACATTTAAGCGCACATTTATTAATACAACAAAGCAAATAATAGGTAATTATTAACTCATTTCTCCCCCCCCCCCCTGTCATTATTCTAATTAGTCCCGTGGCAATTTCAGATGTCAGGTCTTATTTCGAATAATGTCTGACAAGTCAGGGGGTTAAGGTCAGTTATAACCCCTTCATATTACATGTACCATTACAGCCAGATTTATAACATCCATCCCGGTTCATACGACGTACCCTGCACATGTATATAGGGATAGTTATTTCGAGTCATAAAACTGAGTACAGAAACATTTATCAGTGTTCATACCTTCCATGCTTGTTGTCATCAGTTGATATGTAAAACCAAACCAGATGCAGGGAAAGGGCGCAAAAATAATATTTTCTCCGGTTGTTAAAATCAACCACCATACATTAGCAAAAACCCAATAGTGGTCTGTACTTTGGTTAGTTAGTAAGATAAAGTTTGAGTGAGTGTATTATTGATGTATGTTTTGTATGTGTAACGATTGTTTACGTTTGTTTTGAATGTACTATGTTGTATGTATATTGTTGAAACACTGAACGAGAAAGCCACTGCAGCATTTCAATAAATTGTAAAAAGAGATTTATATGTGTCTGTTGTGATTCTGACATGAAACAGACTGATTTTCAGAGAAAGGAAACAATGAAGAAATTCTTATTTTACAAGTAAAGGAGTTATGTCCCTTAACAGAATAATTGAAGAAATACTGATTTTAAAACTGCTAGAGTTGTGCCCCCTTACTCAGTTTTGAAACTGCAAAACTTTTACTTTCAGACTTTCTTTTACTTAAGGTTGGAAGAAATCCTTATTTTAAAACTGCCCCTATACAGGTTGTTTGAATTAATCATAATTCTAACCTGGAAGAGCTGTGCTCCTTTTCTTGATGTTTGAATAATCATAATTTTAATACTGCAAGAGTTGTGCCCCTTTACTTGATATTTGAATAATCATCATTTTAATGCTACAAGAGTTGTGCCCCTTTACTTGATGTTTGAATAATCATAATTTTAATACTGCAAGAGTTGTACCTCTTTACTTGATGTTTGAATAAACCATAATTTTAATACTGCAATACTTGTACCCCTTTACTTGATGTTTGAATAATCATGATTTTAAAACTGAAAGAGTTGTGTCCCTTTAAGACATTGAACTAAAAATCTTATGGACCAGAAAAACCCATGATTTCACAATAGGGGGTAATGAAACAGACAGGGTCATATTTTTACATTATCTATTACTATACACTTATAAAAACAATATAAATCTATTACCCATTATTTTTTTAAATGTCAAGTCTACAGACACCAAGCTGATCGTGACCAGATAGGATTTGGCTTATAAGAGATTATACCTCTTGTGGCTTTGGGGTCACTTATATAGCAGCTGTTCAATGTATTTAACTTGATAATCTAAGAAATCCTAATTTCTAAAACTGAACGAGTTGTGTCCCTTTATTTGATACTTCAAGAAATCCCCGTTCGCATAAATGCCGACAAAGTCAATAAATCTTACCAGGACCCTGATCCTGCTCATGAACGATTTCAATAATAACAACATTACAAATAATACATGTTATATTACAGATTATAAAATTATGTATTATTGTCCAATATAAATGCATGTACATGTATATTTGAATTACATGAGGGTCGATCACTCAACGCAAGCCCACATAAACTGGTTCCCGTTCTATGTTGCAATATAAATTTACACCAAAGGCTTTGTACAGACAGAATCAACGGGAACCAATTTACGTAAGCTATTGAAGTTATTCCTGACTAGCCTTAGAATCTAGGGATACGGTGAAGCAAAGGCTGGGTAAGTCTAAAGAGCCTGTGTTTGTCATGATACATTGCTTTGAAAGAAGGGAAGGAGGAATGTAGCAGTATGGTATTATATAGTATTTATATTTTAAAAATGGCTGTGATATTGACCAACCCGACTAGCTCAGTTGGTAGATCATTTGGCATAGTAATATATAATTATACAGTAATTTGTCAATGTTGTCTTTCAATATTAAAAAGACTGAGCTGGGTGCCAATATACGAACTACCATTCTACAGAGGGTGTGTACACTAAAAGACATTTCTAATGCACCTGTCAATATTTTCCCCACCACCGGGATTCAACTTTTTGCACGAGAATTTGAATGATAAGTATCGATTTTGTCTTTATAAAATTGTTCTATAACGTTATAGTCGCATTGAATAAACAAAATCGTTGAAAACATGAAATGGTTCGCATGCGATCACAAGACTGTAGTGAAATTTACAGACAACATGTATGAAGTGTTTATTTATCTATATTGTCAATTTGAACGATAACGATTCCGTAATTACCTGAATCTTTAAAAAGGGTTAGAAATGTACGTCTTTCGGTGTATAATGGACCTTAAAATACATACATGTATGTGTATTTTGGACCCAGGAATGAGTAATCATATGGTGCGTGTACGGTTATCTTAGAAACAGACATCGCAATAGTATTTTTAAAGTTCAGAGTCGAAATGAATATGTACGGTTCAAAACGGGACGACACGGACAATTAGTATCCGGCTTTATTTGGTTTTATCCTTCATCCATCGTTATCGGCACGCATGCGCACAAGTTGTTTACATGTTAGAAAATATCACGTGACATAAAGTAAAGATGGCCACCTCGGAGAAAGTTAATTGGGGACGATGGGGGTAAAAAATAAACAACAATAACAAACATGTTTTCATTTGAGAGTATTGATTTTGCATTGCAGTGTAGACAAATAAAGCCTACTTAAACAACCGCGGAAGCATTTTGATGAACAATTTGCGAGAAAGCTACATGATGGTAAAGTTGTTTTTCTCTGACGTGCTACACAAGAACGGGTGCTGATTGACAGCAAACTTTTTATAAAGCGAAGTTCCTGTGGAAATCGAACTACGATATTGAACATGTGTGTTCTCGATATGAACAAAACCCTGGATATATTATTGTCATAATTATATACGTGATATAATATGCTGATTCACGTGTGTTCTTCCAAGGCCACGAAGTCACGGTCCATTGGTTGTTATAATTTAGTGAGATAAGTTCATTTAGAAACTATTCCTGCAGTTCAAAATATACGCTGTTTGGAACCATGGAGGGGAGGAGAAGAGTTGGCATGTACAGGGAAAGTCCTGGCTCAGATATTGTCAAACAAGGATTTCTCAAGAAGCTCAAGGTAAATTTGCAGGAATGACTGAATAGTGTTCATCTGACCAATCATCAAAGTCAGGGTTCTTTATATTTTTGGGGGTGATGGACTAGGGAGGATTTTCGCACCATTTTTTAACACAGTCTGTGGAGATCTTTCTTCATTTCAAGGAAATTAACATGTATAGATTTTGGAGGAGGAATTAAGAGGATGGCCCTTCAAAATTTGTTTAATGAATTAGGCCAACCAGAAAGCCAAATAAGTAAGGCTACATAAGAATATTAAGAAAGATATTTAATTTGTTGTAGGTAACATAAAATGTTCAATAAATTGTCAAATTCCCAGATGTGCCAGAAGATGGAAAGATCAATTAGATTTTGATGCTTTGATCATTACTCAGTCTCATCAAGGACTTATATACATACATGGATTCGCAACTGCTAAAAATAGCTCAAACGATATCGTTCGGCGATCCCACAATGCATTGCTATATACTCGGCAATGTCCGACAGCTGTAATTGGGTGTTTACGAATTTGATTATACTAAAAAATCTCTGACAATTGGGCACGGGAAATTGGTAAAGGATGCAACAAATTCCTTAAAGATATTGAGATACGTGTGTATAATCCACAAAGTCTAAGTATAAGCATTGAAAAAGGCATCAGTTGAACATTTTAAATTCCAAGATGGCGGACATCTATTATAATCCTTTCGACTCCGAGATTAAACATTCGGAATACCACGGATATTTTCGCTGTTATTTTCATTCGGATTATCACGGATATTTTCGTATTTTCGCTTTTGTAAACAATAGCTTGTATTCCCGTTGATTCACGTCTTATCATCGCGGGATTTGATTACTTTAAACTGTTAATACGGAAGTTGCGAATCCATGTATGTATATAAGTCCTTGGTCTCATACTCAGGGAAACTGAGGCTGAACTCAATATACAATTTACAAAAAAAACTTACAATGTTCTTAGGACTTTTTTCCCTCCTATGCAGGGGCCGTTAACAGGTGTCTTCCCCTCAGGAAAATTCTTTAAAATCCTGCCGTTTTCCCCTAAAATTCAATTTACATCAAGCTTTTCTTCCCCTTTTGCAAAAATGATGTGTTAATTATGTTCCCAAAGGCCCCTTCCCCAACCTGTGGAAAAAGCCCAGGGTCCGTATTAACAAAGCATCTTAAGATTTTCTTTAACTTAATTCAAATTTTTTATTTTTTTTTCATGATAAAAGTTTGTAAACCAGTCATCAAAGGTGTGAAAATGAATTAACGGTATCATTTTCATAATTGGCATCTTTACTAGAACAAAAATAAATAATAAAATCATATTATTGTGATTTCCTCCTTTATATTATTAGTACAAAAGTTAAGGAAAAAGTTGAATTTAAGGAAAAATATAACTTAAGTTAAAAAAATTACTTACGATGTTTATGCAGGATGCAGGAATGCAGGGTTCACACATTTTTTCAAAGAACCCGCATGGATTATATTAATTTAATAAAGTAACAAATGTTTGCCGATTGTGTTGCTTATTCATAATATTAGTGCATCGAGTGCAAAATGTGGTAAAGTGTAATACCCCCTTCTTAAAAAGCATCCCCCCTCCCCTTACAATTTGAATCCTACTTTTACAACTTCTAGAATGGTCACTGTCATTTCCTCCATTTCTGGAACAATTGCTTAGTTTCAGATGTTACAGGGCTCTCCCTTGACCCTTAAAATGGCATTTTGACTCTTTGAAATTTGCAAAATAAGGTTTTTGACTCTTGAGAATTGGAATTAAAAGGTCACATTAACTATAACATTAATAGGAAATTTTATTGACTCTTTAAATTTTATAAGCAAAGGGTTTTTTTTACCCCCAACTTTTGAAGTCTAGGGAACACCCTTTGTTACTTCTTGTGTTCTAATTTTTCAATAAAAAATGTTGATATTTCGCCAAATTGTCGTCACATACAGGTAAATACTGAAGTGAAAATTTTGCAGACCATGAAAAAGAAGTTCTTCGTGTTACGATCCACCAGTAGCAGTGGTCCTTCAAGACTGGATTACTATGACAGTGAGAAGAAATTCAAGACAAATCATGCACCAAAGAAATCCTATTTGCTACACACATTTTTCAATGTCAACAAAAGAAATGATACAAAGCACAAGTATGTTATTGCCATTTTCCTGCCATCAGAGTGCTTCTCAGTGATAGCGGACAGTCAGACGGAACAAGAAGAATGGATAAATTACATGTTAGAATACCAGAATGAGTACTTACCTCAAGATTCCGATGCAAGACCTCATTATGGTTTGTACAAATTTATTACTATAATATTTGTGGACTACATGTATATTGGCCCCTGTCTGAAAAGTAAATTTTTACCCGTAAACTAATAAAAAATCCACTTCAGTAGAATTTCACTTTTTAGAAACATTTTGGTTTTAAAAAGATTGTTGAAATGACCTGTAGGATAGATCTGGTAGATTCTTGATAAGTCTGTAGCCAACATGATCAAGGTTATAATCTGTGGTTATTAGGAAGAGTATAGTTTCCGATTCATGTGCTTTGTCAAATTGTCATGCTATTGTTCAAACTTTTTACCTTCAATATGCTATTTTTCCCCTTTCTAACTTATTCGTAAGGGTCTCTCCACCTTTTCCCCTAAAGTTAAAAAAAACTGTATTTTTCTTTCCTGTTCTTTTCTCCTCTGATTTTGCTAATATTAGTAATATTCATCTACATGAAAAATGAATACACAGTGTACAATGGAAAAAAAAACATTAATTATACATAATTTCATATGTATGTCATGTAGATACTTGATGCAGCATTAAACTCCAGTATAATATGTTGCTTCGGACCACAGGCACTCATGTAAAATCTATACTTTTGTAGAGGTGACTGACTCATTCATGACTTTTTATTTTCAGAATATGTCTGGCAAGGTGTAGTTAAGCCAAAGTCGCCTACTTCATGTTCTAAAGTCAGTGGTCCCTTTCGGCTTTGTCTTTCTGAGAAAGCTGTATCTCTTGTTAGATTTTCAGAGTACAAGCCTGCCTTCCAGTTTCAGGTTTGTGTGTTTTATCAAGTACCTTTGAAATTAATCATGTCCGTGTTTTTGTTTGTTTGAGTTTTATTACCCTTTTCAACAGTCAAGTCATATGAGTTAGACAGTTGAAGTTCACTTAACAATCGTTCATGGGAAGAACCAGTACCAGACTCCCATCCTCTGTAAGCAACTGCCGACTTTCTCACATAAAGAGACATGGTCTGTAGCTGGGCTCGAATCCACGATCCTCTTAGTCTATCAGTGTGAGGTTACAGTGATTTGAAGTTAGCGACCTTAACCACTGGAACACGGAGGTGGATTATGTCTGTCTGACTCTATAAACTCTTTTTATCATTTGTAAATTTTTTAAAAGCAATAAATATATAACATATGTATGAGAAATACATGTATATTTAGGGAGAATCATATTTCATCAAATTGGGATTTTCAGCTTTGTGTTATTGGGAATTTCTTTTACCAAATTGGGAAAAAAGTGCCTTTTTGCATTGGGTAAATCACCAAATTAAAGCCTGTATTATAAAAGGAAAAATACCTTGCATATATATACATTAATATCTTTGTCAGATTTTATGTTGTTACTTATTTAGTTGAATATTTTATGCTCAGTTTAAAAGTGTACGAAGATGTGGCCATTCAGACAATTTTTTCTTCATGGAAGTCGGACGTAGCGCTGTGACAGGTATCGGCGAAATTTGGATGCAGGTTGACGAGACATCTATTGCTCAAAATATGCATGATGCAGTTCTGAAGTAAGTTATTTCAATGTTTAAATCTTTTTGATTCATCAACTGTACTAAGTTATTTTATCCCAAAATTACTTACTTAGTAAAGAAAAAACATAGGGCTGACCGCTGTGTTGAGGTATTAAGGATCACAGTATGTAGTTATTTTTTAACTTCCCTGAGCACTGTCCGGAGCTTAGATATTTGATGAATTAATTTTCTTGTGGTCGTCCACTGAGCTTGTTCAAAATATGCCCCTGGTAAGTCACTTGTTTTATGAAGACTACAGGGGCAAAAATATTCTGGATATATTTGAAATTCTTGATTTATCTGACTCGAAATAGCTATGATTTATAGCAATAAACATTGTTTGATGAAAATATCTCAGGAAATGACAAAGTTGTGGTCAATTTAATCTGCTCTGAAGGATTTTCTTTAATACAAACTGAGTTAGGTATGGAAACAATTTGGTTGAACTTGAAGGTCATTAGTTTGGTAAAAATTGTTGGCTGCATATATGATTTTCAGGATTTTTAATTTGGCTCTATTGACACCCGTGAGACAAATGGTAATACTGGGAAAACCTGAAATAGAACTAAGTGCTTGTTGTAGTTTTGTCTACAGATCTTCTTTGGATGCTTAAATTGTTTAGCAAGTTGTCAATTCATCCAATTTTTCAGTTGAGTGATTCAAGGCCCTCTTGTTGTGTTAGGGCATTGCACGAAATGTTAAGTGTATAATTTTGTTTTTAAGCATTTCATATAGTCTAATTAAGGATCTATGAACTTTGAATTTGATCGGTCTTTACAGAGTTGAATGAACTTAGCTGTTGACTGTAATGTTAATAAACTTCATACTGTCGTTGGCCTATTTGTACCAAACTTTAACCTTGCCTATAAAATCAAAGCACTTCCACTTACAGTAATCAAACTTTATATGTTGGTTCCTCATGACAATCTCTACAGGTCCTGTGCATTTTCAGGTCAGTAGGTCAAAGGTAAAAAAGGTCACCCAGAGGGGGTAGTGTTTTAAAAACACATCTTGTTAATTTTGTTACAACTTTTGAAATGTGAAGATAATTATAAGGTAAAAATTGTATTTTTATGACAGGTCAGAAAGGAAGTGGTATTATTGGAAGAACAACAAGTTTATTATGCTAGACTAAATGTCGGCAACAAAAGTTTGCATGAATGAAATTTTTATGTACGGTCAAGTAATTCTGGAAAGGAAATATTTATTCTGATTTTTTTTTATCTTTTTAAGTGAAATGGCTGCTTCAAGGGCTGCTGAGGACCCTTTCCGTCGTCGTAGCAATACAGGGTCGTCAGCCACATCTCATCATGGTGGGGAAACTTACAATAGAAAAAGGGCCACTAGTGAAAGCCATCGACATGGGTATGAACAGTTTTTTTCATTCTGGATATTTGAAGGGACTAGATTCATAACTTGTTATTCAACTTTAGGGGTCTTGAATTTCTGTAAGTTGATAGCAACTTTAATAAAAAGTTTACACAATATAAACTATAAATACTAGTGATGTTCTGATTAATCATTTATTCAACGAATCATCAAGTAATGGTCGTTGACATGACGATGATGATGCTTCCATTTTGTTAACAGATTTTTTACTTTGTATAGAGTAGTCATTCTTGACTATAGTGGTTTCACTTTAAAGATATGAATGAATGAGTTCCAATGCTAGTGACTAGTGTAATAAAAAATGCTGTTCAAGCTGTATTTGTAAATGCAGCATAATTCTGATTCAGTGAATTTTTATGTTATGTTATGTTTACTCAAACATCTAGTGATATTCATTCAGTGTAAGGAATGTTAAGTTTATGCACTACTAACATTTTTAGTCATTTTTTATCTAATCAGTTATAATTGACTCGTCACTGACTTTTGCCTCTGATTAATTGATTAAATTTTCATGGACTGATCACAATCACTAATAAATACTGAATCTGCAGCACTTGTCACATAGCATCATAAGATTTAGTTTTAGCTTGGACATTCTGTCCAATTTTGTGATTGGAATTTTGTTGTGTCCCTTTAAAGTCTGACTAGTAGTGTGTCCCTTTAATAACTAGGTATTTCAAACAAGAATACATGTACAGTCAACCGTGTGAACAGTGTCCAATAATTTAGCAATTATTTATTGATATAATATTCCAAAACTCTGAATAAAGATGAACAATTACTGTCAGTGTGTCTAGAGACCATTTTTCTTGTTTCCATGGTGACTTACATGAAAGATTTTGTATTATTAGGTGCTATACTAATAAAAAAAGTCAGTTCAAAGCAGGGTGCATAAAAAGTTGAAATCGTTGAAAACCGTAAAGTTATGTACCTAAACGTAAGTTGTTACCATTAAAAACGTGCAGCATCGTGGTTTATCGTAATATATGAGTGACAGTCTAACCTTAAATCATTCGAACAAAATATTATGCTCCAGTATGTATTATTAGACCCAAAACACGAGCTACGAAGAACAATTTCTAAATTCAGTAAGGGTCGCGAAAATGTATTATGGAACCCTGTATGTTCGATGAACTTCAGAGTGTACTCAGCAGTTGTGTATGTTCTTTGATTTGTAATCTCTATTTCCTCATGGTTGTAATGTCAAATCCAATGTCAAACCAGAAAAACTTCTTATTTGAGGAAACTTATAAAAGCATTTATGGCACCATCCAGCTTCAATGCCGCTTGTATTCCACCAAAGTTAAAAGCTGGAAAAGTCAACATACCTAAAAAATTCCTATTAAAAGCCCCTCCCCTAATCAGGGCTCAAATTTAGCACTCATTTACTTGCTAAATGCAAGTTGATTTCACAGAATGCAAGTAGATTTATTTTAAACACCACAAGAATATTTTTTGCAAGTACAAAATAAAAATGGAAGTTGAAATGTTCTAGCACAGTTTTAAGAATATATTAACATTTTAAATTCATTGTCTAAATTTGCAAGTAAGTTTTCAGATTTAGCAAGTAGGAAAAAAAGTACTTGCCAAAAGTTGCAAGTGGTCAAAAAAGTTAAATTTGAGGCCTGCCCTAATAAATCTGCAGACCCCCCCCCCCCCAATTTTTAAAAATCTACTCATCAAGTCCTAAACATACAAGTAAATGCAAAAACTAAAATACAAATCCTTCAGCTATTAAGCTTTAATAAATGAACACATTCTAAGGTCATGTAGGACATTTACTGATGCTGTAAACCTGAATAAACACTGCATAGCTCAATTTAAACCGTTCTCACTGATTTATGATTTAAATAAAAAACTCTTTGAAAAGTGTTAAGCCCAGGGGCCTTTATTAGGAGTTTTGCGGTATGACCCTTCCTGTTGATGCGACATGAAGACCAGTGATTTTTTTATATTCTTCAGGAGTCCAAGGTCTTCAAGATCACAATATGGGCCAAGACGACCAGTGTCCTCTGTTGGATATGGTCCTAAAACAACACAATTGTTTGTTGAAACCCCTGTACCGCTATCAAGTTCTCCAAGGTAACAGTTTTTTAGCAACAACCTATAATTTAGATATCTGGCCTGATGACTTATCAGCTTTTATATCAGGAATTTATTGAAATCTTTAACAGTCAATGACTCAATGTATTTAATTATTAACAGGGGTGATAATATTTGGGATTTATCTGTACTGAAAGAACTATGATTTCTGAGCGAAACAACAGTTATTTGATGAAAATATCTAAAGAAATGACAAATGTTACCATAAACTGTATTGCTATTTTTTCTGGCCTTTAGGATGTACAGTCTGAAAGAAAATACTGTTTATGAGATTTGCATTATGTAGCCATCACATACTCCATGAATTACAACATTTGCCTATTGTACTTCTCTCCTAGACGGGAAATCAAACTACCTCTGACCGTTGTGAATGATTATACACACTCTCTCAGACACTTCAGTTGTCGTTGTTATTCATAGAACTGATGTTTTCAAGTAACCCTGGATTGGATCATTTTTGGTGGAATTATTGCCCTTTGTTTATTTTGGGGACATGTGATGTATAGAATAATACTCCTGAGTGCAACTTCCCTACATTTCTCAAGGGATATGGATCTGGAGATGAACAATTCCTCTCACTTGTTAATATTTTGTATTTTTAGCTCACATGTCACAAAGTGACAAAGTGAGCTATTAGGATCACTCTCCGTCCGGCGTCGTGCGGTGTGCGTCGTGCGTCGTCAAACTTTTTGTTGTGACCACACTAGGGGCCACATTTTTGGCTCAATTTTAGCAAAACTGGGTCAGAACGTTAATATCAACAAAATCTCGGACGAGTTCGATATTGGGCCATTTGTGGTCAAAAACTAGGTCACCAGGGCCAAAAAAGGGAAAACCTTGTGAACACTTATCTTCATGAAACTTTGTCAGAATGTTTATTTTGATAATATGTTGGTCAAGTTTGAAAATGGGTAATTTCTGTAGTAAAATTAGGTCACTAGGGCAAATTGCTGGAAAACCTTGTGAACACTCTAGAAGTCACTGTTTTGATTGGATGATCATGAAACCTTGTCAGAATGTTTGTCTTCATAATATCTTGGACGAGTTCGAACATGGGTCATCTTGGGTCAAAAACTAAGTCGCTAGGTCAAATCTTATGAAAAACCATGTTAACACTGTAGATTTCACAGTTATTATTGGATCTTCACCAAACTTTGTCAAATCGTTTGTTTTAATGATATAACGGTCAAGTATAAATATGGGTCATCTGGGGTCAATAACTAGGTCACCAGGTCAAATCTTAGGAAAACTTTGTTAACACTGTAGATGTCACAGTTTTAATTGGATCTTCACCAAACCTTGTCAAAATGTTTGCCTCAATGATATGTGGGTCAAGGATGAACATGGGTCAGCCGGGTTCAAAAACTGGGTCACAAGGTCAAATCTTAGGTAAAAATCTTGTAAAAGCTCTAAATGTCATGGTCATGGATCTTGGCCAAACCTTGTCAGATTGTTTGTCTTAATGATATTAAGGACAAGTTCAAATATGGGTCACCTAGGGTCAAAAACCAGGTCACAAGGTCAGATCTTAGGAAAACCTTATTAACACTGTAGATGTCAAATTTTGATCGTATCTTCACCAAACCTAGTCAGACTGTTTGTCTTAATGATATGTAAGACTAATTCGAACATAGGTCGTCTGGGGTCAAAAACCAGCTCACCGGTTCAAAACAATGTTTTAATGAGTGAACAGTGATTGTCATGTGAGCGATATAGGGCCATCTTGGCCCTCTTGTTATATTTTAGTGCATTTGATCCTAGTTTATTTGATAAAAGGATTCGCTCAGACAGCATGGGGTCACGTTCATCTCACACTAGTTATCACTCGGACATGGTTGATCATTCTTATGAGAATTCAAATCCTGGAACACCAATGATGTCACCGGCAGGATCATTTGCGTAAGTATAAAAAACGTGAGAATGAGCAGCTAGTATTGATATCCAAAGGAGAAATAGTGCAGATTCAAATCTCACCTTTTCTGTCTTAATATCACTTCATATGATGTCCATTTTCAATCGAGCAATGCAGCATTTACCAGTACTTGTGTATTTTACCGAAATAAAACTTTCGCTATTTTATCCCAAAACAGTACTGAAGTTATGAAGATACTAGAAATTACTTATATTCTTCATTTTGTAATTCAGTTCACATTTTTGAATCAGTAAAATTAAAAATATGCAATAATAAAATCATAAGGTAGTTCTTGCAGAAGTCTATTACTGTTTTCTGCCTTTCATTTATCAAAATCCGTTTTTAATGGCTAGTGTTTTCTTATTGTTATTTATTTACATTGTACAGGAGTGCGAGATCACTGACACCCGAAGCTTCATGCTCAATTACCGAAGGAGACCATAGTGACACCCAGAATAATTCTGAATATCTCCCGATGACCCCAGGTCAAAGGTCACTTACACCATCACCGACAAGAAGTCAAGGTCACTTTGAAAGAGATGATTATCTTCCGATGACCCCAGGTCAAAGGTCAGGAACACCCTCTCCAACAAGATTCACTGAAAGACCTGGTATATATATTTTTTTTTTTTTTTAGATTAATAGGTGTCTTCATCTATGGGGGAAAATTCATTAGGGTTTCTATCAAAATTGGTCAATTCAAAACCACAAATTGTATTGCATGGCTACACAGTCTTATAGACTTTGAGCCTTAAACTTCACATATATATATGTGTAAGCTTATAATGAACTTCACACTCTATGGACATGATTATAATTTAATAATTATAAACCTGGCGTTCAGGGTTGCAATTCCTGGTCGCGACAGATCAGACACTTTAATGAAATTTTTACAAGAAATGCCGATTGTCCACTTATATGTGGAGAAGTTGTTGGTTCCTTGTAGAAGGGTAAGTTAGAATACAGTCTAGGAAAACTTAGAAATTGTTAAAAAATGGCATTAACTTTCTCATATGCTAAATTTTCTGGTTGGAATACTATTCCCAGCTGTAAATTAGTGACATAACCATTCCAGCATGGAGGCCCCTTAAAGTGCTTTGTCACTAATTTTGATGTTACAATGCTGACACATTGGGATCAGATCAATTAGTACATCAATTATATTGTTAAGAATGTTACAGACCCACGGCGGCTGTGGTCCAGTGATTAGTGCGCAGGATTTGTAGCCCTGCGATTAGGGTTCGATCCATGGTCGCGAAATTATACCCTTCCTAGAAAATTTGACAAAATAGGTGAATTGGCCACCGTATATGAATTTTTTTGAAAATCAGCGTTTAACCCAAGTAAACAAAATAAGAATTTGCCCATTATTATTCTACATTCTACAGCGTCTGCTGGATCACAAGAGTCGAGTCGGGCTGGTGGAGGTTACATGGATATGACACCAGGAAGTATTGTCAGCAGTCCTGCCGACGGTTCGATGAGTATGTCCATGACCCCACCGAAATCATCAAACAGTACTTACATGGACATGAACCCTACAACTCCTGTTCAGCATCATAACAACGGATACATTGATATGAATCCTGGGCAACGAAGTAAGATACAAACTTTAGAACTCCACAATGGTGACATACAGTTGTAATATTTAGCCTTATTCTAGAAGTTCATTGGTTTATTTGTATTAAAAATGTTTTTTTTATGGCTTTCTAGTGTAATAATGTTCCCCACAAATAAGCAACAGTAATGATTGTTTTGCCTGAACTGAATAAATCCTGATGTTTTCCTGACTGTGAGTCTTACTACTTCCATGGTATTTTAATGTAAGTTTTCATGAATGAGTTTTTGTCTCTTGTTTTTATACCCCCGCAAACGAAGTTCTGTCGGTCGGTCTGTCTGCATAAAATATCACAAGTTTGTGGAGCGAACTTCTTCCACATTCTTTAAGCAATTGCAATGAAACTTGACATATGTTGTCACTCTGAAGTGTGGATGTGCAAGACATTTACATTCCCAGCAGTTCACTCATTCCAGAGTTATGTGCCCTTGAACTTAGCCATATAGTGTACAATGGCAGTCTTAGTTTGTGGAGCAAACTACTTCCACATAAGTGTCAAAGCGGCGGTGGGCGGTATTAGTCACCTCTTTGACAGCTCTAGTTCAGTTCTGTTCTTGTATTTATATGATTGTAATTGTCCCCTGTTTTTTTAGCTCCTACAGATCCAGGACCAGGGTATGTAATAATGGACGGCGCTTGGGTTAGATCAACAGCCCCTATTCCTATTCGAGCCAATAAGGAAGCTGGTTACATGGATATGGGTCCAGCCAGTCAACCATTGCCTACAGTTAAAGAAAGTGGAAGTAAGTTGATCTTATGATGAAATTTGTCTGCAAAGTTAAGTGTTTGTCAGTCTTGGTTTGTGACAACCTTTAAAAGATGTTTGGCCCATTGTTTATTTTGTGTGATTGTAACAGCGAAATACTCTTGTTTCCTTGTTTTCTCAAGGGATTTTGATAAAACTTTCATGGAACTATTGTTATCGAGGTACCCAATGCATGTTGTAAAGGTTTTATGATTCAATCTTTTTTGGCAGAATTATGGCCCTTTGTTTATTTTGCGCATATGTATTATAATATATAGAGAAATACTCTTTTGTTTCTCAGGGATTTTTACCGAACTTTGATATAACTATTGTCACCATGTTCACCAGCACATATTGTTAGGGTTTTGTGATTCGATCATTTTAGCAGATTTATGGCCCTTTGTTTGCCTGTACCGAAATTTAACCTTGCCTATTAAATCAAAACGCTACCACCTGCAATCATTGAACTTCATATCTTGGTTCATCATGACAATCTCTACAGGACCTGTGCATTTTCAAAAAGGGCAACCGGAGGGGGCATGGTGTTTATAAAACACATCTTGTTAACAGTAACTTTTGTTTTGTAGGTGGTGAAGCATATCTCCCAATGTCACCTTCAAACAGAAGCACCTTGTCGAGTGATGGTCTTAAGCCTGCTAAAGTCGTCAGCTATCTTTCTGACGATTCTATGTCTGGGGAATTTCCAAAACGTGCTTACTCAGTTGGCAGTCGACCAATTTCCAAGCAGCCGTTTAAAGTTCACCAGGTGCAGGAAGTGTTGCGACGACAGCCTCTTGATAGCAGCAAAAGTTCCAGCGCTCCTCATTTGATTGTACAAAAGTCCCGATCACAGTTTATGGACACTATTCTACGTAACTCACACCATGACGGATCATACCCTGCTAGTCCTCTAAGCCAGTCAGTCAAGTCAGATGATTCTGATAGTTTCATGGAAATGGAGTTTTATCGTCCAAGAACTGCTAGTGACAGTTATGGATGTAGACCTAGATCTTCAAGCTTCGGCAAACAATATGTTCAAGGTCATCGTCCAAGGTCATCTAGTTATGGCCATGGAGCTAAGGGCACGATGAGCAAGCTGGCTGCTGGTTTGAGAACAGATTCATTTGATTCAGTTAGAACAACGTCGCAGGAGCTTTCAACAAAGCATCGATCACAGGAATCTCTCGGAATGGTCTCAAGCTCCTCAAGAAATTCATCAAGTGAATCGCTGAAGAGGTTAGGTGAAACTACTCCTGCAAAAAAAAACTTACTACCAGGTGATTACATGGATATGAACTATGATAAGCGTAAAACGCCATCGCCTAATATTCAATCAATGGCCTCTCCTCAAAGAGATCCTACGGGGTACATGGATATGACCGTAGGAACGGGTGTTCCAAAATCAGTCACTAGGGGAGTATCCCCATGTTCCTCTACTCATAGTTTGCCGAGTTCAGCTACACCCAGCTTAGGGTCATCCCCCGCTTCATCATCAGGCCATGGACATTCTGAAAAAGTTTCGATAGCCAAAGTTATCAAACCATCTGGGAAATTGATACCTCAGAAACACTCTTTTAAGGCTGCCACTTCAGATAATCAACTTAAAGTGGCAACAGCCAGACTTAAAAAAGCAGACAAGAGGTCACCATCAAGTTCAGGTAAAGAATCAGAAGATGAAAGTTATGTCCCTTTCCAACCTAGTGCTTCAGCTACATCCTCATTTGTTAGTGCTGATGACTCGTCATTGAAGCTCTTCAGTCAATCCCCTAATGAACCTAAGTCACACCAAGGTATTAAAGTTCAACACGGCTACAGTAAGTCACATGATTCTGCTATGCGTAGTTCCGACGGTGGATTCATAAAGATTGATAAACCTGGAAAATCTATGAAGGAAGATAAAAGCAAAGGGAAAGTTAATGAACATGTCAAAGGTGACTTGCAGAAATCAAGAAGTGTTAAAGAGAGAAGGTCTAGTGACAGGAAAAGTTCTATCGGAGAAAAGTTAAAAAGTGGACATAAAGCATTGGAACCTGGTCCTGAAATCAATATACATGAACTTAGTCTAAACACTGAAGGCCCCTCATTTGTGTCAATACCTGATAATGATCTATTCTCAAATAAGATTTTTAAACAAAATTCAGTAGAAGTGAAAATAGATTCGCCTGAGTCTCCAGTGAAAGCCGTAGCGAAATGTGAAGACAGTGCTTACATGGATTTCTGTCCTAGTAATGAACCAAGTAAAACAGGTGAACTGGAGAAGTCTAGTGATCTAAGTGAAGGAAAGGTAAAAGCTCATGGTGAAATCTCTAAGCTTTATGAACCTAAGCATACTGTTGAAAGAGAATATTGTGAAATAGATTTCCCTAATCCTGCAGATAGTGTTAGTAGGATAGTAGGACAAAAAGATAAAAATGAATCGGATTACCTTATGGCAGACCCAGCTCCCTTGCAGGGTAAAGACTTTGCTCAGGCTGGGGAAGGATCCTTATCGGCTGGGATGGCTCAAACGAAAGCTGGAGATGATTTTTCATACATGGATTTTGATCCTAAGACAACTAACGTGCCAAGTGATGAAACGTCAGTGAAATCGAAAGATTCTGTTAAGTCACCAGTTCGTGTCAAATCTTTTGTTGCTCATTCTTCAGTTGATGAAACTGCCCAAGATATACTGGCTGAAAAGGTCACTAGTCATGACTCTAAAGACCGTCATCTTGCTAAAGAAAATAGTTCAGCCTGGAAGACAGAAAGTGATGGTGTAAATGAGGGTTGTCCGAAAAGTAAAGTGGATGAAATTGGAAGAAAGTCCATAGACAATTCTCTGTCTGTTAGTATTAAGCCCTCATCTGATAAAGGGCAAAGTGTTGATCAGGTTGTGAATACAGAAGAACAAAGTAAAGATAGCTCATTGGAATTAGATGGTAAAAGTGTGAATAATGGTAAAAATCAAACTGTGATACCGGAGGTTCTGAGATGTGAAAGTGTTGACAAAGATCAAGAGAATCTTGAGACTGAACTGTTTGTCAAGCATGGTAAAAGTAGACAGTTAGATAAATTAATTGTAAAGCAAATTACACCGCATGCCAAACAACCAATTGAAGATGAGGGCTACTGTGACCTTGACTTTGGTGATAAAGATAAAGCATTGCCCAGTATGAAGGGAAGTATTGTGCCTAGAACTGAACGTACACCTAGTGGTAATAGTGACCAAGAGTCAGGTAGAGGTGTTCTTGAAAGCGTAACCAGTGATGATAGCATCCCATGTCCAGAAACTCCTATCAGTTACATAAGTGACGATACTGAAGACTTCCCCATGCCTGAGACTCCGCAGAGTTACATATCAGATGACTCCAATGGCAGTTCAACAAGCAGCAAAGACTTGAGCTCACCGTTTAAGTCTCCGCTAGGTGGACGGTCGTCTGTACCAGTTGGAGGGAAAATGCCAGGTTTTGGACTGGCGTCTTTTGGTCTAAGCGGAGACAGTTTAAGAAAGTCTCTGCCATCATCTAGAACTCATGGAAGTAGTGCTCCAGTGTTCTTTGCTCCTATATCACGGCAAAGCAGTGTGCCTGTTTCTCAGTCAGTTAGTCCGCGGACGTCAGGAGAATCACCTCAACAATTAGCCTATAGAAGTAGGAAAGCAAGCGGACCGGCAGTTTTGTCATCGCAAGCATCCCAGGGAGGTAATGGCTGTAAAATTAAATCTCCTGTTGGCTTAGAACCAGTTGCTGCAGGTCAGGAATTGCATAAGCAAAAAAGCATGCCATGTATGAATGTTCCCTTGCAGAAAGACAAGCTACAGGACACTGAGCATCTTGACCATGTACAAAGTCGTCATAGTTTCACTGACCTTTCTCAGTATGAGGAAATGTCATTTCCTAACAATAGCTTGTCCTCTAATAAGCAGATTAAATGCAGTTCACAACAACAATTGTCAGGTGACTCCTCTACATGTAATGAATTACATTATGCTGACTTGGATCTTAAAGGCTCCACAGAGAACGTGGATGGTGCATCGCCGAGAATCATTAAAAGTCGACATCCGTCATCATTGGATGATGTGTCACGGGAAGCGGTTCAGTACGCTGAAATTGATCATCTTAAAACGGGAAAAATGAAGAATACTAATGAGAAAGATGTTATGTTTTATGTGAATTAATGGTTATACTTAATTTGTTTGCTTATGTTTTACCACAAGATGTTTTTAAATCATTGTTAAGAATCTTATTAAGATCATTGCTGCCTGTGAGGATGTGAGCTTTATTATCATGTTATCAATTGTTACGTTTTTGAATCTATTTATGTCTATATCTGTCGTGTCCATTATATAGCGTATGTATTCGGTGATCATAATGGATGTACTAGTATTACTGTATGTATCTTTATCATTGCTCATATTTTTTCATATCAACTGAAAGAATGCTTGCAAGTGTTTTTTTCCCTTGCTTCTTGAATTACTTAAGAAATGGCCCCTTTTTGAGTGTATGTTTTTACCAATTTGCCCAAAAAATATTTTTATCTTTTTATCATTATAATTATTATAACATTGTATTCAATACATTTAAAATTTATTTGCATAAAATATAAGATATGAAATTGAGATATTATAAATGTCCATTTTTATGTATAAATATAAAAGCGTAAAAGCATCATTGTCTTTGAGGACTAGAAATCGTGTTAGTGGTTTCCTGACCGACCCTTTTTTGGTCCCGACCGTCAAGGGATTTTAACATTTATAAATTGTTCAGTGTTTTTTTTAGAATTTATTTCAAGCAAGATTTTTGGAGTGATTCAAGTGTTCTTCAAAGCCTTTGTCATTATCAACTTTAATTTGTATATTCATGACACTGTACTACAAATTCATAGATAATCATTTTTCATTGATTTTTATATTCATCATTTCAGTATTTTGTTACTGTGTTCATCACTTAATTATTTTTTTAAGGTTGTGCTTCATTTATACCTCATAAAAAACATTTCTTATATAAAATGTATTTAAGGGCATCATTAGGAAATTGTTGGTTTGGTAAGACCAGATATCTTGATTATTTAAAAAAATCCTTTGAGCCAATTTTCTATGTCCCCCCCCCATTTGAAATGTTGGAAGGTCATAGAGTGTTTCCCCTGTCTGTCCGTGTGTCCGTCCAGTCAAATTTTGTTTCAGAGAGATAACTCGAGAAAAGTTCATGATATGGGTTTCATATTTTACATGAAGGTGGAAAATAATGAAATACTGGTCAAGTAGAATTACCGTTAAAATCCAAACATTTTCACAGGAGTTATGGCCTATTTTTGACTTATGGTAGCTCACAGCAGGGGCATTCGTGACTTCTGGACACACTTCTAGTTTCAACTATTTTTATTGTTATTTTTATTCCATCTTTTCACTTTCAGTTACAAAAAGTCCCCCCCATCCTATATTTAAATCTAGGTAGCATAATCACAAACCAACATTTTTTAAGGGTGGCCTGAGCTCTAAAATTTATTGTTTACTTTTCGATGATAGATTTTTATGGTCTGAAACTGCCAAATATGAATTCTATGTCTGTAATTGATATTACGGTTAAGTACCATAGGTACACTTTAGAGGAATTTTCGAATAAAAAGTAGAATTTTCATTACTAGCAATAATTAAAAAGGTTGTAAATCTAAAAGGAATTCTTCATTTGGAGTTGTGTAGCTTATATCTTTTTTAAAAGTGGAATACCATCAATTTAGGGTTCCAATGCCAAATTGCAGAAGGTATTTTTCACATCTGTAAATTTTATGAAATGGTAAGAAAGTGTTCTTAATAATTTTGTTAAATTTCCCCGTAACGGGTTTACCCCATCAATATGTGCTACACTCTTAACCTTTTGTACAGAAAATGGAAGGTTTTGTCAGTTAGTATTTGAAACAATTTTAATCCAAGAGGAAACGGATGGTCCTTCTTGACATAAAAAATGAATGCCGAAAATATTTGGATAAGATTTGAAGAATGTAAAAACATTGGCTGTGGCTTACAATTCATGTTCCTTTAAAATGTTTAGGGGTCTGATAAAAGGATAGTCGTATTTAGTGGATAAGCAATTTTTTAGTAATAATATGTTACTTACATGTACTTGGGCTGTGTTTCATGCATTTTTATCTATGAATATATTGATGATTGACATGTTTTGTTTTGTTTTGTGCCAAAAGCATCAGTTTTCAGAAGTAAATATCTATTGTATTCTAAGGATATATTATTATTCAACAGGTGTCAATTTTTATTTTTATTTGAAGCCAAAATAAGAATAAAAGTATAAATGTTTGCCCTAACGCAACCAACCCAGAAAAATGACCGCAAACAAAAAATCATCAGTAACTTCTATTACAAAGACTGTAAAGAGGTATTTTCAATCATCTTGGCTTTTCTGATATCCATGTAATAAGCAATATGCATGTTGACCCAGTTTTGATGGAAAATGAAAAAAGAAAATATTGAAAAAAACATATTTCCTAAATCTACCTATGTACCCAAAATTTTAAACTTGGAGAGCATTGTAGGGCAAACATAGAATTTTTTTATTTAGGCCTAATTGATATACATGTAGTGTTCAGCATTATGAATAAGTAACTGTTCAATATCACCCAGGATTTAGAATTGAGCATCATATCTATTTATCTGAAACAAATAGGAATTTTTTAAAGTTTTATGACGATTTTAAAAATTATTCCACTGTAAATTGGTATTAACTTTTGACCGAGAAAATAGACTTTAAAGTATGTGTGCACTTGCCATGTTCATTGTTATTTGTTGCTAGAAATTTAATAAATTTGAGGTTTTAAAATATCAATTAATTTAAGAAGAGGGTCAGTTGATAGGTAAAATTACTTCTTCTTCTGAATTTGAACTTTGTCTAGCATGAACTTATACTTAGATATGTTTTAATACTGAGGAATACAATTAAGGAAGGAATAAAAAGAATGGAATACAGATGAATATGTGAAGAGAAAAACAACAAATTTTGAGTCGTTTTTTATTTCGGGTAGGTTGGTACAGGGTAATCAAGCTTAATTTTAGCCTTTTTGTATCAGGTTCCTTTGATGATAAAGTGTACATAGATTTTTATGTTTACAGTGTCCAGATACTTATATTTACTGAGATCAAACATTGCGCAGGACATAAAAAGGCGGGTGGGTGGGTGATAATTGTAGTACCAAGTTTGACCTTTTCTTGTTGACGTTCTCTTTGTTTCGTGTGTACCATTTGTGTTATTTTACTTGTTTTTATGGAAATATAGTGTGAGCTTGTTATATTTGAGGATCATAAGGTTTTGACCAATGCAGTTTGAAACAAACATTCACTGTACTTAAAGCCCATAAGCTTTTTGCTATAGAAAAATATATGCAAAAAACAAGCAATTGCTGATATTATCCAAAGATAATTATTACTGACAAAACGAGCCCTATTTCTTCTTAAAACACTCATTTCACTGTGATTTTTGCTCTTGTAAACTTGAAATATGTAGAGCGCGTGACGTCACTAGATACGACGTGTGCGTAACTTGATGCGGGAAACACAGCTGTTCTATAAATAGTATTTATTTCAATGATATTGAAATAAATACAATTTTGGTTTTGGAAACATTTTTTCTTGCTATTAAGTATGCACGTGAGGAAAACACACGGCATTACTCTGTTATAGGACTAAATTTATATGCTAATGGGGCTTTAATATGAATGTGTAACCTGACCACAGATTTTTTTCTTCTCAGACCAGTTCCTTAGATTTCTTTAAGTGTTGTTGACATTTATACTGAGATATATCTATCTACTGATTAGAATTCTCTCTGAAGCTATTCTGTCTTTCATTCCAGTGCATTTTACATGTTCGGTTGAATAGGAATCTTACTATGTAAAGTATTTCAAACAATTTTGATTGGAATTCACTGTATATAATGGTCTTGTTTAAGTCTATACTTTATGTCAATAAATCAGTGATTTGATATATAGGCCCTGCTATTTGTCAGAGGGCAGTCGTATTGGCCCAAGGCCGTAGGCCGATGGCCAAATACGACTGTCCCGAGGACAAATAACAGGGCCTATATCAAATCACTTATTTATTGACAATTTTATTAAATAACTTTATTATCTGAATCAGTTCCATTTTAAATGTTTTGAAACCACATGAATAGCAAATTGCTTATACAAGATGGCCGCCATTTCAGCTAAAATCTATATCACTTTTTGGCCCTGCTCTAGCAGCCAATCAAATTGCTTAAAATGCGGGCCAATATCTTTATCACTTTTTGGCCCCGGGCCGGAAAGTGTTATAGGCCCGCTTATTGGAAATGTCAATGCATTATTACGCCAGGCAGTAAACAAGTTACAAGGCTGATAATAAATAGTTATTTAATAATGAGTATTATACAGTGTTTTTTCTCTCTTTATTGGGAAGAGGCCTTAGTCTGTTGATTTTGGGAAGAATTATCGCTAAAATTGCTGATTTGGGAAATAAAATAGCTGGTGTAAGTTTGGATTTTTGGGAAAACTGCATGATTTTAAAGAAATTTTCAATCGGGAAAAGGCCTATAAAAGGGCCTCTGTTATAGAAGGTGAAAAAATCACTGGTATACTATTTAAATGTATGCCATAATTCTATGCTAAAATATAAATGATAAATTATAATAAAGAAATATTCTAATTATCTTATATTGACTTGGTAACGCTTGTAGTGTGTAAATGTTGCAGGCTTTATTGGCTTGTTAGATCGCTAAATGTTGTTCAAAATTGTACACTGTGAGATATGTCTGTTATCTTTGTATGGAATGAATTTGAATTGTTTATAAAGAATATGAATGAAAGTTTGGAGTATTGTCTGTTTGTTATAGTTGTTGACCATTTGAAGTCAAAAACTAATTGATTGTTATTATTACGATGATTTTTAATTAAAAAAGGCTTTGCTCTAATTTTGAGAGAATTTTATTAAAGATGTCAGGTCACAGTTAAAAAAATGTTTTCTGTCCCCCGGTATAAACAAGTGAAATTCATTTGTTTGTCAATAATATTGCGCAGACATGAACAATTTTGAAAACTCTTAATGATTTGCCGCATTGAAAAGCACAAAAAGCAGTCATCAGCCATAAAAATTAATTACCTTGTGCATAAAATATTCATTAATGGATGACAGTAAACAAATATTTTTTTAATTGTGGCCTTGTTTTTATTGTATAGAGTCCTGGTATTGTTTGTTTGTTTGTTGATTAATTAATATTGTTCCTTTGTTAAGTTAGTGAATATTCTAATATCTCTGTTAAATCACTGTACATTGAATGTACCTATTGTATGAAAACAGTAAGGTGTAATAAAAAATATCAATAAAAATATTAATTAAATGCCATTCATTATTTTTACCCTTTAGATAATTATTGAAGTTTGCCATATGAATGAATTATTATCCATGCTTACCTTGCCAGCTATTAAGCCAGGGTCATTAATGGGAATGTTTTTAGCTCGTCTGAGCACAATGAGGTCATTGTAAGCTTTTGTGGTCGTGCATCGTGTAGTGGCGTCGAAGTTTTCTTTAAACAACATCTCTTAAATCACTGTGCTAATTTCAACCAAACTTATCAGTTAGCAACCTATCTACGGATAAACTTGCAAGTGAAACAAGGGTAACATTGCTGATCTAAGTACAAATGATGATCCATTTATTCAAAGCTAAAAGACACAATTCACTATTCTATTAGCCATTAACAAAACAAAGTATATGGTCTAAACTAGGTAAACACAGATCATGTTTTAAGCCGTGAACAATTCTTAAAACACTCCTCATAATTCTCTGTAAAGACCACAACGAAGTAGAAAATGATATTCTGTTTCAACTAAATTTTGGATACATAGTTTACACTTTCTCTGATCGTTCGATATTATTACAAACTTAGATCTATATTCCATCATTAAGTGGTGGATATTAACCTAAATCTACACATTTTCTTCGATCCTTACCATTTCATGTGTATAATGATTGATATGAATATAGTTTTCAAAACGGAATCCTCTCTTGAGTTGCAGTTCATTTTGGTTTGATCGCTCAAAGTTCGATGTCATTCCTGTAAATATAGAGGTGTAAAAATACCATGTTTGTTTCTGGTATAATGCTCATTACATTTAGGATTGGTCGCGGGTGGCTTTAGGTCAGATCGGTTAACCAGAGAACACATGTACTTTAGGCATAATCCGTCTAGTTGTCGTAAATTGGTAAAGAAATGTGTTTAATATAGTTATTGTTACGGATGTTGCCAAAACCTAACATTTCAATATTATTAGACTATATCACTGTTGTCTAAATAACGTACGTATGTTCAATATGACACGCCCGTTTAACTCAAAATGCTGTTCCTCGTTGTGAGCGCCTATTATTGCATGCCTGACAACGTCAACAAGGTAAGTCTCCATATTTTTTAAGAATACAGGCCTGTGTAAAAAATATCGAAATGCATTTTGATGTTCCGAGTAGCCTACGCACATGTAAGGATATTGCCGGTCGGTGTACAATTTGATGGAAAAACGGTGCGACGCAGTCACTCTGGCTTGAAAACGAGAATGTACTTCCCCTGACCGAATATAAACATCCAAAACGTCAATCCAGGTCATTATCGTTACATGTACGTACACGGAAAACCCATATATAATTAAGCTAGCTATAACTGCATTTCCGATATTTTTACACAAAGATCTATAGTTATATTCTTCATAATTTTGGAAAAACCTACTTTGTTGACATGCAATATGGGTGCTCACAACGAGGAACGGAAGTTCGATTCCACATAACATTTTTGTCGGAGAAGGATAATTAATCGGGCGTGATACGATTTGTTCATTGAAAATACGAAACATAAACTAAATGTGGATATTTTATATTTGAAGTCAAATAACGTTCGATGCAATAATTACTGAAAAGGGAATCGGTTTTATATATATATATATAGCCTACTGCATAGCCCTACTAATTCGGCTTTCTGGTTGGCCGAGTTTCGTGAACGAATTCGGAAAGGCCATCCTCTGTGCGGGACGGAGCCAAGTCGAAAAAATGTATCGCCGTCACAAAGCAGTCTAATTAGTTGGACTAGCCTACTGCATAGACGGCAGCACAGACCTAGTCGTGTCATATTATAAATTATAATAATGAATTAAAAAAATATTGTATAAGATTTAATTTCATCTAGATTGAAATTAAAAAAAAAACAAATATACAAAAGCATGCTCGTGAATTCATATCACATGATCATCTGTCTGGAGTGTACGTAGCTTATATAGCACATAGAGGTATATGTTAATCAACTGTTGTCATAATTACAAATGCTACTAAATGTACAACAGTTTCAAGAAAGTCAGTTTGAATAAATGTTTTAAAGGGAGAAGACTGTGTACAGAAATGTGAATAATATCATGCGCTGACATTCGTTTATCAGTTCAAGGTTATTTCAGTTGATCAAGGTACGTGTTTCATTGTATTGTATGTTTTATGTGTTTACTTAAGTCAAACGTACTTTATATACGGTGCCAACAAAGTTAAATACGTACTAAGCTTCGCGTACAATGCGTAGATTTACTATACGATGTCAAATTATTCAGCACTGTACTGAATAGGGCTGATCGATCTACATAATTGTATATCCGGTGACTTCGGTATTTTCCGTATTATACTCGTAGGTCTTCGTGAAATGACACAGTTTTCTGCTAAAGTATACGTACGCAAATTTTCTGAAGACGATGGATCTCTGATTCCATTTTGATATTAGACATTGTATCCATGCTTTTATTTATTTTTAGACACGCATGTGCGTACTCGAAAAGCCCTAATTCAGCTAGCTAACTGCATTTCGGTATTCTTACTATAAAAGGTCTGTATTCTTCATAATTTTGGAAAAACGTACCTTGTTGACATGCATTATATGGGTGCTCACAGCGAGGAACTTTTGTTCCTCACAACATTTTTTCCGAAGGATAAATTACACTCGTTCTGAGTTAAACGGACGTGATAAAGACGTTTTTACTGCATGCGAAGGATATATAGTGGCATAATACTAGTAAATTATGTATCAAATGTCTGGTTTCTGCCAACAAACAACAAGGCCGTTAAAATTTGCCTCACCAGAAAGAAATTTCTTCATACACGCGTGGATCTACCATTCACATATGTAATGTTTACATATATCTTATTGACTGGTTTCGAACTGCGCTCATTCTTAAAACTGTCCAAGCAGTGGCACTTCAAAATCACTTTAAAAGAACCAGTTAACCACGATCTCCTATTTATAAGTTATTCTTTGTTAGTTTTCGTTTTTGTAGTAAGAGGCAAGAACAATGAGTGGCTACGCAAGTTATGATGATGCCTTAAATCCTAAATATGGGGATCCATTTCCGGTCCCGATTACCGTGGCAACAGCAGAAACATTAAAGGGTTATGGTACAATTATCACAGATTTTGAGAAAACGAAAGTAGAGATAACGCCATGGCCTGTTAAAGGTACGGAGGCATTTAGTTCGTGTTTTTGTGTGTGTTCCTTTTTGTATTAGTTTTTTTGTGTCTTAAATTCTTCATTCCATGAATTACTGGTTTATTCATGAGTTCAGCATAATTGAAGTTTCAGTAAGAAGAAGCTAACTCGAGTGTGAGGGGAAAATGCTGAGGTCGATCTAGCCTGTATGTAACAATTAATTGTTGCTGTGCTTTTAAGTATTATCATGGAAGACTGTTTCGTACATGTTGCATCATGTAATCTTTTATATCTATTTTCTTTCATACATTTTTTTGGAATCTAATTCAGTTTAATGAACTACAAATACAACAAAATTTTCATGAACGCCACATATGAATAAAGGCTATATACTACCAACAAGTAACTCGTGTATACATGCTAAACAGTACCAAAATTTGATAGTAGAATTGATTTCTTTAAATATCGTATCTTTGAAAATGGTAAATTAAGATGATTCACAATTGATTTCTTAGTCAGGTGGTATAAGTTTTCTTATTTTAAGGTTGGAGAAAATTATGTCCCGACACTGGTACCTTGGGCGGTGAGTGCAGTGGTGATTTCGTCTACAAATGGGTCGGGGACCAGTGTACAGCAGTTAACAATGCAGTAGGTGGAGATTACGTGACCGGCAGATTGCCAACGGACGTGTCGCCCAGCAATCGTACCCACGTGCTTGTCAGAGAAGCCAACTACCATCCAGATGGTGGACAGGTTTTCTTCCCGCAAAATAATGATCCCTTTGTGGCTTTACTTGCTCTTCCGGGAGATGACATTAAAATGAATAATTTTCAGGCCTTTTATTTCGATGGCAGTTTTGGTGTACAGATTCACGCAGACATTTGGCACCAGCCTGTTTATCCAATAAATGACGAGGCCGTGTTTCTAGGGAAGCAGGGAGCTGTGCATGCGTGTGTTGCAGTTGACACTGTTGACGAATTTGGCAAATATTTACTGGTTCCTTTGACTAAACCAGCTTAATTTGAATGATAAACTTCGAGCTGGAAACCATGTGATACTTAAATGCTCAAACAGTTTTAATTGTATTTGCTACTTAAAATAAAGCTAAATTTCACAGAACTGCTAAAAATATTTCCAACAAATTGAAATCCTTAAAGGGGCATGCCCTGGAACTGAAGCGTCTCAAATAGCAATCAAATTGATATCATTTTAATGCCTAAATCAATTAATGAAAGCCCTGTAAAATATTTACAAAACATCCCACTTGTTTACTCAAAATACACATTTCAAGAACCTGCCGATTTCGGCCTCAGAAATTATTCGTCATTTTCACAACTCGACCCTTTCGGTATCTGTCAAAACTGAAAATATCGCGGGAAAATGTCAACAAACTGAAATGGTAAGTATTTCTCATGTTATGTTCACTTGAAAGGCAGCGCACATGCTCAGTTAAACTCTCAGACGTATCGGAAATATCGTTGTCGTCAATAAAAGGCTGTAAGCCTTTTATTCAAACCGACATACAAATACCGACTCGTGCGTTATAGGGTCATTTTTAGCTGACATTCTTCTTTGACTTTTAGGTAATAATTGGTTTTACAAGTGACAAACTCATTTTTGATGTACGAACAAAAAGACACAGCAGTTCCTGGGCATGCCCCTTTAAAGACTTACGGTTTTAATAAGGTGGGAAACCAGTCTCAAGATGCAGCCTTTTCATTGGTCAATTTACAATTGAGCTAAGAAACAACCAGTAATTTTGCAGTTGTCTGAATTCAATTGAACCAGTCTGGATAGAGCATATGAGTACACTACGTGTTTGTTGTTGGTTATACAGTACACAGGTGTTTGTTGTTGGTTGTACAGCTAGTACACAGGTGTTTGTTGTTGGTTATACAGTACACAGGTGTTTGTTGCTGGTTATACACTACACAGGTGTTTGTTGTCGGTTATACACTACACAGGTGTTTGTTGTTGGTTGTACAGTACACAGGTGTTTGTTGTTGGTTATACAGTACACAGGTGTTTGGCACGTTTTTATAATGCACCAACTGTTAGATATGTATTACAAAAAACGTGCCAAACACCTGTGAAACAGCAGTGTGATCAGAAATAAAACATCACCTAATAATGATAGGGAAATGCTGGATTTTCTCTTTTCAACAAGGTTTATTATGAAAGAGTGTTGTACAGGTATGCCTTTGTTTGTTTCACGTCCCTTTTCAACAGTCAGAGTCATATGAGGCAGACAGTTCACCAAACCATCGTTCCTGGGAAGAACCAGCACTAAGACTCCCATCCTCTGTAAGCAACAGCCAACTTTCTCACAAAAAGAGCTATGTTCTGTATCTGGGCTCGAACCCACGACACTCTATCAGTGACAGGTTACAGTGATTTGGAGACAGGTGTACATATATGGTATAGTGTAACCCTAGTATCTATACCAAGTCTTTCTGAAGTTACCAGTTTATAGAAGACATGATCACTTGGATCAGTATTTACAAATAACTGCAATTACACATCCTTTATATTACTGTAGTTTCATTTATTTTCGTTGGGCTCAATTTTCGTGGTTTTTACTAAAATGGCTATTTCGTGGGGACATAGATTCGTGGATTTTGATTTTGGAAAAGAAATGCCTTATCTCTGCATTCAAATTCGTGGGGATTTGATTTCGTGGATGAGCCAACTAACGAAATCCACGAAATTAAATCCCCAACGAAAATTAATGATTCCACAGTATCTGAACATTGATTACTTACACATGAAACTTCTGTATTAGTGTAACTTAATACGTAGAGATAATTGAGATTTGTTCAGTGAAATACAAATACAACTGAATCAAAGTACTGAAAGTACTCGTGGAAACTGAACTTGCATATAATTACACTGCAGTATAGAATGGGAACAAGTTTAACAATTGCATGGCGGATGTAGAAAAACGTCCACAACAAATTTCATGTACTGATGGAGCCAGTGATGACTGTCGTTCAGTTTCCAAAAATTTGAAAAAATGACAAAAGGCGACACATAATTATTTAATATTATAATATAGTTTCATACACTGAACCACAAAAGAAACATCCTACTTAAGTAATTAATATTATTGTGTCCATTTTTTTTCAACTTTCTTTAAAACCGAAATGTTTAATTTATTAGCAGCAAGTATAATGTATCCCTGACACATGTTTGTTTACAAATATTTTAATAATTTACTGCTAAAATAAAAATATATGCAATGTAATACATGTATTGTTTGTTTAATAATTCCCAACAATTAACCAGTACGTTCCTTTTGTGGTCCAGTGTATTTATGACATAACTGAAACAAGAGGAATAATAGTTCAGCACCACTATACATGTACATACAATAATAATAAAAGGGTCAAGAAATATCTATTGCTATAACTCGGACAATTCTTGTACTATTCAGCCCCAAAAAATCTGAGAATTCACAACAAGGACCATCAAATCAGACCTTAAGATTTCATACAAATTATTTGTTCACAGTGACTTGCTGCAGACATGATAGATTAACAATATTGCTACCATTGTATTATACATGTATTGATATACTAGTTAAGTATAAAAATGTACTATTAAGAAACAACCTCATAGACAGTTCTCAATATAATAATTCAGAACTGAAGAAAAAACAACAACATAATTTAAATTATATATAATGAAAAGAGATAAATTAAATGTCACATAAATTAGTCAAACCTGTGAACAAAGGCCACCCTTGTGACAAAATGTGACCTTTCTTGACAGGTGACCTTTATTCAGAGTTCATTATGTTCTCAATCATCAATGATGTTTTTTTTAAGATAATGGCCTTTATTCACCGGGTGGCCTTTGGAGGCGTCCTCAAACACAGGTTTGACACATAATGATCCAAGTAAACTGTGCTTTATGAGTCAAATTTGCATAAATTTCCGTCCTAAGAAGTACATTCTGGTAAGGTAACAATTTTGGCACAAATCATTTCAGATTACATCCCTTTTTTCTCGATCAAGTTTGTTTAGGAATCAATTTATAAAGGTATGGTCAAATTATTGAAAACATTGTTCTTGTAAACTTTGCAGTACTTCGATTACCTACTAATCAAGCAGCCATTTTCATCCAAAAATTAAACATGTGGTTAAAAATCGAAATAATTTTATCTTCAGTGAGTGGTATATATATATTATTACATATATTATCTAGAACCGGCCCAGCCATTTCCATCTAAAACAAAACTGGGTAATAACAATCCAATTGACACAAGAGAATTTTAAAGAAATTCAGCAACATTTCTAAAATATCAGTATTAGGTCAAAAAACCTTGTTCTCCTAACAACACCTCCCCCTCCCAAAAAATAGGGGGTCAGTCAGTTTGGAAGAAATCAGAAATTGTTTTCATGTCTAAATAAAAATTATTTGCATAATGAAATGGCAAAAATGTGAAAGCACAATATCATGCATAATGAGACAAAATAGAAATAAACTTTAAACACATAAAATTAACATTAACAGTTGAACAAGGATTATAAAACATTACAAACACATCTAGCAACAAATCTAAATCTAAGAACAGTAGAACATTGTTACAGTAGCCGCGGACATGGTCCAGTAGTTAGTGAGCTGGACTTGTTACCTGACGATCCTGGTTTGAATCTCGGTCACTGCAAGTCATACCCTACTATGAAAATTTGACAAAAATGTAGATTTTCCTCCAATATGTAGATAAGTTGCCAGCTCATTGTGGAAGGCTTATTAGTGCTATTAAAAATACAGTCTAGAAAAAAATAGTCAGGTGAACCAGTCTACATAATTATATTTTGTTTGTTTGATTATATAGAGTTTTACGCCCCTTTTCAACAGTCAGAGTCATATTTATGAGGCAGACAGTTCTCCTAAGCATTGTTCCTGGGAAGAACCAGTACTAGACTCCCATCCTCCGTAAGCAACTGCCTACTTTCTCACATAAAGAGCCATGGTCGGTAGCGGGGCATAATTATATAAATGAAAGTATTGTTGAAAAATAGCGTTAAACCCATCGATACACAGTAAAGGTGATTTATGATATAGTGAGGGAATGGGTACTGTGAATTATTAAATCCCCCCCTTCTCATTCAGCTGGTCTGTATTTCATTGTTACTGGTATTGTACAACACAGATATTTATAATCAACTTACAATGTGGGTCCCAATGAATTCATCATAACTATGTTCTACTGTAAATAATAATTCTACTTTAACAAAAACTTTAAACCTCATCAAGACCTCTCAAAGTCATTGTAATGATTATGAACATAAAACAATATGCATGTATTTCATATGAATGAAGTGAAATAGATACCAGCTATATTTTATGTTCAAACAAATAATAACTTAGCCTATACATGTAACATATGATAAAAAATATTTACGGCAAACACCTAGCTGGCACCCATTCAGGAATTGATCATTTATAGTAGTAGGAAAATACATCAAAGTACAGAAAATCCTCATCTCATGGAAACTGAACTCACACAAACTTGCACTACAACATGAAACAGGAAAAGTTTAACAATTATATTGTGGATGAAGATTAACATGGTACTTTGGTCCGCATGAAAATTCATGTGATCCGAGCGAGCGATAGCTAAGAAACTGGATTTTTAACTATATTGCTATGATTTAGCAGTAAATGCCAAGGTCAATCGTTTTAAATGGTCACTATTTACATTCTAGGTTTGAAGTTAAATTATGAAAGAGATCAAAAGTTACAATTTTGACAAAATTTGGTTTAAGAAAACTGGTCAAACAAAAAGTCAACCATATTGTTGACATGGAGACCATGCAGTGCACATAAAATACTGTCAAATACATGTATACAGCAAAATGTTTGATAAGGTCAAGAAAAATTCTAAATATTACAAGCCCACATGTCCAGTAATATTTATTTGATGTTGGCTGAAGATTAAAGGCAATACATATTGTTGGCCAATAATATTTGACAATCCTCTGGGCCAGTAATACAATTATTGTCTTTTCCAGAAACAAGAAGAAGTAATAACTTGATAATCGTTCTAATCTTAAACGCATCAAATAACAAGTATGAGCACAAGAAACAGAAAATATTCAAATATATTTGATACCAACAATATGAGATCAGAATAAACTTTTTAGCAATTGAACATTTGTGCTATAAGACAAGCTCTTGTTATAACAAACATCACGGTCAAAGTCAAACGTGTTTATAAACAATTATTATTTTACACGAAATCAATAGATTTATTTGTGTAATAGGGAAAATATAAATAAACAATAAGAAATAGAGATAAATATAATTTCAAAAATATTTAACACTTTTATGTTGTTTTCTGTATATTGTAATAGACAAAATCATGACACATTTAACCAGAAAAACATGTGTATAAATGAATTGCGAAGGAGTCAGATTGACTGAATAAAATGTGGGAACCTGGTAACAAACAAACGCAGACACTCGTCATTCAAATATCTGCACTCGACTCTCAAACTTTTGCAGTCAACACCCAATCTTTTCCAATCACACAACTTGGAAATTGGTCAGAAAAAAGTTGAGAACAAAAATGAAATCTTAAGCTACAGAATCTCAAGCTTTCAACCTTGGACAATGGAATAAAAAAATTGACACAAAATTGTGGAGACTAAGATGACTCAGCAGTTTATATCAAATGGAATTATCAAAAGTCATCCAAATTACTGTATAAATATGTTCATACTTTAGATTTTGTCAAAAAAAAGGCCGGAACAAAAAATACTGAAGATCAGGTAACAGTACAAAGATCCATTTTGTTTGGCCCAACAATTATTGCTATGTGTTATAATCACATCATGGCCAATCAATAACCACACAACATTTTTCATGAATGATCATGAATATTCAAAGAATACTATTAACATATTTACAGGAAAAAAACATAATCACAGATAAACAGTATTGCTTATGAAAACATAATTCTTGCACAGAGCAGACAGTCATGACCTTGACCTTAACAAAGGCCATTTAATTAAATGACCTTAACCTTCAAATTACACTCATACAATTCTGTTATTTTACTCAACAACAAAAGTTAACAAGTGCCCTGTGGAGATAAAATATTGTGCATAGAGTTTTAGAACAAATCATTAAGCCTAAAAAAAAATTTGTTTCCGGTTACCCGACTAACCCAAAGTTTCTCCGCGACCCTAGACTTCTTAATAGGCCCAAGGAACAGTCTGCCCAATTACTCACTTTTTTAAACCTTTTAACATGCTTACAAGAGCAAAACACTCCCTTACCTTCCTAACCTTTTTTTAGAGAGCAGGTAACCAGAAACAAACAGATCATTTTTAGGCCTAATAACATAATTTCTAAATTCAACAGTTTCAAAAAGAAAATCTTTAACAGCATGTTTTGACAAGTAACATGGTTTATACCTGAGGAGTTAATATAGACTTTATCAACTGCAGTACTACCCCTCCAGAGCAGTCCTCTCTTGAACAACAACCTCAATTCAACAACAGTATGATTTTTAATTCAACCTCTCTAGAGCAACAACCTCTCAACAATAGCAACAACATAATTTTGCTATTCCCAAAAGGTGTTGCTTTGGAGAGGCTGCACTGTATACAGAGCATATTTAAACACCATAACCAACATCACATATACATAACAACAGTGCTGAATGGTCACAAAATGTAACCTGTCCAAATTTAAATGGATACTCAACTTAAAGAGCTAACAATGTTAGTTTCATCATTCTTTGTTGAATCAGGGGCTACAAGGTAGCTATCAGCACTTCAAGGGTGGTCATCAGCTCATATTTGCACTTAATCAAAAACAATAACAGTAGAACCTGTAAATGGTAATCCAACTCGCAAAAATGTTTTGGATTAGAGAAGTTTTCAGGTTAGAATGACAACGTATCTGCAATTCTTTTAGCATTAAATACATTATGTGTACCGTAATATACAAATTGGGACCAGTTGATGTGTTTGGTTTAGAGAGTATTTTAAATTAGTCGAAGGTCTTTGATGATGATACATACGCATTACATTGCAGTTCATCGTCAAAGCCACTTGTTCTTTAAAAGCTAACAGGTATACGATTCAATCTGAGTCGCGTTCGTTTTCCTATTTAATGCACAAATTTCAGTAAAATTTGTGTACAATTCGATGAATTATAGCATAATCTATCAATTTGACCTAAAATATACCTTCAACAGACGAAAGTTATCGAATATTTTGCCGATGTTTCATACTACCTTTAATTTCAAAATATTCCTCATTAATGCTTTGGATTACGTCCGTAGCATTCCGGAAAGCATGTGAAAAAATCTGATTCAATAGACGCATGAACAAGCGTCTTAAGCTGTTGACTTTGAAAGAGGAAAATTCCATAACTAAAATGGTCAACAAGACGAAATGAAAAAGACCAATTTAGTTATGGGACCCACAACTAATTCTAAATTGGAAATTAAGGTCCAGATTAGGAAGGTTCTGTAGGACTGTAATTTATTGGACAGATATTTAGTAAATTTCAAAATGTTTTCAGAGAGGTGACATTTCTATCATGCAGCTAAGCCAGGTTTAAAATCAGAATCTGCAGACTTATCAAACTACTATACTTCCAACAATACAATCAAATTAAACAAACATGAGCAATATATGTTATATCAAAAACAAAATAAAATTATTATGAATATCAATAAATAACACAAAGCAGTATAAACGATTTCTTAAAGTTGGAAATAGCCCAATAAATATTGCTTACACAATGGAAGGAAGAAAATTACATGTATATACATGTTACTTCGGCTGATCCAGGTTTGCATAGAGCTGTACATGTCAAGGTTTATTTCAAATTATGAAATACTTTTTTCTCAGAATCAGTTTGACAGGACACTGCATTCATTGAATGCATATGCCCCAGGTGACATGCTAGACCCAACGATAAAGTCTACTTCAGACTGACAATACATAGTTCCCACATCTACAATATTTACCTCCCTTGGCAGCCATCTTGCTTGGCAAATTTCTTATGTGCTTAATAGAAAAATAAGAAAATTGGTATTAAACAACTTAATGTATAAAAGATAACTTAATCATGAAGTTGTTAAGGCCATAATTACATCAGGTTTAAGAAAATGTAGTTGTCACATATAAATATTCTATATTTAGAAGTTATCAAAACAAAAATATAAATATCTTCTATCATTGCTAGTTGAATTTGCCAACAAAGATGGCCGCCATGGGAGGTAAATATTGTGGATGTGGGAACTATGTATACAATCATGCTCTCCACATCATTAGATGCCAGAGGGCATAAAACTGACTTGTGCTATGTAAGGACTTCAAATCTGGTGGTACATTACCCTGATTGTACAAGCAGTTGATATAATTATGAAATTTTGTACAGTTCAAAAACTCAGCAAAATGGACACCCAAAAGTCACACAAACTGAAAAAATTACCTTATTTTTCTTACAAAAAAACACTGCAGTCATAATTTATAAAATATTCAATATAAAGACAAGCCACAAAATGTAACCTTGGCATGATTGATCAACTTGTAGATATAAAAAAAAATCAGATCCATCATTAAAAAAAAACAAAAAAAAACATTTTTTCACTTCAGCTACAAATTTTCTTTTATCTTTGTCCTTCCATTAGATTGTTTGCATCAGAATTGGATCTTTCGAGTTTTCGACATCGACTTCTACGACACTGCCATTGTACGACGAGCACTAGTAAGGGTATAACACACAAGCCACAGATTCCAGCAAACACGTAACCTACGATAGTTAATGTTTTATCCTTGGGATCAATCTTAATATAAGCGCAGTCTGTATAGTCTCCTGGAAAAGATAAAATACATTATTAGTATAAAAATAGTTCAAGGTCACAAAATGCTCCCTTGGAATTTATCATTTTCCAACCAGCACATCATACTTAATGGATTATTCCAAACCATGGATTAACTGAATAATTTGTCAGGGCCCAACGACATTCAAACAATTGGCGTTTTACTGTACATCCCGAATGTCCTGACACCATGTCCCGATTTCTTCATAATACATTCTTACATCCTTTAATCACTAGTATTGAAGGCTTTAACTCCCGTATGTTATAATCATTTCAGTAATAATGTTACTGAGCCAATACTTTGTACATACCAACCAAACAATTGGGAAATTATAGAGATACCAGTTGAGATGTACTGGGTTTGCATTGCCCAGTAGACGTCAGATGAAAAGTTTTCTACCTTGTCGGTAATTACCAGTATTAAATCAGCTGATTTAAAATGAATAGTTTCAATGACTCACCACTGTAGTGGTTATAACCGCTAATGCTTGATTTCACAGCATTATCATCCACAACGCTGCAAGAAGATTCACCGAATTTAACTTGTTTTGTACTACGATCGAACACAACATAAAATCCTTCCATGGCGATGGCCCCTATTACGCTGCCTAGAACCAGAAGAAAAGGATACAATTAATAATAACCACACCATCATCCTCGTGTTCTCAGGCTATTGCAGTCTTCGAATTAGTCGGTCGCCCGGCTTCTTTAATCGGACAACCTATTCTTTGAGAGTTTTTTTAGAGTATATTGGCGAGCGTTCAGCCACAAAAAAATAATTCAAAGATTGCTATTGAAGAACTTATTTAAACTAAAACTGTAAAGACACAAAAAATTATGGCCAAAAACGTCTTTTTCAGCATTCGTGTGAAAATGAATGCCAGTGAATTTAATTGATACCACATATTATAATCAGGATTTTTAAATGAACATTTCTTACTCAAATTGAACACGAATTCATCATTGGAAATAAATTGAAATAATCAAATTAATACCAATATTGTTGAATATTTCAAACAAATCATTTACTGTAGTTTGAAATGTCTCTAGTATTTATACTCACCTAAAATTCAATGTGATATGGTGTAGTTACCTATTGTCATTACAAAAACAAGGAACAATCAGGCATACCATCAACAGAACATCTCTTTTTTTAAATGTTTTTTATTAGATGGTTGATATGCATGTAGTATGTATGAAAATAAAATGACCATCAGGAAAGAAATTCTTGGACAGAAATAATTTCCAAGGTTGGCTGAAATGAATGAAGTTGATCTGGAGAGTGGTACCCATGAACAGTTTTGATGCCTCGGAGAAAATTTAGAGTACCTGAATCAGATGAATAAATCCCGAACTTGAAACAGTCATCAAGAATGCTGTCATCATTTTCCTCGCCAACAGGTCGTAAATATTGCTAAACAAATAACAAAAAAAAATCATATTAATAAATTTATTATTTGTAATCGTTTGTTTCATCGGGTTTTCAACCCCATTTCAACAGTCAGAGTCATATGAGGTAGACAGTTCACTTAACCATCGTTCCTTGGAAGAACCAGTACTATAGACTCCCATCGTCTGTAAGCAACTGCCTACTTTAATAAATAAAAAGACATGATCAGTAGATGGGCTCGAACCCACAACCCTCTATCAGTGAGACGTTACAGTAATTTGAAGTCAGTGACCTTAACCACTTGATCACAGAGAATGGTCACATTAATTGTGTAACTCAAGAGATAGCAATGTTTTTAGGGGAAGACAATCATGCCTGAAGGTTGTGGCAAATTAATATTGTATCCATTGTCTTGACTTAAACACTGCCCAGCTTAATTAAAATCTACAGGGTAAATCAAAACCAATACCAGTATTACAGTGAGGTTAAAAACCTATAAGCACAAACTTTAGTCTATTAAAATGTATGAATAAATGATATACAAACTGTGTTGAATGATTATCTTACCTGTGGTGAAATTACAAGTGTAAATGATTTACTGCTTCCAGATGGAAGTGTTAAGGAGACAGTGGGGAACATATCATAAGGTATTTGACCAGTCTTAAAACAGAGTACATCCTTCCCACTCCAGAACTCATCATTTGGCATTTTCATACTTGAATTCTGTACAAAAACAAACAAAATAAACTGAAGAAACAGATAAAAAATATGCAATACACAATACCTAATTCTTAGGTCTAAAAATATTGTTTTTACCTTTTCACGCACTTTCAAGAATTACAAGAGTGCCAGGTCATAAAATACGACCGTCAAGGGCCATAACTCAGAAGTGCCAGGGCTGACTGGGCTGGTTATCAAACTTGATTTAGATCTCATGGCCATTAACGTTTCCATCAGGTTTGGTGAGGATCCGAATAAAACTGGCTGAATTAGAGAGCGGACACCCTTGTGGATACCGCCCGCCCGCCCGTCATGGGTGTTCCCATAATACGACCGGTTTTTCAAACGTGTGTATAAAAAGAAAAAAATGTTCAACAATTTGTAATAAAAACAAGAAGCTGTGTTAAATAAATACTAATTCCTCAAGTACCAGCTTGACTTAACGTCCTATGGACGGACAAGACAATCACTATACACTGAGGGCATAAAAAATAAACTAACTTACAGATATCAAGGTCTGGTATGTCTGTTTCATTATCGTGACAAATTTACTGAAAACTCGGCGTGGAAGACGTAAATTAGTCGTTCCTGTGTCTACGATGGTTCTGTCAAAATTATACTGAAACAGAAATACAAGAATTACATATACTGTTGGTTACTTAATATAGATTTCAAATGTAAAAAAGTGTTTTCGATGATTAATCTTGTTCATTTTACATCAAGAAGCAATTAAATCCAAACTCTTTCATTAAATTCTAGTTTTAAGGTTAAGCTACCATTGTTCAGAAACCAGGCTTATTTCAATTATTGATAAGAGTTGTTTGCTATAAATCAACATATATAAAAATAATACCATGTTTCGCTAACAAGTTAAAAAGAAATTTCATACACAGATAAAAACTTTGAACAGAGACAATGCAGTTAGCCCTGTAAACCAAAGCAAAGGACTGTAATACAGTGGGCCTAAAATTAGTTGATTAATTGGTACTTATATCAATTAAAGTGTGTTTTATGGTGGAATTTGTACATCAGATCCTGGAAATCCCAAATGGCTGATAAGTCAAGTATTAACTGTACTTTGGCAAAGTCAATTTAATATAAACAATATATACCTCTTTACAATCCATGTTTAAACTTTCATTTGCCACTTTAATATCAACAATAACAACTTCATAATACTGTTCCTTCATAATTGGAGTTGTGTATAATTTACCATGGTACAATGTCGGGATTACACCACCAAATATCTGCGAAACAAAACAAGATGCGTTTTAAAACATCAGCATGACCTTGACATTTGAACTACTGACCAGAAAATGCACAGGTCCTGTAGAGGTTGTCATGAGGAACCAACATATGAAGTTTGATGATTGTAGGTGGAAGAGTTTTGATTTTATAGGCAGGGTGAAAGTTTGGTACAAACAAGCAGGCCAAAAACAATATACCCTAGATCTTATCAATACGGGGGCATAAAAACATACATGTTATTAATATTTTCCAGTGTACCTTAAGTTATGAAGTATTAAAAATATTAGGTATTGTAAACCAAAGTGCAAATGTTTTGTTTGTTTGTTTTGTTTATAATTATCGACGGACAGTTCACCTAACCATCATTCCTGGGAAGAACCAGAACTAGACTCCCGTCCTCCGTAAGCAACAGCCTACTTTCTCATATAAAGAGACATGGTCGGTAGTGGGGCTCAAACCAAGAAACCTCTCTCAGTGAGAGGTTACATTGATTTGAAGTCAGCGACCATAACCACTCAACCATGGAGGCTGGCCAAATGTACACTTAAATATGTTATCTTATAAGCCAAGAATGATATAATTTTTTTATTAATCTACTTTTTGAACATCAATAATCATTATCATTGTAGCAGTGTGGTATAAATAGCATTTGTATCTATAAATTGACTGTGATATTAATTTATTATCCAGCCTCATTAGCTCAGTCGGTAGAGCATCTGACTTGCAAGCAAGAGGTTGCAGGTTCGAGCCCAACATCGGGTAGACTATTTTCCTCCTACTATTACAATGTACATACCATAGATCCACCAACAGTGTTATCAATATTAGGTTTGGAAAATCCAAGTCCACACAACTGTACACTAAAAACATCACTGATGCCTCTACCTTGTACCAGACTATCAAAAAATGGCTCCACAGAACTGTCAGGCTAAAAAAATCATCACAAGCTTTAATATTAAAACCACATACATAAAGATACAATGAATATTCTAGATGTTTAAAACCCATTTTTAAAAGTACTTTACACTATGATTTTAACACATTTTTACAACTGCGATATATACAAAGGTAAATATTAAACTTGATTTTTGACTTAAAATTGAATCAGAGGATGCGATATGTACAAATGCATTTTTCTACAAAATTTTCTATAAAATTCATCAAATTGCACTGTAAGAGCTATAACAGGGCCAGAGGACTGACAAACTTGTAAGACTTACTGGACCGTACAAAATATCACTAACCTACAAAATATATCAACTAGTACAGAATATATTTTAACTAAAAAAATCAAAGGACTTTTATTGGAAAATAAGGTCAAGCAAATCTCTAAATTTTAGCTACATACTTTAATAATTAATGAAATAAAACATAGATATTTACTCTGGCAATAGCAGCATATCCGAGACCCATGATTCCCTGCCAGTTTGATCCATTTATAAAAAACTCCTTGGCTTCATTGATACATGCAATATTTGCTTCAACAGAAGATTTGGGAAATGTTGAAATAGTGATCTGATCTCGTCCAAGGTTTCCGCTCCATCGTCCTTGAGTGTATGGAACGTCAACTTTACGTCCCAAATCTTGGTAAGTTGATGAGCTGATTAAATACATAATTATATATATAATTTAAATTGTATTACTTAGTATTATAAAAGTCATTTAATTATCATTTCTGAACAATGCATATTTACAAACCACTGGTATATACTGTGCTGCAAATTTATAAACTGTATGAATTAGTTTACAAGAAGTTATGTTTGTTTATTTGTTTCTTCGGGTTAAACACCATTTTCAACAATATTTCAGTCATATTGTGGCAGGTAGTTATCCTAGCCAGCTTTCCTGGACTTCATTTAGACCTTTAACCAGTACTAACCACATTCTACCCGCAAGCTACTACCAAGCTACCCCACATAATTCAGAGGTGGAGGACTATTTTAAATAGGATGTTATATCTTCAGCCAAATTTGTCGCAGACAGTGTGAGCCTCGCCGGGGTTCGAACTCTTGATCAGTAGACCAACGCTCTAACCACTGAGCTAATCGGGCAGGCTAAGAAGTTATGACAAGGTCTGAAATTTTTCTTGTGATTAAATACTCTTTTCAAAATATCAATGTTTCGACGGAAAATAGTGATTATTGTAACAATACAGTGAAACCTGTATAATTGGCCACCTCCAAATAAAGACCGAACTGTGAATAAAGGCCATTTTTTAAAAACACTTAATTGATTATTAAGAACTAAATGATCTCCTAATAATGACCACTTTTCAATAAAGACCATTTTATGTCTTTCCCAAGGGTGGCCTTTGTTCACAGGTTTGACTGTACTTTGAATACCAGTACTCAGTCTACATACTTTTCTCTGTTGAAGTAAACAGAAACATCATCATTAGGGGCACAAGCCACAGCAAGGTTACTACTTCCAGTATCAATAAGTACATTCAACTGAAAATTAGATAAGGACATAAATCATGAGACAAAAAGGGGCTTAAGGAGCATGACTAGAATCATAGCAGCGTGGAATGATGACAATTGTATTCTAGGCATTTTGTTTTAATCTCTAATAATCAGCTTGATTAACATCTCCTAAATTAAATTAACGGCCCATCCAAGAAGTTGGGTTCTGCAAAAAAAAAAAATATTGAGAACTGTCTTCACGCTAACTCACAAGCCCACAGTCCAGGGCTAGTAAATTTCTAATCGGGCTAGTGAACTTTCTCAAAATCGTGCATTTGGGCTAGTGGTAAATTGTGTATTTTCAATAATCGACATACACCAGTTTGGGCTTGTGCTAAAACAAATTAGTTCAAACACGTACTGAAAGGGAAGGTCAGAAAAAGTTTGGAAACACACAATTATAATTATGAAAATATATCAGCAAGAAAGAAATGCGGGATATTGAAATTCAATATCCCACATTTCTTTCTTGCTGATACAAAAAAATGTATTTTCAATTTGTATGTCTAGGATTCACAGGAAAAATCAGTGAAAGTTTTTTGCCTAACGCTTATCAGTACTACCTTTTGTGGAGGAGTTCCAATCAGTACTTCCATGTAATATCCTTCACCAAGATGGCCCATGAGATTACCAATCTGCCCTTTCAGTACATCGTCATCCACAACAAGGGGATGAACCATTGTTCTATTCATTTTTTTGTAGATATCATTTTGTTCTTTACTCGCCACATGAAGGTTTCCAACAACAAGAGATGCAAATAGGTTGGAGATGAAGAAAACGGTGCATGTTTTTACTTTTATTGACTTCCTTGTGTAGTTCATTTTTATTAGAATGCCGGTGTGACTTTACATCTGAAAAATGAAATGAAGACAAGTTGATACCAAGTTGTAGCAGTCAGAATGCATTGATGATAATAATGCGAGTTGAGTACAATCTGCTATATTATTTTGATTGTGCTTAAATACAATGGCGGCACTCAGGAGTTCGAAGGCAAATCATATTTTTCGTCTCTTTTCGTCGACAGTTTAAATGTTTCTATTTTTTCATGTTGCGCATGTTCCAGCAAACAATTTTCCAAATTCATCAGTTCCAAAATTAGCATTGTTACTGACAGTAGAAATTTGAACTTGTTCCCCTCTAGTACCACAGCTTTTAACTGTCCACTTCAATTTTTCTGCAGGGTCTTTAGACAAACAATGGCAAAAACAATGAATTTGGAAAATTGTTAGCTAGTTATAGCCTACCTACCTACCCGACTCCGGAACTTAGAGTCGGAACACTACAAACAAACAATTTTTCAATGATGGCCTAATGTAATGTTTACATACATAATACTTAAGTAGGATAAATGCTAGTCCAACTAATTAGAATGTTTGTGATGACGAGATACTTTTTGACTTGACCCCGTCCTGCACAGTCTAAGAAGAACTGCATACATGTATAAGTGGTTGCCCCCTGCCCGATAGGATTTTTTTCCTTCTTTAAGTCTTTTGGGGGACAACCTAGTTTGAGAGTTTCCTTCACAAAGTATATAGTCGGGTAACCTGTCACAAAAAAAAATTAATTCAAAAAAATTACCCAATTAAAACCCGTTCGGCACGATAACTACAATATCTGTGACCAAAGTGGACCGTTCGGTAGGTGGAAAACATGTTTCTTTATTCATGTGAGTATTAATTATTCCAACATACCTTTTCTGAAAGATGCATAATGATTTGTTTCTCCCCACTATATCCCAAATGAAAACGAAACCGGTGTAATAGCGTTATGGTGTTAAGGTAAACATCGCCTATTCTCGAAAGTTCACTTTGCAAATAATTTGAGTTTAAATAAGCTGGCATGTCAATGAAATGTTGGCAATTTAAACTTAAATCAACTTTCATTAATTCTAGGTACCCATTATAAAGATCGATTTAGAATTAAACTGTCCGACGGTAGTTGTATACAGAGTGTAACTGGATGTGGCTAAAGTCTGTTTGTACCTTTTTTTTCATGCGGCGTAAAATGTTAAGTTTAATTGTTACAGTATTATATTAGAACAGACTATTATTAATGATCTTTATACGTACATGTAACAGCACTCTGTTACAATTCTAATGTTAGCCTTAATGCCTTTCAATTAATACACATGTTTTAGTTTTAATAATTGTTGGATTTAGAAATAAATAGTGTCTATACACATTTGTGTTTGTCGTTTGACTTTTAAACATTTATTATTCATACCAACACACAACAACAGTACAACATATTATTTCAAATTTTACATTTTAGTTTTTACACAGATTTCTTAAAGCACATTCACGCAGATTATTGTTACATTGAATTTCTATCGATCTACGTAAGTTATGCCTGTTATTGATAGATTTTGACATAATTTGAATTTCCACACATAAATATGCAGTTCCTTGTAAGGCTGAGAGGATGGCCTTTCTGAAATCATTCACGAAAATCGGCCAACCAAAAAGCCGAATTAGTAGGGCTAGGTAAATGCATGGGAATCAAAAACGAAAGTAGAATATACTCATCATTTAAGAACATTTTGCATTTAAATCTAAATCGACAGAAGTTTATTGCTCTTAAAGTAAGTAAACAATTTTTTTCTTCTTCAACTCAGTTACCAAATCTGATAATTAAATATCCGAATATTTCCAATATCCGAATACATAGACATTGGTATTGTTAGAAAATAACAAGATAAAAGCGAGTTAACGTCACAGATTTACGATATCGGAATACAACATTCAAAATAGATTATAAATATCAACAATTAAGGGTTTATTTACATTAATATCGATAAAATTCCACATTTTTCGTAGTAACAATCTACTTCCAATTACGTGGAGGTAAAAAGTTCGTTACACCGTTGTCAGCAGGTGAAATACGATTACCTCCCCTGAACTTAACATCCAGATCATAGAGCTGGGTGGTTTTATCGGTTTATCGGTATATCGCGATATCAACTAGACAATATAAATATCACAATATTGTTTCAGCATACCGATTTATCGGGTTTAGCTTAAATAACTGAATTATATGTTTATTATAGTAAAATATAGTTCATACATTGTGGCAAGGACTTATATACATACATGTATGTATATAAGTCCTTGATTGTGGTAAAGTGTTATTCGATCATGTCTAAATGCTGGTCAATCTTGTAATAGTATTGACTGTGCAGGCATACATATTTATATGTATACATGCATTAATAGTTTCAACAGTGCTAAAAAAGAACAAATTATTTGAAGTTTGAAACTACACTGTTAGCTTTAGTATGTATTATTACCCAAGACATTATACAAATGTTAATTTTTAATGCTTTTCTGTAAATTTACCATACATATATATTTCGCGATACATATCGCGATACAGCATGAAATATTGTGATATATCGTGATACGCTTTTAAGGACCGATACCCAGCTCTACCAGATCAATAGTTCCCTGTTTGATAGTACTTACATACGGATAACATTCTTTCTATGACTGAGCATTATGTTACATCATACCATAGTGTTGCTAAAGACTAACACTCTTTAAACACAGTATTCTGCACTGTACTCAGTACATAGATCCAAGTGGGTAAGAATTGGTTTGCTATTATATGTGGTGACATTCACCCGTGCCGAGGATCTGATAACTGTGAGCATTTTCGAAGAAGAGGTCTACATTTCATTCTCTTGAATGTTCGTAGTTTACTACCAAAAATTGATGAAATTCGTATAATGGCTAGGAAGACGAACGCATCCTGCTAACTATTGACTGATACTTGGCTCGATAAATCTATACTTTTCATTCTGAAGTCAAGATAGATGATCATGTTATTCAACGTAAAGATCGCAACCGACATGATGGAGGTATTTGTATATACATACACAAGGACATTGCTTTCAATAGTAGAGAAGATTTCAACCACCAGTAACTGGAAGGAAGATTTATAGATACATTTGTATTTTGCTTCCAAAATCTAAACCCATTTAATATGGTGTTTTTATAGACCACCGAATTAAACAATCTATACTTTTTATGAAATTGTTGAATCTGTATTTGCAGCCAATTCTTCTTTGAATAACTCTGAGACTGTGATTTTAGGTGACTTCAATACAGACGTGTCTTCTAAATGTAGATGTCCGCTTGTTAAATAGTTCAATTCTATACATATGTGATATGTTTAGTCTTAATTAAACAAGTGATTACAGACTTTACTAGAATGACATCAACATCTTCTACTATAATAGATCTAATCCTTGTATCTGATCCAGAAAAAATCTCACATAGTGGTGTTATAGACAGTTGCGTTAGTGACCATATGATGACTTTTTGTACTAGAAAGGTTACCCATGAATCCATTGGAAAGCATAATACTGTTAATGTTCGATCTCTAAAGCATTATACAAAAGAACGTTTTCAACAGTCACTTGTTGGATAAGACTGGTCACCAGTTTTGTGTTGTGATGATGTTAATACTGCATGGGATAGTTTTAAGTCAGTTTTTAGCTCCTGTCAAATCTTTACGTATTAAACAAAGAACTGAAGCATGGGTTGACGCTGAAGTTCTACAATGTATAAAGGAAAGAGATAAGAGATACAACTGAAGAAAATTTAAATCACTTCAGGACTTAAGGAAATAAAGCTTGTTATACTATTAACAAAGCAAAAAGAGCTATTTTAAATCATCAGTTGAAAATAATCAAAATGACTCCAATTAAGTCTCTGTGGAAATGTCTTAAAAACCTAGGACTTCCCAGTAAGAAGGCTCAGAGCTCAGGTAACATCAATTGGTTTGAACATCGATGGTAGCATTTGTTTTAATAAACTGAATTGTTGCAGAAAAATTTAACACTTTTTATACTTCTGTTGCTGATAAGCTAGTCAGTAAATGACCAAATATAGTTAAGCAATTTTGGCTAGAGTTTTGATTTTAATTTCTATTCTTCAAAAGGTATTACACCAAATAGTTTTTCTTTGTCCGTAGTACCCGAAAACAAAATGTTTATTAACTACTTGAACAAACTTTGTCCAAATAAGGCAATAGGGTTAGACGGAATTCCTTCTCGTTTCTTAAAGGACTCCGCATCAATTATTGCTGGTCCTCTTGCACATATTGTTAACCTGTCTGTTATACAGGGTGTGGTTCCAGATGATCTTAAATCTGCCCGCGTAGTTCCTTTATATAAAAAGAATGACAAAACGGATGTCGGATATTACCGTCAATGCCATCTCAATATGAAGCGTTGTTTCCAAAGTCATGGAGAGGGTCATTTATGATCAGTTAGAAGGATACCTGATCCAGAATAAGCTTTTGTATACATGTACATGAGTTTTAGTCCGATTTCAGGCGTGGATTCGATTCTCCACATATCTTGTGGTGTTCCTCAATGGTCAATTTTAGGTCCGAACGTTGCTTTTCTTGATTTATGTTAATGACATGTCGACCGCTATAAAAAACAAACTCTTACTTTTTTATGCGGATGATCTGCAATCCTTGTCTCAGCCAAAAACAAGCATATGACATTGAAAATACTTTGAGTCATGACTTGAATATTGTCAGTCAGTGGCTAATTTGTAATAAATTGTCTCTACAACTTGGCAAAACAGAATCTATTTTATTTGGGTCCAAAAAGCGACTTACAGCCAAGTCTAACCTTAAAATAAACTCAAATGGTCAATCTATAGAAACCGAAAACTCAGTTTTAAGTATCTTGGTGCGATCAGAGTCTTATACTTTCGATTCAATGGGTAGATCGGTAATTAAGAAATCAACTGCTAGATTAAATAGATAGATAGATAAATCAGACAGATAGTAAAATATTTTATGTCTCATGGCAATTCAGATTACTTCTCTTTGTTGGTACAGTATTGATTTCATCATAACATCATAATTATTTCATTGTTAATATATATATATATAAATATACTGTGATAAGCATGTTTAATTTTTTATTATCATTCTAAATTTATAATCAGCATTATCGTATTCATTTATGGGGCAAATAGAATACATTTTACTCATTCGAAGTATTATTTTTCATTTTATCAAAATTTTACATGTTTGTTTATGTACATTGTTCTATTCATCTTATTATAATAGCAGTTTAACTGTGATAAGTAATTTTATTTATTTGAAATATACCTGTTCATATAATTTATTCCCAAATGTGATATCTTCCTATGTCATACAACACTAAATATCAAGGACCACAATGGACATAAGGGTTCCTCTGAACCCTTTCTTGTGTTATCCTTGACATTTAATGTTGATTTGACATGGCTGTTTTATCAATTCATGCTGACACATGTATCGATTTACTGTATTTGTATGTTTTAATATTATGATTGCCATGTAAATGTTCATTTTATGTCGAAATAAATCTATCTATCTAACTGGCCCCCGATGGCTCTGGCTGTACGACTTAAACGTGAATCAATCTTGATAGACATTCATAATATTCTGTATAGAAATATTGTTTTCACAATAATATAAAAAGACCTTTATTATATTTTAACTTCATGTTTCTGATACGAGGATTGAACATGTAACAGTTCCTGTATCTGGGCTCTCTATTGTTTTCTTTCTTTTTTAAAGACAAAACTGAAAATATATTATCTCACAGTGCTAACTTTCATCTACAAGATGTGTATACATTATAATTTCGCCAACGATATATATAGTTAGTTAGTCTTATATTCAGGTAAAATAAGTACATGTCATAAGAACAATACAAATTCAATGTCGACATACCACATATAATAAAAAAGCTATGTCTCAGACTAGCAATCTGATCAAAATCATATCCTCAAACCCGCTACTCTATGGCACCGCTCTATGGCTTGCCGACTTATAGTTAACTACTTAACTAAACTGGTTCCCGTTCCTTGTTGCAGTGCACCAAATGCTTTGTACACACACGTCAACGGGAACCAGTTTACTACGATATTACCGGCATGGCTGAGTCTGTGGCCATCTGTGACTGGTTATATAAGGCTCACTTCTGATCATTTACACGTTAATATAACATGACTTATCTGTGGCCATCTGTGACTGGTTGTAAGACTCACTTCTGATTATTTATAAGTTAATATAATATGACTTATCTGTGGCCATCTTTGACCGGTTATAAGACTCAGTTCTGATCATTTATAAGTTAATATAACATGACTTATCTGTGGCCATCTTTGACCGGTTATAAGACTCAGTTCTGGTCATTTATAAGTTGATATAACATGACTTATCTGTGGCCATCTGTGACTGGTTATAAGACCCACTCCTGGCCATTTACAAGTTAATATAACATGACTTAATTATCTGTGGTCATCTGTGACTGGTTATAAGACTCACTTCTGGACATTTATAAGTTAATATAACATGACTTATCAGTGGCCATCTGTGACTGGTCATACGACTCAGTTCTGGTCATTTATAAGTTGATATAACATGACTTATCTGTGGCCATCTGTGATCGGTTATAAAACATTTATAAGTTGATACAGATTGACTTATCTGTGGCCATCTGTGACCGGTTATAAGACTCAGTTCTGGTCATTTACAAGTTGATATAACAAGACTTATCTGTGGCCATCTGTGACCGGTTAGAAGACTCACTTCTGGCCATTTATATGCATATATAACATAATTTTGCTGTTGTCATCTATGACCGTTAATAAGACTCAGTTCTAGTTATTTTAAGTTAATATAACATGAATTAGCTGTGGCCAACTTTGACCTGTTATTTATTGGCATTTATATCATACACAAATATTTTAGTTACAAGAACCTACGAAATATTACAATACCAGAGTGTTTATATTATATCAGCACAGACGTATTATACGTCTCTGATATCAGTAAAATAAAATAGATGACCCATTCCGCTGTAGCATTCTGTTTTAGATCCGAATGCAGATCGCGCTTTTCACCTGATCCAGGTTAAGTTCTACTAAAAGTTTTCACCGATGGCCACAGCAACTTTTTCCACAGATAGCCAAAAGTGTTTCCGGTCTGCGTGTCTTATCCGGAACTGAAGTTATCTCTTAAATTTACCTTCTTGATTTTAAAAGCTAAGGTATGTTTTGATATATTATAATGGATAACAATTTAAAGATCTAAATTTGAACCTGTGTATTTTAATAATAGTCTGGTTTAAAGCGTTGGCACGTAAGTTTTGGAAGTGGTTTTACTTCCGGTTTGTCATCATGACTCAATTTGTAAATACTTTGTAAGAATGGGGTCCTGAACAGCTGAATGGCCCCAAACCCCGAAATTCCCCTAATGGAAGATGGAAGTAAATAAGCATGAATTTTCTGTTTATCACTGACATTTTCTATCAGTAAAAAATTTGTCACTTCATATGTTATTATTTAATTATTGACTACAACTGAATATCCTCGTCTACTGATGATTCGCGGATATAAGAAATGATCGAACTGTTACATCATAAAATCTAATTTTTTAACCAAATTTTTTAATTACCTGGCAAAACAAATCTATTTCCTTCAAATATTGACCACGCACAGTTTAAATCACTTCCTCGAAATACTACATTAGGCCCCTTTATTATACTGTATAGAGGCCGCCATTTTGTTTCTACTGTCATAGATTCGCGGATGCCATTTTATCCCATGATGCAAAGCGCTAGCAGTCGAATTAGGTCACAATATTGTTAATTGTTAGGTTTCTGATAAAAAAAATGTCTAAATATGAAAATGTCTTGCATTATTTGAACATGCTTAATAATGATAGAATCTTCTAGTTGATGAACTAAGGTGCCGAACCCATTACAAAAGTTTCAGGGTCAGCTTTACTCAGAACTCTATCCCTAGAAGAGTATTTTTAAGAACCAATACAGTTTATAGGTCTTGAGCACTGACAATTCATCATCTTTCGGACATGTACACGTTTATGTATGCATTCGTCATGTCAGATGGTAAATATAGCCCGTATTGATAATTGTATGGCTTTGAAATAGCCTTAACCATAAAAAAGAAAATTAAAATCAGCAGCTAACAACAGTGGGATGTAAACCCTACGAAAAAATCAACTTTGCCTAATGATTTGGGACATGCAGTTTGCGTAGCCATCTATTGGAATGTAAACAAAGTAGACGTAAAAGAAAATTTCAACATAAACGTTATTTTGGGTCAAAACGAGTCATTTTTTAGTTGCAAATTTTGGGAATAGTGAAAAATGACAAAATTTCATACAAATATTAAAATATAAGCATTTAGCCGTTTAAATCTATTTTTGGTGAATGCAAGAACTATTTCTCGACAGAGTGAGCATGTGACGAAAAGTTCCCACGTTCGTGCGTGCGTTGCGGTAAATGACGTCACAGCAAGCATGTAAACAAAAATGGCTGCGAATCAATGATATCCGCGAACAGATGGTAGTCGATATATAAATATTTTTTGTAAAGGCCAAAAAATTTAGTCAAGGATTTATATAACTCCTTGATTGAGTGTATCATTTCTGATGAGTGTCAATACCTATTTTTTCGTCCTATGTCTGTCTTATTAAATTATCAGATAAATGAGATATCAAAATGTGTATTTATGCTGAGTCCCAGGTGGTTTTCACCTATCAAAGGCCCCTTCCCAATCGACAATTTCTTTAAAATCATGCAGTTTTCCCAAAAATTCTAGCTTACACCAGCTTTTTTATTTCCAAAATCAGAAATTTTAGCGATAATATAATTATATACTTCCCAAAATCAACGGGCTAAGGCTCTTCCCAATGAAGAGAGAAAAACCCCTTGCTGACTCATTTATCTTCCATCATCACAGTTGTCCAGATATGCATGTCTTATAATTACCATTTAAATTGCTTGATGGGACCTCTGTGATCAGGTGGTTATGGTTTATATCCCTTTTACCGCTGTGAGTTCAAATCCCAGCCAGGACCTGCCAAATTTAACAGATCTGAGTGACGTGTCAAGCTAGCTCATTAGGATTGGTGGTTTCAGCAAGGTGTATGCCTAAGGTACTCATCTACCTTAAAAGTCAGAAAAATCACCAAATTATACTCACTTTTGATATGACATTGAAAAAGAAGGATAGTATCTGTTCCTATGTATAGTTAATAGAAGAATTGTAGATACTTTCCAGGACCTTTTAAACAATATTTTAGGGGAAAAGTCCATGTTAAGTAACAGTCTGCTCAAGTCATTACAAATACACAGATAAGACTGAGGCATTTATATAATGGGGCATTCGAATGGAAAGGTTAGTGGATGCAATTAAAAATACCAGTATTTAATGCTATTTTTTTCTGTTGACACACAATTATTTCAAATGTATCCCTGGCCCCAAGAAAGCAATTTCAGAGGGGGTCAGTTAAAGCCACTTTTAATGACCATAATACAGTCTGTGAATTTAGGATTTGGAACTACTTGTTCGGACAACTGGACAAATGCTAATTTCGCAGAATGTATTAATTACGGCCAAAATTCAAAATTATTGGGGGGGGGGGATACTAAGCCACCCCAATGCTTGTTCCTATGTCACTGATACTATGTGTCCTGGAGCTATCTGGTTCCAATTGTCTAAAATTATAAATTACTGTTATTTTACAGCATAATTTATTTCATGCAAGACGTTTTATTTACTTGTCTCAGATATCAATTAACTGGTTTCTGTTGATAACTGATAAAAATGGTATCTTTGGTGTACATATACATGTACATAGATCTAGAAAAATCAGGTGTCTTGATAAGATTTTCTAAAAAAAGTTCTGTAAATGTACTAAGGTAGTTAATGTTCTATGTCTTACAGCTTGGAAGAAAGATGAGTGATGATATATACCCAGGAAGTAGACTACTGGTCAGTATATTTTCCCAGTCTCATACTAGCTTACCAGGTATTAATGAACCATTTAAAAAGAATTTGGGTGTTTATGAACATCGAAAAGTAGATGAGGACCTTATTAGACTGAAGGAAACTTTCCCGCAATCAAAAGTATTGTTTGATCAGAAATCTGAAGAGATAGAGACATACATAGGTAACATTAAGGCTGATGATTATGACCAGTTTATATTTGTATTCCTGACCTTCAAAGGCGATGCAGATGGATTAATTCGTACCAATGATGTACATCCGTACCAGGTGGACAAAATATTTGAAAAAATGAAGAATCTTAGTGGAAAGCCTAAGCTTGTTCTTATACAAGCTTGTGATCCAAGTAAAGAAGGTATACACCCAAAAGGCGGTAAAGACAAGGTTGTTTTAATCCCATCTGATATAGATAGGCTTGTGATAACCTCAACTATTCCCCAAAGCAAGGGTAACACAGAGAAAGAGAAGACATCTTTCTTGATACGAGCATTCTGCGAAGTCGTCAAAGATAACAATGAATTACCCGATGATCAGAAGGAATCCATGAATTGCTTGACTACTGACATTCTTCAGAAAGTCTGGGAAAACATTGATAAGCTTGATCCAAAAGAAGCTGACCTGGAAATACCTTTAGAATTTTCAAGTCTTACCAAATTTATGGTGATTTGAGGAGCACCGATTTGAGGCATGGCGTATAAATACCTTTTTACTGAAGCATGGACAAGAATAGAGTGGCCAATGAACAAAATTAATTGGTACTGTCTTTAAACAGAAATTTACTTTCTGAAAAACTTTGGGACTCATACAACTGTTCTACAAGATGAACAAATATTTTCGACTTACTGTTTTTATACATTATATTGTTTGACATATATACTATAGTGGACTGTGTTCAAATTTATTACGCGTGTTGTTGTAGATAGTTTCTATTTTCGCAAATTATGAAATATATTTCCATATGTTATGATTTATAGGATTTTTTAAATGCATTAGCTGTATTAAAAACTCTGGTTCCCATGGCAACCTGTAGGAAAACCTTTTTCTTGTCTGAAACCACAGGGCCTAGAGCTTAGATAATTGATGTGTAGCAATGTCTAGTGGACTTCTACCAAGTTTATTCAAATTATGGCCCTGGGGTCAAAATTGGCTCAGCCCCAGGGGTAACTTGATTTTACACAGACTTACATAGGGAACTTTTAAAAATCTTTTTGTCAGAAACTACTGTGCCTAGAGCTTAGATAGTTTGAGTGTAGCTTTGTCTATGTGATCTTTACCAAGTTTGTTCAAATTATGGCCCTGGGTCAAAATTGGCCCGTCTTGGGGTTTACTCTATTTTAAATAGGTTTATATATAGTACAATTAACAAGAAATATCTTTAAAAGAAATTGATCGGCACAGATACAGCACACTATTAAAGCCATAATTTTTTTTATGGCTGTGTAGTTCTCGGACATTTGCAAAGTGAAGCATGACGACACTTAATTGTTACTCGAAATTGAGTTTTGGGTAAAATGTACTCAGTGGTCAAGGTTACATTTTCTTCTTTTTTTCTCACCAGCTATGTCAGGAAATCTTCAAATTGTAAAAAAGTATGGTAAGCAAAATAAATGACTAATACTGTAATTCTAATTAATATTAATAAATCTATATCAGGCACTGTAGCTCATATCTGTCATATTTTGATTTTGCTCTAGATCTATTACTCAATTCTCATGTTTTTTAAGCTTTGTGTGTTTATTTGTTTAAGTTGCCATAAACTGTTCAGGCCATTAACAAAACTCTCAGTGAGTTTATTTTTCATGGTTAAAACATTCCATATTTGATATTATACTGTTGTAGATTTTGATTATTGCATTATTTTCAGACAATTACGTACAACAGTTACTAACAATTACAAATTCTGACCTAAAATTTCATAACGACAATTTTTTTAACTAATGACAAACTTCCTTCTTCAGCTGAAAATTTTGTATCTAACAATTTCGTTGGTTCATATCAAATCAATTTTAATACTGCTGCGCCAAAACAAATCTTCTTGTCAGAAACTACAATGTCTAGAGCTAAGATATTTGGTGTGTAGCATTATCTAGTAGACCTCTACCAGGTTTGTTCAATATATGACCCTAGGGTAAAAATTAGCTCTGCCCTGGGAGTAATTTGATTTTACATAGGCTCATGAATATAGGAATTTAAAAAGAAAATCTTCTTGTCAGAAACCGCAATGTCTCGAGCTATAACATTTGATGTGAAGCATGGTCTAGTAGACCTCTACCAAGTGTATTCAAATCCTGGCCCCTGGCTGCCCCCGGGGTCAATTGATTTTGCGATTAGTTTTTTTCTGGCGAGCAATATAGGGACATCATGGCCTTTTTGTTTGGTTTACCTTGCCTGCTAAGGGATTCTTTATAGCTTTATCACATTATTACTCTATTTTAAGTTTTTGGAAGTTAGTTATTATTTTATGGGCTTGGTCAAAAGTTTTAAGAAGGCAGAGATAGTACATCAATTCTTTTCTTTCTGTCTACTTATTTCTGTGAACAATATTATTATACCCCCTTTTGAAGAAAAGGGGTATATTGCTTTGCACATGTACATGTAGGTCAGTCTGTCATTCTGTCCGTAATCAAACCTTGTCCGACCAATAACTGGATAAGCTTTTCAGATTTGTTTGGGAGGTCTGTCATCACATGTAGATGACCCTAATGGTATTGAGGTCAGTAGGTCAAGGTCACATCACAAGGGAGTGTATTCGTGTTTCACAAACACTTCTTGTTGACCTTGTTTGTCAACTGGAAATACTTAATCCTTTTGTTGGTCGTTTATTTTGTAACCGTATATTGCATTAATTATAAATAATATATATTATAAATAAATCTGATACATGATAGAGTGGTTTCTTTTCCTTGAAAATTAAGGTCAGAATGTATTATTGTTTGTTTCCAGTAAATTAATAGTTTAAACATATTTACTCAAGAAACAAATAGAAGTGCAAATACAAATACAATAATTAATATACAGTTGGATGGAAATCAAGCAAGTATTGCTTATATCAATTCCTTTCCGTAGCAAATTAATAGATTTGGCAATTAATGGGAGGGGAGGGGATAAAAATATGAATGTATGTCATGAGCTTCATTATTGCGGTGAGGGTTCTTTTTGAGAGACTGAAGATTAATAAATCTTACAGCATAAAAATTTCCATTAGAGACTCATCAGAGGTGGAGAGCATTAGGTCTAATGACTTTGGGTTTGTGTTAATTATCTCACCAGTGCACAAAGTTCTCAAGGTGAGCCATTGTGATCGCATGTTGTCTGTGCGTCCGCCCATGCGTCAACAATTGCTTTAAACAACATCTCCTTCTTGGGCAGTTGGGCAATTTCATCAACTTTACGGGAATGTTCCTTTCATGAAGCTCTACCAAAGTTGTTCAAAAATTTTGATTCCATTAAAAACTCTGGTTGCCATGGCAACCAATAGGAAAAACTTTAGAAATTTTCTTGTCCAAAACCACTGGGCCTAGAGCTTAGATATTTGGTGTGTAGCATTTTCCTGTAACCCTCTAACAAGTTTGTTCAAATTATGGCCCTGGGGTCAAAATTGGCTCACCCTTGGTAGTAATTTAATTTTACATAGACGTATACATGTATATGGAAATTTTAAAAATCTTCTTGTTAGAAACTACAGTGCCTAGAGCTTAGATATTTGGTGTGTATCATTGTGCAGTGGACCTTTACCAAGTTTGTTGTAATTATTGACCTAGGGTAAAAAATGGCCCTGCCCCTGGATCACTTGATTTTCATAGGCGCATATAGCAGAATTTAAAAAGTATTTTCCAAAACCACAAGGCCTAGAGCTTAGATATTTGGTATGTAGCATTGTCTAGTGAACCTCTAACAAGTTTGTTAAAATTATGGCCCTTGGGTTGAAATTGGCCCCACCCCGAGGTTTACTCTAATCTATATAAGAAAATTTTAGAAATCTTCTTGTCTGAAACCACAAGACCTATAGGTAAGATATTTGGTATGTAGTATTGTGTAGCAGACCTCTATACCAAGTTTATTCAAATTATGGCCCTGGGGTTAAAATTGGCCTGTCCTAGGGGTCACTTGATTTACATATAGGCTTATATAGGAAAAATTTAAAAATATTCTTGTCCAAAACCTCAAGACCTATAGAGCTTAGATATTTTGTATGTAGCATTGTCTAATGGTCCTCTACCAAGTTTGTTCAAATTATTGCCCTAGGGTCAAAATTGGCTCCGCCCCAGGGTTTACTCTATTTTACATAGGCTTACATAAGAAAATTAAAAAAATATTCTTGTCCAAAACCGCATGGCCTAGAGCTTAGATATTCGGTATGTAGCATATTTGTCTAGTGGATCGCTAATAAGTTCATTCAAATTATGGCCCTGGTGTCAAAATTGGCCCCGGCTGGTGGTTTACTCTAGTTTTTAATATGCCTATACATAGGAATTTTAAAATTACAAAAATGTCCACTCAGAAATTGCAAAATTGCAAGGCCTAAAGCTTGAATATTTATACTGCTTTGGTCCTGGGGTAAAAATTGGCCCACCCCTGGTCATTTGATTTTTCATAGGCTGATGACGTTTTCCCTCGGGATTGTTTTTTCTGGTGAGCGATATAGGGCCGTCATGGCCCTCTTGTTTAATGTTGTATATTTAACTGTGATATAGTACCCTGTGTCAAGTTAGTGTTCTATATATTTCACAAAAAGGACACTTATTTTGTCTAATTTGGGGCCAATATAAAGCTTACAGAGGGGTCAAGAATGGCCCACCCCGGATCACTTGATTTATGTAGACTCATATATATAGGAAAATGATGAAAAATGTTCTTCTCTGGAGATCTTTTTATGGTGAGCAATATAGGGCCATCATGGTCCTCTTGTTTCTTATAAATTGGGTTAAACACTGATTTTCAGAAAAAAATTCAGTTATGTATGGCGGTCATTCACCTAACAAGCTTTCCATGACAGTATTCTAACCAACTGGTAGTAACTTACGGTACCCATCTACAAGGAATCATCTCCAACATTTTTGTCTATTCTTTATGGAAGGGTATAACCTGTCGCGACTGGGAATCCAGTTAAAGTTACCACTGGACCAATGACGCAGACTAGTAAGTACATGATTCATGGCTGTAGCGCATGTCTTCAACAATTTAGTCAATAATTCCTTGTCAACAGAAGTTGATACTTGATATATATATATATAGTTCCTTGGGGAGGAGTTGATACTGTCTGCCTTTTGTGACGTGCAGGCAACGTCTAAGCAATTGAAACTTGACAAATAGTTAGTACTGCTTGTACTCAGGAACATTTTCATGTACTAACTGGAACTGGCCTTTTTAAGCATTAATCCAGCGTCGTCCTGAAATGTCGTTTCATTCCAATGGTACGTTGCTGCTGTTTATGCCTCCTTTTCGCTAAATTAATGTCTTTTGCAAAGCCTACTTACACTGAAACCAGTCGTGACGGAATACTCCATTTTTGCCGAACGGTTAATTTTTATATGATAAGATACTTTGAACCACGTACACAGTATATGTGAGTAATTATTTAATTTTCATGAAAATATGTAATCGGTAAAAGGTGATACTTTGAGTGCTTTTATCGAATCACGTACCATCGCATGTCGCGTGATCCCTCAAAATGGAACGATCCGTCTATCAGGGGGGGGGGGGGAGTTCACGATTTATAACGATTTTACCGGGATCACTCTTGTCAAAATGGAAGAGAGCGAATCTAGTGTTATGGAATACTTCCGTGATTTTCAGTCTTTATTAATTGTTTGTGCTTTTTCTATCGGATATGTTTTATACTATTTAACTTGTGTCGCAAAGGTAATATTGAAAGTTCTTATTATTTTGTTAGGCTAAATGCGCTGCTTTTCGGTCCGTGCTTTGCCGGTCCGGTGTCTGCATAAATTAATTAGCTAGTGGTTAATTAATATTGAAGCCGTCCTATATGTATCATATTTTAGTAAATATTATACTATTGAGTGTATTACTCCTTATAACCAGAATATTTTTTATTTTGCTGTTATTTGTGATAATCAGCGATCCTTGCCCCTAGAGGGGACTAAATATACTGGTCAGATGAGCCTGCAGCTTTATTTTCACCGATTTCCATCGTTCCAGAATTCCAAAAAACTTGTATGTATTGGTCCTAAGTAAGACGTAAGTAAGGGTTATCTTCAGCAGGGACTCAACTAGTCGAAGGTCTTTGACGATGATATGTATGCGTAGTCCAACTAATTAGACTGCTTTGTGATGGCGAGACATTTTTTCGACTTGGCTCCGTCCCGCACAGAGGATGGCCATTCCGAATTTATTCACGAAAATCGGCCAACCGGAAAGCCGAATTAGTAGGGCTAATGTATGCGGTACATTGCAGTTCATCAAAATTTAATGGTCAACAAGACGAAATAAAAAAATACCAATTTAGTTATGGGACCCAGAACTAGGACACCACATGCTCATTATAGTTCTGTCATTATACGTAACCTTTCAGATAATATTGTACTAGATACAAAATGAATATCGAGATACTTTAGACTTGGTGATATTTATCTTCCTCGGGCAATATATTAAATATATCAAAATCATGAACAGATTGCTTGTATGTCTCATGAATAAGAGTACGGGTCTCTCAGCCTGGACAGACCTAGCCTAGCTTACTTATTCGGCATTCAGATTGGCCGATTTTGTGAACAAATTCGGAAGGGCCATATCCTCTGTGCTGGACGGGGCCAAGTCGAAAAAATGTCTCGCTGTCACAGCTCTGGGTACCATAATTAAATTGTTCTTTTTATATCCCCTCAAACAAAGTTTGAAAGGGGGTATATTGGAGTCATTCTGTCGGTTGGTCCGTCCGTCCACATAAAGTTTTTGGAGCGAACTTCTTCCACATTTTGTAAGCTATTGCAATGAAACTTGAAATATGTTATCACCATCAAGTGTAGATGTGCAAGACACAATTTTCATGCCCAGTGATTCACTCATTGCAGAGTTATGTCCCCTTGAACATAGCTGTATAGTGTACTATTGCGGTATTTAATAGTGTCAAAGCGTTGGCGGGGGTTTTTGTCACTTCAGTGACAGCTCTAGTTAATATTGTCTTGTTGACCATTTTAATACATACTTTATTGTCAAAGACCTTCGACTAGGTATAATATGTTATTTATAATGTTCATATTTCTTTTTAGAAACCGGTCTTAACCTGTTCAGATAAAGGGTTTCATAAGTTCTTAACAAACCATGTGTCGATTATTCATGAGAAGTTCTGGCCGACAGTGTGGTGCTTCGAAAGTCGTGCTATGACCATTATACGTTCTGTGATCGAGTCGGCACCGACAGTTAAGTATGACTCGTAAGTATTCAAGTTGAATAATAATGGGGCATTTATGATTGACAAATATTGTTTTTGGCCTGTATGATATTTTTTATTAAAAGTATTTTCATGAAAATAAAATTAATTCTACTGAATGGGATTTTTTATGAAATTTAAAGGGGAAAATGTATACTTTTCAGGTAGGGGAATATAGCCGAAATTAGGGCATATCATTCACCCCCCCCCCACACTGAATTGGTTGGGAGACTGTAAACATACATTACATACAAATATTATTATGACCTTACTAAGTTATAAATAAATAATCATTATATTGATCATTTGATATGGGGACATATTGAGACATTGTTTTATTTCATGATATCCCTATCTCAGGACAAAATGATACAAACTGCTGTTTACATAAACTAGAACGTTTAGGCCACACCAATTTAATAACTTGTTCGTCGGATTTTTTTTCTGAAAAGAGCAAGCGAGCGAAATATTTTTATTAATATTATTTTTTACTTTTCCAATTTGACCGAGCGAGCGAGCGAAAAAATAATTTTAATATTTTTTTTATTTTCCTTCTTTCAAAACAAGCGAAAAAAAATCTAAAAGTTTTTCTATTTCAAACAAGCGTGTGATCAAGCAAATAAAGAATCTGTATTTTTATTAGTTTCAATAACCCTTAGGTTTACCAGTGAAAACACTTTTAATGTCTTTATTCTATTCTTTATTTATATGAAAATTGATAAATCATCCATAAAGAAACACACACAAAATAGATTAAACTTACAGAACAATACCATGTATACCATATTCTTGTTAAAATTACTAAGATAAAACGACATAATATTGTATACTGGATCCATCACTGGAATGACACTGTACACAACTTGGACACAAGATATAACTGTTTAATTTTGGAGACATGTTTTAAAAGAATTTACCCTATATAAACTAGAACCATGAGTGAAGGATAAACCGTCACCAATATTCTAAGATATCTTCAGTATACTGGTATACTTAAATCGATAGAAATAACAATAATCTGTGTGAATGTGCCATAAAATTCTTTGTCAAAAGTCAATTTTTTAATATTGAACTTAAAATTTTACTTTGCATGTTAATTTGACCAGGGATGCTATATATAGCATCCCTGATTTGACTACTGATAACCGATGTCAACGTACTTTAGCCACTCCGTGTACAACTACCGTTAGAACAGTGCTATTCTAAATCGTTCTTTACAATTGGTACCGTGGGCTAACGAAAGTTGGTTTAAGTTTAACTGGTCAACGTTTCGGTGACATGTCATGTAAACTCAGATTATTTGAAAAGCGAATTTTCGAGAATGACACCGGCATTTATTCACCATTGCACCAGTTTCGTTTTCCAAACGGGTTTTAATGTGTGATTTTTCCACACACAACAAATTAAATATTCAGTTTTTGAAGGCTTGGCAAAATCGAAAGAGTCTCGCCGTCACAAACAGATGGACTAGGCCACGAGCGTTACCATCTTTGGAACACGTCACCCGTATTCCTATTCCTCGCTACTTATATTTTCTATGGTCTTATCTACGATAATCAACGTGTTTCTGATTGTCTATGATATCGCGTGCAGTTAACAGTCTTCTTAGGTTTAAACGTTCGGAATTACCGAATAAATTCATTTAAAAAATCAGCTACGATATTATACTATCTCGGTATCGTAAAGAGAGCCGCATATATAATGGAGCAACACCGCAGAATACAATTTTGTAATGATAAAATCCGGGACACCGTACCGTTCCGGATTTTTTTTAAAGATGTCGGCACGAGCAAGCGGTCGGAAGCAAAAAACAAAAAATAATATTATTTTTCTAATTTTGATAAAAAGCGAGCGGCAAATCCGATGAACAAGTTATCAAATTGGTGTGGCCTTACTGTATGTAACTTTTTGTAAGTTTCAAGGTTATTGAGTTATATGACTTTACTACAAACGTATAGGCTATTAAATTATAAGAAAAGGTTTTTAAACTTAGACTATAGTAATATATAATTCTCATATATGCACAAGAAAATGTTTTGATTCTTTAGTTTTATTCAATGTTTGAAAATCTAAAGGGATTTTTTGGGGCTAATTTTGTAGCCATATTTTGGGTCAATTCGCCGATTTCCAGTTAAGCGCCCCCTAGCGGTACACCGCTATATGGTGAAACAAAATGGCAGCGTATGGGGTCATGCGGAAAGCAGTGGGAAGTGAATATATTTTATCATCTACTGAGAGTTATTTTCTACAAAAACATCTACGAATTGAACCGTCATTTCTTATATGTGCCACAAATTTCATGCTTATATGCATGTATTATTTAAATCGCACATCTACACATAGATAATATATTACATCAGATAGTTTTATATAGACTAAACTACATCAAACTATAGACATGATTATATTTGCTTATAGAAATCAGGGTCTATAATGAATGATCATGTAGAAATGCTCTCAGCTGCGAGTTTATATAAAACAATACGATTAACTTATAGTTAAAAGTGCACTATTTTTTATCCACACTTCAAAAACATTTTGTAAAACAAATGACCAAATGTATACGTTTTAAAACTGGTGAAATACTCCCCGGGTCATTACTGTCTTGACTATTTTTCAGTTTGTTATAGAAATACATGTATAAACATTTGTTCATACTTTTATAGTTTATATCGACGTGGATACGGGTTTAAGCCTTTTTAAACCCATATGTTAAATGTGTAAAATGGATGACCTAAAGTTGAAAACTGTTAAAAATAGGCTATAAATTTATAATATTATATTAAGTTAGTATACTGTACATACAAAGCTTTAGATGTATATGCATATCGTTACATATATAGTCTTTATATATGTCCCCGTTATAATATGTAGAGACACAGACAAATATAAATAAAAATTCATATATAGCTTGTGCGTAAATCTATTACAATATTCTTCTCAGATATAAAAAAAAAATAAAATTATAAAAAAAATCCTTTTTTTAAGTCTGGTATATTTCAGAAAATATATTTAGGTAGATAATCGTCAGTAACACATATACAAGTTCGTTGTAATGATGTGCTAAAATTAATGTTATAATTATATTAAAAGATGTAGGCATGTCCTACTATGTGCACACATATATCTCGGATCTTTTATAATGTTATATGGTGTCTTTCAATTAGTATTTGCCGTCACCATCTTTTGCTTACATGACCCCAGTTTGGATCCTGTTTAGTAATACAAAAATATGAAAAAGGCAATATAAAGGCGTTCATTTAAATATAAAATGTCAGACTTTTATAACGCTTATTGACAGGAAGTATATTGGTCTCCCACTGTGTCGGACATCATAAAACTGATAGGGGGGTCTTATGTCAGCTTGATGTATATCTAGATAGTGCACAAAGAGCGATACTGTTTATTATTTTTATAATTGGTTAAAATTGTGGCTGGGATCACATTAATTAGTCCCTGATTGTGGTAACATGAAGTCGATAAACTGTATATTTGTCACAGTTTTTATAGTCACAAACGTGTGTGCGAATATACACTTCAAATTAATTACCGGCCGGTAATGTAGTGTCTGTTTGAACTCGCTTACTAATAAACTTTTTATTGAAACATAAGTAATGAAAAGATTTGTCAAATTTGTTCTATTGTGTTCAAAATGATATTGAAGATGAATACCATCTTGTATAAATGTGTCTTTATGCTACCGTACAAAATACATGTACGAGTATATAATTATTTCAAGAGTATATGCAGAATGCGACATGTATATAGTACATAGGATTAGTTTTACGCTATATTGATTTGTGGTGTCAAACTGAAAATATAAATATATATTATAAATGAATGTTCAGCTGTTTGTACGAGAATGCTTATTTTTTCTACTTATGATGGTTTCTGACTGACAATTATTTTGTTATTTACTTCTTTAATCACAATGAAAGCATACTTAACTTATAAACTAATTATAAGCTAGCCTATTAAATAATCATGACCTGTTTGTAAAAGTTATAATTCTGTTCTGTTATATTCAATATGGAAAAAATGTTGTTTATAAACGTACGCACACATATTTCTGTCACTATATATGGTGCTTACATGAACCCAGTTTGGATCTTGTTTAAAAATATAAAAAAGACAACACATACTTATGCTGTTTATACCGACAGGAATTATATTGGTATCCAACTGTGTCAGACACCATAAAACTGATAAGGGGTCTGATAAAACAGCTTGATGTATATATATCTAGATACCGCACAAAGGGCGATACTGTTTATTACTTTATCACTTGTATAACTGCATGATTTAAATTGTGACTGGGATCACATTAATTAGCACCAGATATTGTGATAACTTCAAATCGATAAGCTGTATATTTATCACAGTTTTTATTCACATACGAAGTTGTGAATTAAATTGACATCCGGCCTGTACTGTAATGTCTGTTTGAACTTGCTTTAATCATTTGAACAAAACATTTATAGTAATAATTTCGGTTATGATCTGATAAACGTTTTATTAAAACGTAAGTAGTAAAGAAGCGATTTGTTTGTGTTACGCTGAAAATATAAATTATTATCAGAAATTAACAACTGTTTTTACGTGAATGCTTATTTATTCCACTTATAGTTTTTGACAATTATTTTGTGACTTAATGATAATTATCACAATGAAAATATACTCACCTTATAAAGTTAATAATTAACCATATGTACTGTTTCATTGAATATGTTTCAGCTGTTACATTTGATATTATGTAAAACGTTGTTTATTGATGCATTCAAAACCATATATATTAATAAGAATGTATTTACAGCGGGAGAGGTATTGAGAGCTATACATTTGATTATAATATTATATCATCTTATCGATCGCGATCAGAATTAAGATATGCTTTTTTGGAAACATGTATTAATATGTATGTATACACGATGATGACCCCACCTAATATAAAACTTGGAGGCATATAGTTGTAATTTTTGTATAGTATATGATTAAAAATTGTATTATATATGGACATAAGACTGCATGGATTCACTTTTTGCTTAAGTGGAAACAATAGTTAAATCTCATGAACAAGTAAAAGTTTTGTCAAAATATTTATTCAATCATCACATTCAACAAGTTTTTGATAACATATAATATACATGTAAATTAATTATTTACCGAAAAGCGTGTACTTTTGATGTATATATACAAAAACATAAACATGCTGACAGACATTCTAACTTCAAATGCCCGTATATATTACTAATACGTACATAAAATATGGTTACAACGGACATATGGGTCAATATTTAATTGAAAGAAAATGGGATGCGTAATCTATTTAAATACAACATCCTTTCAGAGACTAACGGTTATTATATCAATGTCTATCAATCGTCGTAAACTACAAACAAGAAAATATGTCAAGCACATGTAATGATAAGAATATGACCCCATACGCTGCCATTTTGTTTTCCCATACAGCGGTGTACCGCTAGGGGGCGCTTAACTGGAAAGTCGCGAATTGAAAATAGTTTTTTTCCAATTCACAGACAAAAATTCCCAATTGAAACTAAAACGTCAAAAAAAATAAAAAAGTAACTAAATCTCTGAAAACAATTAAGAGATGATCTTTCACTGTAATAGGCATGCAATGATTGAAAGTTCCCATTATGGGCAGTGATTGTGTGTGTACATTTAGATATTGCAAAATTGGAGTCGCACATATTTTCCCAATTTTTAACGAAACACCGCAGAAATTCCCAATTCCAAGGGTATGGGTCATGTTCCCAAAATACTTGAAAAAAACCTGATCTATAATAATCTTTATCATAATAAACTTTAGAATATTGAAGGCCCAATAATGAGATTTGACTCGAGGGACCTTGAGATTAGAGTACTAGCTCAAATCTCACTGAAATATTTATCAGACCCATAACTATGTACGTATGTTTGCAGAGATTTTTTGGGGGCGATTTTATAGCCGAAATTTGGTCATTGTTCATTAACATCACTATTGGTAGTAGATCTATACCTTATTCTGCTACTGTTCTATGGGAGAATAAGTAAAAATATATAAGTTGAACTTTGCAAAAAATGTAGGTGTACAGTTTTTCCCAATTTTGATTAAAACACAAGGGTATGGGTCATATTCCCAAAATACCGGGAAAAAACCCTGAATGTTTGTTATAGATGTAAGTAAATAATTTGATCATTTGGATTATATTGATAAAGATATCTCTTGAAAAATAATAAATTTTACTATTTAAAAAGTGAACATTTAGACTATTAAAATTCACAGATTTGATACAATAACTTAGGAGGTCAGTCTCAAGTTAATTAACTTGGACCCTCTGAGATCAGTTTCAAGTTTTAAAAATAAACTGGGTCATGCAGTGGGAGATCCAACTCAGTTTTCATTTTCCATAGAGTCTGAGATCAAATTCAGATTTCATTTTCCTCCGAGTCTGAGAGGTCAAATTCAGATTCCGTAACCTCAGTATGTGGGAGAGCAATCTAATTTTTCATAACCCTCAGAGTATGGTTGGTCAATATCAGTTTCCTTGGATCCTGATAGATCAATCTCAAGTTTTATTACCTGAAATACCTGTGGGTTAAATAGGAGCACTGATATTTTAGTCAATGTTGCACTGTACATAACTGACACACAATTCAAAAGGATACAAACAATAAGGAAGAGTAAACAACTACAAAAGCAGCGGCAAATTAAAACCAAATTGTCGTTTTTTATATTAAATGATTTACTATCGTTTTAGGGAAATGTTACTGATGCCGGATGGCGGTCAAGTCCGGTTGGACTGGGCTTACAATAACAACAGTGAACAACATCCGGATCCCAAAACGCGCCCGACCATTGTTCTATTACCTGGCCTTACTGGTAGGTTTTAAGGTTTATTTTAAATTATGAAAAACAGAAATAATTTTCCGATAATTTTTTTTTGAGTTTTGCTTGGCATGCTTAATACTGCTATAAAGTTAGTTATTGATAACCCAGTTTAACTGGAAGTGTTGCATGTGCGACCACAGCCTTTGTTAGGGGCTGTATAACCCGGCACTCCAGGTTTGATTCCCGGTTGCGACATACACCCTTTCATAAAAATTTGACTACAATGTCAATTTTGACTGCCTCCGTGGTCGAGTGGTTACGGTTGCTGACTTCAAATTACTGTAAGAGGGTCATGGGTTTGAGTCTGGCTACCGACCATGTTTCTTTGTGTGAGAAAGTAGACAGTTGCTTATGGAGGATGAGTGTCTAGTACTGGTTCTTCCCAGGAACGATGATTAGATGAACTGTCTGCCTCATATAACTCTGTCTGTTAAAAAGGGGCGTAAAACTCAAATAAACAAATTTGTCAATTTTCATCCACATGAAGAAGTTGACGATTTCTGGTGAAAGGATTAGTTAGTGGTTGGTTAGAAAACAGTCCAGGAAAACTGGTTTTAGGTGAACTGGCCACCCGTATATAACTGAAAAATTGATAAAAAACATTGTTCAGCCTAAATAAAAGAGTGTTGCATGTGTGGACCATTACAGAAAATCCCATTTTTTTTAAAAACTCCCACATGAAATATAGTAATTTTGTTTTTATATGTTATAGGTACAAGTCAAGAAACATATGTATTAAATCTTGTTACGGAGGCGACTAAGTTGGGTTACCGGTAAGTACTGATCAATTTCGTAAAATAATGAATCACTTTAAATACCGTAAGATCCCTTTAGTGAACTCGGAAATAGTTATGTTTGTTTGTTTTCAGTGTGTTCAACGCCTTTCAACAACTCTGTTTTAATAATATAGGAAACTTTTACCTACAAAGAACCCTGCGTTGTAAAAAGAATATCTTGGTAGAGGAAAAAAGATACTAAAATAAAATTATATCTTATATCTATTTACATATAGTACACTTTAACTTTAGAAATACTTTGCATTTTATACTAACTCACTGTGTTTTCTGTCCCAATATCTCAAATGTTCATATTTATTTTTCTTAAATTTTATAGGGTTGTCGTCTTCAATAACAGAGGCAATGGGTCAAAATTGTTGGTAAGTGTTTACTCGATCGTCATTATCAAAGTTTGAAAGCTTTTAGTATCATTTAAAGAATATGCGGTCAACCCTGTGAACATAGGCCACCCTATGGAAGACATTATGTGACCTTTATAGACAGGTGACCTTTGTTCAGGGGTCATTTTGTTCTTCATAATCGATGATGGTTTTTAACTGAATGGCCTTTATCTGCAAGGCGACCCTTATTTGGAGGTGTCTGTTAACTTATGTTTGACTGTATTTATAAATGAGTATTTAAAATCATGGCTCACCATAAATGCTTTACCGGTAATAATTATTAATGTTTTAATCCATTGAATCAATCCATACATTATTCAGACATTAACTTAATAAATAAAAACTAATCTGGATCACCGAATACTGCCTTTTTAATGCTTGCATTTTGTTTAATGCCCCTTCCCATGTTTATTTGATAAAAATGCTAATTACATGCCAAAGAAGTTGCAGTGCTTAAATAACTGAACATCTAAAGTCTGTTTTGAGAACACAAATGATATGACTTGTGTTTTATACTAGTGAAAAAAAATTAAATCCTGACCTCTAATAAATGCACCCCTTTTGTAGAATTGTAGCCCCTTGGGCACTTATTTGGGAGTATATGTTATATATATATATATGTACATGTATCACAAATATGTCATTAATCCCCTTCATATGAAATTCATGAAAACATGAATTTTTCTTGAACATTTCTTGCATAGTTCATGAACAGTTCATGAAGTATAAATAAGTATTTGACATTACATGTAGGTGTTTTTAAAGCCCAGTTAATCCTGATTTAACCTACTGTTAATAACATACTTGTCTGAACTGATGTGATTTCTTGGCACAAATTATTGATACAAACATGCAGTAAAACCTTGATTATCTGAAGTCTGAAATATTATTTCAGATCATTCATGGTTTCAGGTAGCAAGATTTGAATAATTGAGTTAATTCTACATTAAAATATATAGTAGGATATTGGGACCGAAAATTAATTTCCGATAACACCAGGTTTTTGGATAAGCCAAGTTTGGATGGTCAAGGTTTTACTGCATTTGGTTACACAAAACCTCTTAATTTTGACTGACTATGTATACAATCTATGTATTTCTCCTTTTAGGAGAGCATTGACTATGTCAGTCTGCTACTAAGTATTGAATTTCCCTTTTCTACATTCAATTTGCTAATAAACCATCCATCTAATAAATATTTCAGACTGCTCGTACTTATTGTGCAGCCAACACTGAGGATTTGATGATTGTTGTAAGTCACGTAAAAGATCGTTTCCCAGAATCTCCAATTATTGGTACAGGAGTCTCCCTTGGAGGGTAAGTACTTTAGTTCGGTAAATTAGAAGAATTTGAGCTTGAAAGTTCTAAATAGTTTATGCAGAAGATGCTTTTTGTCATTTTTTGTCAATTTCATTGACCCAGTTTTGAATCTTCGGCCTGTAAGCAGATTTCTGAGCAATTGCTCTGTCGTACATATATATTTGAAAGTCATTGATATGTATTTATTTATTATTCATTTATTTATTATCTATTCATGATACAGTTACCTGTGATATGTAGCTGCCTTTTTAGCTCACCCGAGCATGTATAGTTCAAAGCTGAGCTGTTCTGATCAGTCAATGTCTGGTGTCTATCCACACTTGGGCGTTGTTACCGCCCTAGAGATTACAGTTTTGATTGGGTCTTCATCAATTTTTTTTCTTCAAATATCTTGATTCAAACATGGGTCATTTTGGGGCAAAGATTTAGTGAAAATGTCAAATGAAACCTTGTGAACATTCTCTAAAGGTCATAGTTTTGATAGGATCTTCATCACACCTTGTCAGAATGTTTGTCATAATGATACAGATTTATTGGGCAACTTCAAACATGTGTCATTTGGGTTAAAAAACTAGGTCACCAGGTTGTGTGTCCCTTTAAAGTAAATATAGAGATGTGTCCCTTTAAAGTAAATTTAGAGATATGTCCCTTGAATGTCAGTTTAGGGTTGTTTCCCTTTAACTACTATTTTATTCTTTATTTCAGGATGATATTATTCAGTTATCTGGCCAGGTTGGGTAAGGATTGTGGAATGCTAGCGGGAATGTGTGTATCAATGGCATGGAATGTGTTCGAATCTGTCGGATCCCTCGAGAAGCCGGGTCTAAATAAACATGTTTTAAATAGAGTCCTAGCGAAGGGTCTTGTAGAAAATTTTAAAGAGTATGTATATTTATGTACTACAGAGGATATCTCAATAAATAAACATGTGTTATGTAGGGCCCTATCTAAGGGCCTTGTTGTAAATGGAATTTTTTGTTTTTAATTGTAAATGTGATCATGTGAGACTGTTGAAAATCAGCTGTATATGGTCAAATACATACAAAAGACTTCAGTTTTGTGAAAATCTTAGGTCTTCGTTTGTATAATATGTCTTAAGATTTTTTTTCATATAAATATTTTAAGTTCTTTCTTTAGGGTTTTCAAAAAACTTGTTTTAGATGTGTTTTGTTTGTGCTCCCAATCTGTCAAATTTACTTCACAATGTTTTCCTATTGATGATGTGTTTTTTTTTTCTTCCAGAAATATGCATCTTTTTGAAAATCATATTGATGATGTACATCATGTGCTAAAAGTAAGTAGTCCAAATCATGCTGACTTATGATTGGTCAATATTTAGAATATTATTTAGTAAACAACCAATCAGAGATTTGTTTGCAATTGCACAATATAATATCAAACCTTGACTAGTATGTCTATTGTTTGATTTAAAAGGTTTCTTCAGCCTTGAAAAAAATTGTCATATCTAAGGTTATTCAGGGATATGATGTTATGCAGTATCTCTGGATTACTAGACAAAAAATAGGCTGTCAGTTTGAAAAACAACCTCCTTCTTAATATCTTCATGTAACATTCATCCCCAAATATTTTCTACTGATTTTCTGTAACAGCATTAGGTTAATGTTATTGTAGGTTAGAATATTGAGATATGTTTGATCAGATTCCAAGTTAAGGATAACATACGCTAATACAAACTTGTAGTTACTATGAATAAAAGTTAAAGATATCAGATCCTTATAGATTATGACACTCAAATATAATTGAAAAAATCTTTACATTTAACCTTACAAAATTTCGGACCTGTTATGTTTTACTTAATATAATAAAGGGAGGTAATCTTACTAATGAGTACTCTCCCTTTTCTATGATTATTTAGTGTTTTTAATTTCATGTTTACAAATTTCAGCAATACACAATTTAGAAAAAAGTTTGTGGTGACTGATTTATAAAATATTTATTCTACCTACTCAATGAAAATAAACAAGATTTAAAATGAACATGTAGTTAGATATGATTGCTTGTATTAGAGTCTGTAATCAAGTACATGCATTTCATTTTAGAGTACAACGATCCGTGAATTTGACGATAGGTTTACGGCTCCAATGTTCGGTTATTCAACGTGGCAGGATTACTACACTGATGCTTGTATACATGATAAAGTGCATGCTCTAGAAGTTCCGGTCCTTTGCTTGAATGCCGCCGATGATCCGTTCTCTCCTTATCATGGTAAGAATTTTCAACGCTGCCTTAAGTTTATTTTAGACCTGAATTTTTAAGCTGTAGAAAATGTATCTTTCAGGAAACCATACGTTCTGCCAACTTTGTACTTTATTTTAGACCAAGAGCTTCATGCTTGTGAAATTTAACTTTCGAGAAATTGTACAATCAGCCAATACAGTACTTTATTTTGGGCCATGTGTCTTACGCTTGTGAAAATTTAACTTTTGTGGGACCGTACAACACTGATCTTTATTTTGTGTGTGTATACATAACTGCATAAGTACCTAATAAGCTCTTTTAGGCAAACATTCTTTGAAGGATTTCTAGCTTTCAGTTCACAGCCTATTTTTTTATTGAATTAATTATTTTCTGTATAAGGATTTATCAAAAACATACAGACATATGCTTGTTATATTAGTCTTGTAAATAAACCCATGTGACATTTCAGCAATACCCGTCGGAGAGGCTGAACAAAATGACAATATAGCTATTCTTGTGACATCTCATGGTGGCCATATTGGATTCATGGATGGTATATTGCCACGGAAACCTGGATATATGTATAGATTGTTCTCACAGTATATAGATGGTGTTTTCAAACATGGACCCAAGATGAAAATAGAGTAGAATTACTAGATATTCTTTTCAATCACTATTACATTTATCAGACCTATTTATCTGCACATTTTTGTGTGAAATACTTCTGTGTTGTCTAGTACTTATAAAGTTTATATTGACACACACTGTTCAACGATATTGAAAAAAAAGTTTGATAAATTGTATTTGTTGATCAAGAGCACTGTCAGACTGGGCGTAGGCATTATTATCTGTTGAAAATTCACAGGTACTATAGTTGGCTGTCATGATTTGGGGTCACAAAATCCCTTGTATATTCCAAAATAAGATGTCATTATGAGCATGTGAATTAAGACCATTAAAGGTGGAGAGATGAGTTGTGTTACCTAACTCTTATGATGTCCCCCATGGCATCACAGCCTATAATCATCTGGCGTATTGTTTTGATACCACAGCGCCCACTAGTTCAAACTTAAGTTGTATTTTTTTAGAAAAAATTATATGTTTCGAGTTTTCATGTAGCCCATGTTCCAGCCAATAAATTTCAGAATTAGCAGTACCAAAATTAGTATTATTAATGCCGTTGTTTGTCCATAGACCCTGCAGAGAAATTAAAAAAATAAAATAATGAAAAGTCTGTCTACATCAAATTTCTTTGCGCATTTAAACAGTTTGATGAAAAATATGAATTACCTTCAAAATCGTGGGTTCCGCCATTGTTCTCGACCCTGTGGTATCAAAACAACATACCACATGATTATAGGCCGTGACGGCATATTCATTTGTTTTTCATAACATTAATTATATAGATATTACTGTATATTTGCTCGGTTGCACTCAAATGGGTAAAAAAGGAACAGCACACCATGTTTTATTGTAGAGTAATGTAATGTATATAGCTTATTATCCTATGTATAACATAGGTTATTTCCATTTTGATTTTTTTATTTGATGAATTTGAAATTTTTCTTCAAAAAGAATGTATTGTTGACAACTACATTTGTGTATTACATGAACAAGCACTATATACTCATACACTGGTTGGTCATCATTACATGTTCTATGCACTAAACCACTGTCAGCTTATATAAAACAAATATTATTTCCATTGGACTATCCTTCAAAATGTTCATTTGCAGTTACGTGACCCACTTTTAACACTGAAAGTAGGAAGTTTTTGTGATAAAAAAATTGGGTGAGACAAATTTTTAATGAAAGTCTTACAAACCAACAATTTGTAAAGGATGGCCTAGTGGTCCTTAATTTCATATTTATCATCATTTTTTTACTAACTTAGTTTAAATCACTTCTGTGGGCACAATGTTTTGATATACATGTGTTATTGTCGTTAACTTGTTATGATTATGCTATAAGGGATTGATTAATATCTCCAAAATTTACAAAAAGGGAGGTCATTTTCATATTTGTATTTAAATTTTTAGTCTTTTTTTGCCAAAAACATTTTGTATGTATTGTAAAAGTCCCGTATGTTATTGATTTATTTGTAAATGAACTACTATAATATATTTCCATTTTTTAACTATTTGTATTGGCCTGTAGGGCATAATATATTATCCACCAACCACCAAAAATGATATATACAGTACAACCAGTACAAAGCAACACCCTTTGGGAGTAGAAAAATATTTTGTTGTTCAATGGTTGTTGCCAAAGAGGTTAAATTGATGCATGTAGTTTAATCGTACAATAAGGAAGGTCATATTGTTGTTGAAGGAAGGTTGTTGCTCAAGAGAGAGCTGCTTTGGAGAGGTTGTACTGTATATTTTTATCCTGTGGTTAATTTCTTATTACTTTGTTTCTCTTCCCGCCAAAATATTGCCCAGTTTTAACCTTGTAACCTCGCTAGTCTATGAGCTTAAATATATGTTTTGTTATTGATTAATTTTGTGCGATGTATCTTGATCACTGTGAATTGTATCTTAAGTTTTCAATTCAATCTCTAAATGAACAGCCTATCATTAGGATGAATAGTCAATTCAATGAAGTTTTAAGGTTACATTACATCCCCAGTACTGCTACTTTTCTGATGTATCTGTTCTATGCTACTCGAACGATGTTAATAGTACAAAAATGGTACTGCCCGATATCATTATTTATCCAGTCAATTCCGTCAAAATAGACAAGATAACAGGGTGCCGAATAAACTTTGCTTTAGTAGGTCACCTGACCATGTGACTTGTGATAAACCGTCACCTGACCACGTGATCTGATGGACTATTTCTTATAACAGAGTTGCAGGTTGAAATTTAGTGCAATGGGGTGCGGTTTTCTTTTACCGAAATGAATTGAGGTTGATCGATAAATGTTCTACGACTTACCTGCGTCTACATATTGTTTTCAAGATGTCCGACGTCGTTGTTTATTGTGACGTCAGTGAACGAACGTGACATTACGCGCAGATTAATGAGAAAGTAACTAAATAGTCCTGAGTGTTTTCCCTTATTTAAGCAAATTCAGTGACTGGATAAATAGAATGATAGGTTAGTGACGAGTAAAAGTTTATCCGGCTCGGCTGCAGAAATTATCGGATTCGCTATTATTCTCTATTCCTTTGATAGCTCAATGTGACAGACACAGTACTTCAATTTATTTAACAAACTTTTTATTAATGTCATTGTTGCCCTTGTTGAAAAATAGATAAATATTTATACTTAAGGGCAATAGAACTTGAAGGAATTGTTTTTGAAAAATCTCATGGTAAATCATTTTTTGATAGAATTATCTTCAAAATGTTGTACCTCTGTGCCAGAAAATTTTGCAGTTTGGATTAATACCTAATTGTAACATTAGTGCACATTTACTACATGATATATTTAGTTTCATTCATTATTCAATTTCAAGATACATTTTGCTATTATTTCTTATTCAAGAAAATAAAGAAGAAATTTGACACAGGTGAAAAAGGAACTACACAGAATTTGTTAAGTGTCAATTTATTAAGATTCTTTATTGTTGATTGTCTTCTTTGTTATTATTATATTTCCAGTCAAACCTGTGTTAGTGGCCATCATGGAATAAATGCCATCTGGTGAATGCAGGCCATTCTTTTAAAATTGTTTTTGATTATATAGAACAAAAGGACCTCAGACTAAAGACAACTTGTCAATTGCCTTTCCAAAAAGAGGCCCTTGGTCACAGGTTTGGCTCATGTATTTACTTGCAACAGTGTCTCAAGTTTGGAACAAAGATTTCCATACAAAAGATGAATATCTGGACTTATTTACCCAATTAACTGTAGAATAATTCTTCAGAAATGTTATCAAAAGTGACATTTTCTATATAATTATTTTTCTTTAACCATTGTTGAATGACTGATTTTTAGCTTTTAAGATCGATGAATGTCCAGCGTCCGGTGTTTGTCCACAATTAGTTTGTTTACACTCTAGCATCGACAGCTCTTAACAAATCGTGATCAAACTTGCTCACAATGTATATGGCCACAATGTCTCGGCAAAGTTCGATTATGGGCAAAATCGGACTATAACTTCTAGAGTTATGGGCCCTTGACTTAGAAAATTTGCTATATTTTAGCATGGTTACACACTAGCGCCTTCATTTATTCACCGATCCTAATCATATTTAGAATGAAAGTGTATGACCTTACGGTTTTGGACAAGATCAGTTATGGGTGGAATCTGACCACACCTTCAAGAGTTATGAGCCCTTGGATTAGAAAATTTACTGCGTTTTAGCTTGTTTAACAGTATTATACCTTCATTGTTGGTTTTGATATCAAAATCTTAGTTAAAATGGGTTATATGAGATGGAAACTATATCATCTGGTCATTAATTATAGTGCCTTTGTTCTCAGGTGAGCGATCCTAGCCCTCATTATTACCGCTTATTTGTCAATTAATATGATAAGGGAATGTACCAAGCCTTTGTCTGCATAAGTGTAAGCATTTCCAATTTCAGACAAAATGATGAAACTTACTCAATTTGGTCAGTACCAGTATCTTCCCAAAAAAATGATAAAAAATTCCAGGTGTGCTTTCTCTGCAGTTGATCAAATTTGTAACTTCCCTGTATGATTGATACACAGAAGGACCGGGTTATGATAATTTCTTAAGGAATTCAGTAATCACTTCATTATGTCCATATTCACTCAAAAGATAAATGGTCAAGTATGGCTTGTCCTCGGAAAGCAGACTCTTGACTGTCCAATTTTTCACAATATCTGAGTTCACTAAAACTACATCATAGGGCTGTAAAATGACCATAAAGATATGATAGATGGCCCAAAAAACTTTCCATTTTTTCGAAACATACTTTCTATTCTTTGGATGTTTGAGGGAATTTTCAGGGAATTTTTTTTTTTTTTTGGGGGACGACTGTTTTTTTGGCCTTACAACTTTCTTATTATAGGTACTAAACTCTAGCTATATATTTTTTATCTTAAGTTATGTCATTTTAAAGATATAATGATTTAATGCCTATTTATTTAGATAAGTTTTGATACCATTTTGTTAAGTTTTTTATTTAGATTTTGTATTACGTGTTATATTATTGATCAAAATAAACTATAGCACATTGTATTAGCTCTGTTTTATTTATCAAAGCTGTACAACTTCTTTATATGAGACGATACGCACGTCATAAATACAACGACCGTTTTGAATGCGGTGACTCTTTGTGCAAATCTTAGGACTAATGTTTGCTTTTGCATCAATCTCTGAGTCAGATAGGGAGTCTGAATCAAACATATTCTTTTTAGAATATCAAATCTTTTTACTTCAAAAACTCAGAATTTATGATGATAAATTTATTTAAAACACTTTGATCGTAGAAACTTTACATAAAAATATGCACTCAAGAAAAATATGCATTATAAGATTGCTGGTGACTGGAATTGAACTCGGATTTTATTCAATACGACATCTTAAGCCAAGGCGCTCTATCTATTGCGCCAGCATTACAGTCATTATTGTGCTATTAAGGGGACTCAATCCGGGCTCTGAAATTATCTAAAGCGTGTGGGGCATGGTAAGAATTAAAAAGTAAGAATTGGCTTACATTTCAGTAAAAGATATGAATGTAATTTAAAGTTATATTTGCACTGAAAGGAATGTTGACAAGAATGGAGAAAAAGAGATCAAATGTAAAAGCTAATGTGTATATAAGAATAAATGTTCGCGTACATGCAAACACAAAAATAAATTCATATTTCAAAAAAGTAATGCGCACTACACAATGTTAGAACATTTATTAACGTTGCACGAGTGAACTTTATTTGAAATAATGAGAATTACCATCGCTAACTTCATTTTATTACACTCACTATCGGGTCAAAACACGTTTCAATGACCCCTAAAATACTGGTATAGACCTACTGTGAACAGAAGCTAGTAAGATAAATATTGTATAAACTCATACTTGTTCATACATGGATCATAGTCTGCTGTCATGTGAGGAAACAATCAAACTAGCCCGAGTGAGAGAGTTTGGTTACAAAGCTACTACATTGTACAAGTTATTTCATATATTTGTTAATTTCTAACATGCCATCTTTCATTAAGATAACAAAAATAAATAGAGTATTTTCTACATTTATTTAATCAACATCATGGTGATCATGTACATCTTATAATCTTAATCAAGTGACTGGGCTTCAGATTAGTATACCAAATCCAGACACCCCTTCCATGTAATAGAAATAATTTCAAAGTAAAATTTAAGGTTTAATACTAAGGATAGATTAATGTTGCTCTCTATCTTTAAAAAAAACAAGTGCTTAATTGTTTAATTATGGGGCAAAATATAAGAGTAGAAAAATGATATACATGAGTCTTAATGTAGCTCTTAATATAGCACTTCTAAATTTAATTATTCACACAATTAATCACACTCATACATAAACAAATACAAAATTACTAATGCTAACAAATTAAAAATACACTGTATATATCTTCCAAAAGTCTTAACCAAAAACTTAAAAACACTATAAAAGTTCATTTTGGTCATTCATGTAATTGTTTATAGTAGATTAATAATATTTTTCGCTTCTTTTTCCTCTATCCCTTGTCACTGTTGGTACATACTACATAGGCACTGTCTCAACACCACCTTAACATCAGCTTCCTAAACACTTTGAATTGTCCTTTGTACAGCTTCAGCTACAATATAATTAATTAATAAATTGATAACACAGTATTTAAAAACATACAATAAGCACAATTCATTTCCTTTAACTAATGCAATTAGCCAAATAGTTTCCTATTTCATGTACATAATTAGGTCCAAATTAAATCATACTGCTGTAATAGGAGGAAAATAATGTACCCAATGCGAGGACTCAAACCCACCACCTTCTGCTTGCAAGTCAGATGCTCTACCGACTGAGCTAATCGAGCTGGTGAATATCCCATCCAATTCAAAAATACAATGTATAGGCTAGTATCACACCGCCACATTCCTCCTTCCTTTTTATTCAAAATTATTAATATAAATTAATTGCGACAAACACAGGTTCTCTCGACTAAACCAGCCTTTGCTTCACCCTAGCTCTAGGATTTCGAGGCTAGTCTCATACTAACAGCATAAAATGTAATAGGAAGAGGAAAATAATGTACCCGATGCATGGATCGAACCCGCGAACTCTTGCTTGCGAGTCAGATGCTCTACCAACTAAGCTGATCGGGCTGGTGAATATCCCAGCCAATTTACAAATTACAATATATCACACCGCAACTAAGAGTAATCAAGCTTAAAATCTTGAATATCTAATTGTTGTATACAAGATATATTTATATATATAATATATATATGATAATAATTACATTTGTGACTTACAATGACACTTCTGGCAAAAAACTGTACTGTGCTTTCATCGATTATGAAAAGGCCTTTGATACGGTAATTCATGACGCACTGTGGATTAAATTAATTGAATCAGGTCTTAGTTGTAAAGCGGTAAATATGATTAAATCAATATATCGAAATGTTTAATCATGTGTTAAAGACGCATCAAGTATGTCTTACTCTGACTTTTTCGATGTTTCTCTTGGCCTTAAACAGGGTGAACCTCTGTCTCCATTACTATTCATTCTATTTATAACTGATATTAAAACTACATTGTATATTAAATCTGAACAGGGATGCTCTGAATGAAATGTCCGATGACGATATTGACATGTTGTCTTTTTATATGTTACTTTTTGCTGATGATATAGCTCTATTTACTACCGATCCTCATAGTCTTCAATTACAATTAGATAATATATACATGATCAAGCACTTAAAGCTTACAATCATTTATTTTATATTTTTAATAGGGTGAGCCTTGATATAAAGATGAAAGTATCCTTGTTTGATTCTTTAATTGTACCTATTCTACTATATGGATGTGAAATATGGATAGATAAATTGCTTGTTAAATTCTGTAAACGAATATTAGGTGTACGAATTCAAACATCAAATGTTGCCGTTTTGGGTGAATTAGGCAGGTATCCATTAAGGGTCATACGTAAAGAAAGGTGTTTAAAATACTGGATAAGAATTACGTCCAATCCTGATTCTCTAATCTATAGATCTTTTACAGATCAACTATGTAGTATAAATGCGATGATATCCGGATGTTGGGTTCATAAAATTCAGTCAACACTTAATAGTTTAGGTTTTGGATATCTTTTTACAGACTTTCATTTTCACTACAATTTTATGCCATTGTTTAAACAACGTTTAAGGGATCAATATATCCAGGAATGGAATGACATTTTAACCAACCAAAATAAAATGCATTATTACAGAAAATTTAAAAAGGAATACAAGTATGAACCCTATCTAGATCTGGTTAAAATTGATAAATATAGAAAGGAACTAACCCGATTCAGATTAAGTTCTCATAATCTAGAGATAGAATCAGGAAGATACAACAATATACTAAGAGAAAATCGCATTTGTAAATTATGTTCTATGAACCAAGTTGAATCCGAATATCACTTTTTATGTGTTGTAATGCTTTTAACAACTTAAGAACAAAATGTATCAAAAATACATCTTGGCCTTCCATTAACAAATTTATTACGTCACTGTCTAAACAGTCAAACACAATTAATATGTAACAATATTGCAAAATTCATTTTTCTTGCTACGAAATTAAGATTAGAGAAATTAGAATTACTTAATGCTGCTTAGTTAATCATGGATATTGTTTACACTGCTTCTTTATTATAATTTGTGTTAAATGTTTCTTGATTAAATGTTACTTAATTCTATTTGGGGGGGGGGGGGGGGGGGTAATATTATATTCTTTCAAATATGTGTGTTGCATTGATTTTGTATATTTTAATTTTCAAAAATGCGAATGTATGTATATTGTATTAATTGAGAAGTATGTATGTAATTATTATGTTTTTTTCTAAGTATACTATTTGTTTAAAAAAAACTGTTGTCTTGACCATCTTGACATGTATATAAATTGTAAATGGTCAGAGGCATTATATGCCGATAGTACCAATAAACTTTAAAAACTGTAACTTACAATGAATGTTACTAGTATATTGCCAACTTGCAACATAACCATTGTATATTCCGACACACTCTCTGGGGACTAACTACTAAATACATGTGTATGCCATGCTGTGTCTTTGGTATCCTTCCCTGATAGTTGACCTGTAAAATATAAAATCAAATTCAAAAACAACATATTCATTGTATTTCAAACATGTACCTTATAACAATCTATGGTATCTAGTCATACTAAAAAAATAACAACATTAACAGAACAATGACATGATTTATACTTGTATACTCCTATTAGAGTCTATAGGTAGATCTTATTTCCATCAATATATTTCAAAATATTATTTATAATTAGAACTTTTTAGAATAATTATTAATGCGTTCATTATTTATACAGAATAAATTAATATGAGCAGTTGAAAGTTCAATATGTCTAATTGATATAAATTTACCGTACAAGCCCCACATACCTGTCATTTAATAAAAGTTGTAATTCCTTGAATCCTCTTAAGTGCATAATTTTCTCCCATCAATAATATATTATTTAGCAACTTAGTGCACTTTCTGTACTTTAAAAAACAATTCTGCTTCATCTGTTTTATACTGTAGTCGTAAAAATCTGCTGGTCTGGAGCTAAAACAAGAGACAACTGGAAATATGAGTAATTTTACACAAAGATTTACAAATAATTATGAATTTGATTAGACTGAATTTAATTAAATTAGACTGAGTACAAACTGGTCATTGGTCTTTGGTGTAAATAAACCATTATGGTAAAACAATGAAATCAAATGAATAACATAAAATTCCTTGAATCTTGAATGTAGATATTCTGCATAAACATGAAATTAGTAACATGAGCAATTTTCTTTTGTTATAGACAGTCGCGAAAACATATGACAATAAAGCAACAAGCTAAAATAAGTTCCCAAAATAATTACTTTACTGTCAATATCCACCCACTGTTGTTGATGTATGCCTTTTAAAGTAATTTTCCAAACTCACTGACATGTTTCTTGCAACGAAAACTTCTAGTAATTAAATCTATCCGACCTACTGCTGACACTAGTTCAAGAAATTCAAATATGGCGGTCAGCACTAAATGACTAATGCAGGCGGTTGACCTAGATACTTAATAAATCTTGTTACAAGTTATCTAAGATAAGTCAAGATAATATATTTCAAAATATAAATGAATACTTACATTATAATGCAAAATTAACGTTTTGCTTCTTCACTTCTTTCATTTTCCTCATTGATTATGTAAAAACAGTTAACTCATTAATGACAAAATACAGTCGTCTACATATATCGGCCCTACGTCAATCCGACATCTACTAGACATTGAGATTTGAACGAATGTAAAGAGTCAGATTCATCGTGTTTATCATTTATATTTTACATATTCATGTCTACAGAATAGGTTAGAACTTAAATAAGTTAACAAAGTGTAATACACACTTTTTATAAAATCCACCTACGTCGGCCCTATGTCGGATTGACGTTGGCAAATATTGTCGATATTCCGCTCTTTAGCCACCGTCGGGCCGACGTAGTGATGCTGGCTGGGCATTCTGCTGGATATTTGCTTATCTTGTGATGGCAAATGTATCTTTTCACAGTATTTATAAGTGGAATTTTGACTACTGCTCCGCCCATGATCAAGTCAAAATAATGGAGTTATCGACAGACACAGAAAAGTATTGTAAAGTTCATAATCCATGAAATTAACCGATTAGTATCCGTATTCTTCATAGATATGGATAAATAATGAGTTCGACGTAGCATCCATTTTCGTTTTGTTTTAATTTAAGAAAATTTCTTAAAGTTAAGACACCTCGTACCTAATTTTTCTAAGATTTTTATCACTCTTAGACAACAGTTAAGACAAATCTTACAATGTTAGCAAAACTTGACGAAAACTAAGATAATTTCGGTATTCTTAGATAAGTTTTCTTAGTTGGTTTGTGTATACGGGCCGTATTTTTTAAAACGCATCACTGCTGTACAATAGCTAATGCCTCGGTCACACACACACATTGCGGATACGGCGGATTACTGCGGATAAAAACCGCAGCCGTCCGCAGAAATTGTGGGCGGGGCCTATTTTCCTGATGTATCTACGGATAACAATTACGTATAGATACCCATGAATACGGATGATTGCGTATATAGCCTATCTCATCCGGTTATTGCGCAATAGCGACTAACCGCCATTTGTACAAACATAGAAATGCCTGCAAAAAAAAACAACAGAAAAGGCAGCCTCCCAAGAAGGCATCCTCTCCTACATCTGACCAGGGTGAAGCCATACCAAAAGGCGGGGAACATGAAGGGCTCGCGATCAAAGAGGCGGCGTCAGGGTAAGTTTTATTATGCTATCCTCATGTTGATGTTGCTTTTTATGCTCAATGCTTTATTATTCTCCTAAGTTATGGATAGAAGGTGTGGTAGCACATTTATGTATGTGCAAATAAAATATATTACCTATTTAAATTGTGAAACATAACATTGTTCGTTTTATTTAAGCTGTTTGTTTAAATTGTTTTCTTGCATGCACGGGCGCAGAGGGGTCGGGTTCTTCTGTTATTTTGCCAAGGAAGGGTCAGAGGGGAGGGTCCTATTTCAATCTTATACATTATTTCGCCCCAAACAGTGATTGGAACCCCTGGAATATTGCCAGGGGACCTATTTCACCACCCTTACACAATATGTTGTGCAAGATACTGGACCAATGTAGACAAATTGCAGGTAAAACGTGCTTTTTATCTCTGTCAACATTATGGGGCTGATGTTGTTTACTAAAATAAGACAAAGTTGACATTTTCGCCATTGTATTGGCTAGTTATAAAGGGTGATTTTTATTTCTTACAGACACAGGAACTGATTTGAGTGTGGAGCAGGGACCTGCGACTACCATGCAGCCCCCAGCGACTACCATGCAGCCCCCTGCGACAACCATGCAGCCCCCTGCGACTACCATGCAGCCCCCTGCGACTACCATACATCCCCCTGCGACTACCATGCAGCCCCCTGCGACTACCCTGCAGCCCCCTGCGACTACCCTGCAGCCCCCTGCGACTCCCATACAGCCCCCTGAGACTACCATACAGCCCCCTGAGACTACCATTCCGCTGCTCAAGATGGCCTCAATCCACGTAGCACAATGGCACCTTTTTTTCACTCAGAAGTGTGTAAGCAGCCCACAATCGGATGTGTCAAATGATGAAAGTGGATATGACGTGGAGATGTGGGACTCGCCAAATTAACAGAAGTTATGACACATTACTTGTTTTGAAATGATGAATAAAGGTTAATATGTTTTTCTCAATACTTTCATTTAATGTGTTCTTCTTTTGTATGGATGATTATATATTTCCATATGAGGTCGTCTTTCGTTTATAAACTCATAATATAAAGTCATGCAATGAAGAAGAGAACATATGCATGAGCATCGCATTTTATCAATTTCCATCATAATGTTTCATGAATTCAATAATCCATTCGATTCATATAAAATAATCTTTAAGTTACATCATAGGAGCTCGAAGTCAGGAATTGTTTTTTTTGGCAATTTTGCCCTTTTCACATGTAATATTACCCAAACTTTAATAACTCGGTCGTATTTTGTGCAAATATTGACTTTTGTAAATTACTTGAAAACGGGTCGGGTAATCTGAAATATTACATGTGAAAAGGGCAAAATTGCCAAAAAAACAAAACAATTCCTGACTTCGAGCTCCTATGCCCTGGGGCACCGACTTGGACCCACAGGAACCTGTAGTTTCCATCCACGAGGGCTAGGAGCACAATGGAGTGGTACCTCTTGTAGTTGTAGAACTGTGACCCTCCGTGAGCAGGACACTGGATACGTATGTGTTTGCCGTCCAAGGCACCTAGCACATGATGAAAGTTCCATCGGCTGGAGTAGCATATTGCGACTCCCTTCCAATCTTCGGCTGTCGTCGGGTTGGTAACCACCTCGTTGCCGTATTCGTCCCAAATGGCCTTGCAGACATCCCTTACTAAAATTGAGATGGTGTTATGTGGCACATAGAACAGGTACATCAACGACTTGTAGTTATCCCACGTAGCCATGTGCCTGAGTGTAATGGCCAGCTTCAGTCCAACATCAAGCGAGTCCCTGTACTTACGTAGTCTTGGCGTTAGACGTTCCACCACGTCTCGGAATTGCTTAGGAGTGAGTCTGGTGAAATTGCGGAACGCCACCACATCCCCGTTCCTCAATAGCACCATGAGGTTGCGATACGCTCCATGTTCCGGCCTGAGTGTAATCCAACGGCGAACCCACCATCGCCTCTCCCGTCGACGGCAGGCCATCCAGAAGCGCAAGTGTTGTGCATAAATGAGAATGAGGTTCATGTTTGACTGGCTGAGTCTCAGGAGGAGCCGTCTCTGTTCATTACCCAAGGTTGAGAAGCTAGATACTTTCCGGGAATATTCTGGTAATGTCAGCGTATAGGTAAATAAAACTACCCACAATTCTATTTTCGTATTTTGCCGCCTTTTTGAATTTATTGAAACGCAGGAGTCCATAACAATCCGGATGTATGATTTTATGTCAGTATTGAAACGCAAGCTGTTCATATCAAAACGTTTATAAAGTTAACAGTCCGTAGCAATACGCTGAACTAAATCCGTAATTGAACGTAACGGTCCGCAGCGTTGGGTGTACTGTGGATTGATACATTTAGATACGGGTTAGATACGGATACATACCTACAGTTACGGACCATTACGGTTTTTTCGTCCGCAACAGACTTTTGAGAATTTTCAAAAGTTGGGCGCGGATCAGGCGGTCATTGCGGATACGGTACGGACAGTAACGGATGCGACACGGACCATTACGGAAAGGACGGATAGATACGGATGGGCTTATTTTGGCTATCCGCAGAATCCGTATATGATAGTGTGACCGGGGCATAACGATATCCGTTTACTTCGTGCAAATTGCTTTTCAAATGATTAAGATTGAAATACGTGTAGTCGTATACACTGACCAGTGCCCGTATTCACAAACGTTCTTAGTTTTCCGATTTGAGAATTTTCTTTATCTTAAATTTTGACTAAGACATAAGAAATGTCTTAGTCTTCATCTTAGATTTATTCTAAGCGTAAACTAAGACAGAATTATTCTTAGTTTGAAAAGAAATCTTAGTTTTGAAAATTTACCGTTGTCAGGGTTTTTTCCATGGAATTCCCATACGTCATAACTTACGATTGGCGATTAGTTTAATCTGTTATACACTTTCTCAATTTTACGGATACGATTGGTATTCTTTCAGCCACAGATGACACAAATATAATTGTTGGTAATGTTTGCAAGAATACAAACAGGTTCCTTACGAACAGTGTCACTAATATATCAATTCAAATTAATATCTTTGATATTTTGTAATTTTATGAAGTATGCAGTAATTCGGTAAAGTTCCAACAACAGTAGTATCAAAAATAAAAAAAGTACCATTAGGGCATCAGAACCCAAGTATCATTGATCACTCATGTTTTTAATCGATTCTTACCATGAAATATGTATACATGTATGTATTTTGTTTACTGTCTGATATATTTCTGCATGTCATATCATTACTCACAGTTGGGAGATTTTATAACAACAGAGGCTCAGTATAGCTGTAGAATATTTCATCCATAACTGAACATTGATGGTTAATAACAAAAACATCTTTCAGTTGTGCAGCATTAATTTCAAATTCATACAAACGCATTTTATAAAGTTTACTGATATCATTTGCTTCACTTAATTCATATTGTCAAGGATACAATTACATGTTTACTGGTAGTTTCAAAATTGCTTATACCTGTATCATACTCTATTCAACAAACTGCACAAAATAATAAATAAATTATATTTGATGATATACTAAAGTCACAATGAAATTCTTGCATGCATGTGCTTTCAGTTGGAACAAACTTTATCACAGTATGTGCATTAACAAGAATATGTAAACAAGGTAATAAAGATTTAAGATTATACTGTTGTGTCCATATCAAACATTAATACAGCAAAACAGTGGCTGAATATATTTGCACCCAAATTCATGGAAAGCAATGTTTATCTATCTAAATGTTTATCACATCAAAATCACATTAGGCACTGGTATCTGTCTTTACTAATGTCACCAAAATTGTTTCATGGAGTCCTCAAAAGAATCTGTGAATACAAAGTACATCATTTTAATTCATAGCAAGTCTTCATAGTTGATAAACTCAGAAACTGATGCTGAATTATTCATGAAGAAGCAAAAACGACATAAATAACGAAATATATTAAATGGTATATGGTTTAATGATATTTTAGTTCACATTGCACTGTCCTTGTATGACAATTAACTTGAACCAATGTATATCCGAAAATCGTACAATATCCCACATATGCGCAAATAGTCACATAACACGTACTTGTTAATTGTTCTATCATAAAGTCCAGTGAAAAGCATCTTGGATCATTGGCAATGAATTTCAAGTTAAGCACCAAAGGTCTACATTCTGCTGGATCTTTGCTTATCTTGTGATGGCAAAATTTAATGTATCTTTTCACAATATTTGTAAGTGAAATTGACACGTTATTTCATGCGGAACATTTCTGTAACTTGGCCGGTCTTATCGGGAAAGTTGTCTCCCTTGAAAACGTCTTATCGATCACTCCGATAACGTTTATCGATAAACTGATTTACTATAGATTTATATAGGAGCTGTATGGTTTAACACTAATAACTTGTTTATAACATTAAATGAGAAAATTTTATAACCTCGTGAAGTAATATTCATTCTTTGCACTTTATTTCAATATATTTTTTATTAATGTGGTACATGAACTTATTGCTTCCATTTTCGTTTGAAGTTGGTGACTATCGTTCGTTCATAGTTCTATATGAAAACTGTCAAAATATTCTTAAACCTCGTTTTTGTCAGGCCATAAAGTTGTTTTTTACTAAAATGACATTTTTTTATAACCTCGTGAAGTATTCTGTGGTGTCCAAGCTTTATTACAATATATTTTTTAAGAAATTTGAAAATGTGGAAATTGCTTCCAATTTAGTTTGAAAATGGAGATATTCGCGTTCAGGCGCGCGTTTCCGTATCAATTTGTAGTAAGTACATTGTACATGTACAGTAGTCGATGTAGCAACTACCGAATTAGTTGTTGTTATTGTTACCTTTCATACATTTAACACGTGACTAATTGTTAAATTGCTTCAATAGCAGGTGTATAATTTAAGTCGGTATATTTTTACCATGTTGCAAAAAACTGCTAATTTTTAGCAAACTGTTCGATAATTCAATAACTCGATACATATTTATTTTCTTAATCAGGTTTACATAAGCGGGTCTAAAAACTCAAAATATAACCATGGCCACCGTTTACGGTCATCCTGTGAATATAAATATATCAATTACAAATTAATAAATGAAGGCAGACAGTTTTATTGAGAACGCACCTGATGAAGGTGAAATTAAATGATTTTCTCGTGCATGTTTTACCGGAAACATATTCTGTAGAAAGGATTATCTTCCGAAAATATTTATGTGTATATATATAAGTCCTTGTTATTTATCACGCTTTATAAAACTACGATTTGTTTAAACTTTTCCAGTCGTGAGCTTGCTGGGTCAGAAACATAGATTTAGTGATTTTATAAACTCAGAAGTATATTCCAATTATTGTTTAAAGCCCAATTGATTTTAAAAGTAGTAAATCAAAACAATAGATAAATTGATAAAAAAATATAAGAAATATATTTTATTCGAACCAATCTCGATGTACAACAATATTTTACACAATGCCTTTTTTAGTAATGTTGGCAAATGCTTTTTCTTATTTCTTTGCAATATCATTGAAAAAATACCGTGCTATATTTCTATAATGTACTTCTTGATTGAAAAATAATATTAAGAAAATGAATTCGCGTGGATATGTTTTATTATCTGATATAGATGTGGCTAAAGCCTCTGACCACTTTTATGACTGATGATATACAATTAACAGGATGTTACGTAATATTTATTGATTTTATCGCCCTGTTAAAGGGATATTGCTCATTCATGCAGTATCGACCGGGTGTTAAAATTGACATACAATGTTTGATATACGCCATTTCAAATTAAAATACCAATTTATTATTATTATTGAAAGTGCCGTTTTAACTTTTTAAAGTCCCAAGAGATTTACTAATACAGTTCTACTAGGACAGTAACCAATAAATATCTAAATTTAAAGACGGATAGATAAATCTTTATTTTTGATTTATGCCGATGGCTCATCATCACAATAAATACATAGACATACATGATATTGTACGTAAACAGTGAATGAGTAAGACTAACAAACAATCCCTAATTCTCGCGCACACACTCGCACATACATACCCCAACATCCTTAAACTATCAAATAGCTAAATTTAAAGACATTTGACAGCTCCTATTTAAGTGACCCCAAAAACATCAGGAGGTCTATTCTCTTGATTGTTTTATTGCCCCTTATCTGTCTAATCCTGTCTGGTCACGGTCAGCTTAGTGTCTGGTTAAAAGATTTATAGTGATAATTAGTTTATGAAAAACTTTTGTTGTTTTTATAAGCATATAAACAAATTATATTGAATACTGATATTATTTTTAAAAAATATATTTTTTCAGAGTTTCCAATATCTTGTTTGCCTTACTTAGCACAGTCATTAGAGATCGCGTTCCAACAACGACTTGTATCTGGTCGGGAAATAAGAATCACTATGTCAGTTTTGCTTGTCCCCGAGCTGTGTAAAAACATGCATTTTTTAGAAAGTTGACAAATTAACCGTGCCCGTAGAAAAACTCAACATATTTTGTTCAGTCGAACGATTGAATTTTTGAATTATATATTCATATAATTATTTCCTTTAGTAGTGTGAAACAGGGATGCTATATATCCCTGTGTGAAATGGATATATATACACGTATAAAACTGAGTTCTGTAAGGTGTTTGATTCCGAAAAAATCAAAAGATATTACTGCTGTAATATTTCATCTAATAGTATAATTTTATGTACTTTCCTTGACCTTCTGTAAAGTCATTAAATTGGAATCAAACAACAGCAGTTTACTGCTGGTTTGTTAATGTTATTCACATCAATATTCATTTATTCATTTAAAGATCAACATTAAAATATGTAATAATGTATTTTAAAAAACAAAAATATGACATTTTTCTTTTAATTATTGTGTTGAAGACCATGATCCTTCACCCTCGTGAGAAAAATAATACTCTCAAATTCCCTAAAACTCAGATCGCACAAAAAACGACGCTAAATAATCCATATTCGATAAGGTTAACCTGCTAAAATCAATACTGACCACTTATTGTTTTTTTGGCGTAAAGGGAAACAACTAGTTTATCACACAGGTAAAAAAATCAATAACGACAGGAGTTGTCTTTTCATAGGGAAATAGCGTCAATGTTCCGCATGTGACAACTGCTCCGCCCAAGATCAAGTCAAAATAACGACAGAAAAGTGTTTAAAAGTTCATAATCCAAGAAATTAACTTTATTCTTCATAGATATGGACAAATAATGAGTTCGACGTAGCATCCATTTTCGTTTTATTTTTTATCTAAGAAAATTTCTTAAAGTTAAGACACCTCGTACCTTGACTAAACTTTTTACATGAAAGGGCTGATAATAAGTTATGGCTAACTCTCCTCACACAGGTTTGACGTTCTAAAGTTTTTTCTGGCCTCGGAAAAGGTGTTAGTTGTAAACCATTCGCCTTATTCATCTGTCCTATGCCTATGTGGGTTCTTTTTATTTCCAATGCTGAAGAAAATGCTTTTTGGAAATAATTATTATTTATGATTAAGTCCAAAGATTCTCTTGGCAGCGCAATGTATTGGTTTCTTCAGCAGATCCCAACAGAAGAGTAAAAATTTGGCTTCATCATAGCAGTAAACTAGTATAATGAAATTCCTCTGATCAGTGGTAAATACCTGTCATGTCTCCAAAACACTAAAAGGTATACATAATTGACAGGTAAAATACTGAAAATTAAATATAACTCATATAATAGGCAATTCAAATAAAGCATTAGTATTTATTCAGTGAAAAACAAACATTTGAATAACATTATAATTTCATTAGATTTTTATGCCATGCACACATATTGATAATGAGATAAGACAAGAGATAAGGTATCAGTTAAATATTCATCGTCATAGACACGACAAATAAATTCTCATTTTGAAAAAAACACGAACAAATAGGGAAAGAAGGTTTGAAGAACATTATAAAGATGTTTATTATTTTTGTCTTTTGAAAGTGTGCTTGAGAAAGTAAACGTCTTTTGACTGACCATACTTAATAGTAAACTATTAAGAAGGCCTACAACTGCTTATACGTCATACACCTGAACTAAATCACTCAATTATAAACATTTAATAAAATTCGGGAACATTAAATACAAAAATTTAATAGTTTTGAGGAGATATTCGATTAATGCAGTGAGAGGATGTCTACACTGAAAATTTGCATTGAATATGTAAGAGATAGTCATAAACATGAATAACCAGAAACATTGTACAAAAACGGCCCTGTATCCTAATTCTTTGCTAGTATTAATATAACCGATGTTTTGTCATCTAAAATGTGTTTCAAATTGTTCTGATGTGGGTATTTTTGCCATAGCAATTAAGCTCACTATTTTATAATTTATAATTATACCAGGGTGGAAAATCGAAATCGCGTCGTTTCCTCGATTTGTAAACTTTTTTTGTGAAGATTTGGGTAATTTTTTGTCGTTTTATTTTAAACTGGTGACTGGGTAAATCTATTGATACCATAACATGCTACTCAATTTTCCGCTTCTATTGATGTATAATACATATTAAAATTTGCAATATTTTGCACAAAATTGACAGAAACGACTCGCCTCAGAATGCAATTTCATTGGTTTTGCCCACATTTTGGAATTATTTTCGTGCGTTTGCTTAACAGAACGTACCAACTACACGGAAAACGCCTTGTGCTAAAGTCTAAATTCTTTCGGATATATATTAATCAAGAAAATGATTTTTTAAATATGAAAAGACTCTCTATAACATGATCGACGCGGCTGATTTTCGTAAATAGCCGAACTTTGTGTTTATCTCTTGGATTGGACACTATATCTTGGGTATTTAAGATTTTCCTTTTCAAAGAAAGTGGTTATCAACTGAACAACTTCAAGTATGTCTAATATTACCTTCTATTCAAGCCGGTCAGTGGCAATAACTATATCTACTGGTTACAACTTACAGGAATGCTAAACTTACCCAGGAAGTATGTATAAAGAGGCTGGCACCCATGATATGATTAAATCATATACAAAATAGCAATGACTCCTAGCAATACACCTCTGCAATAAAATTATTGAATTGTTAAATAATCATTATAATCAATAATTCTTAGACATTAAATAAGAAATCTACAGAGTAATCAGGCTAAAATGTTTACTGTGCATTACCTTTTTACATAACACTATTTTTCCTTTTTTAAGAAACCACCCCCTGGACTCATCTGAAAGAATACGACTTGCTGGAAGACGAAAAACGGACCACATACCATCAGAACGAAATGCAGTTTCAAAGTGAAGCTTAAGGGCTCAACGGGAAAAGGCCAGATGCGACAAGTCTAAGATGTTGCCATGCAAGCGCATGGGCATAGATTAATCGTGCTACATACATGTACGTTAAAATACATGCGAAAGTACTACAAAATATCAGTGCTTATTGTTTCACTCTGTAAGACTTAAAAGACTGTTAAGAACTTCTCCCGTAACTATCTTTATTTGGATTGGATACTTACCTACATTGTTTATGCATAACATTTTTTAAATTTGAATGTCCTGGACTAAGTTTACATCAGTGAGATATCTAATAAACTATGTTTTGATATTTTTATATTTCGTTTTATTAAGTTAGAGCAACAAATGTATTTGCAGCATGGATCATTGGAGCAAAACATTATTACACAAAACATATCTAAACAGTCCGTGACATGTTATTTAAGTTCAAGATTTAAATGTAAACGTTAGATATGAAACGGTGCGTAAATGAGCTTTTTTAATAGTTTTTTTTGTATTTCCGATAAAATCTTTAGAAAAGTAAATTGTTAAAATGATAGATAAACTTCAGAACTTACTACTCGTAATATTCTTCTAGGTTCAATGACCATCGTCATTTACATAAATACATATCATTTATAATTTGTGTTTTGATGTTTTGGATTACACCTGGTTTGCATGTATTACATATCTATAAACTTGATTTAGGTACTTTGATACGAAAACTGATTTTACACGGTGGTTAACCGGCTCGGACCTTTTTGGATCAAATGAGCGTCCCCAGACTATTTTTGATCGAGCAAAGGACTTTTAATGAATATCAAGCTAAAAGTTTAGACAGGTGTGTTCAGAATATTTTGTATTTTATATGTTCTACTTATTTTATTTTAACTATTTATGTGCGACGGAAGGGCACAAATGTATATTAACAAGAAACTAATGTTAAATCAACATCACTGGGAACAGAGTCCATGCAAAATGTAATCAAATTGCATTTTCCCTCGCAAGATTGGGCGTTATTGTCGAGTGAAGGAATAATATGTCAATTACTGGCAAAAATCACAGATAAAACCGAGACTACAATTTTACAGTCTGCAATGACTAAATTATATGAAAATAAAAATACAATCACAGATCTTTTGAATTAAAACAATATCAAAATTCTCGATAAAATGATATGCACTTGTGATATCAAATTTTTTCATAAAATCACCTAGCTTTAAATATGTCAATGCTACATTAATATCGTCGTATTTTACAGACTGCTTCCATTGATGTTTATATACTGCTCGTAAATCGAGAATCAAACCTTATTTTTAACCAGAACCGTGTACAGACACTGTTAACGGATTGACAACATAAGGAACATGTTCACATTTTGAAATAAGACCCATATCTAAGAGATCATTGAAAGCGTCCGATACAAAACATTTTTCTTGCACAGCTGCGCTGATTTGTTATTTCTTCATATTTGAGATTCTGGCTTATAAGTAAATATTGGTATTTCATAACCAGTATTAATAATATCTATTAAATCAGACGCGCAAATATCTAGCCAAAATTGTACTTTTTTCTTTAAACGACCTTTAACAATTATGTTTTTTTTTCTTCCTTGTTCGTATTAAAAATAATCATATGTAAAAATATTAGAGTCAACATACTCATCTTAAAGTCCACGCCTCTGAATTATTGCTTTTATCTGTAGGTTGTTGACTGTTACCCATTTTCGTGTAGGGACAATATTTCATAAAGTGTGACATCTCTCCACACGCAAAACATAATCAATTTCCGCTGAAGCCTCTGGATTCTAATCGTTGCCCATTTGTTCTTCGGAAACTTCGAAAATTTTACATGTTTGGAGTCTGAAAACGCCCAGGATATCATGGTGTCCGAGAAGCCCTGTTGCTATATGAATATAAAACAGATGCTGCATAAGGACAATTAAAAGCATAAGAATGTGCGAGATTTTAGCCTTTTTGTTTTGTTTGTTTGCTTTTCTTTCTCAGTTAGATGGCTCTATTTTCGGCCTTGAATATTTTACTTTCATCTTCCGATTCATTTCGTAATGACGGACAGTAATCAAGCCTCCTTCTGTACTATCAGCTATTCTTATAAGCTTATTTCGTTTCTTAATTTTATTATAAATGCCACTTACTAGCTCTTTTGTATGATCCACATTTCCGTGCTCGATAGCCCAACTAGCTTTGTCACACAACTCAGTAAATTCAGGCTATCAATCTCTTAACTTCCTTATTACTAACATTGAAGGCGTTCCCTTGAACTTCTTCCCGTAGCGAAATAACTTCATTTCGTTGACTTTTTATTTCATCCAACAAAGGTTTCATTTGGAATTGTATGGCTTCGTTACAATTATCGTTCTCAGTAGACATTTTAAATATCAATTAAATACGTGTGTACTGGTCGCTGTCTCAACGCTGAATGATTTTTCGATAATAATTCGCTCGTAAAACACGTGCGTTTTCCCGCCCTAACCAAACCGTATATGAAACTACGCCATAATGAGGGAAAATAATTTTCTCCTAATTTTAATTACCTAATTTTACATGTAATTTATCAAGGCTGGATCGATTGGACTCTCGATAGAAGAGAATACGCCAGCTAGAAGAGTTTAGAAGAGAAACCCAATCGAACGAATTCGAAGCTGAAATGTCTGCGTCTGAATATTAGGTATTACTAAAACTAACCGTCAAACCAATATTCTTTTGATCGTGTGGATAAACTAATGCGCACTCTGACATTGTAAACAATGCTGTTTGGTCATGTGACTAATATCTCTTCCACCTCTTCATACCATCGAGCGGAATAGATAGAAGATCTTCTAAAAAAAAGACGACTAATCGAACAGTTCGGAAGACCTCTGCCTCTTCCGGCAGCTCTTCCGTTTGACCAATCGAACCGGCCTTCAGTTTCGCTATAGACTTATACACGCTTAGGTTTCACGACTGTTTTTCTTTTTGGAAAAATTGATCATTTTTCGAGTGAAAAATCTTAAATAGCGAGTTTAAAATCGCTTTTAAGGTAGTAAAAGTATACATTTTCAGTTAGCGTTTTGAGTTGCCCACGCGTTTGACTATATATGAGTTAAATATTTTATATTGCGTTGCAATAACATGCAGGTTTATAACATGCGTTGGAAAATTCGAATTGTCGAAGTTCTTTCCCTTCTCTCTCTCTCTCTATATATATGGGTTACATGGAAAAAAAATTCTTCATGACGAAACCGTTTGATTCGCTAGCTTACACATAGAAAATTTTATGTATTTTCGTTTCGGTTGCTCTCACGTTAATATCAAAAATTGTGTAGTGACAGGCCGTAATTTTTACTTAGAAGCTTAATGGGGCGGTACGTATGTGTTTAAATGATTGGAAAGAAAACTTGCATTAAAACGTGAACAAATCTCTAGATGGTTGAGTGTAAAAAGGATTGCTTAATTCTAGGATGAAATGTATGTTACAGTTTTTTTAGTATCTAATACAAGTTATTTTTTGTGTCAGGTTTTAGTTTTGTAAAACGAGGCTTTCAGTCTAAGGGACATATCTTAGGGATAAATCTTGGGAACACATCCTAATATTTAATGTCTTCTTCAGACTCCTAGGTTGTTAGGATCTGGGCCCTTCTAGAACGACTTTCTTCGGAATAACAGTAACACCTCAATGTTTCATTAAATAAACTCAAATGTACATTATTATCATGTTAAACCAAAAGTTCACATGTTGTTAAAAGATTGTTTCAACATTTTAAACTTCCCCTATCCGCTAGTTTTAACCATGCTAAATATTAGATATGAATTACTTTTGAAGTACAGCCGTTCATTCCGGCATCTGTTAAACTATCCATTCTATTATCTCATATTTCAAGTTTTCCAAGTAAAATTTTGAAGACATTTTTTTATAGAACATAGATACATGTATGTCACTATCAGAATGTAGTTTACCTCCAGTCTCATCTTAAGAAAAAAATTGACTATTAACATGTTATACATTGTACAATTATTTTGGTAATTCTTCTTTTATAACCACTGAATCAGTTATCTGTAAAGGTTGATCATTTTCAAATGCTATGAAAAGTAACTTTAAAACCCCATTGATGCTTAAAATTTCAACTCAACTCGGAACAATTTCTGACGGTACTCATATAATTCTGACAAAATGAGCCATCTGGCTTAGATCGAAGGACTGTTTTGTTTTGCTGTATCACGGAACATTATATATCGTCCTTCCGGTTGCTAAGTCAATAGAGCGCCCAATTACAGGGCGTTGCGCATTATTTTCAATTCATGTTCGCTTCACGGCCATGTCCTATTTTGCTGAGTGTTTTGTATAATATCATGCATGCGGAACATATATATATATATATATATATATAACTATTTCCCTATGAAAATATAACTCTTGTCAGTATTTTATTCTTTACCCGTGTGATAATAGTTGTTTCCCTTTCCGCCAAAAAAACACCAATAAGATGTTCCAATGGACGGATAATTTAGCGTGAAACCGCTATAATAAAATGTATACTGGTCGTTGTGCGTGCGGTCTGAGTTTTAAGGAATTGAGACTATATTTTTTCTGGATGAATGATTATGGTATTCAACACAATAATAAAAAGAAAAAAAAACTTGTTTTTAAAATATTTATCATGACACATGTTAAAGCTCCATGAGCTTTTTGCAATAGAAACTGTATGCAAAAAACAAACAATTGCTGATATGATCCCAAGATAATTATTACCGACGAAACAAGTACTTTTTTTCTAAAAAACACTCATTTCGCTGTGAATTTTGCTCATAACCAACTTTCGCGGACATGCTGATTGGAAAATCGATAAAAAAATTACATTAAACAAAGAAGGGGATTTTCACTATAATCGTCATAACCTTTATTCTATTCAAAATACGAAATTTGTACTCATCACAAAAGTTTAATTAATCTTTCATCTTTCTAATGGTGTATATTTTATTATTTTAAATTAATGCTTTCTTCGACCCTTTTGCGTTTGAAAAAAACACCTATCGATTCCTTCTATATTTAATGTAAAAGGCGTAAAATTGGTAGATTTTTCAATGAAAATTTTATGTTTTCAGCATCATAACTCTTTTGGGGGAAATGTGATCAAATTTGTATCCATTGCATTCGTTTTGAAAATTTAATTTCTTTCACCATGTAAAATATGAAAACAATCAAATATCTTCTTCGACCCTTTTGATGATTATTAAAACTACCCCTTACATTTTTTTAAGTTCAATTCGTCAATCGTTCGGCAAATCTCGGATTTTTCTTACGTACGTTTAGGGAAACAACGTGCATTTGGCGATGATCATATCTGCTGATTAGGTATCCATGTATATACAGTCACAGTATGATGCATTATACAGGGTAATAAAAATTGGACGCGTTGAATCAAGTTTTAGGATAATTGAGGTTGAAGACTAAAACATATTACAGCATGGATGAAAATATTACAATATGTGAAATATTTTACTTTACTTCCGTATAAAAGCAAATCGATATTTATAACCAAGTTTGTTGATATTGTAAAAAATAACATAAATAAAAAAATGGTTTTCACTATTGTTAAAGCCGCATTAGCTTTTTGGATGTTAAAATGGTATTATTTTACCTAGACAGATGTGAAACTGACTTTTACTTGCAATAAAAACGTTCCAATTTTTTTATCACAAAGTACATATAGAAATACAGCACAGTATTTTTTAATCATGTTGCAAATAATAAGAAAAGGCATCTAAACAACTATTTTATGAGATATGCCTAATGGAAGGCATTATATAAATATTGTTACAGATCAAGTAACATATATTTCTTATATTTTACGATTGTTCTAATGTTTTCATCTATTGTTCTAATGGGCCTTAAATAGACGAAGATATTTCATTAAATTAAAATGAAATTTATTATTAATTCATTTTTGATAATATAATTATATGCTAAATATATCATTTTGGCATACGTTCACATGTCACTTATAAAAACATGTCATAAAATGATATAGATTACCTACTTTGTATATTTATTTTTTTCAATGATGTGTAAACAAAGGACGGATAATAAAATCATATTTTTGAGATACCTTTATATGGTTGCTAACTTTACCTGATTATTGATTTTTTACACGCATCTCACATTGACTCACAAACAATTGGGCACGTCGAGTTATATTTGTTAGATATCATTTCAATCAAGACGGATGGAAATTGCCATAAACTTGCAGAAATTGATTGTACTGTTTATACACCAGGGCCCGTATTCACAAACCAACTAAGATGAAAAATTATCTAAGAATCCCGAAATTCTCTTAGTTTTCGCCAAGTTTTGCTAACTTTGTAATATTTTTCTTAACTTTCGTCTTAGAGTGAAAAAAATCTAAGATCGACGATTTTTATCTTAAAAGTTTAGTCAAGGTACGAGGGTGTCTTAACTTTAAGAAATTTTCTTAGATAAAAACAAAACGAAAATGGATGCTTCGTCGAACTCATTATATTTCTATATCTATGAAGATTCCGGATTCTAATCGATTAATTTCTTGGATTATGAACTTTTAAACACTTTTCTGTCGTTAAACAATTTATGGTGACATTAGTAAAGACAGATACTAGTGATTAATGTGATTTTGGTGTGATAAACATTTAGACAGATAAACATTGCTTTACATGAACACTTTTGGGTGACTTCGATGGCAAATCTATCAATGAAATCCAGAAAACAAACAGTGATCTCAAAAAGTCGATAAATGATGTAAATCTAATCAACAAAAGAAATTCAAATACACTAGATGAGCTTAGCCGTCAAAGTGAAGCTTGTATGAATGATGTTTTGGATTTACAGTCAAGATCTATGAGAGACAATTTGCTGTTTTTTTAATTTCGATGAATGTAAAACCGCAGAAGAGAGAAAAACTGAAAATTGTGGGGAAAAGATATTAGATCTATGCGAAAATCAGCTAAATATGCCCGATGCCAAAATAAAGATAAAGATAGATAGAGCCCATAGACTTGGAAAATTCAACAGAAACAAAATACGCCTCTGGTCGCTAAATTTAATTTCTACGGCGATGAACAAAACATTAAAACTAAAGCAAGAGAACTGCTTGCCGGAACTAATTACCGAGTAGCGGATCAATATCCGAAACTGATACAAGATCGTCGCAAATTACTGATGCCATATTTCATTGACGCAAAGAAAAATAAGAAACACGCTGTTCTGTCATACGGCAAGCTATTCATGGATAACGATGTTTACACGGCGGATCACTTGCCACCCGGCCCTGTCCCTACGTTATCACCACGAAATCAATGAGCATCAAAGAAAACAACTAATCAACATAACTTTACTAATCACTAGGAGTGCAACACAGAGAAGCAGCTTAAATTTATATCATGGAACGTTCAAGGTTTAAACAAAAAGCTTGTTGATAGTGATTTCCTTAATTTTGTGAAGGACTATGATATATTCTTCTTTTTACAGAAACTTGGTATTCTAGAGCATCAAATATTGAAATAAAAAAATTTGATTGTTTTTCTGCGCATAGACCGAAATGTAATAAGGAGGCTAAACGTCATAGTGGTGGAGTAGCAGTATACTACAATAGTAAATATTCGGGCTCGATCGAATTGATGAATTTAAACGACAAGGGTGTAGTATGGTAAAACTTTTGTTGCTGCTATATACCTCCAGAGGATTCAAATGTGTACAAATTGAATACTTCACCTTCATTTGATTTCGACTTCTTCGCATTACTGTTGAATGATTTTGATAAATATAATGATTTGGGAGATGTGTTTGTAACAGGTGACTTCAATTCACGAGTGGGTCTACGGTCAGATCAATTTGACAACTTAAATCTTGATCGATTTCTCGATTTACCAAATGTTGATATTAATCCGATTAACATTCCAGATAGAACATCATATGATAAAAAGACAAATAGTTTTGGCAATAACCTGTTGTCACTATGTAAACAAACAGGATTATGCATAGCTAACGGTCGCATAGAGCCAGGTTCCTTTACATGTTATAATGTCAATGGTCGTTCTTTTGCAGCTAGTGTTGTAGATTATGTATTAACTCCATATAATATGTTTTCGTTATTCGATAGAATGGACGTCTTAGAACTGACTGAGTTTTCTGATCATTGTCCTATTGATTTTGTTCTGTCTTTTGAAAATATGAACTGTAACCATACACCTGAAACTGTATTTTTTGATAAAATTGTTTGGGACAAAAATGATCCCTCTCAATTGTTAGATTTTTTAAATTCAAATACTTGTATGGCTAATTTTGATGATATAACCAATGGCTTACTATTGGGAAATTATGACATTGATACAAGTATCAATGAATTTTCTAAATATATTTTCGATATATCTTTTAAGTTTCACGGTAAAACCTGTAACACAAAAAATGTAAATAATTTTAAAATAAAGAAATCTTTATGGTTTAATAATGAGTGCAAATCTGCTAAATCGGATTTGCTTAAGTATAAGCGAAAATACCGCAATAATGTGTCGGACGAGAATCGCTCACTTTTTCCGAATTCTAGAAAACATTACTGCAATATAAAACGCAAAAGTAAAGGGGCCTATTTCTCAAAAGAAAAATGTACTCTCTCTAGACTCAGTAAAACGAACTCACGTCAATTTTGGCAACATATTAATAAGTACAGAAAAAAATCGAATCATAATAATATTAACATAAGTCTAAATGATTTTGTAGATCATTTTAGTAAACTCTCTAACACGCCAAATGATAGTGATTTTAATACTGATCGTCCACACAATTACAAATTGATCAACTTGATGCACCTTTTACTGATGATGAAATTAGCAAAACTATAGCTACTATGAGTAGGGCTGTGGCGAGTATCCGAGTACTCGGATAATCGCGATTCCAAATAAGAAATCGAGTACGAATAATCGTCGTTACCTGATTCGTGGATCGCGATCTTGTTTGTTTACATATACAAGTTGTGCATTGTGCTCTAAAGTCAAAGATAAACAATGAATTTTGCGATGTTAACTTACAAAACGGCTGGAGCAGACACTGAGACATGAAGTACCGGTAAACAAATATCATATTGTAGAGCTAGCACGCTTTTAGTTTCGAAAGCGGAGTCACTATTTTTGTATTTGATGTGTGTACTATGCGACAAATATGACACGAAATAATGTCGAATTTGTTATTTACAGACAATAACACAATGAATGTCAGTTTCATTTATAATGATCGAAACATGAAATGTAGGGCCGGGCGGTACGGTGGCCGAGGAAAATCACGGGATCCGGGACAGGGGATAGTATTTATACATATATATGGAAATGGTCGATTGAGTCTTTTACGGGCAATAACAAAACTGTCACCTATTGCTACGGCAGATGGTCTTATCCAAGGACCCAGGGTCCCGTCTTTTCTAAAGGCGATACCGGGATATACACAAATACTAACGTCAGTGTGACGTCACACATTCTGTCTGTAGGCATTTAATATCAACATGGAGCAACCGCGCTATAGAAATCCTCCAGCCAAATTTACATCCAAAGTGTGGAAATATTTCGGTATTTCCATTGAAAATGAAAAGAAAGCGATTTGCAAAACATGCAATGGCGAGATAACCTATACTGGAGGTACCACGAACTTGTCCAACCACATGAAAAGACACCATGGAATTGATCCTATGACTAAAGGTAGGTCTAGATTTTCCTTTATGTCCATTTAATTATTTACGACAAAAGTAGTATATAAGATTTATAACCCTATTAGCATACTGAGGGTCGTTGGGTCGGCTCATCCTCGAAAACAGCGAATAGATATAATCTATAAATGGCGAAATACTTGTCAAATCCGAAAATTGGCAATATCCGAAATTGTGTTACTTACAATACAACCACCTGGTTACAGGTATTTTCCGAAAATGACACTTAGTAAGTAAGTAAGCTCCAACTATTTGTTCAGACGGAAAAATTATTACAGAATTAAGAACAAACGAAACAAGTCTCAGTTTATGTCCAATGACAACTGATTAATAATTCATTATGCATTACTTTGTCATCTCACTAGTATACACTCGCTCAGGTTTTCCAAATGAATCTGGATCCCACTAATTACTTGGTAAGTACAAAGTCCTTGTTGTCTTTGTCTGTGCTTAACTAATCTGTTATTAAAGATTCCTTTTATTTATTACAGGGGCTGCATTATTACAAGCACCAACAACAGGGTCAAATACCATCACGTCTGCAAGTCCAGTTCCGAATAGCAATCCGTTCCTTATGGCACAAAGGATGAAGCTATCTCAGTCCAAGGTCCACAGGATAACTGTAGGTATTGCCCGCTATCTGATAGATGATATGCGTCCATTCAGCACTGCCCAAAGTCCTGCATTCAGAAGCATGATACACGAGTGTGAACCTCGCTACAACTTTCCCTGTAGACAAACCTTCACTGAAAATGTTGTTCCTATGATGTATGCTACTGTGTCGGCTCGTGTGAAAGGTGAATTGTTGAGTGCCGACGCTATTGCCTGGACCACAGACTCATGGACTAGTCGAGCCACCCAGTCATATGTGACCATAACTGCCCACTTCATTAACTCTGACATGGAATTATGTTCACGAGTTCTTCAGACAAGACAGCTGCCCGAATCTCATACCGGGGAACATGTTGGTAATGTACTTCGACAGGCACAGCTAGAGTGGGGCTGTCAAGTGAGTGCTCTGACTACAGACAATGCCGCAAATATGAAAATTGCGGCACAGACAGCTGGAATACCTATCCACATAGGTTGCTTTGCACACACCTTGAACTTAGCTTCTGGCAGAGCACTTGACATTAAAGAAGTTCATCATATTTTGGCTAAGATGAGGTCAGTTGTTTCTTTTATGCATCGCAGCACTACTGCCTCTGCTTTGCTCAACGGGAAGCAGAAAATGCTGCAACTACCAGAAAACAAGCTAATTATTGATGTCAAAACCAGATGGAATTCGAGCTATCTAATGGTTGAAAGATTTTTACAACAGCAACTTGCCATTCTAGCCACATTCTCAGATGGAAGTATCAAGAAACAGCATGAAGCCAAAGCACTACAGGCTAGTAGTGTTCTTGGGCAAGATGAAATTCGACGCTGTGAGGATTTTTTGAGGTTGATGGAACCAATGTATCAAGCTACCCTGGCCCTGTCTGCTGAACAGCACCCTACAGTAGGCCTCATGTATCCTTTGCTTCAGAAACTGAAGCAGTTGTATACTGCAATGGAGGATGATAGTACCTTTCAACAGAAAATCAAGAGGGCTATTCTTCATGACTTGGAGAAAAGGTACCTTAGTGAAGTACTTATAGAGTACTTGGAAGAAGCGACAGCTCTTGACCCTAGAGTAAAAGACAAAGCACCTCCATCTGCTTGGGAAAGACTGTACAATAAACTTGTGCTTATGCCTTTACAGCAGCCAGTAAATGTTAAGCGAGAACCAAAAGAAACATCAGTACCTGCGCTGCCGGAGCTACCAGCCCTCCCAAGTCAACCTGACATGTTGGAGCCTAAGACTGAGGCTCAAGACCCCCCACCGCCTGCAAAGAAAATGAAGTCTGGTCTTAGTTTTCTTATGGATGATGATGAAATTGAAATTCTCAATGTTGAGCCTCCTCTCTCTAAACAAGAACATATTCGCAAGGAAATTGCAGCGTATAGAAGCGAGTCAAAAGTGCCATCCCATATGAATCCTTTGCAGTTCTGGAAGGGGAAGGCTAGCCAGTTTCCCTGTTTATCAAGATTAATGAGGAATTATTTGTGCGTACAAGCAAGTTCGGTTGCTTCTGAACGTATTTTCTCTACAGCTGGGGACATTGTCACTGCGACTAGATCATGCCTTGATCCTCAGCATGTTGATCAGTTGATCTTTTTAAAGAAAAATCTTGATGAAACAAAGGTCATTGCTTCAATTCTTCATAACATGTAATTTGCAGTAATTATGTAACTATAGAGACAGAATGTCATGATAGCAGATAGCTGTTAACATTCCCTCATTGTAAGGCCTTTTCTACATTTTTGTATTTATGATTTATCCAACATAATAGTCTGTTCTCGATGGTGTCAAAATGCTTCATTGTGACTATGATTGTCACACACTGAGACACAGTGTATTAAACTGTCATTGAATATCCTGTATTTCAATAAAAGTGTTCTGTATATATCTGTCCTTATTACATATCGTAAGCAAACATAGCAGACTATGAGAGACAAATTCTTTGAATCCTTTACTTATACTACAAGGAGTTAGGCATTTATCAGTGCTTCATGAACAGACTGAATACAAATATCTAGTGTTTTTCTTTGTTTTTAAAGAATACTTGACAATGTATATAAGTATTATGTTGTCTCAACAGGTTCTAATATGTTTGCCTAGCGGTCAAACTGGATATTTAGGGAATGAGTTACAGGCTTGAACCATAAATTTTTGCTGGTAAATCCATAAATTGAAAGGGGGTACATATAATTTTAAGCCATGGAACTAGTTTATTTTAATTTGGTACACAATTCCGAAAAGAAAATTGATTTAATTGTCTTCAGTACTACCATGTTTAAGTCTTGGACGGGTTTCTTGATAACAAAAGATTCGTGATTCGATTTGCGGATCGTAAGTGCTGAATCGTGGTTCGGATCGGATCGCCACTTGCCCAACGATCCACAGCCCTAACTATGAGTATGCATAAAAGTTGTGATATTACAAACAATGTTGCTGATTTTTTTATTGAAACAAATAAGTTTATTGTACCGTATCTCTCTAAAATTTTCAATTATATATATGATAAAGGGATTTATCCAGAATCTTGGTGTAAGGGATACATTATTCACATACATAACAAAGGCGATATAAATACGGCCTCTAACTATAGAGGAATCACAATAGTAAATACTCTAGCTAAAATATTTTCACTAGTGTTAAGGAACAGAATAAACAAATGGTGTGAATCTGAATATTTTAGAAGCTCAGTTTGGCTTCAGAGATAACCATAGTACCACTGAATGTATTTTTATTCTACATTCTGTTATTCAAAATATCTTAGCTTCTGGCAAAAACCTGTACTGTGCTTTCATCGATTATGAAAAGGCCTTTGATACAGTAATTCATGACGCACTGTGGATTAAATTAATTGAATCAGGTCTTAGTTGTAAAGCGGTAAATATGATTAAATCAATATATCGAAATGTTAAATCATGTGTTAAAGACGCATCAAGTATGTCTTACTCTGACTTTTTCGATGTTTCTCTTGGCCTTAAACAGGGTGAACCTCTGTCTCCATTACTATTCATTCTATTTATAAATGATATTAAAACTACATTAAATCTGAATGAAATGTCCGATGACGATATTGACATGTTGTCTTTTTATATGTTACTTTTTGCTGATGATATAGCTCTATTTACTACCGATCCTCATAGTCTTCAATTACAATTAGATAATATATACGCATATTCACATAAATGGGGCTTAAACATTAACGTAAATAAGACAAAAATCTGCATTTTTGAAAAAAGAAAGAGTAATAATCGACCTTCTTGGTCAATCAATGACAAAAATGTTGAAGTTGTTGACCACTTTTGTCACCTGGGTGTTAAATTTTATTATACTGGTTCTATGATGCATGCTGTGAAAGCTCTACATGATCAAGCTCTTAAAGCTTACAATCATTTATTTTATATTTTTAATAGGGTGAGCCTTGATATAAAGATGAAATTATCTTTGTTTGATTCTTTAATTGTACCTATTCTACTATATGGATGTGAAATTTGGGGGGTCTATGACTATAAAGAATTAGATAAATTGCATGTTAAATTCTGTTAACGTATTTTAGGTGTACGAATTCAAACATCAAAGTTGCCGTTTTGGGTAAATTAGGCAGGTATCCATTAAGGGTCATATGTAAAGAAAGGTGTTTAAAATACTGGATAAGAATTATGTCAAATCCTGATTCTCTAATCTATGGATCTTTTACAGATCAACTATATAGTATAAATGCGATGATATCCGGATGTTGGGTTCATAAATTTCAGTCAACTCTTAATAGTTTAGGTTTTGGATATCTTTTTACAGACTTTCATTTTAACTACAATTTTATGCCATTGTTTAAACAACGTTTAAGGGATCAATATATCCAGGAATGGAATGACATTTTAACCAGCCAAAATAAAATGCATTATTTCAGAAAATTTAAAAAGGAATACAAGTATGAACCCTATCTAGATCTTGTTAAAATTGATAAATATAGAACGGAACTAACCCGATTCAGATTAAGTTCTCATAATCTAGAGATAGAATCAGGAAGATACAACAATATACTAAGAGAAAACCGCATCTGTAAATTATGTTGAACCAAGTTGAATCCGAATATCACTTTTTCATGTGTTGTAATGCTTTTAACAACTTAAGAACAAAATATATCAAAAATACATCTTGGCCTTCCATTAACAAATTTATTACGTTAATGTCTAAACAATCAAACACAATATGTAACAATATTGCAAAATTCATTTTTCTTGCTACGAAATTAAGATTAGAGAAATTAGAATTACTTAATGCTGCTTAGTTAATCATGGATATTGTTTACACTGCTTCTTTATTATAATTTGTGTTAAATGTTTCTTGATTAAATGTTACTTAATTCTATTTTGGGGGGATATTATATTATATTCTTTCAAATATGTGTGCTTGCATTGATTTTGTTTATTTAAAATTTTGAAATATGCAAATGTATGTATATTGTATTAATTGAGAAGTATGTATATAAGCATTATGTATTTTATATGTATACTATTTGTTTAAAAAAACAAACTGTTGTCTTGACCATCTTGACATGTATATAAATTGTAAATGGTCAGAGGCATTATATGCCGATAATACCAAAAAACTTGAAACTTGAAACTTGGTGTAAATATGTTCAGCCTATGTTTTGCTGTATTAATGTTTGATATGAACATGAAATGAAAGGACAACTGTATAATCTTAAATCTTTATTACCTTGTATAAATTTTGTTGTGAATGCCCATATTGTGATGTTTGTTCCAGCTGAAAGCACATGCATGCAAGTACTTCTTTGTGAATTTAGTATAGCATCAATTATAACTTGATTATTCTTTTGTGCAGTGTGTTGATATAATGTTAATTTCAGTAATGAAAATAAATGTATTGTACGCTAATGTGTTTATATGCAGAATATAATCAAATTACTATTTGACTGTGCATACAATAACAAAATTATTACTAGGATTCTTGAATTTTGTCTTTTCATAATATTCGCATTTGCCAAATTAATTTTACTGATGAAACAAATTAATGTCAATATCATACGTTTCTGTCCATTTTAACGACGTACATAATAGTTGGGACATGCTCAAGTCTTATCAGAGATCCAAAAGTTATACAGTGAAATATCGATTTTTAGATCAATTAAGATAACATATTTTATCTGTTACGCGTGACTGACTTTATTACTTTATGACCCCTAATAAAGTCAGCATAACGCAAACAAGGAGAGTAACAATAGGTAGACTGTATATAAACCCCTGAATTGTAGTTGTTTTCCTTGAAAATTGATCAAATACTCGATAAGGCCATGTCCGCCAAAGTTGGACATGTTTGTAAACTTGAAAGCGCGTGACGTCACTTCATGCCGTGTGCATGATATAACTGCGGGAAAACACAGCTGTTCTATAAATAGTATTTTTTTTCAATGATTTTTAAAAAAATACGATAATGGTTTTGGAAACATTTTTGCTTGCTATAAAGTACGCACGTGAGGAAATCACACCGGATTCCTCTGTAATAGAACGAACAGAAACTATTACGACCGATAAATTTATATCGGATTATGGGACTTTATTGTTCATTTAAACAAAGACTTATTACATGGATTCGCGACTACTAAAAATAGCTCATACGATATCGTTCGACGATCCCACAATGCATTGCTATATACTCGGCAATGTCTGACAGCTGTAATTGGGTGTTTATGAATTTGATTATACTAAAAAAACTCTGGCAATTGGGCACGGGAAATTGGTAAAGGATGCAACAAATTCCTTAAAGATATTGAGATACATTTATAATCCACAAAGTCTAAGTATAAGCATTGAAAAAGGCATCAGTCGAACATTTTAAATTCCAAAATGGCGGACATCTATTATAATCCTGTCGTCTCCGAGATTAAACATTCGGAATACCTGACAGATATTTTCGCTGTTATTATCATTCGGATTATCACGGATAATTTCGTATTTTCGCTTTTGTAAACAATAGCTTGTATTCCCGTTGATTCACGTCTTATTATCGCGGGATAAGTCCTTGATTTAAATAAATAAAATGTTAATGCTGAGAATAACATTTAACAAATCTAGCAGTAAACTGAAGTTGTTTAATTCCGATTTAATGCCTTCAAGACGATTTGAGGCATTTGCATTTATGTTTTCTCTATCATAGTCTTATCTATAACGGTTACCGGGTTTACCTGTTACACATAAATATCGAAATGAGACTAATCCCTCATTAGCATGCAACTTTAAATCGACTATAGAGACAGGGTTTGTTAAAACCCGATTGAATAACAATCAAATGAGAATGAAAACAACGTTTCTTTTACACTTTTGAAATGTATAGGTATATCTTGTCACTATTAATAGTATAACTTTATACTCATGAACAGGTGCCAATAGTGTAGCGTTCCCCAATAACCTGTATGTGGATAGTAAATCAAGTTAATGCGGTTCAATATTTTTATGTAGTATCATAGGAGCTAGAAATGTTATCTATATGTCACTTGCTACAACAAATCACTCATTTATGTATATAATATACACAAGGAATGAAACCATAGGCACTCGATTTCGTGATTTTTATACGTTTACAGACGTTATTTTTCAATTTCACCCATCAAACAACGCAAACCTGTCAAAAGAAAAATCTTCATTTTTTCCCTTATTGAGTGTATAAAATACTCCAAGGTAGTGAACTCGCCATCTTTTCGATTGACGGTAGTGACGAAAATAAGCGTGGGTCCCGGCTTTCCTTGTAAAAGCTGTCAAAACGTTTAAAGTTGGGAAAGCAAGGTTCCCGGAAAGCTCGTGCAGAATAGAAGGAAAGCCGGGACCGGACCCACGCTTATTTTCGTCACTACCAGAGGAATGCGTAGAACTTGTATTATAACACATAAAGGCTCAATCTTGTAGCACTATTTACAAAAAGTACACTAAAATTTACCATGAGAACTAGTTTAACTTGCTGACATGTCCAAGGTGTAAAAAATATCCGTGTTTTTCTCCAATTCTGAATGTATCATTTTGTCAAATACTCATGATTGTCAAAATATGTGTATTATCTATAACTTGTAAATATATTATACTCTCCATAATGGAGGAATGAATAAAATAGAAAAAAAAAAAATATGAAAAAAGCAACTTCATACAAAAAAACTTAAACCAATGCTTCTTGTAATTCGTCTAACTATAACGTTTTGTTATAGTTGTTGTTGTTACTACTACGCTATTGTGAACCATGCCTCAAATATCACAGAGTATCGTTCATCCTATCAGAATTAAGCTTTTATCGCGACTTCGTTGATTGTCATGTGACCTGTCATGGAAGTAAACATCAAGAAGCCGGCTAACAGGACAAAAAAAAACACAAATTCTTCGCTATAAGAGTTTTCCGAGATGTGAAATAATTGGCAGTTAGTAAATTATATATTGTTTAGTTATGAATTAAGACCCATTCTAGGAAGTTTTGCCAACGTATACATTTACAGTTTTTATAACATGCGTTGGGAAATTCGAATTGTCGAAGTTCTCTCCCTTCTATGTATAATATTATATGGGTTGTACATGAAAAATTATTTTTAGTATTATTTTTGGTGACAAACCCCTTTGATTAGGGGCGATACAACAATTTAGAGAATAGACCTCCTGCGACTTCGGGGGAGGGCATTTATATAGGAGCTGTTAAATGTCTTTAAATAACATAACATAATCATTATTAGGCATTGTATACATATAGTACATCATTACATAGCCATAACAAGAACTACTATAACAAAACGTTATAGTTAGACGAATTACAAGAAGCATTGGTTTAAGTTTTTTGTATGAAGTTGCTTTTTTTATAAAGGATATTGACCGTCTACTTTATTCATTCCTCCATTATGTAGAGTATAACACATTTACAAGTTATAGATAATACACATATTTTGACAATCATGAGTATTTGACAAATGAATACATTTATGTATATAGTTCACATGTACATGGTATTACCATACCATATATACACCTGGAAATAAGTTAAGCACACCCAGGAAATTTAAAATTGGTTGTGATTGAAAGCACTGTCATGAGATGACGACTTAATTGAGCTAAAAAATAGTAATTTGATAAGTAGCGATAGCAATTTAGTAATCATAAACCAGTAAATTTATGAGTTTAGTTTATTCTTATCCAAATTATTGAAGCATAAGCAAATGTGTTGTTTTTTACCAAAAATGTAGGTGTTTATAAGTATGGTGTTGGAGCGTTTACAAAACATTTACTGGTGGATATTTTTGGTAAATGTTGAGGATTACTTAACCTTAAACGACATTATGTAGCCAAATTTTTAATAACGTGTGTAACCGCCACGTGCCCGGATGGCAGCCTCAACCCTTCTCCTCATACTACCATTAAGGCGTCTAATGCGATTTTGAGATAAATTTTGCCATTCTTGGTGCAGAGCTTGTTCCAGTTGTTGCAGGTTGACTATTTACCTGTTTACATGGACGATAATGCCAGACCGCACCGAGCCCATGCTGTAACACAGTTTTTGCAACGGAATGCCATCACCACCATTCCCTGGCCTGCCATGAGTCCTGATTTAAACCCACTGGAACACGTGTGGGAGATCCTGGGCCGGAAAATACAGAATTTGGACCCACCTATAGTCAATCTGCAACAACTGGAACAAGCATTGCACCAAGAATGGCAAAATTTATCTCGAAATCGCATTAGACGCCTTAATGGTAGTATGAGGAGAAGGGTTGAGGCTATCATCCGGGCACGTGGCGCTTACACACGTTATTAAAAATTTGGCTACATAATGTCATTTAAGGTTAAGTAATCGTCAACATTTACCAAAAATATCCACCAGTAAATGTTTTGTAAACGCTCCAACACCATACTTATAAACACCTACATTTTTGGTAAAATAAAAAAAACACATTTGCTTATGCTTCAATAATTTGGATAAGAATAAACTAAACTCATAAATTTACTGGTTTATGATTACTAAATTGCTATCGCTACTTATCAAATTACTATTTCTTAGCTTAACATATTTCCAGGTGTATATATATTTATATATATATAAAGTACACCCTAAATACCACCAAATCCACCGTAGTCTGCTATGATACAACCACATTAAAATTACATCTAATGATGTTTCCGATATTATGCCACGTTAACACCATAGAACGATGCCTACATTACTTAGTTACCACAACAGAGCAGACGAACAGATTCAGTCAAACATGACAGGTAACGCGACGAATAGCCAGTACCGAAATCACCATTAGCCGATCAAATGGCCAGGATTAGCCAAACTAGTACATGTAATAGACATTACAGTAAGTACTCGCAAACAGCTATAATAAACAAATACTCGTAAGTATAATTCGTCTAGAAAAATTATATGTGCGAATAGTGAAAGCATATTAGCATATATACTCTTGAATGAACATATCAATAGCACGTTGTTTAAAATATCTAGGGAAAAACTTTTTTTCCATTTAGGGCCCATGATGGGTAACCCCATTATTATCCCCGTAATAGGTGGGAACAGAGGTCAGGGATCCATCCCATGTCCACCTTACAAAGTATATAATCATGTATATAATTATGGATGTTATGTTTTCGACAGTACTTCAAAAATATATATGTAATATACTAAGCACATGGAATATGGCCAGAAACGGATTTTTTGGATGCAGAAAAATGGTTTTCATCATTAAACTAGTACAAGCGAATATTAAAGGGAAAAACAAATACTTATTTCATCAAGATTCTCATGACTTTGATACTCTGATAGTAATATCCATTCTAGTCAGTCCTTTAAAATTATACAGAGTAGTAAAGGTATATTATGTAGTCAAAAATTCACAGATTGTCATACAGATTTTAAACTTAACTTATACACTCTTAAAGTTTAGCAAAACTATTACCAAAAAATGTTCATCGAAGTGTTTAATTTTATCATTCTAAACACAAATTGATTTTCATATACCGAGTTTTTCTTTTATATAGTTTTTGAAATTATGAAGCGTGAAACAAGATTTTGCATTCTTTTTAAATTTGGATTTGTAGATGAAATATTTTATTACAAGGGAGGCGTATTTACCCGCCATGGAATCAGTATCAACGGAAAATATAAACTCTTTAAACTGATCTAAGAACTCTATATTACATTGGTCTTTAAACCAAATATGTACTAAGTTTACAAAACGTTTTATTATTGTACAATTAAAAAAAGGTGTTAAACAGTTTCAGACTTAATATTGCAGTATGAACAACGATCATTTTCTCCTATATTTATTCTATGCAGAAATGTTTTTGTAACAATAATTTTTCTATTGAGTTTATATTGAAAATCTCTTAGCTTGATATCCTGTATGTCCTCTAATTGTTTACAAATCAGTAAATATTCGTTTTCGTCAATATCTCCTAGTTCATTACGCCATCTTTTTGGCATGACTATGTTATTTGTGTTCGCTAAAACATTGTAGTACATTTTACAACCTTTCTTGTTTTGAACTAATTTCTTAAGGTAGGGTGACATACATAAATTATTTTTGTGGTTTAAAATGTCTGTTTTCTTGTTTCTTATGGTACGTTTCCAATTGTCAGGGATAGAAGCTATTACTCTGTAATATTCTAAAAAGTTTCCATTAACATTGTAAGTTCTTTGAAATTCTCTAAATGTGTAAAATTCACCTGCATTATTTAACAAATCTATCACATGGAAAATGCGTTTATCATACCAAGATTTTAAGAAGTTTTTTTTTTCTGAAAGAAAAATATCATACCATAGAGGGGAGAGTAAAGAATATCGTCTAAATTCACCAACATTTTTACAGTAATTCAATCAGCTTGATAAAACGTCTTTCCAAAAGGGGTTTGTCATTCTTTCAGCTTTATGGGAAATGTAATTTATTCTTAGTTTGATTAGATCACTGATATCTAAGTTTGCCAAAGAAATCCAACTTTCATTATTTGTTGTTAAAAGCAGTCTTCTGAACCAATTTATCTTAAGGCCAGATATAAAAGACTTAATGTCTAGCATTCATAAACCACCACCTTTTAACTGTTTTATAACATCAATACGTTTGCTTTTATCTGGTCCGTTATTCCATAAAAAACTATACGCCATTTTTTCTAAAGTTTTCACAATCTCTATAGGATGGTCAGGAAGTGGTGCTAAGAATAAATGTACACATGTTAAGAAAATTAAAGAATTTAGGACTTTTATTTTTCCAAATACTCGTAGTGTTAGTTTGCGTTTGGTCCACGTTTTTGTTAATAAAAACATTTTGCTATAATTTCTGGTCCATTAATACTCCATATGTCCGTGACAGAACCTATAATATAGACCCCTAATATTTTTGTTGGTCCCTTTGTCCAATCCAAAGATACTTCATTACATAATGTTGTCTTTGAATTTTTCATACGACCGATCCAAAAGGGTTTTGTTTTTTCGACATTTATTTTTAAGCCTGAAATATTGTAGAATTTGTCTGAGGTATCTAAACAGCTTTTTAAAGATAATTCTGTACCATTAAGAAAAAGTTGTGTATCATCTGCATACTGCGAAAGGTATAGATTTGTATTCCAGTAATGTTGTTATTAGTTCGTATCATATGACCTAGAATAGGGAAAAACTTTAAGTTATCTGGGGAATAATTTTCTTGACATTTCCACCATCACCACAACAACAAAGAAAGCGGCGACGATTACAAAATATGTTTGTCAGATATTTTCACTAAACAGACGAACCTGAGTTGAGACTTGACTAAAATTGGAATTTTCTATATTTCAGACGTTTGGCACTTCGTGGGTTTTCTCGTATTTGTAATTGTTAGTACAAGTTATTTGTTTAACTTCACTTCGTCGTATAGCAATGTCCTGGAAAAAAAGCCAAATTTCATGATTAATGACAATGATAACTTTAAAACTTATACGAATGAGGGGAAAACCCATGGAACAAACAAGCCCTATACGACGACAGAAAAGAAAAAACAACCGCACATTTTACTGATAATTACGGACGATCAGGGTTACAATAGCGTTGGGTATAACGGAGCTACACATATTAAAACGCCTGTGATAGACCACCTCGCGAAAACTGGTGTAGTTCTGAATAATTATTACGTTCAGCCAATATGCACTCCAACAAGGGGCCAGTTATTCTCAGGAAGGCATCAAGTGAGTACATGTTAGATAAATACATTTAATGATAGGTAACTTGCAATTAGTAGGTAAATAGCTTTTAAATAGTTCAATAGAAATGGATTGTAGTATTTATTTCGAGTGTATAGCAATGTAACACAATTAAAACGTGTTAATTATTCACCAATGATTATTACTTAAGGCTTTATTAATAACATCAAAGTTTCAAATTGTCAATTATTAATTAAATTGTATTTTCTTTTGTATTTCTTATTTATATTCTATTCCACATGTAATATCTAACAGTCTATTTTCATACAAAAATGCATAGTAAAGTATGAATGTCAAGTTTTATCAAATATCATTAAATTATATATGTGTGTATAGTATTACTATCGTATTACCTACAAAATGAAATAAAAATGTCAGTTTATCGAAATTAATACACAAAATTACTTACAATATGAGTTGTGAAATAGTATCTTAACTAAAATTGTATTTGTTATCGATGACGGTTGCTTGGTTTAGATGCAAATTAAAATATTTTACGTGGAATAAACCTTTTTTGAGAGCTTTAATGTAACAGTCATCAATCGTCAGATTCCATTGCAAAGACAACATGAAATCTTAAATGTATTATCTTTCAACACAGACGTTCAAACATTTAATCAAGTTATACCAAAATATGTTAACAGAAATGTATGTACATTGTGTTGGAATCAGTAATCAAGTTATAATGGAATGAATCACCATAACTATCATCAGGGGTAATTTTTGTACAGTCTTTTTAATATAATATAAAGTAGATACAATGACACATGCTACCGGTAGGATAAATATAAGGAACTCTTGTCTGAAAGCTTTCTTGTACGGAAAGGAACACGACAAGGGGGGGGGGGGGAGAGTTCACCTCTTATGTACCTAGTGTACATAAATGGGCCAATCAAGGAGCTGGAAGCTAGACATAGTGGACTGTGTGTACGGAATGAAAATGTGTTCACCGACAGTTGCAGATGACATGATAATCGTATCACTGCCAATGTCGGGGATGGATGAAATGCTATCAATATGCTATAACTAATCTTGCAGATGGAGATACTTGTACAATACACAGAAATCTTAACTTTCAATAATCAGTCGTTAAACAAATCTAATCGTATCTTTGAGCCTGAAAATGGTATCATTAATGACTCATCTATGTATGTACATCTTGGGGTTATCCTGGACGAGAACTTTTCTGCATCACAATCTATGAAGAACGCTAGTATTAAACTCAGAGGAACCTACCTGAACATTATAAACTGTGGGGTACACCCGTCACAAGGCACTTTACGGGTGCGAACTTTGGAGTTTTAACTAAAATCAAAGTACTGAAAGTACTGTCGGACTTGATTTTTTTACCATACGAGACAAAAGAGAGAAATGTGTACCCACATCGTTCGAGCCCATACAAATATTTTAACATTTAAAATTACGGACCGATTTTTCATTCATATTGTAATACAGGTCATATGCATATAGGTAAATGACATAAGCTAGGCCTTTACTATAGTCCCTTTGCTAAAATTTTAAAATGAAAAAAGCCTGATATTGAAAAGTTTAATGATTAGCACATTAATTGAGGACAATTTAATTGCATTAAAAACTCTTTATTGTACAAAACTAGTAAACAACACTTCAGTAACAGTAAATACAAACATTGATTCTTCTGGTTTTAACACAACAGAACATCGTCGCATTGAACACATTCAGGGTTACTCAAATCAAAAAGGTCCTGACACAGTAGAGTAAGACCTATACGACCTAAAGGTAACCCGATGTTGCATGAAATTCAGACGTGATTATGTAATTCTAAATAATCTGGCGCAAAAGGAACTCTTAAACAGTAAATTTTAAAAGCACGTATCCAGTAATTTACGTTCGTATTTAGCGACTCGAATTATTGTACGGCGGCGGAAGCCCGCCGTACACTCTGGTATGCTTATTTTTAAGTGGCAATGCAAAATCGCAACTTCTTGCGCGAAGCAGATTAGTGACAGTGCCCGAAATATTCCGAAATATCCGCAATGGTCATCACGTGATATAAACAAAACAGAAATAGAGCGAGGTCACGTGTTACTCACACCGACTAGTGTTAGCTTGATGACGCAGTCGCTATTTATAGTCTAAGAATGGAGCGAGCTCGACAAACAACGACGGGAATGAATCTGCCCATCTGTCAATAAATGCAGCCGAAACTCTTTATATCAAAGGACTTAGGAAAAATTGTTCGATCTAAATGAACTTCGATGTATAAATTATTAGAGAAATTCGCTGTGTTTATTATCGGTGCGTTGTAATAATCATTTAATCATGTTATAAAATACGGAACACGGTATCTATACGTTTCAATGTATTTATTTTAGCAACATGTCGCAAATAAACAAACCAATATAAACATATTCACACAGACTAATTTTATAATCGCGAGCGTGGACACTGACTTGTTTACGCAATTGTCGTTAATTAAATATCGATTTCTGAGCTCAATACAAAAAATGTCCGATCAGGTGAGAAATGATGACTTAATTGGTTTGACATAGACGGTCACTTTATGGTTCGATATAGATGGTCACTTTACAGTTGAAAATCTATGTTTGGGACCGTTATACCAGGTTTTTACGACAACGTACCCTCAGACAACGGAGTATATTATTTTTGGAGACTTTATTTAAATATTCTATATGCATTCCAGCAGATATTGAAACGTCTGATACATCGAGGTGATAGTTTCCCCTGATTTTAATTTTAGGGTGGAAACAGGGACTACACATAGAGTACCTCGTGAACTGTAGAACCATATGACCAGATTCATGAGATTCATGAAACACCAACGGCTTGTATTTTTGATGGAGTAGATGATCACTTTAGTTTCGGGATCAGTTAAGTCAAAATAACAAATTCGTTTGATCTGAAACTTCGCACATCCTAATAAAAAATGCTACATAGGCCACATTCTAGTATTGAATTGCCGGATGCGATTTTGCGCCGTACAAACATTTAACTTGTTATTCTTAAGCCGCAGTTTTAACATTCAACCTTCGATAAATCAAACTCCCCACATCGGTTACGCTTTCCTACTAGCCACTGCGGGGAGTGAGTCTATAAATAGCGATTCCGTCATCAAAATAACACTAGTTGGTGTGAATATCACGGAATACGATTAAATGAGAATTCGCATTGTAATATTAAGACATAGAAAGGCACAAAACACACAAATCGATGGTAGATTGTTGCAAATGCATGAATACGTCCGTGGAGATTTTTCTGAAAGTTCTATCGAACGAAAACCGAAGGTAGAACTACTTTTACGGCAAGATATTTTATTGGACAGTGAATACGCGGTTTTAATTCTACGACAAGCACTTATTTAGATACATGACTCTTTCCATGTAGTTACAATAGAATGATTTGAAATGTATTTATATCTGACACACTTAATTGGGGAAAGATTCCAGATACTTCTATATAAACATACCATTTAGTTGCGTACTATTTCCTTTATGTGGCATGATTTTAACAAAGCTGTTATGGAGTCCAGCGACAAATATAAGTCAACGATTACAAAGGACTTGATTTTAATAAAAATCAAGTCCAAAAACGATATGATGAAGTTGGAGAAAGCTCACAGATTCTGTATTAAACACGTTTAGTCTTTTAACACTAGTACTGAGACTAGAATCGCACTGTATTCGTTGAACTGTTCTCCTATAGATGTAACAACAGACTACAGATAACTACAATTGTTTGGTCAACTGTGCAGATTACCCGGACAATACTAAGCCAAGACAGTGTTTGTTAACCTCCTTATTGATTTTTCTAATTGCGACAAACAGTCGAGGGGTTTTATTCCGGATATTTTCCGTTTATCCAATAAGTACGATCTAAAACAGTATTTAGTCATTTATATTAGCACAGGGTGGCTTCCTTCTAAACACCAGTGCAAACTGATCTTACAAAAAGTGTTATTACGACAGTGAAAAATTCAGGGATGAATGAGCTTTCAATTATTCTCGGCGACAAACGCACAAAGAATATATTCTGCGCTGATAAATATTGTACACTCTGGATCATCGCTCGTGATGTAAAACTTATGGTATGAAAAAAGTTGTGTGACTATGATACAAGCAATCGCGAAATTGTTCTCCAAACAGTTCGTTAAACGCTGTAATACGTGTAAACTCCTTACTGAAGACATAGTAGTACACATAATTTGTTATTGTCACATGTTACATAAGAATCGCCTTGGACTCTGGCATACGATTATTACAAACATTGGTTTACCAGCCTATATATAATTTGTACAATTAGATGGACGATATCAGTGCATGAAGGTCTTAACATTCAGGGTTGATTCTATTTGATTGATGTAGAGTATGATATAACCATGTGCTTGTGAACAATATACATGAATTTATTCATTTGTCAAATACTCATGATTGTCATTATAATTTGTATTACTCATATCATGTAAATAGTTTATACTCTCCTTATTGGAGGCATGTCCAACTTTGGCGGACATGGCCTTATCGAGTATCTGATCAATTTTCAAGGGAAACAACTACAATTCGGGGGTTTATATACAGTCTTACTATTGTTACCCACCTTGCTTGCATTATGCTGACTTTATTAGGGGTCATAAAGTAATAAAGTCAGTCACGCGTAACAGATAAAATCTGTTATCTTAATTGATCCAAAAATCGATATTTCCCTGTATACATTACTTTTGGATCGCTGATAAGACTTTAGCATGTCCCAACTATTATGTACGTCGTTAAAATGGACAGAAACGTATGATATTGACATTAATTAAATTTGTTTCACCAGTAAAATTAATTTTGAAAATGCGAATATCATGAAAAGATAAAATTCAAGAATCTTAGTAATAATTGTGTTATTGTATGCACAGTCAAATAGTAATTTGATTCTATTCTGCATATAAACTTACCACATTAGCTTACAATACATTTATTTTCACTTCTGAAACAATTAACATTAAATCATCATGATTACACTTAGGCGTGAAAAAAAGTTAAAAGTCGGTTAGTAGGTATGGACTTTATTTAGCTTTTGAAAGCATGTGGGAAAGTAAAAAGGAGAAAGAGGATTTTCCATTCAACGGATAAAATCATGAAAATGTCTAGGGTCGCGGGATACAATTAATTAGGGTCGATCGAGTAACCAGAAATTTTCTACTATGTCACACGTCTTGTATGTCAATGATTATAAATGAAATTACTTCCAAATCCATTACAACCTACAATGACTGTTGCAGATATCTATTTCCATCACAAAATAAAAAAAAATACGATTGAATTATAGACCTGGTGTATAAACAGTACAATCTGCAATGTTATGGCAATTTCCATCCGTCTTAATTGAAATGATATCTAACAAATATAACTCGACGTGCCCAATTTTTTGTAAATAATGTGAGATGCGTATAAAAATCAATAATCAGGTAAAGTTAGCAACCATATAAAGGGATCTCAAAAATATGATTTTATTATCCGTCCTTTGTTTACACATCATTGAAAAAATAAATATACAAAGTAGTTAATCTACACTATTTTATGACATGTTTTTTAAGTGGCATGTGGACGTATGCCAAAATGATATATTTAGCATATAATTATATTATCAAAAATGAATTAATAATAAATTTAATGAAATATCATCGTCTTTTTAAGGCCCATTAGAACAATAGATGAAATGATAGTAAAATATAAGAAATATATATTGCTTGATCTGTAACAATATTTACATAATGCCTTCCATTAGGCATATCTCATAAAATAGTTTTCAGATGCTTTTTCTTATATTTTGCAACATGATTAAAAGATACTGTGCTGTATTTCTACGAGTATATGTACTTTTTGATAAAAAAAAATTGGAACGTTTTTATTGCAAGTAAAATTCAGTTTCACATTTATCTAGGTAAAAAAGACCTACTTCAATTTTAACACCCAAAAAGCTAATGGGACTTTAACAATAATGAAAACCATCTTTTTATTTATCTTTAATCTTAATTTTTTATAATATCAACAAATTGGGTTATAAATATCGATTGTGCTTTTTTATACGGAAGTAAAGTAAAATATTTCACAGATTCTAATATTTTCATCCATGTTGTAATATGTTTTAGTCTTCAACCTCAATTATTCTAAAACTTGATTCAACGCGTCCGATTTTTATTACCCTGTATAATACATCATGCTGTGGCTGTATATACATGGGTACCTAATCAGCAGATATGATCATCGCCAATGCTCGTTGTTTCCGTAAACGTACGTAAATGTCCGAGATTTGCCGAACGATTGACGAATTGAACTTAAAAAAATCTAAGGGGTAGTTTTAAAAATCATCAAAAGGGTCGAAGAAGATATTATTTTATTGTTTTCATATTTTACATGCTGAAAGAAATTAAATTTTCAAAACGAATGCAATGAGTACAAATTTGATCACATTTCCCCCAAAAAAGTTATGATGCTGAAAACATCAAATTTTCATTGAAAAATCTACCAATTTTACGCTTTTTACATTGAATAAAGAGGGAATCGATAGGTGTCTTTTTCAAACGCAAAAGGGTCGAAGAAAGCACTAATTCAAAATAATAAAAAATACACCATTAGAAAGATAAAAGATTAATTAAACTTTTGCGATGAGTACAAATTTCGTATTTTAAATAGAATAAAAGTTATGACGATTATAGTGAAAATCCCCTTCTTTGTTTAATGTAAATTTTTTATCGATTTTCCAAATCAGCATGTCCGCGAAAGTTGGGTATGATTGAATAAATGTACAGACAATTTCCTTTATGAAAAAGCAACTTCATACAAAAAAAATAAACCGATATAAGTATATGCTTCTTGTCATTCGTCTACCTATAACGTTTTGTTATAGTTTTTCTCGTTATAGGAAACTTGTTTACTATGACAACACTTCAATGAAATTTACAGGTGCACAATCTTGTTCGTGTATCCTTGTGATTTGTCATGTATAGATAATAGTGCATTTACGTATATGATATACTATGGAACCATTGATTTTCGTTGGGGATTCAATTTCGTGGACTTCCTTGGTCAGCTCATCCACGAAATCAAATCCCCACGAATTTAACACAGGCAGAAGTAATGGACCTGTGATGGTAAAATGTAATAAATTCTACATAAAACAAAACAACTTAACCAATAATAACCTTAAATAAAAAATAAATTTGTCCTAAATGTTGACCCCATTCATGGCATTCAACTGGTATATATTCTTTAAGAAGGCATGTATCTCTTCGTTTCGGTCAATGAGCACCACTTTTACAAAACACAAAATTATAAAGCAATACGGACGAATTCTTCAAATCAAAGTTTGCAGCGGTTTCAGGTATATATTTTTGCACAAAATAAGACCAAAATTAAATTCCTAGACTAATCCGTTACTGAGAAATCGAACAAGAAACGCTAGAATTTGACCCGATTTCGTCTGGTCGGAAAAAATGTGGCCACACCAAAATTGACTAGTTTCACATACTAATGCAAGATTGTCAGTCGATCGCATGAGAAATTGACCAGTATGTCCTAAAAAGAACAATTAAATACATTAATACAGATACACAAATTCTTACAGAAGACGCAAATATTCGGGAAATCGGGATTTAAACTTTTGAAAAGAAATTTCTTTATCATACACCGCCATGTCACTATAAAACTGACTATAAACAATATTAACCAATCAGAAATAACGTAACATTTATAATATCAATATATATATATATATATATGGCGGTGTACGATAAAGAAATTTCTATTCAAAAGAAAATCAGCCTGAACATTTTTTGACCTTGGTATCCACTGAGGAATTATACTAATATGATTCTTTCTGCACATGTCGTGAATTTTAATAGCTCTAACTTGCAAATATGCCTTTTTAATACCTGTAGCTAAAATTGAACAAACGTTGCCAAGTTGAGCTAGTGTGACACTCAGACTCTGACCAGCGACCTAATACCTCGCTATTTGCCATGCTGTCTATATAACCCCCGAATCCAACCCACTGGCGTCCACAAAGATGTCGGCATGCATAATTACGTCCTCAATGACGGGGGCATCTCCAATGCCGTTATGATCACATAAAGGTCGCCTGTTTAAACGCTTTACATTATCAATACAAGTTAAATGTTTGTACGGCGCAAAATCGCATCCGGCAATTCAATACTAGAATGTGGCCTATGTAGCATTTTTTATCAGGATGTACGAAGTTTCAGGTCAAACGAATTTGTTATTTTGACTTAACTGATCCCGAAACTAAAGTGATCATCTACTCCATCAAAAATAAAAGCCGTTGATGTTTCATGAATCTCATGAATCTGGTCATATGGTTCTACAGTTCACGAGGTACTCTATATGTAGTCCCTGTTTCCACCCTAAAATTAAAACCAGGGGAAACTATCACCTCGATGTATCAGACGTTGCAATTTCTGCTAGAATGCATATATAATATTTAAATAAAGTCTCCAAAAATAATATATTCCGTTGTCTGAGGGTACGTTGTCGTAAAAACCTAGTATAACGGTCACAAACATAGATTTTCAACTGCAAAGTGACCATCTATATCGAACCATAAAGTGACCGTCTATGTCGAACCAATTAAGTCATCATTTCTCACCTGATCGGACATTTTTTGTATTGAGCTCCGAAATCGATATCTAATTAACGACAATTGCGTAAACAAGTCAGTGTCCACGCTCGCGATAATAAAATTAGTCTGTGTGAATATGTTTATAATGTTTTGTTTATTTGCGACATGTTGCTAAAATAAATACATCGAAACGTATAAATACCGTGTTTCGTATCTTATAACACGATTAAATGATTATTACAACACACCGATAATAAACACAGCGAATTTCTCTAATAATTTATACATCGAAGTTCATTTAGATCGAACAATTTTTCCTAATTCCTTTGATATAAAGAGTTTCGGCTGCATTTATTGACAGATGGGCAGATATCGAGCTCGCTCCATTCTTAGACTATAAATAGCGACTGCGTCATCAAGATAACACAAGTTTGTGTGATTAAACACGTGACCTCGCTGTATATTTCTGTTTTGTTTATATCACGTGATGACCATTGCGGATATTTCGGAATATTTCGGGCACTGTCACTAATCTGCTTCGCGCAAGAAGTTGCGATTTTGCATTGCCAGTTAAAAATAAGCATCCCAGGGAGTACGGCGGCCGAAGGCCGCCGTACAATAAACACTCAAATGCAAACAGTTTTGAAACGTACTGTCACCTCCTAAACCATCAAGAAATAAGATAACTCTGGCACCCATATTTCTCCATTTAGTAACAACAACTCTCATATGCTTTGTAAAAATGTATTCACGTTATTCAAGAGAGTTTAGCTTCGACAGAAAATTATCATTTTAAGGAGAAGGGACACGAGATTCAGTACAAGCACAACACTCAAGTTTATGAGAAGATGAAGCAAGCTGACATTTTGTTGCAAGAACAGGACACAACAAACTCAGCAAGAAGCAAGATAGCGAAAGGTATTCGGGCAATACTGCATCGTCAAAAATTAATAAAATAAGCAGACACGTCTGAATACGGTTGGAAGACGGTAGACGAATATGAAGCACATCCTTTGGCAGAAGATTCTGAAGATGAAAAGAAGATTTACCGAGCTCAAATGCAAGCCGTGAGAATGGTTCGCCAAGAGAGAAGGAACAAGGCTAGACGTTACAATCCATACAAATGGGGGAACGTTAGTGTAACACAAGCAGCTACAGAACAGAAGAGTTTACCGAAGAAGAGGCCCGGTACCTGTTTCAGGTGTGGAAAGGCCGGTCATTGGCGCTCAGAATGTAAAATGTCAGGGACAGAATCTAACAGAAATGATGCAAATATGCAGATATGTACATTTACTTATTCTCTAAGATAATTCAGAAATTTACAAAAATACAATGGGAAACAAAGTAGAGAATGCGTATATCGGTTCGAGCGTATTTAACGAAGATAAAAGTCATTTGTCAAATATTGCAGTATTGACTCCCGTTGATAGGTTGAAATTAAGGTTCACTGGAAAAATGCCGGTGCGAACAGTCATATACTAGATGTAATAGAGAAAGGTTACAAGCTTCCGCTTAAAAATATTCCTTGTTTCCGCGAGACGAAAAATAATAAGTCAGCTTTAGATAACACTAGGTTTGTATCCGACGAAATCCAAAAATTGAAAAACAAAGGTTGTATAAGCGAGGTAGAGTTAGTACCAGAATTAGTTAACCCATTGACGGTGGCATTTAACAGAGACGGTAAACCAATATTGATATTGGACTGTAGACATCTTAATTTGGAACTCATAAAATTTAAATGTTGTTTCGAAAACCACTGAATAGTTAGCCAACTGTTCAAAACAGGAGAATACTCAATTTCTTTTGATATCAAGGGCGCGTATCATCACGTGATGATATTTCCGAAACATAGTACCTATTTAGGTTTCTCTTGGAGAGAGAACAACGTAAAAAGAAATTATGTCTTTTATGTTCTACCATTTGGGCTCTCGATTGCACCATACATTTTTACAAAGCATATGAGAGTTGTTGTTACAAGACAAACATTTCACGCCATACTACGTAGCGCGTGAAATTAATATTAATTTCACGCGTTACGTAGTATAGCGTGAAATATTTGTCTTGACGTTACACATTCAATACAGTGATTTTGGGTTTAGAGCACGAAATTTGCGTGTTTATAAGCGAAGTTGTAATCGTTAGACAAATTTGTGTATTGGTTCATTCTACCAGACGTTTTTAGATAGAGAACAAGTCAAAACTTTACAAAATATTTTTGTGATAAATATACATGTCATTTAAATGACGCGTCAATGCATAAGGGTGCAAAAATATGAAATATAATTTTTCGATCCGGCAAATTTAGAGCTATAGTTTGGCTTTTCGAGTGTTTAAAAATTTACCATTAAAATATCAGCTGTTTATATAATATGAAAGTTCATATTTTTCTCATATGATGTAAAATTGATATAGTTTATCTGTGTTAAATAAGTGTACAAATATATCGGCAGAATTTTTATCAGGGATGAGGCCCAACATTTGGCGACAGACAATTGACAAATGGGCACAGTTTTCCAGAGTAAAAATCTCTGGTTTTTACTGGGCGAGTCTGATCGCAAACTGATAACAGGAGACATTTGTTTAATAGATGCATGACTGTTGAGTAACACAGATCAGAAGAAGTTTAAAATAAAGAATATGTTTATTAGCTAATGTGAGGTTTGTTTAAGATTACAATTATAATATGTTCAAATGATATTCTACATAATTTATGTATACGTACATGCATTAAGGTATATCTTATTAACACAGCTGTTTTTTAGTTCTCTAAATAAATAGTACTTGTCTGGTCAAGCATTATTCTGTTTTGTTGTTTTTTATGTTAGTTTAGTTAAGACTGTTATTATACATGTGATCATTATCTAATATGTACGAGTATTCATGTGACTATGCTTTATCTGCAACTGTATTGTTTTCTTTATTCGATGCTATATAGTGCTATAAGGCATGTCCATGTAACACTTCTTGGTAGGGACTTATTATGTAATAAGGTATTTATACAGGTTAAAGTATTTTTTACGGATTACTTAAGACTCTGTGATACTCCCTAATTTGTATCAATTTGTACATTTATGATAACCATGTTACGCGAACTTATATTTCGCTTTCGATTAAGAAGCCCGGTATGAACTGTGATATCAGAGTATTGCAACATGCGTAAACTGTCTTAGTTATATCGGTTATATGTGATTAAGGTGAATCATCACAGCACAAATTTGTGAAAAAATAGCCACCTGACATTTTTGCTATGCTACCTAAAAAGTGGCGTTGTTCAATAATTACTGAAAGTACATAACTGAAATGAGTTTTTATCAATAGCTAATGATTCAATATACATTTCTGCACCAGTAAAATAATATTTGATGATTAACAAGTATCTAAAATTCTCACCTGAACTTATGATAATTCCATTTGCCAAAATAATGTATCATAATATCAAAATTAATTTAAACTACAATGTCCAACAATAACTTCAATGTGTCATTGAGGGTTTCCATATTTCAAATTTTCATTATTAAATGTTTTACCATGTTTATTTTCAATTCTTAACACAGTCCTCAACTTTAACACAGTGATTTTTCTTCCATATTTGTTTAGGCTACTGTGTAGTTCATAGTGAAAACACATGTGTGGAAGATTTTTGTAAAATGTGAATATTGAGGACCGTATTGATTGTTGGACATTGTAGTTTAAATTAATTTTGATATTATGATACATTATTTTGGCGACTGGAATTTGCGTAAGTTCAGGTGAGAATTATAGATACTTGTTAATCATCAAATATTATTTTACTGGTGTAGAAATGTACATGATAGTTATAGCTATTGATAAAAACTCATTTCAGTTATGTTCTTTCAGTAATTATTGAATAACGCCACGTTTTAGGATGCATATCAAAAATGTCAAATGACTATTTTTTCACAAATTTGTGCTTTGACGATTCACCTTAAGTCTTTTTGTTGGTATATACGTATATACATGTACAGCTATTAATGGCTTTGTAATACTGTCTACTTTGCTTTGAATCGTACATAAAATCATATGGCGAACTTAAATTTCGATTTCGCTTAAGGCCGCCAAATATGAATTTGACTTTTTGTATGAAATCCATCTTCTGCAGTTTGTCACTATGGAAAATATTCTGACTTGAATGATATTGGACATCTCATACATATGAGTTTTAAATAAGTGTCACCCTATTTCACTTTCGTTGACTATTACAGGTGATACGAACATAGTTATATTGCATACTTTTATGAATGTTATATTTGTGATGTTATGTCAATTATTGTAATGCATAAATTTGTATATACCATAATAATGTTGATTTAATTTGTCTTTGCATTTGTAAATATGTTATTCTCTTCGAACACGGAGGATAATGAAAGTTCTATTATTCTGTTCATGACTTCAGTACCCAACTTTGTGGACGGCGATACTACGCTGAACTATTTTCTGTTAATACGACAAATAAGTCTGTCAAAAACGCAGCAGGTTGAGAGAAAAACTGCACGCATTTGAGAACACTGGTTTCATTCTACATTTTTTTTCTATAACAAAATGAAAATTTGAAGGTTAACTTTCAGATTCACACCGGGTTGTATACAGTCATCTTCCCTGGTATGCCAGTAGGGTTGCCACTAGATAGTCCCACCCTGGCTGATAAACTAAAGGAGGCAGGATATTCCACGAACTTAGTGGGAAAATGGCACATTGGTTGTCATACAAGAGACTATTTGCCTACACGGCGAGGATTTGATAGATTTTTCGGTTAGTATTTATTGCAATATCTTTTGATATTAATAGTTTATGTTAACACACCAGTTTTCTGGATGATCGTTTAATGATTATAAGTCCATCTTATTCATTATATTTTATATATAATTTCTTTTTCAAACTGTTCAATTGATTATTTCTGGAAACGTTTTGTCTGTTTGGTGCTTCATAAAATGTTCGTTATCTGTGTCACTTACGTCATGACATACGGAACAGAATGATCTCTCGTATAATTAAAACAAAATAAAGTATACATTGTAAATTGAAATGCAACTTACTTTTGCATTTTCTTCCGTTTCTCTCCCTTGCAGAATTTTCTCTTACTAAATATGCTGATATACATGTATTTAAAACATTGATTGTAACTAACTTTTATTTTTTATACCCCCACTACCATTAGTAGGGGGGCTATGTCCCACTATGACCACTTTGTCGGTCGGTCTGTCCCGAAACTTGTCCGCACTGTATCTTCTCTATGTATTGAATGCTTTTTTATTACTTGGTACATTTGTTCACCATCATGGGACGGTGTGTCATGCGGAAGAATTACGTCAATATATCCAAGGTCAAGGTCACACTTGGAGGTCAAGTGTAAAAAATGGCCATAGATTAGCTTGTTTTTCAGTTATCTATTGTGGGGTTTTAAATTAGCTGATCACCATCATTATAATAACAAGCAATCACACGGATTATCGCACAGATTTTGTACAACTAGAAGCCATACATCTGTGACAAGGTGGTATGTGGGGGTATTTTAAGTCACTCTGTGGCAGTTCTAGTTTTGATAGAACGTTTAAGTTATTCATTTTGATAAACAGCGAGTAATGAAAATTCAGAAATCATGATACCTTGAATTAAATTTATAATACCAAAACTTCCAAAAATTACCTTTCCCAAAATCCCACCTATCCAAAGTCAACCCAATACGTAAGAACATATTCGTATAATTATACTGGTGGATAACACACCATCTTACTCTCACGGAGGCTACCGCCTTGGAGCGGTTTGAAGCAAACCTTATTCAATGACTCCAAAGTTTGTTTTTTTCCTAAATGTAAAGGCAAGATCTTTTACCAAACAGATAATTGCTACTCAAGTTAGAATGACAGAAAATCTTCATTTTGCAAAATGAGAAAAACTTATGGATGAAAATGTGAATTTTGATAAATATCATTAAAACGCATGTAACGTGATAAAACAAACACTCCTAATTCTATTATCCTAACATTGTGTTCATAATTCGCATGTATTTATCTTTTTATTGGACAATGAAAATTTCAGGTATATACTCCGGACATTCTAACCATTATAATTACTCATCTTCATCTGGACAGAATATAGGATTTAATCTACATGACGGCGAAGAACCAGCAAATATGACGTACTACACAGGGAAATATTCAACCAATTTGTTCGCTGAAAAGGCAATTGATATCATTGAAAAACACGATTCCGAAAAAGTAAGTTTCCTCCTTGTATCTCAGTTTTGGTGGAACAATCTCAGAAAGAGTTACGGCGGAAAGTAAAATAAACTGACACATTCACTTAATGTTCAATCACTGCAAAAAAATAATTGAAAATGTTGCTAATTTTTAAACATTATACATGTACTAGTAATTATATACATGTAATACTTATTTGTTAGCTTGTATTTCTTTTATTTAATTGAGAAGATTCCCATTTTCATTTGTTTGCATTCTTTCAAAGGTAGCCTATACACTATAGCAAGTATATTTAAGTGTATCACTGCGCTTTAAACTTATGCAGCGCATGTTATTGTGTAAAGTGAAATTGGAATAGCTAAACGACAGACCTATCAGGTGTACTGAAACAGTTAAACACTACTCTCTCTCTCTCTCTTCACTGCTGAGAATTGCTTATCGGAGTAAATAAATAAACAAGTATATCCACATTTGCACCAAGAATGTACAAACCTAAATGGAACTGTAAAGTGAATTAGTTGATCTGATTAAATGATTACTCCTAAGATATGTATTCCTGTATCTCTCTGGTTCCTTTCAGTTTATACTATTGAACTTAAAGAAAAATACTTTTCCAGAGTAGTTCCCAAGATAGGAATATGGATTTGATAAAAATATAGAGGTCAGGTTTATATTGTCTTGAACACAATCTTGAAAAATGACACATGCGCAATTCTTATTTTTACTAGAGTTTACAATTTTACAATTTTTGTAAACTATTCTGTATTTAACTCATTCGATCATGTAAAATATTCTTTTCAAAACTAACTTTCTTGTATGAACATTTTTACAATATTTGCATTTGTAATTGATTTCTTCCTTAACGGCTCTTTGAAGATGTTCTTGTTTATGTGTAAACCACTGACCTGACATGATTTTTTTGTCCACATTATTTTTCAAAGTTATGAAGTGTAGGATTCTAGCACATAAAAATTCAATCAGCAGTGTATACATCAATACTTTAAGCGCTTTGATTACAAGTCGGTACTGATGGATTTTCATGTGGAGATTCCTAAGAATCTAAATAGTGTAAAAAAGCCGAAGAGGAAAATGAAGCTATTCGTTTGCACACACAGAAGATAACTTTTAAATAGGGGTCGAAAGGGAAGATTTGTGCGCGTGATTTGTTTCTTCATGACGTGATCTAAGGCCATCCCACATCAAATGAGCTATGAAGATTACTTTGATTTTGATCTTGTTTTAACTAGTGTTTATGTCCGTCTTATTTCCTCTTTATGTATATTTTCAGCCGCTGCTCCTAGTTGTAGCTTTCACAGCTCCACATGCACCCCATCAAGTGCCCAGGAAATACAGTGAAGCCTATGACGAACAATTTGGAGTTAACTCAACGAAGAGCTTATATGCCGGTAAGTCAAGTAACTAAACACTACATGCCCAAGGGTAACATGTCGAGTCTGCTTTTAAGAAAGTCCACGACCTTCACCTTTGAACTATGAGTCTATGACATGGTACATTATCTCATTCAAGTTTATACCAAGTTATTTAAAATTCTTTGACTGCAAACAGAAGGTACAGTCCAGACAAGTAAAAATCCCCAAAAGTGAAACCTGGCTCTTACGCTCGACACATCCTCACATTATGGAGAACATTTGTGCCAATTTCGAAATCCTTCAATGCGTACAGGAAAAAATATCTGACCTCTAATGTGACATTGACCTTAGAGCTATTGACCTGAGTCTTAAGCGTGACTCACTGTCTCAATGTGTTTGGCAATAAGTTATTTTCAGGTAACATGTATGTTTATACATAAGAGAGATACAGTCTTGACAAGGTCTATGATACTCTTTTTTGACGTTTCACCTCTAAGTGTGACCCTGAGCTTTGAGCAACATACCTGGGTTTGTGCGCTACTCACCGTCTCAAGGTGTTTAACTAATATGCTTAGTTATTATCAAATATGCCAATGCATTAGGGAGATTCAGCCCGGACTAGGAAATCCGGCGGACTCACTCACTCGTACAAACACACACGCAACTGCCATTGTGGTGGCTGCTAGCGGGCTCGTAAGACATAGTATAAATTAATTCAATTAATAGTGCACGTAAAAAGCTACAAAAGAACTGTTTAGACTTGCCCCAAATAAACAATATGAATTTCTTCGAGTATGAATTGTTCGTGTCAATAATAATTCCTTTCAGGTATGATAACTTGCATGGACGAAGCTGTTGGCAATATAACAGACGCTTTTAAAAGAAAAGATCTATGGCGTGATACTGTGATGATATATACATCAGGTAACTTTTTACGACACTTGGAAACCTAATGTAATTTTTATTTACCACTGGGTTAGATTAGGCAGTCAAATATATCTAATCGGATGGAGTACGCTTTAATTATTTAGATTTTAGGACTTCAGCTTAACCATATTTATGACAAATAAGCCAAATATCAGCAGCTAAGAGACAAGATGCCAATCTAATCTAGAATGGTGTCCTGGTAAAGAACTTTGTGACAAACACTTATTGCCTTAAGCTATAATTCCTCTATACCTTTGATTGTCTTTGACCTGACTGCACTTGAATAACATCTAATTATGAAAACAATTCAATATTTGTGTTCCGAATGAGTTACATACGTGAGTACACCATGTATACCATGTTTCGAAACAACATTCGAATGGGTTGTTATAAATAGATTTGTTTGTTGTTCTACGTTGTTTCTACTCTAAGGCCAAGTTCTAGATTCCCTGATATGGTACATTGCATGAATTCTTAGTACTAACTAGTGCATGATTTACTCAGGGATACCATAATTATTATGTTTATACAATAAATCTTTAACAGACAACGGAGCTATTGGGAGTATTCAACACGCTAATTATCCACTCCGAGGACACAAGGGTAGTTTATTTGAAGGTGGTATCAAGGTACCAGGTTTTGTTCACAGTGATCTACTACATGACAATGTGAAAGGGACCATCTCAAAAGAATTGCTGCATGTGACCGACTGGTTTCCAACTTTGGTAGGCCTTGGTCAAGGAAATCTTAACAATACTAAACAACTTTATGGACACGATGTTCAGAAAACTATTTTGTAAGTGAATCATTCAACTCTTTGTTGCTTTATATATGTTTTTTTCAACGCAGCTAATCAAAAGTAACCGGTTAATCGGACAAACGAACGGTTAATCGATTAAGTTGACATCCCTATTAGAGACACTACAATTCAAGATTTGACGCTCTTGTAGGATTTTAATTTTCCGAGGCCATTTCGTAAATAATCAAATTTCCGACTACTTAGTATATCCGAACAACAGCAGTGACTCCAGAGCATTGATTTGATACTGTTGCTAACGAAAACAAACTGAGGTCACTGCGAATTCGACACGTATTTTTTGTAAGTTTGAGAGCTTGCTATTCCAGTTCAGATCAATGATTTGATATAACATTAGATGGTGGTTAAAAAGAAATTATTTCTGTGTAAATTAAAGAAACAATAGCCCAAGTCCCTCTCACAAAATATTAACATACATTGTTGGTATGCTCGTTATAAATTCGAAATCTGTCACACATAAGACAATATTCAAACCAGTATGATAATTGTGTTGTTATCTATTCATTATCGTACTTTTTATTGTCGACTACCATAAAAACCAATGAATTCTTGGCTTAATGTATCTGACTTGGATGTCATGTCAAATCAAGTTTCGCCAATTTATATATTTACAAACCAAACCATAATTATATACTAAAATAAACCAACTGTAAACTGCATGCAAGTAATTTGAAACAAATATTACATTTGATTGGTCTTCTATAAACCAATCTCGCACTTATTTTTTACAATTTTTTGAACAACGATAACTACTCTGTATAAAGGAATATAATACAACAAGTAGCCTTAAAATCACTATAAATATATAAAGCAGGGAACGTGTCTCAGTTTTCTGATAACGTCCACCGTTCGTTAGATACTTGACTTTAAAGAAATTCCGTACACAGGACCCCGCTGTTTATTACGTAATACTCCATAGAGAAAAAATGAAAGCAAGTATCAAAATTCCGAGGAATGTTTCCCTAAATTAACATTTCCGCTACAAAATACCGAAAACCGCTTTGAAGTCTGTCATCATATAACACGGCAATGTTAATTAAAAAATGACACCTTCTGTGTTTTTTAAGGTGAAGTGTCGGATTATTGTCGTCTCATGAAATCAACGAATTTGGTCCGTCCCATTCAATTTTGATAGCCAATCAAAATCGCTTATGTTAACGGTTCAATAATTGAAACCACTCCCAGGTTTGATGTCTAGTAAGAAGTTTTATAACAATTGTTTTGTCATTAATGAATTAATAATATCATATCGTACCAATACAATGCACATTACGTTAGAAATGTTTAACGCTGATAAGGAAAAGTCGATAAAGGGATGCAGTATTTATCGCAATAAAACACCATTTATTAAGCGTTCGGTTAGATTTTTTTGTTGCTTGGTTATATAATATGATATTCAATCTTTATAAATAACGTAAAATATAATTTTACGTTATTTTAGCGATTTCAACCAAGGCGTATACCTTAAAGTCACAATATGATTTCGTTTTACATCCAATACTGTGAATATGATCATTAAAATTAATCTCACCCACAAAGTATACGAACATAGTCATCAAGATAATCAGTTGAATACGCGCCAAAAACAAAACTCAACCATCTTATTATTTGTTGATATATGTTACTGTAAAACAGAATAACGTGCTTTATACTAGTATGAAAAGAATACTGTAGAAATGCAATGAAATGAGAGTAAACGGATTTTACGTTATTCTTTTCTACAAAAGTGAAGGAGAAAAAAGTCCACGAACAGAAATACTACATGATATCAACGTACGGAAGATGTCCGAAGGCCATGCACTGTTCAACGACACATTTGATTCACGTATCAAAGCCTCCCTTCGTATTAGGGACTGGAAACTACTGACAGGGACTAGAGCTACCGGTATACCAATTTCATTTTCTTACATGTATGTGTGTGTGTGAGGGGGGGGGGGTGCGTGCGTGAGTGAGTGAGTGCGTGCGTGCGTGCGTGCGTCAACAATTGCTTTAAACAACATCTCCTTCTTAACCAGTTGGTCAATTTCAACGAAACTTTGCATGGATGTGCCTTGCATGAAGCTCTGAAGTTGTTAAAAAATTAATGTCATTCAAAATTCAGGTTGCCATGACAACCAAAAGGAAAACAAATATTCTTGTTTAAAACCACAGGCCCTAGAGCTTAGATATTTGGTGTGTGGCATTATCTAGTGGTCCTCTGCAAAGTTTGTTCAAATTATTGCCATAGGGTCAAAATTGGCCCCGCCCCAAGGGTCACTTGATTTTACATAGACTTATATATTATCTTAGGGTCAAAATTTGCCCCGTCCCAGGGGTCACTTGATTCATATAGGCTTATATAGGAACATTTTCTAGTGGACCTCTAATAAGTTTGTTCAAATTATTGTCCTGGGGTTAAAATTGGCCCTGCACCGGGGTTTATTCCAATCTTTTAAGGAAAATTGAAAAAACATTCAAGTCTGAAACCACAAAACCTAGAGCTAAAATATTTGGTATGTAGCATTGTCTAGCGGACCTCTACCAAGTCTGTTAAAAGTATGGCTCCAGGTTGAAAATTATCACCGCCCCGCGGTTCACATGAATTATATAGGCTTATATACGAAAAACAAAATATGCTTGTACAAAACCTCAAGGCCTTGAGCTTACATATTTTGTATGTAGCATTGTCTGGCGGACATCCACCAAGTTTGTTTAAATTATTGCCGTAGGGGCAAAATTGGCCCCGCCCCAGGGTCACTTAATTTTACAAAGGCTCATGATAATTTTCTCTAAGAGTCTTTTTTATCTGTTGAGCGATATAGGGCCATCATTTTGTGTATCATAATCTATTGGCGAAGAACGATTCTATATAGAAGAAGTTTCATCCAAATTCATAGTATTCTTGATATTGAGGTAGTCGCTAAGCCTAAGAGAAGTTACACTGTAGTGACCCAATACTAAAATGGTTAGTTTTGATTTCAGAACCACACCCAAATACTAACAAGACTGGAAACTTATTAAATCTTTGGCTTTTCAACATAAAAAACGATCCATCAGAAAAGAATGATCTTTCTTTATCTCGACCTGATTTGGTGAAGACAATGTTAGACAGGTTGGAGGTCTATAGAAAAACTGTGGTACCAGGATTAGTATACAAAGTCGACCAATGTTCATTTCCGAAGTATCACAACGGATTCTGGGAGCCATGGATGTGAAATTTAGATATTTGTATGGATGGTCATCATATTTGTAAACGGTCGAACATGTTTGTTTGGAAGGAATGGCCTTTCTGTATTTAACTAATGCTATGCTTATTTTTAAATCTGCGCAAAATTAATCTTCGATGAAATATCTATGAATAAAAAAAGAAATATTTTCTTCTTCGTTCGTCGTTCTTTTGTTCATTTTGTCAGCATGACATCTTAACACGAAACATGACATAACTTATTTTGCTTTTAATATTTTTCATTTTTTTCCCACTCACCATGAGCTCTTCATGATCGCTCTGTCAGCTCTGTCGTCGTGTGTTGTGTGCCGCGTGTCTTCAACTAATTGTATTAAAATATATTTCACAAACTGTATGTTCTTAGATATTTCATTTGATAGAATTGTCTTGTGGTCCTCTACATACATTGTTGACCTCATCGGTTCGCAATGTCCTGCATAAAATGTTCAATAAGGAGGACAACATGAAAGCAATACGAACGAGGGGAAACACATTTGAGTTATTGGGCACTTTACAAACCGAGAAAAAGGGAAAAGCCGCACATTGTACTAGAAGTTGTTGTGTGTAATATGTCTTGTAAGTCTAAAAGCAGTACTCACCAATTACCCTTTGTCCTGCACTGCACAGAATTTGTAATCATAGGATGTATAAACGTGTAGCACTTTGGGTCTACAACAAACCTTCTTAAAATTGTAACAATTGTATCTTTTAAATAACTATGTGTACGTAGTAAGTAAGTTGACCGGAAATGTCCAAATTTCAGTTTAAATTGAATCGGTCATGCATGTCTGAATTAACTACATTTTAACTCAAAATTAGAAACATGTAGAGCTAACTTATGGAGTAGTAATACAATTTATTGCATGTACAAAATGTAATATAACTTTCACTATAATTTCAGTCAAATAGTAATAGCATAAGATACCCTCCAATATTTTTTCTTTCTCGAATTTAAAAGTTATACTTCTTTACTTTCCATGAATTCATAAATCATATTTTCGTCTTTTTCAATTTTTCCAATTTCTTTCAAAAGTCTATTTTCTGTATGCCCTTCTTTTTTTCTTATGAGAGGAATTACTTGAAGTTATGCCTCCGATGTTCATTAATGAGGTGTCAAAAAAGCATTTATCATTTGTATGAAAACACAAATCTGGAAGTGGAATAGCATTTTTATCCTCATTATTTTCTTGTATATTAATTGAATATCGAGAATTTGTTACTGAAATGGTTGTTTTTACTTTACGTAGAGCTGCAAGAAAGAAACACTCCTGTGAAGTTTTGTTGAAATTTACCCTGTGATTTAGGATAATATGTTGTTTAAAGAAATTGTTGACTACGACGGACACAGCCCTATCCTGAGAGCTAACCTTGGCACACTGTGCAAGATGAGCGAACAAGACAAGAAATTGTAACTTTGTTTGTAAAATTCTGTAAGCATGAATTGATATGATTCGATACATATAAGCTTCCGGAAATGTTGGTCATAAGGGAAGAAATATTATTTGATAACCATGTAAAGGTTACTTTATAAAACATATGTACATGTAATGCATATATTTTAACTATGAAAAATGCTTTGTAAAATTTGAATGGCCGGTCAATATATAACTTAATGTAAGTTAATGGTTTAGCTAATTTAAGCAACTGCAACACCGAGGAAGCCTTTAGAGTAGAAACTTGATTCTCTTCATCCAGTCTGAGCTTTTCTTGTTGTAGCTGTATGCTAGTGTTTATAGACATAAAACCTGCTACAAATAAAGCGTATCTGGCTGCCCAAGATGGACCCACATTATAATCATGGGCTACATATATAGGACCCATACGGATCCCATTTCAGGATGATCTGTGCTGCCATTATGGAACCAACATTTAACACCGTCGGAATACCCATATTGGTCCTCAAGGGCATCCCACGTGACCACATTCAGATACCCATTTGGGACCATTGTGGGTGTAATAATTATACTATTGCCTGAACTATCGCTTACCATACTTGTTGCAAGCGAAAAAACTAACAGCATTTAATTCTTCTGTGCCATGTACACATGTAGGCACAAGGTATTTTGAATGTACACACCACAAGAATACGCCACTCACGCATTTTAAGTTCAGCAACAAAACAGAGCTAATTGAAATTAAAAAAAAAAATCAGAAAAATGATGTACATGAACATACAAACAACATTTTTATTGCACTCACAAATAAATATTCTATATTGGGAACATAGAATCATTACGTAAGATCATCTAATGACGTTTTATTGTTACACCATTTATCACACACATACGTCGGGACAATACACCAATGGTAGATTCCTCATATAATACCGAAATACAAAAGATCTTGACCAATTTCAAATAACATTAGCGGGTCCTTGCCCCACAGGAAATAATTCAGATAAAGCTTGGAATATTTTATCATGAGACAAAGCAAAATTGTAGGAGATTTGAAGAAATTGAATTTACAGCCGAACAGGACCGTAAAGGCAACTATCAGGTTAGCCATTTTCATAACTTAAATTTGGACAATACAAGCAAAGGAGCCAATTCAAAAAAAATCGAAATTACCGAAACATTGAATAACATGGAAAAAGAATTAACTTTGTTTAACATAAATTTTTATCCAGACACCTGACATACCTCGCAAACTAATATATAACATAAAAGAGTGACCAGCGTTTTGAGCCGTGACGAAATTATGCAGAATAATTCACTAAGTCAAAGAGGATATAGGTATTTGGCACAAATCTGGATGAAATACATGCTTATTGATAAGATATATTTGGATTCTCTATATGAACCCAGTTGATGTCGTGCATTCTTCCGTCAGGGCTCAAAACACATGATCGAGCTACACCTGTAATGTAACATTAACCTCAAGTGTCAATTCAAATGCATGCATGATATTAGCTAGTTTTCAATAGTACAATACTTCTCAATGCTTTATGTAGAGCATAACACAATACAATACTGTTTATTTATTTGACTGATTGGCTGATTAGATACAAATACATACTCGTATTGTTAACTGCTGCACGCAACACATGTAAATAATTAATTAAATATACAGAGGGTTTATCGTGCTATTTTTGGACATTAATGCACATGTTCGAAAACTAACGGTTCTTTAAGTTCTTTAAATAATTATATAGAAACATTTAAATTGTTATAAATCTTTCTGTTCTATCCAGAATACTGAGGATTATTATCACAAAAAATGAAACGTAAGAGAACATTTTAGAGCATCTTTTATTTGTAGATATGTTTCAAAACAGTTTTGTTTTAATTCTGTGACTCTTAACGTGAATTTCTGTAAAACGTCTGTAATTTAATCTACAACATTTTTTATCGTTTTTTATAATTGCACTGTATTCTTAAACTGCCTAAAAGAAGTTTATTTTTCATATGTTGTGTACATGTTTGCTTAAGATGTGTTTTTTTAGACCAGAAATTACGTAAGTATTAATATATTACGTCTTAAATAGTGATAATTTTCTGTCTATATAAATAAATGTAGTTATCACTATTGTTTTGATGCTATTAGGATATCTAAGTTTGTTATATAAAGATGTACGGTGTTCCGTTGGGACAATCGCATTTTCACCATCGAACATTTGCGTCATCGCGATTTCACCATCGTGCCATCGTATTTTCACCATCGTGCCATCGTGTTTTCATTATCTTACCATCATGTTTTAACCATCGTGTCATCGTGTTATCATTATAGTACCATCGTATTTTCACCATCGTAACATCGCGTTTTCATCATCGTACCATCGCGATTTTCATCACCGTACCATCACGATTTTCATCACCGTACCGTTGCGATTTCACCATCAAAACATAGCGTTTTCATATCCGTACCATCGCGGTTTCACCATCGTAGGATTAAATAAAGAGTGGTTATTGTCCAAAAGGAACATCGTAAGGATATCTGCTGTGCATTATTTTATCAACTGCGTAATTTAAATCTAAAGTCTACGAATTTGGGACAATATTGCACACACGGCCGCTAACTAGGAGTGAAGACATACAAGTAAATACTGTCAAAATATCGCGTCTTCTTTTTCTTAAATGTGAACTTAATATTGTGGTTTAAATGAACTATGATATTTAATCGATATTAGAAATTCTGTTGACGTAAATTATGTTTAGACATTCAGTCACTTAGGTGAGAAAAGTATTCATAGAAACAACATACAAAAGTCCCACCTTCCCAAACATATTACGTTCCCATAAACCCACCAATCTTAAATCCACTAAAGACGTAGAAACACACAAAATATGGAGGGCAAGTCACACTCCACAGTAGGGTACCGCCTTGAAACGGTAAGAAGCAAAACAACATGAGGTTTAAAAAATTAAACTATTTTGCCTTTCAGACCATTGGATATTTGGCACCCTTCTTGTGTTGGTTATTGTTAGTATAAGCTATCTGTCGATCTTGACCTTTCCGGTTAGCAATACCTTCTCTAAATCATTGAACTACACGTTCCATAATAATGACAACTTCGAAACTTATACGAACGAGGGGAAAACCCATGGAACAAACAAGCCCTATACGACGACAGAAAAGAGAAAACAACCGCACATTTTACTGATAATTACGGACGATCAGGGTTACAATAGCGTTGGATATAATGGAGCTACAAGTATTAAAACGCCTGTGATTGACCATCTCGCGAACACTGGTGTAATTTTGAATAATTATTACGTTCAGCCAATATGCACTCCAACAAGGGGCCAGTTATTCTCAGGAAGGCATCAGGTGAGGGTTTAATTATACACATGTTAAATATTCACCAAAGTATTGTTTGTTGTTAATGGTTAAACTCCAAATGAATGATTTAGTTGAATAAATATGTAAATTCATTTTATCTCAAAGTAATTATATACATTGTGCTTGGTTGTAGCAGCTCATGCTCATATATCAATATACATTATACAAATGTAATAGACAACATATTTAATCAACGCATTCAATACCCACAACCGTACATTGAGTATACGTTCGGGACTTACACACATTCGCCATGTTTTACTATACAAGTATGCATCAAGAGATCCATAGGATTAAGAATAGTTGCCGTATACTTCCTAATAAACACCCCTAACACGATGAAGCCACCCATGAAGCCATATTGAGAATTACAATACATAAGAATATGAAAAATGAAATTTATTTCTGCAGCATTATAATGTATGTATAAATCTTAATTACACAAACATCATTAACGAAATAGAAAGTACATGAATTCGTATCAAACAATTTTCAGATTAATTTCTGACTGTATTTAACAGGATACAATTCACGAAATATTTTGTTAGGTAAAATATCAACTTAAGACATTTTATGTAATATTAAATTGTTTGCACTTTCTCATATACAAAGGGAGTTCATAACAATCCAAAAACGTTAAACGATACATTTAATTTTTTTTATTGCTGGTATAAACTTTAAGACTAATGTACCATAATTATGTGATCTTTTAAGTATTTATGTCAGAAAAAGATGCGTACAAATATAGTGTGAATATGGAACGAACCCGTATAAGTAAGTGATAATGATAATATGTTCAATCTTTAACTGATTAGATAACATCTAGATACTAGTATCATGATAAATCAGAAAAATGGTAACGTGAACATACATAAAAAACAAATGCATATTTCAAAACATATCAATGGCCCATTATACAATGCATATCAAAAGACGAACAGTGAAGCGTTCTATAACAGTTGATTAATGTAATAGATAGAGTACGAGTTTTTCTTTAAAAGTGTTATATAAAACTGACGAATGAAAGTCCGTCTTTCAGATTCACACCGGTTTGTATTCAGTCATATTCCCTGGTATGCCAGTAGGATTGCCACTAGATAGTCCCACCCTGGCTGATAAACTAAAGGAGGCAGGATATTCCACGAACTTAGTGGGAAAATGGCACATAGGTTGTCATACAAGGGACTATTTGCCTACAAGGCGTGGATTTGATAGCTTTTTTGGTAATTCCAGTATTAATGCTTATTTTTACCACCGATATTGTCTAATATCAACATTAACATATTTTTCACTTTTAACTCTGCTCTGTTAAGATATGTCAATTACTAATTTTGATAAACAGCGATTATTGAAAGCTCTATACAAATGTGACAACTTTTATTAATATACATTATTCGTGTATGTCAAAAAGTACACCAGGATACATTTTATTAAATCTACAATGTCATGATTTTTAAACATTACCTCCCCAATAACCTCCTGAACCCGAAACCCACTCAACACGCAGGAATATACAAATTTAGTGCATAGTCTCACGGAGGGTACCGCCTTGGAACGGTTTGACGCAAATCTTATTTCATGTCTTAGGCGTAGTTTTTACTTTAAAAAACGATAGCCTGATTTGTTATCAAAATATTTAAATTGTTACATAAATTAGAATTACAGAAAATCTTCAATAAGCCAAAAAAGAATTAAACAAAAATGTGATTAATGTAAAAAACGACGTGTTAAAACAAATATATATGTTTTAGTCAACAAGTTTCGGCTATTATTATCATACATCAAATGTGTTAGCTACGAGTATATTATCTAAGCATTAAATTCACAATTCACATTGGACAATGATATATTCAGGTATATACTCCGGATATTCTGACCATTATAATTACACATCTTCATCTGGGAGGATAAAAGTATTTGATCTACACGATATAATTCGCATGAATTTATATATTAATTGGACAATGATAAATTCAGGTATATACTCCGGACATTCTGACCATTATAATTACTCATCTTCATCTGGACATAATAAAGGATTTAATCTACATTACGGTGAAGAACCAGCAAATATGACGTACTACACAGGGAAATATTCAACCAATTTGTTCGCTGAAAAGGCAATTGATATCATTGAAAAACACGATTCCGAAAAAGTAAGTTTCCTCTTTGTATCTCAGTATTGGTGGAACAATCTCAAGAATTTGTCAGTAACGGGGTTAACGGGTATGCTGAAGATGCTGATGTAGGAAAATTTGCAAATTCGCTGCGAATACAGAGTTACCGTAAATCAGAGAGAGTTACGCCGGAAAGTAAAATAAACTGACACATTCACTTCCTGTTCAGCCACAGTGACTGCAAAAAAATAATTCAAAATGATGCTAATGTCATGAATGTTGAAACATTATAATAGCAATAATATACATGTAATACTTATTTGATAGCTTGTATTTCTTTAATTTAATTGAGAAGATTCTCAAATTCATTTTTGCATTCTTTAAAAGGTAGTAAGTACAGTTGAATTTCGGTTATGTCAAACTGTTTCGTTGGGTCGCGATTTTTTTTGCTCTTTCTCTATATGAAATTAATCCGCTTACCTCCAATTCACTTATCTCAAAATTTCGTTTATGTCAAACTAAATATTTGTCTCCGTGACTCTAATTAGCATGTTAGAGTATGGGCTACCTGTACCCTAGGTCCCCCCCCCTAGCGGGATTTTATGACACATATATCATTGTAAAGCTTAATATACCCCCCATCGAATGTCACTTGTTGGACGAAATATAGGTGCTGATTAAGCCTACAGTATGCGATTGATTATCTCCCCCTGATTTCGAAATTTCATTTTTTTAAATTTTTGTATACAAGAGATTATGGAGTCCAAAATGACCAAGTTCTCAACCCACATTGCTTAAGATTATTATATTTTATATTAATATACATATTCGAAAAGGAAAAGATAACTCTGAACTAAAAATAACAAGAATTATGTCCCTTTTAACTGTAAAAAAGAGTAAAAACTATTTTTTCAGTTATTCATGTATATAGGGCAACAATTTGCATAAAGCACTGGATATAATTATTTAGATAATATCTGAAACAAATGGGCCAAGATTGCCCTAGATCGCTTACCTGAGAACAAAGACAATTTAATTAATGACCAGGTAATATAGTTTTCATCTCATATAAGGGCCCATAACTGCATGTACCAATTCAATTTCGCCCATAATCAATCTCATCAAAGACCTTTATTAGGATTGGTGAAGACACCGGACGGACATTCATCGACTCTAAAAGCTCACCTGGTCAATCAGGTGAGCTAACAAAAAAAACAATTTCTTAACACTTTTATTATTTTTGGTTACTTTGAAATGCATGTTATATGTAATGCATCCATCAACTATTTCAAATTACTGACATAATTATGCTTTGTTATTTGTCGGTTGATTCTAGACTACGATTCAGTTAAAGATATTTATTCCTGTCTATGATACATTGTACATATAGGTAATTGTACACAAATTTACATCAATTTTGGAAAGGATTGGAATGGAAGACAGACCTTCTAATTAAATTCTTCTCCTTGGATAGACTTCCAGTTAAATTTCAAGACCTATTCAACAATTTAACTATTGGTATGTATAAAATAGATTAAAGATTAAATCATACAGTGATAGGGATATGGGTCTTGTGATCAAAAGTAAAAAGTTAAATTAGAAAAACAAAAAGAAAAAACTTAGACAGTAACACAATGGGAAAATAATATTACTGTATATATCAAGACAGAGAGAAAGGGTATGTGTAGAAATGAAGAAGGGGGCTTCTCAAGCATTATAATGCATGGTACTTTTCATGTGAATCTATTGCTGTCACGCATACAGACTTGAACCAGATTAAAGATTGGTGTATTTTCTTATTCTGAAAGGGTTGTATAGGCTACGATTGAAAGAACACTATAGCTTGATTTCTTACCGTAAATAGATTTTGTCGTTTGCAAAATATTAACAAATGTAGGGTCAACAACGGACCTCCATACCTCACATTTGAAGTGATTTTCATTGAAATAATCAGTAGTTCAGGAAGTGAGAAAATTCCAAAATATCATGACAATATTCACTGTACTAGTTGGTGCAGAATAATAAATGACCATCATGACAATATTCATAATAAATCTACTAAGGCAATATTCGCTCAATGATACTGGCGATCATGAAGCCATTTATCAGTGTGTCATTGACGGTCAAGCGATAGGCAACGATTTTTCATACGTCACAATGGCCAGTTACTAATATCATTAATTTTGTTTTCTTTCAGTTCTGACAATTTTCAACATTGTTTCAGTTTCAAGTTGGTAGCTCGCATAACTAACAGTGAAATACGACACATTTACATGTAATTAGATTTAAACCAATATCACTGAGTGATCATTTTATTAAAATCCCACAATGTCAACATGTATTAATGCTAAACACGAAACTGAGAACTGCATGATTTAAGGTAGAGATGGCAAACAGCAAGGAAAATTGTAGTCTGTCTGATGGTTATGCGGGGATTGGCATAGAGGGAGACTAGGGTGAGATAGTCTCCCTGATATCTGGGACTATTATTCATGCGCGTATAATGGTCCCAGCTCACATTTTGCCCGTTATTATGGAAGCCCTAAAAATCGAGTTGGATTTCGGAGTTTTAAAAAGTTATTTCAGCTGTTCAAAGTAAAAGTTGTCATTTATAAGAAAGGAAGTGGATAAACATTGCATGTACAATGTACGTATTTTTCAAAAGACAATGGCAAAACTCATGAAAACATGGCCTGAAAAGTGATAAATAAACCACGTCCTGTTTCAATTCTTAAAGGGTGAGAAGAAAGCCTAAATCTTGTCATGGCTATGAGCAATTTTTTAACATTTACATTAACTAGATACATGCTGTTGTCAAAATTTGCAGAAACCCTAAAAACCCTGGAATAAGATGACGTTTGTACTCGATTATTCCATTCTTGCATGACAATGTCTTCAACTTTTTGTTTTAACAATAACAGAAATAGTTTAGCATTACATACACCCTGTGAGTACAACGCTTCAGAGAATACTAATTCATTTAATGTATCTTTAACATTATATGCCCAATTAGTGATGTACGGTTTCTTTTCAATATCTTTAAACATGATTTGGTATACATGTATTATGTTAATCTGCTTCCTTCCGCTTTTATTAGTAACTTTCAACCAAAAGTTTACATCTTGCATAATTCTTAGTGAGAAGATCTAATCGACCTAATTCTCCGTGTATAAAATGCACACATTTTTGTGTGCTACTTTTGACTCATAATAAAGATTTTCAATACTAAGTGTGAAATTTTTCAATTGCTAATCGAACAATTCTAAAGAGTGCCTTATTGTTATGTTATGAAATATACACAGACATTTTCTTAATGTAAAGGTAGATTTTTGAGTTTGGTTTTCCTATTCACAACTTTGGTAACTGTTGGCAAACGCCCTCCTTTTCTGAATATATTAATTATCTTTGTAAACAGTAAATTTCCAACGGTCACAGTATACATCCAATATGTTAAGATTAGTATAAGTTCTGATGAGTTAGCAAATACCACGATGACCTCGGCTTACATTAATAAAACCTGTAAATCAATGCCTTTTGCTCCGTTTAAAAGTTGGTCATCAAGATCATTAAGGTACATGGAAAATAGAAAAGGCGACAAGCTTTCCCCCAGTCTTAGTCCAAGATGACCATAGAATAATTCGCCAATATTATTATTAAATTTTACTCTGGTTGTAATTTGATAATACATCCATGGACTTAATGACCTTACATAACTTTTCTGTTTGCCCTGAATTATAAAGTGTATATCATATATTTCGGCAAACCAACTAATCAAAAGCTTTAGAACAATCGCTATAAGTGCATTATTAATAATTAAATCTAATTAATCTATGCAGTACAAATATGTGGCCAATCGTAGTCATTCCGACCCTAAAACCTGCTTGTGATTCCATGAGAGTATAAGATAGTGCTATTCAGAATGAGACATTAACATGCAAGTGTTTGCTTCTGCGCATATCTATGTCGTTTACTATAAGTCTTAATTACAAACAAATGTAATATAAGACTATTGATAAAGGACTTATAACATTGTGACAAATGTAGTAACTGTTCAGTTTATCATGATCCTTTCGATATTTCCGCTGTGTCTTGGTGATATATATAATATCCCATTTTCGGGGGGGGGGGGGGTATAAAGCAGACACAGACACAGTAGTATTTTGCTTTCAAACAAACAGTTTTGTATATGAAGTATGTTGTTGTAATAAGTATGCGCAAATTTACTTTGTCATTTGTCATAAAACCATTTATTTATCAAACAACGGTGTTTTTATATTTTGGGGTCAATTTACCCCACCCACTTTCTAGCTATACTAAAGTAATACCATGCGTGTATTGAATAGCAAATGAATAGATAAACAATCTCCGAATATTTATTAGTCATTTAAAACCTTTTCAAATAAAAATGAAAGAACAAATGCTACTCATTTGCCATATAAGGTCATATTTTAACAATTTAAGCCCATTTTTTAGATTCTCATTAATATTCACGAATATGCAAATGAGCAAATCAATAACAAACTATGCCTGGGATATAATAATTATATTGATCATATTTAAAAGCTATTTTGTATGTTTTATAACTGAAATAAACGACATTTTTACGTATTTATTACGACAAAGCTAAATCTCAGAAATATTGCTGGTTGCCATGGAAACAGCCCGGCCGTTTGCTTATCCAGCATCCCGTAATCGTCCAACAACCGGTATTTGTTAACATATACCCTAAGCTTAAAAAATATATAGGTGTACAAAAATCCCGCTAGGGGGGAGGGGAGGGTTACGATTATGGGCCCATGGCCTATGTAGTTTGAGTTGTTTATCCCAAAGTTGGCGCAGATCAGCGAACAATGGACGCTTTCACACCTACCATGACATTTTGCTAATTGAACAATTTAAATGCTCCGGGAGATTTATAATCGTGTGACAAACAGAGAGCACACGTGTAGTGTAGCATGATAATCATACCTGTTATTTGACTTAACTAAAATATGGTAGGTAAGGTAAACAAATACGCACCACGTATAACTTCGGCTGCGGTGAGTATCCGAATACTAGGATACTCGTAGGTTTAACTTGAAAATGGAGTACGATTACTTGCCACCTATGATAGTGTCGGATTCCAATCTTAGTAAAATGATCTTAGCTTGAAAAAAAAAAATTAACCCCGAGAGCGTGATCGACGTTGCAACGAACGGATTCATCTTACATTATGTACGGAATGCGTACACATACGACAATATGTAAACTAGACGCTCCGTTTTTTTCGAATTCTTTCAACAAATTTCGTAAATAAGTATTATATGTTGGGACGATAAGTGCTGATATTAATTATTATGAATGGATACATTTAATTATTTTGTTTCTTCTCTACGTATGCACATGTTTTATTCGAAATGTAATCATACATGCATTGTTATTTTAAATAAAGGCTACCGTACGTGCGTGTACACAAATACTTTAAAACATATATAATTATACAGTATTTGTTTATCTCAAATTTCGGTTATCTCAAACTAATTTCCACGGTCCCTAGAAATTTGAGATAACGAGATTTAACTGTATATTTAAGTGTATTACTGCGCTTTAAACTTATGTAGCGCATGATATGGTGTAAAGTGAAATTGGGATAGCTAAACGACAGCTGTACTGAAACAGTTAAACACTACTCTCTCTCTCTCTTCACTGCTAAGAATACGGTTTACAACTATGCCTTGGATAATAAGCACAGTTAATTAATTGCTTATCGGGGGTAAATAAATAAACAATTATACCCACATATGCACCAAGAATGTACAAACCTAAATGGAATTATAAAGTGAATTAGTTGATCTGATTAAATGATTACTCCTAAGATATGTATTTCTGTATCTCTCTGGTTCCTTTCAGTTTATACTATTGAACTTAAAGAAAAATACTTGTCCACAGTAGTTCCCAAGAAAGGAATATGGATTTGATAAAACTATAGAGGTCAGGTTTATATTGTCTTGAACACAATCTTGAAAAATGACGCATGCGCTATTCTTATTTTTACTAGAGTTTACAATTTTACAAGTTTTGTAAACTATTCTGTATTTAACTCATTCGATCATATAAAATATTTTTTTCAAAACTAACTTTCTTGTATGCCCATCTTTACAATATTTGCATTTGTAATTGATTTCTTCCTTAACGGCTCTTTGAAGATGTTCTTGTTTATGTGTAAACCACTGATCTGACTTGATCAGCAGTGTATACATCAATACTTTTAGTGCTTTGATTACAAGTCGGTACTGATGGATTTTCCTGTGGAGATTCATAAGAATCTAAATAGTGTAAAAAAGCCGAAGAGGAAAATGAAGCTATTCGTTTGCACACACAGAAGATAACTTTTAAATAGGGGTCAAAAGGGAAGATTTGCGCGCGTGATTTGTTTCTCCATGACGTGATCTAAGGTCAAACCTCATCGAATGAGCTATGACGATTACTTTGATTCTGATCTTGACCCTTAATATTAATGCTTTAACTAGTGTTTATGACCGTCTTATTTCCTCTTTATGTATATTTTCAGCCGCTGCTCCTAGTTGTAGCTTTCACAGCTCCACATGGACCCCATCAAGTGCCCAGGAAATACAGTGAAGCCTATGACGAACAATTTGGAGTTAACTCAACGAAGAGCTTATATGCCGGTAAGTCAAGTAACTAAACACTACATGCCCAAGGGTAACATGTCGAGTCTGCTTTTAAGAAAGTCCACGACCTTCACCTTTGAACTATGAGTCTATGACATGGTGCATTATCTCATTCAAGTTTATACCAAGTTATTTAAAATTCTTTGACTGCAAACAGAAGGTACAGTCCAGACAAGTAAAAATCCCCAAAAGTGAAACCTGGCTCTTACGCTCGACACATCCTCACATTATGGAGAACATTTGTGCCAAGTAATTTCGAAATCCTTCAATGCGTACAGGAAAAAACATTGACCTTAGAGCTATTGACCTGAGTCTTAAGCGTGACTCACTGTCTCAATGTGTTTGGCAATAAGTTATTTTCAGGTAACATGTATGTTTATACATAAGGGAGATACAGTCTGGACAAGGTCTATGATACTCTTTTTCACCTCTAAGTGTGACCCTGAGCTTTGAGCAACATACCTGGGGTTGTGCGCTACTCACCGTCTCATGGTGTTTAACTAGTATGCTTAGTTATTATCAAATATGCCAATGCATTAGGGAGATACAGCCAGGACTAGGAAATCCGGCGGACTCACTCACTCGTACAAACACACACGCAACTGCCATTGTGGTGGCTGCTAGCGGGCTCGTAAGACATAGTATAAATTAATTAAATTAATAGTGCACGTAAAAAAAGCTTTAGACTTGCCCCAAATAAACAATATGAATTTCTTCGAGTATGAATTGTTCGTGTCAATAATAATTCCTTTCAGGTATGATAACTTGCATGGACGAAGCTGTTGGCAATATAACAGACGCTTTTAAAAGAAAAGATCTATGGCGTGATACTGTGATGATATATACATCAGGTAACTTTTTACGACACTTGGAAACCTAATGTAATTTTTATTTACCACTGGGTTAGATTAGGCAGTCAAATATATCTAATCGGATGGAGTACGCTTTAATTATTTAGATTTTAGGACTTCAGCTTAACCATATTTATGACAAATAAGCCAAATATCAGCAGCTAAGAGACAAGATGCCAATCTAATCTAGAATGGTGTCCTGGTAAAGAACTCTGTGACAAACACTTATTGCCTTAAGCTATAATTCCTCTATACCTTTGATTGTCTTTGACTTGACTGCACTTGAATAACATCTAATTATGAAAACAATTCAATATTTGTGTTACGAATGAGTTACATACGTGAGTACACCATGTATACCGTGTTTAGAAACAACATTCGAATGGGTTGTTATAAATAGATTTGTTGATTGTTCTACGTTGTTTCTACTCTAAGGCCAAGTTCTAGATTCCCTGATATGGTACATTGCATGAAGTCTTAGTACTAACTAGTGCATGATTTACTCAGGGATACCATAATTAGTATGTTTATACAACAAATCTTTAACAGACAACGGAGCTATTGGGAAATTGCAACACGCTAATTATCCACTCCGAGGACACAAGGGTGGTTTATTTGAAGGTGGTATCAAGGTACCAGGTTTTGTTCACAGTGATCTACTACATGACAATGTGAAAGGGACCATCTCAAAAGAATTGCTGCATGTGACCGACTGGTTTCCAACTTTGGTTGGCCTTGGTCAAGGAAATCTTAACAATACTAAACAACTTTATGGACACGATGTTCAGAAAACTATTTTGTAAGTGAATCATTCAACTTTTTGTTGCTTTATATATGTTTTTTCAACACAGCTAATCAAAAGTAACCGGTAAATCCGACAAACGAACGGTTAATCGATTAAGTTGACATTCCTATTAGAGACACTACAATTCAAGATTTGACGCTCTTGTAGGATTTTAATTTTCCGAGGCCATTTCGTAAATATTCCAATTTCCGACTACTTAGTATATCGGAACAACAGCAGTGACTTCACTGCCAATTCGATACGTATTTTTGTAAGTTAGAGAGCTTGCTATTCCAGTTCAGAGTAATGATTTGATATAACATTAGATGGTGGTTAAAGAGAAATTATTTCTGCGTAAATTAAAGAAACAATAGCCAAAGTCCCTCTCACAAAATATTAACATATCATTGTTTGTATGCTCGTTATAAATTCGAAATCTGTCACACAAAAGACAATATTCAAACCAGTATGATAATTTTGTTGTTATCTATTCATTATCGTCCTTTTTATTGTCGACCACTATAAAAACCAATGAATTCTTGGCTTAAGGTATCTAGCTTGGATGTCATGTCAAATCAAGTTTCGCCAATTTATATATTTACAAACTAAACCATAATTATATACTAAAATAAACCAACTGTAAACTGCATTGCAAGTAATTTGAAACAAAAATTACATTTGATTGGTCTTCTATAAACCAATATCGCACGTAATTTTTACAAAATTTTGAACAACGATAACTACTCTGTATATAGGAATATAATACAACAAGTAGCCTTCAAATCACTATGAATATATAACGCAGGGAACGTGTCTCAGTTTTCTGATAACGTCCACCGTTCGTTAGATACTTGACTTTAAAGAAATATCGTACACAGAACCCCGCTGTTTATTACGTAATACTGCATAGATAAAAAATGAAAACAAGTATCAAAATTCCGAGGAATGATTCCCTAAATTAACATTTCCGCTACAAAATACCGAAAACCGCTTTGAAATCTGTCATCATATAACACGGCAATGTTAATTAAAAAATGACACCTTCTGTGATTTTTAAGCTGAAGTGTCGGATCATTGTCGTCTCATGAAATCAACGAATTTGGCCCACCCCATTCAATTTTGATAGCCAATCAAAATCGCTTATGTTTACGATTCAATAATTGAAACCACGCCCAGGTTTGATGTCTAGTAAGAAGTTTTATAACAATGTTTTTGTCATTAATGAATTAATATCGTACCAATACAATGCACATTACGTTAGAAATTTTTAACGCTGATAAGGAAAAGTCGATAAAGGGGTGCAGTATTTATCGCAATAAAACACCATTTATTGAGCGTTCGGTTAGAATTTTGTGTTGCTTGGTATTAAAATATGATATTGAATCTTTATAAATAACGTAAAACATCATTTTACGTTATTTTAGCGATTTATGCTGGAGTTTGCACAGTGCCATTGCGCTTCTAAAATGCTGGCAAAAGGTGACAGGCAGTACATACACACCGCGTGTTCTGTATCCTGAAATTGTTTTTGACTTCAATTCGCAACGTACTCATGAAGTGTGACCCTCGTTTAGCACCGTACACACACTCTGTGAGAAACTAACACAGTCGTAGTATGCAAATAAAACCCGTTAATGTGCGCTTATTACACCTGCAGAACATTTCTAATGAAGATAAAATGGTTGCATAAGTATACCTTACCCAATAAGTATAAGAAATGATACGACAAATATTTTACTGAAAAATCTTTCAAAACAAGACTGTCTACGAACATCCCTAACTTTTGAGCTTAATTCATACGTAATTGGTACTAAGTTAACTACATACAACTGTTTCATAGTATTAAACGTTTCTACTCACCATGTTTCGTGCTTGGAATATGATATTCCAGCAAAATACTACGAAAAATGTCGTCCTTAGCTTTTCAACCACGTAATGTGTACATAACATCTGTCATTTGTCGTTGCATAACATACACATGTTTTCGATGCGAACCGCCTCTCGTGATACGTCGTTGGCCACCAGTGATGATGCTGAATCATTTCCTTTGACTTTGAATAGTATTGATTGAAATGTTTGTTTTGGGACAAGAAATGTCTTGAAATTATGCAATCTTGTAGATGTTTAAAGAAATTTCTTATCAGGGACATGAAAGAACTTTGTGTGAAACATTGAAGCATAACTAGATAACCATGGTCATAACTAAATAAGGGGAACTTAGTTCCAATCTGGGGTTTGTTGTTATAATAAGTGTTGTCATTATAGAACAGATTGCGACATTATTGAGATACGACTAGTTTACTTCTTCTGTCTTCTTCTTTTTGTCTTAATTCACAATCCTAGTATGAATTTTATACTATCATTTAGCTTTTAATGATTCTTAATGATAATAAAAAACAAAAGTTAAAAAATGTTTTGCCATATATATTTTTTGTATGTTATATTACTCCAGGATCTTTAAATCGCTAAAAATCCTTCGGCTGTATTCTTAAAGCCCGTGTCACAAAAGTTCAAAAACCTAAGGATTTAAAGAAGAAAAATTCTCTTTTACCACCCTTTAATGTTATGGCGTGATTTCACGCACAAACCGGCGTTTATCGTAGGAAAAAAACTTTGTGATCACTTACCATTGACAAATTTATTCTTCATTGGAAGGATACCTAAAACACTACAATTCAATTTTAACGCTGTCGTCCGATTTCATTTCGCCGTGGCCATAACGAAATAGTAAATTCCGTACCATTTTCGTGACGTTCCGGAAAGGTAACTCTCTACGATTGGTGTGGCAACCTTTGGTTGTCAGCTGTTTCATAATTGACGCGGATAATTCGTTGTATACTATTTTACTGTTTTGTAAATATATATGTACCTGAAAAAAAAGACACGTGTAATATATGAAAAAGTACTGTAAAATAATAATGATAGAAGTATTTTTCTTATTTCACATTATTCTTGTCTTTTGAAGTGAAGGAGAAAAAAGTCCACGAACAGAAATCCTACATGATATAAACGTACACAGTATGTCTAGAGGCGATGTACTGTTCAACGACACATTTGATACACGTATCAAAGCTGCTCTTCGTATTAGGGACTGGAAACTACTGACAGGATATCCTGGTATTCCAATTATATCCCGTTTTCTTGCATGTGTGGCTATTAGTTTTTGTCGCTGATTTACTAGGAAATGTAACGAAATCATCCATATGAAGCTGACTGTATGTTCTCCGGATAACACATTTTCGAATATATTGATACTGCAAACTTAGTTTACTCTATCTTTGAATAAAATGTTTATCAGCATGAAGAAGCAATTTTATAATATACATTTATCGAAAGCGATAGTTAATGTTTTCAAAAAATGTTAATCGCCTGTCAAGTTATTTCTGTAGGTTGAACACAAAGTCCAATATTTTGATTCTAGAAATCGATCTCAAATCTCTCAGTTCTAAAGTTCTTAAACGACTTATTTGATTTCAGGACTAGACCCGAATGTTAACAAAACTCTTTGGCTTTTCAACATAAAAAACGATCCATCAGAAATGAATGATCTTTCTTCATCTCGACCTGATTTGGTGAAGACAATGTTAGACAGGTTGGAAGTCCATAGAAAAACTATGGTACCAGGATTAGTATACAAGGTCGACAAACGTTCATTTCCGAAGTATCACGCGGGATTTTGGGAGCCATGGATGTGAAATTAAAATATTTGTTTAGATCGTCATCATGGAACAAGTTTGTTTGGGAGGAATGCGGTTTCTGTATAACTAACACTGTGCGTTTTTCAATTTGTCCAAGATAAATTATCAAAGAAATATCTATGAATTACACAGGAAGGTTGATACTTTTTATTCTTCGTTCGTTGTTTGTTCGTACACTTTATCAACATTGCATCTTAATACTAAACATGGCATAACTTATTTTGCTTCTCATATTTTGACGTGTTTTTTTCGCTCACCATTAGCACTTCACGATTACTTTGTCAGCTCTGTGTATTGTGTGCCGCGTGTCGTCAACTATTTTTGTTCAAAATGATATCTTTGAAACCACGGACCCTATTACAGATAAACTTGCAGAAACTATCGCAAGATGGTCCTCTGCTAGGAGATAGTACTTAAATGATACTCATGTGGTCAAAACTGGCCTATGAAAAACAATGTTCTACAAACAATATGTTCCTAAATATTTGATTTCATAGCATAGTATTTAGGTCCTCTATATGCATTATTCAAGTAATTACGCATGGTCTAATTGGTCTCGCCCCGGGAGGTCACACTTTTACTTAAATTATATAGGGAAACACTTTTGACAGCCAATATGAAATCGTTACTCGTGGACTACGGTCCAATTATTAAAAAACTGTATGTCTATCAAGAGTTTTAATGAAGAATTATTGTCAAATACTAGTACATTTTGTAGTACCATATCGTACCATACACAACACATTATGTAATGCACAACACGTCAGACACGACGCTTATATCTACATTGTATTTATCTTTCTTCCTTTAATCTGATAATGGAAATATTACGATGCAGTTATTACTTTTATGGAATTCTTACTACATGTTTGTATTTATTTGTATTTTGTATTTATTTATTGATTTGAGGTACCTAGACGCCCTGACCACAAAGATATTATATATCATGATTAATATTTTTACGGCTTAGGTGTTCAAAGCTAACCAATGTCAAAGGAACAATCATTATTCATACTTTTTCTTTCATATTAATTAAAGTTTTGTAATTATCAGAATAGAGTTTTACATGCTATTTGCGATTTTCATAACATGATAAGTATCAAAATTATTGTCTTTAAATGTCGAATTCAATTCTAAAAACACATTTGGATTTAATGAATTTAATTACTTGTTTATATAGTAGTAGAATGTTGTGCAAACGCACTGTGTATTCTTAAATTTCTATTTCACATTTGTACTTCATTCTCGTATGAAAGTTTGAATATCATATATAAGTCAAAACTTAAATGGCTCAAACACATTATTCAGGTACTCGCTCAATATCAAAAAACAGTTTTCTGTAATTGTTTGTTTTGTGTTAATGGACCGAAGGAAAATATCTAAACAATTCACGAGCATTCACTGCATACAACACCGTTTACCGTGGGATCTTATAAATGTTTCTCAAATATGTTTATACCATAAAACTGGCATTGTCTAGATATCGTTTGATAGATAGCTTTCTAGATTCTTTATTATATTTAAGTACAGATTTTGAATTTTGTTAGTATGATAGCCTATGTTGACAAATAGAAAAATATCAAAGTTTCGAGAAAGTACGTCTGTTATCTTTTTAGCTTCGAAAAAATGGGCAACTCTTATCAACTTTAATGCCTAATGGGACACTAATTCAGCATCATAAATTGCCACAGATTTTAAAGAATTTCACGATAAATCTTTTTCTGTTATTGAAATTTGTATATGTTATAAGGGATCCCAAAATCTGTCAACTCCATTTTCAAATTATGATTTGGATAATAGAAAAACAAAAGCAAAGAAAACGATGACGACAATGATTGAGGAATATTGTCCGCTGATATTTTTCACAGAACTGAAGATCCTGAGTCAGCGGTAAGAATTGATTAAAATTGGTATTTTCTGACTATTATATTTTCGAACTTCTTTTTATGGTCTTAGTGTAAGTACAAACTAAGTGAGCACCCACCTCCGGGCGTAAAACTCGAAATAAACAAACAAATAAAAGTGTTTTGTTGACATAATCATTTGGCAATGCCTTATATAAAACATCAGTCGTGAAAGCAATACCATCGAGAGGAATCAGAGTGGAGAAACTGCGCAGTTTCCGAACCGGGCAAAATAAAACTGCTAATTTTACTGCATGGTTATTACAGACGACCAGGGTTATATTTATGAATTAAGGAAATTTGTAAGAATAAACTTCAGGAAGAACTTGCAATAATGCAAGGCCAACCAACAACAGTTCTCTCATTTTTTATATATTTTTTTCACCCAAGGGGAAATGGTTCAGGAGGTCTTGGACAGGATAAAAACATCTCGAAATAAGGAGGAATGGAATAACACGAGAAAGTATCATCTGAACGTTTGATTACTAAGGGTTATGCTCAGTATGGTTATAGACCAAATAGCTTTTATACAACCCATTCTGTTAATCTGTTTACAAGAAATTATATGTAAAAAATGACACGCAACTTTTTGATTATATGCCTGGAGTAAACCTACTTTTCAGACATCAGTGCAAAAAACTGTACCAGGGACTATATACTAAATGTAATATACTACTCAAAATTTGATAAGGTTCACTTTTTGTTCTGTATGGCATTAGCGTCGATTTTGGATTAAATACATAAGATATAAATATTGGTTATTTTCAAAGATACCTGCATATCATGAGTGCAACATGTAATTCAAACATTAAACCATTCAAGCGTAACAAGCATCGAAATGAGGACAGGGTCAAAATTAGACATTTTATGGGTATATGTGAGGAATACAAACTTTCAGGAAAATCATGTCTTCGTGCGGCAAAAACAGCCTGACATCGAGTATGCTTGTGGTGAGCCGTCCAATCTTAGATTGTGGAATTCGAGCCAATTCTTCCAGAAGTGCCTCTCTGGACTGTCTGGTAGATGATGGCTGAGGAATCAGAGTGGTACGTGGCATTGGTACAATGATGATACGTTAACATTTTTATATTTATTGGCTTTCTCTATGTTTGTGTAGCGCCCGTTTTCATTAGGGGAAAATGATTCCTTAGTTTCCAAGATTGTTCTTCGAGTTCTATGATTTTCTCATAAAAGCCTCTTAACTTAAACTTTCCTTTAAGTAGGTCGACTTTCTCCTTAAATATCAAGGTGCTCGTAAGGTATCGTAACTTAATGGGGAAAAGTATATGTAATAATTATATAAGCCGAATGCTAGACGCAAGTTATCGAGTCAAAATAGAATTCACTCGGCTGAACAGAGTAAGTATAATTTGAAATTTGTATTTTGTGTATATCGATACAATATATCGAATTTATTTGAGCATTCCCGGATATTTTCCGCACGGGACATAATTTGACCCATATTTGTCGACGCAAAATCTGGTAGCAGCGTTTGTTATGATAGTCCGTTATAATTGTCGAATTGTCTGAATGTTTTACTGGCGAATGTTTCAATATTTACAGTAATAGTAGTTTGGACAATGCATTTCGATCAGTTACCTATTCTCTGGATTGTTGCCCAACTGTGATGGTTATATGTACGCATTTATCTAAACACGTTCATGATGAAAGTGACGTTTTTTTTTCCACTATTTAATGTGAAATATTAACTACTTTATTTCAAATCAATGACTTTCTATTATTCACGATGGCATTTCGAATTTCTCGGTTCCTTACTTTACTGTTATAATTAATTTGCCTCGATATGTTTTTATATTTGATTGGTTTCTATGTTTTATTTACTTCCATATTTAATTGGTTCCTCTATATTATTAATTCTATATTTGATTGATTTCTATGTATTCATTACTTTTACATCTATTTGGTTCCTATCTGTTCTTTACTTTTACATCTAATTGGTTTCTAATTGAACATTGTGCAGTAGAACGTGATAATTGGTTTCCTGACTTACAAGAAATATTAGGCAATCTAGTGTCCCTGATACAGTGTTTGCTTTAGACTGACTTCTGCAAAGTATGCCTTCCCTTATAATATAATTAAACTTTAGTTGAAAATTATTTTCTTAACATTAATTGTTTCTGAAAATTAATCTTAAAGTTGATTGCGTAATAGCTTTTTTGGGCGTGTAACCATCGTAACGCAATATTTAGAGGATATATGGTCATGTTATTGCCTTCCTCCTATTTCCTTTTAAGAATTTTTCTCCATTCTAAGGCCTAATCAACCTTTCCCACTTGGATGACAAAAAGCAAAGCATTGTGAATACTGTTATTAGCTGGCCCTGCTGTATTTCATACTCTTTCTAAAGTTTATCGTTACGTATTTTTCTCAAATCCCTTCCATACTAACATTGCCTAATAGGCTAACAATCAGATGAACAAACTGGTTGGTATATCTTGTCGCAACGTTTCCTTTGCATTTGCGAAGTCAGCAATTTTGTGTTTGTTTTATGCAATTTTTATTTATCCTCCAAGATAAATAACAGTGGACATTGAAATATAAAAGAAACCTTTGTCGTACGTAATTATCATTAAAATGTGCTATTGTTTCCTTTATCCCCGATTCGTAGTGTGCTCAGTTTCTCCATTACGTTTCCCTCTTGCTTTCAAAATTGCCATTTTTAACTTTTAATGTACCTACACAACGAATACAGAAAGAGTCTCTAAATTTCAATAGTCATGTTTAAGTCAATTCTAACCGTTGACTGTTTTGTAAAAAAAGATCTTTCGCCATCGTTGTAGTTATCGTTTATTTGTTGTTGAGGTTGCCATATTCATTTTATTCGTCGTTTAATGTATTACGCGCCTAATGTTCAAAATTATAATAAAGTTGAAAATGGAGATGAAACGTACAGACAAATATATATCTTGAGATTTTGGAAAATGGAGATGAAATGTACAGACAAATATCTTTCTTGAGAAAGCTAAAACAATAAATTTTCCTTGGAAAAGCTTGGCTGGTTGTTACTGATAAAAGTTAGTTCTGATACCATAACGAAATTGGTTCAATTTATTTCGTCTTGTTGACCATTTTAGTTATGGAAGTGTCCTCTTTCAAAGTCAACAGGTAGTATACGTATCATCGTCAAAGACACATACAAAAACTGGGGGGAGGGGGGGGGGGGGGTAGTAGGACACCACTAGAAGTACTAGAATGTATAAATAGAGGACACTGCCTCGGGATTCATTAACTAACTTACAATCTAACATCGAACAAACACATTGATGAAACATGTAATCAGGCATAGGATTACTTATAACTTTGTTCGTGTTGGGAAGAGAACAATGTCATAAAAAATAAATCTTTAGACACCTGCGCGGAGTAAAATTGGCCGTACTAAATCATTTCCTAAAATCTATTGATTATATCCTGGTAATAAATAAATATGCATAATGAAAAACGTTCTTACCTGTTCCGAAGCACTCGTAAATTACATTGCCGATTTATAGTGAAACATCCCGATTTTACAAATACTCGCAAATGTGTACATCAAGATCACGTGACAAAATGTTTGACGGCAATAGCGTTTCGCAGGTTACATTATAGAAGGGGCTTCCTTAAATTCTCTTGAGCGATCCTCCGCTTATATGTCTTTCAGTAATGATTAAAATAATTGATTTTAAATATATCTTACATAGTAACAGAAAATAATTCTAGACAGTTTTAAAATGTGTACCTTTACGTGTAATTAATGTTAATAGAACAAACCGATCTATAGTGAAACAGCCTAATTTCATAATAGACTAGCACAGTGAAGTTGGTACACTCAAGTCGTACCGATTTACACAGTTAGCGTAAACCAATCACCGGACAGCTAACATATAGCTCTCAACCAATCGCCGGACTCTTAACATTTTTGTGCACTTGTACCCAGCTTTCGTATTGCATCTACCAGCATCTAGGGAACAAACGTAACCGAAAAAACAATACACCGGCTTGGAGCCATAGCTCCAAGCCAAAAATACGTATTTCAATGAATATTCAGCTCATACTATACACAAAATTGAATATAATCTGATTTAATAAAACAATCAAAATCTGTAAATAGATTAAAGAATCTAGGGTAGCTATTGAAGAAATAACGATGTTAGTGCGAAGCAAGTTGGTGTAACGGTGTAGTCTGTAGCTCTGTTGTTTAGTAATCAATTCACTTATGTCCATAAATACAAAACACACTGTATCAAATTACTTTTATTTGATATTGGACATGTGTGTGTACACTGTGCATAGAGCATTTACGTTTTGGCAATAAATACTGATAAAAAAGAAACTTTCGTTGTGTTTAAGTATCGATATTTGTAAAATTAAAAAGAAGGGGTAGATAATAATGACATATAGATAAGACTAGTTTCTATGGGATTTTAGATGAAAGAACGACATTGCTCTGCATAATACTGAATAACGATGATATGGTTTCTTGAATGTGGCAGGGGTCGTAAATCAAAATCACACGTGATTATAATCGGGTGTTCACCTTCGGTTTCAAGTACTGCCTGGCTTTGTTGACGCATAGAACTGACTAGTGTATTGATTTCGACTGGTGAACTATTTTTCTAATCATGAACGATCGCCAGTGTCATTTCACTGACTTTCGACGAGTGGAATGGGGCGACGTCTAACTCGTTGGTCCAAGATATCCGACAGATTATCGATGGGATAAATATATATGCCTTTGTCAGGACGGTCAATTATGAATGCAGTGTTATTCGCGATGAAGAGATTTACATTATCTCTGGCTCAATCGCGCGTTCACTATCCTGTTTAAACAGTGTGATACATTGTACTGGCATAATTTGGAAACATGAGTATGACGTGTCTCTAAAGAATCTCATCTCGGTAACACTGGACATTCAAATTCCCACCGATCATGGCGAGAGGTTTGCGATGATGACAATGCGCAGTGCCTGCCCAGACCAAGACGGAATCTCTACGCCCAAAAAGGTATCTTACAAGTACACAACATTTCCACTGTATGCTCGAACCCTGTTGTCACTTCGGAGAAAAGAGCACTGTTTCATTTTTTGCTCATCTGATTGATTGATCAGGTGAGTTTTTAGGATCAATGAATATCCGGCGTCCGTCCACAACTACTTTGTTTACACTCTAATTAGCATCCACTGCTCTTAACCAGTCGTAATCAAACTTGGTCACAATGTACATGGCCACAATGTCTCGGCAAAGTTCGATTATGGGCATAATCGGACAAGGACTACAAGAGGTATGCACCCTTTACTTAGACAATTTTCTATATTTGGCTTGTTTACACTCTAGCGCCTTCATTTCTTCACCAAATCTAATAATATTTTCAGTAAATGTGTATGTTATAAAGATTTTGGACAGCTTTGATTATGGGCGGAATCGGACTAGGACTTAAAGAGTTATGGACCCTTGCCTTTGAAAACTTGTTATATTTGAGTTTGTTTACACTCTAGCACCTTTATTTATTCACTGATCCTAATGATATTTACAAAGAATGCGCATGACCTAAAGGTCTTGGATAGTTTAAGTTATAGATGAAATCGAATCATGACAGCAAGAGTTATGGACCCTTGGAATAGAAATATGCTATATTTCAGTTTGTTTACACTCTAAAGCCTTCAGTCCTTCACCAATCCTGAACATATTTACAGTGAATGTGTATAACCTAAAGGTCTTTGATGTGTATGATTATGGGTGGAATGGTACTTGTAGAGTTATGGGCCCTTGAAGTAGAAAATTGCTACATATTAGCTTGTTTACAGTATAAAAGCACCCTCATTTCTTCAATAATCATACTCATATTTACACAGAATGTACATTTACTAGTACCTGCATCCAATATTCATTGTAATTGGAGTTGGTTTTGATTAAATTCTATGTAAAACGGGTATACGAGGTGAAAACTGTATTACATGGTCATTAGTTATAATGTCTTTGTTCTCACATGGGCGATCTAGGGCCATATTGGCCCTCTTGATGTCTTTCCAAGCGTGTAAAGGTGCCCAGTTAAATCGATTAACGCGATGACTTGGCATTAATACACATCCAACGTAAGGACGATTGAAAATTGGTTTTATTTTATACCTTATCGTTCGGCAAAAACAAGGTGCATCTTTTTAAACATTAAAAACATATGGGTACAAATCGATATGTGTATGTATTTTATTCAATCGTTCCAAAGAGGTTTGTCACGAAGCAAAAAATCAAACATTTTTTTCCATGTAACCCGTATAATATATAGAAGTGAAAGAACTTCGACTATTCGAATTTTCCTGCGCGTGTTATAAACTTCCATGTATTGCAATGCAGTACAAAATATATAACTCATATATAGTGCAACGTGTGGGCAACTCAACACGCTAACAGAAAACGTATACTTTTACTACCTTTAAAGATATTTTAAACTCGCTTATTGAAGATTTTTCACTCGAAAATTGTCGTAAAACCGCAGCGTGTATACCGGAATACATGTACGGAGTGGAACTGTTAAATTACTGACGCAACTTCTTAGAATGGGCCTTAATTCATAATAAAATACTATAATATACTAACTGCGAATGATTTCGCATCTCGCAAAGCTCTTTTATCGAATAAGTTGCGTGTTTTTCTGTTCAATTAGCCAGCTTCTCGAAGTTTACTTCCATGACGGGTCAAATGACAATCGCCTAACTCGTGATGAAAGCTTAAATCTGATTGCATGAGAGATACTCTGTGGTATTTGTTTATAATTCACTGTACCCCGTGCACTCTATCCTTTTCACTACGCTATCGGGAACCATGCCTCAAAAATATCGAACTGTATCGCTCATCCTATCAGAATTAAGCTTTCATCACGAGCTAGGCGATTGTCACGTGACCTATCAAGGAAGAAAAAAACCTGACAATCTGAACATAAACGTAAACTCTTCATTAAAAGTGCATCCCGAGATGTGAAATCATTCGCAGTTGTAAATTGTACCATATATGATATAAATATACTGTTCGTAATGAATTATGACCCATTTCATGAAGTTTTACCTGTGGTTTATCAGTTTCGCTTTAGATTTGTATACGCTGCGATTTTACGACTGTGCGTCTTTTTGTAAAATTTGACAAATTTTCGAGTGAAAAATCTTAAACAGCGAGTTTAAAATAATCTTTAAAGGTAGTAAAAGTATACGTTTTCTGTTAGCGGGTTGGGTTGCCCAAACGTTGCACTATATATGAGTTAAATATTTTGTACTGCATTGCAATAATATGGAAGTTTATAATACGCGTTGGAAAATTCAAAACGTCGAAGTTCTTTCCCTTCTATATATATATACGGGTTACATATTTTTTCGTGACAACCCTCTTTGAATCTTTATTTCGAGAACTAAGTGCAAAAAATATCTTCAATGTGAAAGAGTAATTGAAGTGAACAAATGGTACACTGTTACTATTTTTAATCAAAGAATCAATACAATTAAATACACAAATGTAGACTACAAAAACGTATGGTAAAAGTTCCATAGACTAATAATTGATCCGACTGTCTCAGAGACACTTTTCTGGGTCTCCATCCCAACTACCGAGCCAAACACTTAGAGTACAGAATCACATGAAAAGGGTGATGCATGTATCGGGGCTTTACACTTTTCATCGAATTGTGGAGTGGTTGAATTAACAATTATGTCAGGGGGTCTGAAAGTTTCATAGTAAAATTTGGTTTACGGTAGCGGAAAGAAGAGAGTGGGGGGAACTGTTCAAATTACCTCCCTTTACTTTAAAATAAGAACAAAATTAATGCCCTTATTGTTGCAAAACCGTTAGTGATGTTTTCACTTTTTTGCATGGAATATTTAGATATACAAAAATGGAGTATTCATAGTTTGAAACATATCAAAACAAAGCTTGCAATAGCAATTTTAAACTTTTCAATCCGAATTGACATTGAATTTAACTGAATAAACAGTATATTATTAAGTAAGTTTATGTATCGGGGTGTGACGTCAAGTCGATAAAATGAACAAACAAACAACGACCAAGGAATGAACAAAGAATAAATGACCTTCCTATTTAATTCACAGATATTTCTTCGAAGAATGATTTTGGGCAGATTTAGTATCACATTGTTCGTTATGCAGAATGCGCATTCCTCCCGAACAATTTGAACCCTGGTTTACAAGCATGATGACCTGATGACCAAATATTTTAATTTCACATCCATGGATCCCAGAATCCATTGTGATACTTCGGAAATGAACGTTTGTCGACTTTGTATACTAATCCTGGTACCATAGTTCTTCTATAGACCTCCAACCTGTCTAACATTGTCTTCACCAAATCAGGTCGAGATGAAGAAAGATCATTCATCTCTGATGGATCGTTTTTAATGTTGAAAAGCCAAAGATTTAATAAGTTTCCAGTCTTGTTAGTATTCGGGTATGGTCCTGAAATCAAGATAAGTCAGTTTTGAACCTTAACAACTGTGAGCTTTGAGTTCGATTTCTTATTTTTATTGAAATATTGAACCATGCGCTCAACCTACTGAAATAACTGGACAGGCAATGGAGATTTTGAGAATTCAATAAATTATAGTGGTTGACCACTGTGTGTAACCGAAACAGCTGCTTCATGTTGATGATCATTTAATCAAAATATAGAGTAAAATACGTATGCTGTATATAAAGCCGAAAATGTTTTATCCGGAGTCCATACGGTCAGCTTCATTCAATGGACTGAGTAACCTTTCCAAGTAAATCGGACACAAAACTAATCGCCATACATATAAGAATACGAGATATAATTGGAATACCGGGATTTCCTGTCAGTAGTTTCCATTCCCCGATACGAAGAGATGCCTGAATACGTGTATCAAATGTGTCGTTGAAAAGTGCATCTCCTTCGGATATCGAGTGTACTCTTATATCATGTAGTATTTCTGTTCGTGGACTTTTTTCTCCTTCACTTTAGAAGAAAATAATAAAATAAGATCAGAAAAATTACTTAACTGCAGTTTTACAGTGTTCTTTTCATACATAGCACATGTTCAAAAGTGTTTTACAGTTAAATATATCGACAAAATAATAAAATAGTAGGATATTGTTTTTTATGCACTTATAAAACGAAATAGCTTGATAGCTAAGTACATTTTGGTGGATAGGTGATGAATTTACCCTATTTAAGGTTTCATACTATTGGATATAAACGAAATTGCATTGTGACTTTAGGACAAAAATTTATTTGTTGAAATCTTGGTTGACAATACAAACCGGATTACAGATAAATAACAACAGAATGCTCATACTCGATTAAACCTTGTCTTTGATATGACAGATGACGATTCAATGAATGAAATATACCAATTATGGTATCGTAATATTTCGTTAAAGGGATAAAGTCTATGTTTTCTTTATTGTTCAAATTGTGTAAACAGATCATATAATTTATGGCACTAATTGAATTAATAAAGTTGACTGCTCCTTTGGAAAAGGTTTGGAAATAAACGCGATGAAAATAGTACACATAGAGAACAAGACAAGGCACAAAGACTGCATAAAGCAGCGAAACAAATAAACTCCCATACATACATTCTGACATTAACGATCCAATAAATTGTTATTTCCTCGAAATGTTAATTGAGACAAAATTAGGAAAACGTCACAAAACATTGAGTCTATCAATCTTTTTTCATCTACATGTATTTCGATCTCTATCTTTATTTCCTCCGGATTTGGAAATAATGAACTATTTAATATACCTATCTAGGTTAGTTTTTAGTTCAGATAAAGGATACATAGTTAATCTACAGAAATAATTTTGAGTTTATCATACAAAGGGTTGGGAATCGAAAATGTCCAACAGACCTTTTAGGTTACAAAACATAGTAATCACTGACTTAATCTTAATTATGTCTAATCATTTCAAAGATTTGTGTGAGTGTCATGTCCTTTCACATTTCCAAAACATCATACAACACATGTAATAAGTACTAACAACCTATGAACGAACATTTGGGTCGACCAAATGAACTACTTAACACAAGTACTGTTGACGAGTCGAGTTAAAATAAATACTTGATTCACTTACAAAATAGTTTTCTGAACATCGTGTCCATACAGTTGTTTGGTATTGTTTAGATTTCCTTGACCAAGACCTACCAAAGTTGGAAACCAGTCTGTAACATGCAGCAATTCTTTTGAGATGGTGCCTTTTACATTGTCATGTAGTAGATCACTGTGAACAAAGCCCGGTACCTTGATACCACCTTCAAATAAACTACCCTTGTGTCCTCGGAGTGGATAATTAGCGTGTTGAAATCTCCCAATAGCTCCGTTGTCTGTTAAAGATTTATTGTATAAACATAATAATTATGGTATCCCTGAGTAAATCATGCACTAATTAGTACTAAGAATTCATGCAATGTACCATATCAGGGAATCTAGAACTTGGCCTTAGAGTAGGAACAACGTAGAACAACAAACAAATCTATTTATAACAACCCATTCGAATGTTGTTTCTAAACATGGTATACATGGTGTACTCACGTATGTAACTCATTCGTAACACAAATATTGAATTGTTTTCATAATTAGATGTTATTCAAGTGCAGTCAAGTCAAAGACAATTAAAGGTATAGAGGAATTATAGCTTAAGGCAATAAGTGTTTGTCACAAAGTTCTTTACCAGGACACCATTCTAGATTAGATTGGCATCTTGTCTCTTAGCTGCTGATATTTGGCTTATTTGTCATAAATATGGTTAAGCTGAAGTCCTAAAATCTAAATAATTAAAGCGTACTCCATCTGATTAGATATATTTGACTGCCTAATCTAATCCTGTGGTAAATAAACATTACATTGAGTTTCCAAGTGTCGTAAACAGTTACCTGATGTGTATATCATCACAGTATCATGCCATAGATCTTTTCTTTTAAAAGCGTTTGTTATATTGCCAACAGCTTCGTCAATGCAAGTTATCATACCTGAAAGGAATGTATATTGACACGTACATGTTACCCCAGTGAGAAGAAATACTAGGATATATTGGATGGTGGACTTTGGGCCAATATAAAAAAGTTATTTTGTAGATTGTTACATATAAATAATAATATTTTGTAACTTGAGTTACCGGCATATCTGCTATTCCCAGAGTTATATCCAAATTCGTCGTCATACGCTTCACTGTATTGCCTGGGCACTTGATGGGGTCCATGTGGAGCTGTGAAAGCTACAACTAGAAACAGGGGCTGAAAATATATTAAGTGAAAATTATATTTTTTTTCTTAAGAATAATAAAACCCTGACGACATGTACATACAGTATCAATAATGAGGGTCAAAGTCAGAATCACAATATGTTTAAGAGATTAAATAACTTATTCGATGTTGTTTGTCATGAAGAAGCAAATCACTGACCTTTGACCTCTAAAAAGCTAACCTCTGTGTGCTTACAAATTAATTCATTTTCCACAGTCATATATGGAGTAAAACATATTACACCTAGAATCATTATAGTTCCTTAAAGCGTGGACAATTAAATACAAAACTAAACCCAACACAAACTCGTACACCGCTGAGAACACTTTGATGAAACTCTCAGAGAGTATCCCATTGTAAAGATTTTCAAAATCATTTGGAGGCTGAAACAACGTTTTAAGTTCGGTTTCAATTAGGTTCAAATGATTTATTGTTTGCAAAATAATAAATCACATCAAAATTTTGTGTGGCAAATAGAGTTAAGGGTTGTCGCTTATATTTGATAATAATTACTTATTTTTTTTAAGTAAACTTCATTAATCCATATCAAATTTTTTTCGACTGAAATGGTCGACTAAAAGATGTTTCCAATTAAGAGAAATTTCCTGTATTGAGGCAGACTTTCTGTGTTTTAATAAAAAATCCAGCATCAAGTTTAATAAAACTACTACTGACTGTTGTGTTCATATTAGAGGGGATTTCGGATGGAATTATTTGCTCTGTTTTTCATAAGATATTTTTCTGTTAGGAAGATCCAAACCAAAGAAGATTTCATTTAAATCGACCTATAGTTGCTTGTTATACTGTCTAATAATAATCTGGGCGAAACAAGCAAATTCCCGATTTGACGTGGCCTAAAGTCCTCATTCCATGAATTGTTGCAATATTAATTACTAGCTAACAAAATCTCTGTCTTGGCAACATCATTGTGTTATTATTAAATGCATGTCTTGGCAACAGCATTATGTAATCATTAAATGTGTGTCTTGGCTACATTATAGTGTCATCATTAAATACATGTCTTGGCAACATTATTGTGTTATCATTAAATGAATGTCTTGGCAACAGCATTGTGTTATCATTAAATGCATGTCTTGGCAACAGCATTGTGTCATAATTAAATGCACGTCTTGGCAACAGCATTATGTAATTATAAAATACATGTCTTAGCAACATTATTGCGTTATCATTAAATATATGTCTTGGCAACAGCATTGTGTTATCATTAAATGCACGTCATGGCAACAGCATTATGTAATTATAAAATACATGTCTTAGCAACATTATTGCGTTATCATTAAATATATGTCTTGGCAACATTATTGTGTAATTATTAAATGTATGCCTTGGCAACAGCATTATGTAATCATTAAATCTGTGTCTTGGCTACATTATAGTGTCATCATTAAATACATGTCTTGGCAACATTATTGTGTTATCATTAAATGAATGTCTTGGCAACAGCATTATGTAATCATTAAATGTGTGTCTTGGCTACATTATAGTGTTATCATTAAATGAATGTCTTGACAACATTATTGTGTTATTATTAAATGTATGTCTTGACAACATTATTGTGTTATTATTAAATGTATGTCTTGGCAACATTATTGTGTTATTATTAAATGTATGTCTTGGCAACATTATTGTGTCATCATTAAATACATGTCTTGGCTACATTATTGTGTTATCATTAAATGAATGTCTTGACAACATTATTGTGTTATTATTAAATGTATGTCTTGGCAACATTATTGTGTTGTTATTAAATGTATGTCTTGGCAACATTATTGTGTTATTATTAAATGTATGTCTTGGCAACATTATTGTGCTATCATAAAAAACATGTCTTTGCAAAAAAAATTAATTCATTTCCCTCTTCGGCATATTTACACAGGTTTGATTCTAAAAAATCACCACACGAAAACTGCCAATTTACCAATATTGATTTACAAATAAGATTCGAATTTGCAAGATTTCCTATATCAGCATCTTTTAATACCCGCGACACCGGTTACTGACACATTCCTGAGATTGTTCAACCAAGACTGTGATACGAATATGAAGCTTACCTTTTCGGAATCGTGGTTTTCAATGATATCAATTGCCTTTTCAGCGAACAAATTTGTTGAATATTTCCCTGTGTAGTACGTCATATTTGCTGGTTCTTCGCCGTCGTGTAGATCAAAACCTTTATACTGTCCAGATGTTGATGAGTAATCATAATGGTTTGTATGTCCGAAGTATATACCTGAATATATCATTGTCCAATAAATACGCTTAATGGTAGGATTATGTCATAGATTTTTCCTATTAATGTTTGATATCATGACCGAAACTTGTTGTCTTAAAGGGGCATGCCCAGGAACTGTTGTGTCATGCTTTTCGTACACCAAAAATGCGTTTGTCATTTGTAAAACCAATTATTACCGAAAAGTCAAAGAAGAATGGGCGCTCAAAAATGGCCCTATAACGCGCGCGTCGGTATTTGTATGTCGGTTTGTATAAAAGGCCATCAGTCTTTTATTGACGGCAACGGAATTTCCGATTCGTCTGAGAGTTTAACTGAGCATGTGCGCTGCCTTTCAAGTAAACATAACATGAGGAATACTAACCATCTCAGTTTGTTGACATTTTTTCCGCGATGTTTTCGGTTTTGACAGATACCGAAAGGGTCTAGTTGTGAAAATGACGAATAATCTCTGAGGCCGAAATCGGCAGGTTTGGTAAATCTTGAAATGTGTATTTTGAGTAAACTAGCGGGATATTTTGTTTATATTTTACAGGACTTTCATTGATTCATTTGGGCATTAAAATGATACCAATTCGATTGCTATTCGAGACGCTTCCAGGGCATGCCCCTTTAAACAAACAATGTATATATTTTTCCAACACGTTCTTTCTGATAATTCTCATAGTTCACATTCTGTAGTGGTTTTTGTTTTGCTTAATGATGATTATCTTTCACGTATGTAACGATTATCTTTTTTGATAAAAAAGTAGGCCTTTGTCTTAAGAAAAGGCAACACTAACGTCATAGAATAAGGTTTGCTTCAAATCGTTCCAAGGCGGTACTCTCCACCAGTATATATACATGAATTATAATCTGAGGATTTGGTTGGGAGTTGGACTGATGGGGTTTTGGGAAGGTAATTTAACGTAGAAATTACGGCATTATAAATATAATACATGGAATCATGATGTGCGATGTGACTCACAATTAAACCATTTAATGTCAATTGGTCAGAAGTATATTCTTTGTTACATTCAATACCCGACAATAGAGTAAAACAGTTCAAATACAGAATAATACAAACAATATTTACATCGAACGAAATAAGATATAAATGGAAAATATCAGCCTCAAACAATTGTAGTTTATGTAATATAACTGAAACATATCACCATCTGTTTACTGACTGCCAAGCTACAGATGGATTATGCTTTTTATACAAAATACCTTTCACGAATTTGGTATATCCAGAAATTTACGATAGTTAAAATACATAGTCGTTGGTTATAAAATATGATCACAAATATCATTTTATGAACCTATTTTTATCACTTGACGGTTTCTGTATTGGTAAAACATATTTTGAAAAGGAAAAATGGACAAAACAATGTAATTTTGTTGTACATTTATGTCTGAGTATAATTTTCTATCTAAATATTTTAAACAGAAGAAAATATCAGATCACTTCATAGGACAATAAAAGGTGTACTCTACACTTCGTTATAACTTACGATTGTATTTTTCGTCCTAACAGTTTTGAGTGAAATGTATATATTTATACGCATGTGTTTAGAAAAAAGTTTCATATTATCATACTATTTCATATTATCATACTATTTCATATTATCATACAATTTTACAAACTGTATAATTTCGTGTTTGTAATTTATTTGTAAACTGGAAAAATTAAACGAAACCGTATGGTTTAACAAAAAAAGTGTTAGACAACATTTCTGTATTACGTTACTCGCTTTTATTTCAAGATGAGGAATTTATCGACAAATCTCAACAGAGCAGATTTAAGAGTGAAACATATGCTTATGTTATTATTAGATAATATTGGTGTAGTAACATTAACCATCAATACTGGAAGTTTTGCAATAAATACTAACCAAAAAAGCCATCAAATCCACGCCGTGTAGGCAAATAGTCCTTCGTATGACAACCTATGTGCCATTTTCCCACCAAGTTCGTGGAATACCCCGCTTCCTTTAGTTTATCAGCCAGAGTGGGACTATCTAGTGGCAATCCTACTGGCATACCTTGAAAGATGACTTTGTACAACCCGGTGTGAACCTGAAAGATAGATGTTCAAATCGTCAATTTTATATAACATTATAAAGTACGGAATCGACATTCAGAAAATTGGGTTCGTGTATAATGGCGTATTCGATTTTGCTATTAGTTCGCCGTTATTCTGAAACATACACTTTTACATTGTAAAATTTGTACACAAGCTTCCTGTGTAACGCAGTAACAAGATTGGTTCACACACTGTATAATATTTTCGAATTCGCTTAAATAAACCAACCAAACGATTGGATTAAGAAACCAATAATACTGTTAGAATGGAAAGTCATTCACCAATCAACATCTACAAATATAAACCAATCATTCGCAAGCAGTGAATAACCAATCAATGTGAGTGTACTAGTCCAGCGGACTATACAAAGGGTAGCAGTAATAATTTATGGGGAGGTCACTTAGTAACGGAAACACATACTTAAAGGTTTCGTAGCAACAAATCGTTCAAGACTATCATGGCGACATGGAATCGATTATGATAGGAAACTTTATAGCTTTTTGGTTTCTGTGATAGAAAATATATACAGTGATTTCTTTTTCACTGACATTGTCAATACTTTAACTATTTTCCATATATATTTGTAAAGCATAACTCTCTAAAGTTAACACCTGACTTATAATGTGTAGAAAACTGTATAACTCTGTATAACACTTAATGTACACGTCTACATAAAATATTCCCATTAGACAGCTGTTACTAATATGCGCTAATTGAGTGATCGTCTGCAATCTGCATGTACAAACACTCAATTGTTTTGTCTTTTGATATGCATAATGAACCGTTACTTAGTATTGAAATATGCATACGCATACAAATAATTAAAAATGTATGTTATCATATTTCTGATTTTCTCAGTGATTTCTAGTCCCGAACGTACATTCATGTTGAACATTAAATGTTTTACCCTGGAGGTAGTTGATAAATGTGTTGATTGAATTATTTATCCATTACATAACGAATGCAGCAATCATTTTCACGACATTTTTATTATAAAAATACGTTGCTATCATCAAGTACAATGTTAAAAATACTATAATTTAAATGAGCTTACATATTTATTTAACTAATTTATTTGGAGTACACCCATTAACTATCAACAACAATGTGGTATATTCCAAATTTATATGTCATTCTATACTCACTTGATGCCTTCCCGAGAATAGCTGTCCCCTTGTTGGTGTGCATATTGGTTGAACGTAATAATTATTCAGAATTACACCAGTTTTCGCGAGGTGGTCTATCACAGGCGTTTTAATACGTGTAGCTCCGTTATATCCAACGCTATTGTAACCCTGGTCGTCCGTAATTATCAGTAATATGTGCGGCTGTTTTCTCTTTTCTGTCGCCCTGTGGAGTTTATATGTTGTATTGTTTTCCCGCTCGTTCGTATAAGTTTCGAAGTTGTCATTGTCATGGAACGTGTGGTTCAGTGCTTTAGAGAGAGTTTTGCTAACCGGAAAGGCAAAGAGCGACATGTAGCTTGTAATAACAATAACCAATACGAGAAGAGCGCCGGATATCCAATAGTCTGAAAGGCAAAACAGTTTTTAATTTTATTTCAATTCCCACACGACCGCTTCTGGTTGGCATGAGACAACATGTTGTTTTGTGAATTTTTCAATCTGTTTCACCAGGTGTTTCTCATATTGATTAGGCCTGCAACACTTTTTAAACTACATGTAGCTTTGTCACTTACCTTGTCAAGGCGGTATCCCTCTGGGAACTTGGTTTTCTCCTCCATTGTTTTGCACGTCTGTATGTGTTTAGTGGATTTAACGTTAGTTGATTTCGGAAAGTTTTAATTTTTGTTTATTTTCTATGAATTGTTTCCCTCCCACGTGACTGTGTATTCAAACATGATTTACGTCAACATAATTTTAAATATAATGTATATACATACCATTATACCGTTAAATTACTTAAGTAAGACCACATTTGAGACGAAGAAGAATTTAAAGACCTATAGATTTAAGTAATGCTGTAGATAATAAAAATATAGGTACATGGCAAAACAGACATATGTCCATATAACTTCCTTAGGATAGGTAAAGATCACCTAACAATTATGAAATAAATCGAAAATAAACTTGTAGATTGAAAAGCAGTCGTTTTATAGCGGTGCAAATTACTCACTAATCACAATATTTAACACTCATTCTCAACTTGGACAATTGATGTCGCCAGTATAGAAAATGACGATTTTCAATGGAATGGAAAAACGGTTTTGTTTCTTGAGAACAATTAATATAAATACTAAAAAATGAGCTGACGTTTTTTGTGAATAAATATCTGTTTTGGTCTACATTAAGAAGGAATAGTTATGCAGGTGCGTCTAAAATGCTGCGTCGCCAGGTATATGCGTTTGTAGTACATATTATTATGTAAATCGATGCATTGATATACTAAGAGGATACTTATAGGGTATATAAACTAACTCTATTATTGAAAAATAAAAAACCGTTATAATACAAAATCAAATACATCCTGTAAAATTGCTACGACCATCTTTATGCACTGTACCGAGTATAGTGCGTAGTTAGTAATGAGTGCCAGCAAGCTGAACTATTTGCTTTTTAAAAATCTATCAATTAATGAAAATGCACGCTTTTTGAATTCGTAAAATGTAATAAATGAATGTTGGTTTTAATTTATATCTACATATTATACGAAAACAAAGGATAGGTCATGAAATCCGAATTTACAACCGTAATTTTGATGCGATAATCAACATGTCAGTAGCAAAAACTGAATTGAAATGCATATACATGCATATAAAGATGGTATAAAAGCTTAACATGACGAGCTATATTCTCCACCAATGTATTGCAGAAACTTTTCTTCATACGTGTAAGAAATATTCGATTTTGCTGTTTAGAATAAAAAAATGAAGTTAACATAAGCAACGGGACGTAAGCAACGGGACACACACTGTCAGGATAAGACTAAATCTTATACATTCTTGTCGCTATAATATACCTTTTGGCTCATAATTGCTTCAAAACGTCAACCATATGTTTATAATTGTCGTCTGCCATCGATTTCAGAAAAACACATTCGCCTAAACTTCGTTTTTGAGGCGAGTACGGGTTGATACCGTCTAAAATGGTGAATAGCTTATAATTTATAAGCTGTCACTGATTTTGCTTGTTGGCATATTAATATACTGTTTTCAAGCCACTGCCCTCTTTTATGAAGTCTCAAAGACGTTTTCTATGCTATATAATGATTTTCTATTGGACTTACATTTTGATAATAACAGTAACGATTGTTAAGTATTTATAAATGTACATTTATTAATTTCTAAATATGTACGGACAGCATGTAGAATTCAAACACACAAGTAAATTTGATGTAATAATGTCTGATTAGATGTGTAGCGCGCATTTTGCGCGCATTTACGAGGGAAGATCCAGAAATAACCGGACTGAGTTTGAACATAATGAGAAAAAAATAACGAAAATCACGCATTATGATTTTCAATCTTTAATACATGATACATGTATCTGAAAATTTCAGTCGAGTGACATTTGCACATTATTATTTGACAGACACCATGGTATGGACTAGCGGGGCAACGTCAACTTAAACATGACGTGGATAGACGTCGTGTTACTTGATGTGGGATTACGTTCGCAATCACTCTTCTGTTTGATCAACCTTTGCATGCAATAAAAATGATGCAATAAACCCCCAAAAGTCCTATTTCCACCACAGTTATCTGTGCTATGTGTGCCGGGGCGTAGTCTTGGTGAAATAATACATTTTCGAAGGTCATACCGGGGCTCTTCCTCATGAGTGCAGAATTGACTTTTAAGTTACTTTCCAACAACTATGATTGATTATTATTACAATAAGTCCATATTTTATTCTTCTTAAATTCATTTAATCTAAAGGTATTTTCCCTTCTACACATGTTTATTCAAGCACTCATTAAATATTATTGTTCAACTATCTAGTCATTGGTGTGTCCAAGGGCTACTTATTCACTTGATATACTTAAGATCACATTGTTTAACCATCAGTTTATGTGTTACACTGTACATGTTTAATCATACCCCTGTGTCATTCAAAAAGAGTGTATCATGAAATTCTCATGATTTCTCTCCTTGTAAGGGTATATAAGGCTGAGTTTCCAGCACTCAGTGCTCAGTTCACTGACATTCACAAGGTAGATTGTACCCTTGTCCGAACTTTGCCACCTCTTTTGTAAATTTAAGGGATACTTTTATTATATTTTGGTTCAGATTGCCTAATTAATATAAGGTAAATTGTTTTATAAAGAAAGTTTTGATCATGATACGTTAAAAGTAGTGACAAATGTAATAAAAATATATCATATGTATACAAGTCAATAGAAAGCTTAGTTATATAAAAAACAAGGTTGAACTTATATCAAGGGGTAAATTTTTTATCAAAAATGAGTCTGGAAGTAGCATCCCATACACTTATCTGTTTTAATTTTCATGTCTGTTATTTTTCATAGATCATTGTGATATTGTTTTGTTTTCCTAGTCTTATAGCTTTACCAGGACATCGTGATTGTAATAATTATCATGTAATTATACTTCAGGATATTGTCTTTTTGAAATTTTATACACTGTTAGTTGTTGTGCATTCCTAGAAAATATTACAAAATAATTGTTATATTGTTATATATATGTTGTTCTGTTTGTTTTCTTCGACGGGATTCATCCTGGAGAGTTTATGTTGTCCAGGCCAGGAGGTTTCGCTGATTTCATGGATGCATGGATTCAATATTATCTTGATTGTAACCTGCATTATTTATCCAGTATTATCATTTTATGTTAAGAAAATATTGTCAAACAAATGTACAATTTGATTATTATACATGTTTCATTATATCATATTTTGTCAAAATGATTTGAAAATTTATTTTGTTACAAAGACAATAATAGGCTACATGCAATTCTGCCAATTTTATTTACTGTATTTCATTTCGAAATTGTTAATTTCTCGATTTAGGAAAGGTGGAATGTGGCAGAATTGACTTTTAAGTTACTTTCCAACAACTATGATTGATTATTATTACAATAAGTCCATATTTTATTCTTCTTAAATTCATTTAATCTAAAGGTATTATTCCTTCTACACATGTTTATTCAAGCACTCGTTAAATAATATTGTTCAACTATCTAGTCATTTGGGTGTCCAAGGGCTATTTATTCACTTGATATACTTAAGATCACATTGTTTAACCATCAGTTTATGTGTTACACTGTACATGTTTAATCATACCCCTGTGTCATTCAAAAAGAGTGTATCATGAAATTCTCACGATTTCTCTCCCTGTAAGGGTATATAAGGCTGAGTTTCCAGCACTCAGTGCTCAGTTCACTGACATTCACAAGGTAGATTGTACCCTTGTCCGAACTTTGCCACCTCTTTTGTAAATTTAAGGGATACTTTATTATATTTTGGCCAGGATACTAAATTCATAGACTAAATAATTATATTTCTTTCCTTCTAAATTCATGGTCTTTATATATGTAAAACTAAGTTAGGTTAGGTTAGGATTGTTGAATATTTTATTCATCTTATCTATTGTTCATCTTGTTTATTATAATCCATAAAACTTGTTTCAGTTATGAATATTATGACAACTTATAAATAAATAGAAAGTAAAAGTATCTGTAAACCCAAAACTGTGTCCTTATATATCTAGTTATTAGTTAATTCAATAAGTAACAGTAGAACCTGGGATTTTGATCCAGTGTTTCAACAATTATCACCAAACGTATATAAAATTGAACACAAGTCTTCAAACCTTGGTCAGTGATCAAGCGGTACAATACATACAATACATGTTGAACGGATCAGAAAAACAAACCAAGACTGTTACACTAACGGTAACAGTAATGACTTCGATATTTCATAATATGATGTCATAGACGTTGTGTTAGGTACAGGCTTATTTGCGCCGATATTTCTTATGTGGAAATAAAAATTATTTACATCAACTTTACAAATTTATTCTTGAAGTCACACCTGCCCCGCTTATGCGCTATATAGGTTGCTATAGCGACGATTAAACATATATTTTCTCTTTCCAGAAATATTTCAGTTTCGTTGTAGGTTTGATTAGGAAGGATGTGTAATTACACAAAAATTCATGGAAATAATATAACGTATAAAAACTAAAGAGGTAGTCCGGTTATTTCTGGATCACCCCTCGTATATTCGATGTAGGTCAGTATTAGCATCTTTGTAAACTTTTAAGTATAATTGTTCATTATTAATACAAACTGCACTTTAAGTATAAAAAAGATGTATAGAAGTATTTTGCAGTATCGAGCAAAACGGATAACACATTTAAGTGGAACGGAGAAATGCAGTTGTCCCGTTGATTATTCAAGAGTTGTCCCATAGATTACGTACAACATATCTATGAATTTTCAGCCATGTTGATTAGTTATCGAATTGGTGCATATACTATTATATTCGCAACCATGCATATTCGTATTTGCATTATGGCGAAGTCCATTTCGCAAAGAAATATAATATACGGGACAACAGTGTATAATATACGTGACAACATTTCATTCGTGTGATAAGTTCCATCAGTTTGTCTGACGAGTAATATATTTGCTTTTGCCATCGTATGCATATACTTGTTTTCGATTAAATTGTTCAAATACACTTATGCTCTATAAAGTGGTCATCAAACTATCATGGGTACTGTTTAAAAATGCGGTCAAAAATACAGCAACAAGACCAATTAAGAATCCGAATTTTTTTCACCCCAATTGTCCAAGTTGTGTGAGAATGGCCCAAAACGTTGAAATTCGCAGAATCAAAACATACATATAAATAAAGCATATCGACAAATAAAAGATTCTCTAAAGATTGCTTCTTACGTTTCATTTTTTTGGTGACGGTAATTCTCAATATTCCGGAGAGCACATAACTATTTATAACAAGTTAAATATTTCTATGTATTCCAATAAATTATAATTTAACAACCGTTAGTTTTTAAACACAAATCATTAATGACTAACAATATTTATTACATTACTACGTTCACCTTTAAGTGTTTTGTAAACACTATATACTTGTACTTGAATCCAATCAGCCAATCAGACAAAATGTAAATCCAATATAATAGATACATAATTGCGTAGTGTTACATAGTGTACAAAACGCCTTGAGAAGTTCTGTGCTGTTGAAAAAATACAATAGTATTCATATAACTAAAACACGTTAGGTTATAGTCTAAAAAGACAGGTATTTATATCATAGTTTGCAACGTATGCAGCTCAAATTATTTCTAAAAGGTAACTTTATAACTTAAGATTTATATATTAAGTTTTCCGTATTGAATTTCTTTTGAGTCAAATTTCGATGAAATACGTTTGTTGGTTGATTACCAATATAAGTGACTATCTAGGTGACTGGTAAGAAAGTTATGTTAAGTACAGTTAATTTCTTTTTCAAATGTTTATATTTCGGTATGAGGAATCTAACAATGATTTATTTTTGCAAGGAGGGAACTGTTTTGTTCTACAGTACACTTGTTCCATAGAACCAGCGTATGTTATAGTATACCCATTGGTGTCGATGCCCTGATTATGTTGCTATTTGTTTTAAAATTATCTTATTAAAATAAATAAGTTAGTGTTGATTTACTGGCTATCCTCCCGCCGTCCTGTGACAGTCGTGGGGAAGATAGGAGGTTCGTATGTGTTGCTTCATGACTCCTTTTCTAATCCATAAAAGATATGCTAAAACATTGTTGTAAAATTTATTAAAAAGAGACATGTTTGCAAGATAAAAACACAAAAATGAACAGCTCCTTTGTAGCTAGTAAAATTGTTTTTAATCCTTGAAATAACCCCACGAACTGCAGCATATTTGATTGATCAGATTGTGATAAATGACACGAGGCTTGCAAGGCCGATGACATTGCTGCTATTATAAATAAACCCTTTTGTCTGTATATCGGGTATTAAAATTACGCTGGGACTTGCACTAAAATGACGGATGTTGCTTCCTTAAATCTTCAACAGTGATGGTGTCTTTACGAAAGTGGCCAATAATTAAAGAGTGTTGCTCCTGATTATAGCACAAAACCTATGGCTCATGTACACCGTCAGATTTGTTTATTATATTTGCTACTTTAACTAAAGCGTGTTCGTTAATTTGTGATATAACCATGGATGCTCTATCGCAGATATAAAGATTCCCTTCACCATCCACACATATATCATCAGTCGCTTCAATGTCAATGTCTTTGTACTTTCCGGCAATTTTGCCATTTGTGTCTATTACAACAAATGCTTTTTTATCGTTAGTGATGTATATTTGATCACCGCTATTACTCATCCGAATATTCTGGTACGCTGTACCGTCTGTCGGATCGGATTACAACTTTCTTTTATCCCCACCAGAAGTATCGTAACTGTAGAATGAATCGCCTCCCTTAATAAAGATCCTTCCGCTGTGATATGGCGTGCTCCAACAAGGGTGTGTGATACGCAATGACTTTGAAACAACCATTTTTGTCCTATGTTGAGATATTATTTGATGCGACAATTACTTGGTTGTTACCCATTTCACAGACACCCCATGGTTTTGCTGGAATATTACTGTAACAGAAGTATGTAACCTCATAAGAGGCGTTTATTCGCTTCAGTCATGTTATTGTAATCTGTCATAAGTATAAAGCTGTCAACTGTCTGACTAATTCTGTAAATACTCTAACAGTGCGGTCTTCTTTAAGTCGTATGTTTATAGTACGGATGTTCTTTATCCTATCCACTGCTTTGTCGAATGGCGTATATCCCTCGGCAGCTCCGACTTTCGATCGAATATTTAAAATGTAAGAAAGACCATTCAGTTTTTGCTCAGATATGAAATACAAATATGACTATTGAATAAGCCTAATATTCACGAAGGAATCAGCAAGAAATTAACCTATTTCCACAAAGAATATACTTCTTTTCTTTTGTTTAATTCGAAAACAATATTGATGGAAGACCATTCATAGGGGCTATAATGATTTTGGAAAATTCAAACAGAAAACAACGGTAAGGTAATCTGGCTATAATGGATTAAACATTTAATTTACTGAATGATATCCGTTCAAAATTTAATACCTTTAAGAAATATGCAAATCTCCTGATCCACCTGTAGATAGACATAACAGTGGGTTGAGAATTATGTACAACCTATGTATTGAAACCATCATTTGTGACAATAATGGATCAATTTTAAAGATGGTCTCATGTAAAACTTAAAGATAGAAATATGATTATGTAAAAACTTACATCAGTAGTTATGTAACGAGTATGTTTAGAAGCGGTCACTAAGTGAAGCAATTACATTTAAATTAATAACAAACAATATAAATCATTGATATATAACTCTGCCCTTAACTATTGACGGTGGTTGCATGTTCGAAATCTGGGACAGTTTTACTCATATTTCCTTTGCAATATGACAAGATATATGAAAAAGGACATGAGCTCGGTGATGGATAACCATCAAAATTTATACTAATCGACGTTAAAGTCAGTACAAACAGGTAAAGAAAAGGAAATGTCATAAATTAATTTTTAGACAATTATTTGTCTTACAATGTTTATTTCTACCGCCTGACTTACTCCTTCCAATCCAGACAAGTTATGGAAACGGACAGGTATTCTAAATATGTGTTTCACTGGTTTACGCTCTTTAAAATCAAACAATTAATTTAGTATGGTTTAACTGCGTTAGGTCGTTATGGTTTTATAAAAAATAATTTTTGCAAGTAAACAAATCCATTATGTGCCATTTCAATTGGATACATATTTTAGCCATACTTCAATTTGAATTTAATTGTCCTCAGTATTTGCCCGACATTTTAAGTCAATCAGATGGCTTCGATTACCAAATGATCTCGTTTCTAATCCACGAAGAAGGTTGCGTTCAAGTATCTTCTTAAAATATACTCTACCTGTACTTAGCGCTGTCTGCATTGTCAAGGTAAATGCAATTTTTAGTTTGTACAACTTTAACAGAAATAATTACGTCTATACGGTTTATTTCCATTAAATGTAATTCAGCATAATTATGTGATATTTGATATACTATACATAAATTGAAGTTTTTTTTTCAGTTAAGCGTATTCAGTTGTTTATCTCGACTCTTTAAGCGCATATCTATTTATTAAATACGTTCCAGGACCAAATGTAAAACTTGGTGAGATCAACATTTTGTATACTGTAGCCATTTATACTTCAAATATTTACCCATGCGTTTCAGTACACTGTTATGCACACACACAAAGCTTATCTTTATTATATTTTGTTTACTAACTTGAAGCCTGTACAGTAAAGCACGTTTATAATGAGCTTGGATATAGTGAAGAATCGGATACTGTGAAATATTTATTTTCCCCGATCACGCACGTCGTTTTCCTTTTATTTTACTGGGGTTTCATGTGACATCAACAACCAGGATCATTTTGCAACAAGCTTTAACGATGGAGGAAAAGCACATGGGTAAGAAAAATGACTTTCCGCCAACTAGTTGGCCAGCATCCGCACATGATTTTATTCTAGTGTCGGTTGAGATTCGAATCCACAGCGATGATGTGCTGGTGATTATTAGTAAAAAACAATAACCACTTGACCACGGAAGTACTGAGCCCTCTTAATTCATTGTTGTATGTTTAGTGAAGTATGAATGAAATAGAGTAATTATTCGGCTACTCGGGAATCTCTATAAAGCCTTCTTCTACATTAAATGATTTTAAGACAGTCAAATCCAAACTCCAAAATGGCCTACGTCTTGCGTGTTTTTCATCTTTTTGCCAATTAAACAAAACAAATTGACAATGGACTGCAACTCGAGAGATAACCTACCCAATCTTTCAATTGCCCTTTAGACACTTCCGACATGCACTTTGAAGCTTATCTCAAAATGATTGGTAAGAGTGTAAGAAATATCACTTGAGTATTTTAAGCCGTCCGTGGTGTACAAGTAAGTGATACAACTCATCATGGATTTAAGCGATATGCATGTTAGAGTCAACAGAACACATTCTTTCCGTACGTCCTGTATTTCTACTCCTTCCAAATTTTCTATGTCATCTTTGAACTTCTGTACAAGCTGAAACGATATTTTGATTCCTAAATTGATTTTTTTCTTAATCGCAGACTGAGACGTAGAATTGTAAAACATTCTAGTGATCAGTGTAATTGTTTTTCCTGAACTAAAATAGAGTAATTAAAGAGATGTGCGGATGAACAGAAGAAGCAGAATGGAAGGAGTTGAAGAAAAATGAGATAAAAAAGGGAGGAGAAAATGATGAGTTGTTGAAAACCGAGAGTAGAAGGAGAGATAGGACAACAGGGATAATAACTTAAAATGAATTATTTACCCGAATGAAGTGAGTTGAAGAAGAAACGAAAGGGAGTTCAACAAGTAGGAGGAACTGGAGACGAAGAATTGAATTTTTTGGAAGAGGAGAGCAATAACAACAGAGCTTTTAAATGAGTTATGTGTCGCAGAGTCAAGTATTGTAGGTGGCCATAATGGTCCACCGTACTTTGTACATATGTACATCCAGTTGTTTATTTATATTTTTTTCACTTTCTCCGTCTATCTCATCATTTATCATTAAATCATTCATTTACTTTCATTTAATACTCCATTTCGTCATTTCATCACAATAATTTACTAATCTTTAATTTATTTCAGAAAATCCACAACACGCATGCGCACCTTTTTCAACTCGCATTTACTATAAACTTTCATAGAAGTCAGACGTGTTATTTTATTCTCTCTACAGGTATACCATTTATGTAAAAGACATTTTTGTAAATTATTGTATTCATGTTGTTCTTTCTATATCATTATTTCATTACTGTTCATGTTGTTTTCATTTTGCTTTTGTTATCATACATGTATATATCTTGGCATTTACTATAAACTTTCATAGAAGTCAGACGTGTTATTTTATTCTCTCTACAGACATTTCCTCAGAGTAGAAATCTACGTTTTCGGTTACCCACACTAACAAGGAACCGAATATAAGCGTGACAATGGTGGCCAGTGTGATTTGAGGAAAGAAACAGAAAAGAAGAATATTACACGTGGTTCGAGGAATTTTGATGACGATAGGTGGGGTATGGTAGTTTGGAAAATAAAGGTACCGGTAGCGGAAGAATAACACAGTGTGGCAACAAGAAGGAAGTATTTGTTTATTGATTGGGACGTTGGTGGAGTATCATTTATAATGTGATATTTAGTTTAAACACATATTTTTCATATAGAGTGTGTGAAGTACATGAGGTGCTTGACCAGTGCATTCAGGTGGACAGGAGTAGCGTGTCTGTGTCGTACAGTGGCATCAGTGCCAAATTTTAGTTTTGTGTATTATTGACAGTGGTTTATTTAATTATGTGACAGCTTTTGTTGAATTTCACTAGGACATACATTGAAGTACATGTTAGTTACATGATGTTATTTAGTGTATTCAGGTTGAAAATAGTGTACTGAAAAAAAAAAAAAAAAAAAAAAAAAAAAAAGTTTTATGTTAAGTTTGTATAATGTATTATTATGTATGAATTGATAAATTGTTCATTGTCATTATCCTCTTTTTAAATTATTTTTCAGACTATTGAAGTAATTTTTGATGAGATATGGACACTTCACAAGCACATGGTACAAGGGTGTTGTTGATAACTTGTTATTAGGTGTTTGGTGAGCATGTATTATTAACATTGTTTATCATTCATATACATCTTAACATATCGTTCATCATTATTAACTCTTATTTTTCCCAAATATTTATAACATGAGATTTTCTCAACTGGTCTGTTTGTAATAGGACCCTGGAGAACCACTTATGTCCATTGTATGAGGTGAATTCTGCTTCATTTTAGCAATTACCATTTCAGATGTAGTATTTAGTATTTGTAGCATTGTAGTTGCTGATGCTTAGGAGTGTGTCTTGTTGTTTAACTTTCTTTAGTCACAACCTGGTTGGGTGGTTATGCATACAAGTATTGTCTATTTATAACATAATTATACAGTTTTAGTTTTGAGTTTAAGAAACTCATAGCTAATTAAAGTAATAAAACAGTGAAACATTCACTTCCTGATTGGATAGTATTGTCTGTGAAGTTGTCACTGCAAGGTGATTGTATATTTGTTAGAAATTAAGATCCTATTGTGTTGTATTTATCACTACACTGGTAATTGTAATTTACCGTTGATGATTTATACTGCCCTATTGTGTTGTATTTATCACTATTCTGGTAATTGTAATTTACCGTTGATGATTTATACTGCCCTATTGTGTTGTATTTATCACTATTCTGGTAATTGTAATTTACCGTTGATAGTTTATACTGCCCTATTGCGTTGTATTTATCACTACACTGGTAATTGAACTTTACTATTGATAGTTTATACTGACCTAATGTGTAATACTTACCTATACACTAGTCCTTGAATTTTACTATTGATAGTTTATACTGCTCTATTGTGTAATACTTACCTGTACACTAGTTCTTGAACTTTACTCATTGAATATTTGTACTGTGTTGTATACTTCAGCTTAAGAGACCTTAATGTTGTAAGTTTTGTCCTACTTACTAAGTGATTTAAATTTCACATTTTAAGCCTAGGCATTTGTAATAGTAAATGTGGACATTTTAATTATAGTCTACTTTATTTTGGTGGTGTCATATTCTCTTCCACTGGTTGTGTCAGAGATTCATCTGTTATTGAAATTAAGTTGGTGTTTAGTAAATACCCAAATTAATATTAACCTTACTAACTTGTACAAGTACAATGAATGAAACTACTTTTGTATTACCTGGGGTAAAACAGGCAGAAATTGATGATGCTCTCAGAATCCTGAAAGAGTCTGGACAGTATCATGTCACGCCTTCTTGTAGTACACCTGCCCCTATACATAGCCAACCCCGTACTGGACATCTTCCCAATATATCAGAGAGAGATAATTACAGTAGTCGTGTACATGAAGATGTACCGCCTGCACGACCTCCACCCCCTGCCATTCGAACATCTTCCCTGTTAGAACACTCCAGTGGTAGTTATTACCAATATGGAGCTACCCATGCCAGATTACCGAAACTCCCATTTTTCTCTGGGGAAAATAGACCGAATGAGTGTGATTTTCAGGTGTGGAAGTACGATCTCAATTGTTTAATTAGAGGTGGCTTATATGATCACCATATTATTTTAGAGGCGATCAGGAACAGTCTTAAAGGTAAGGCAAGGTCCGTATTGTTGCATTTAGGGGAGTCTGCCTCGGTTCACGATATAAAGCAGGGACTTGAGGGCATATATGGAACTGTTGCTTCTTCTGAACGGGTAAAAGAACAGTTCTATAGTGCGAGGCAGGAGCCAAATGAGTCAGTTGCGTCTTACAGTATGCGGCTAGAACAATTGCTATGTAATAGTAACCTTGACTTAGATCCGTTAGCCAAAGACGAGATGCTAAGAAATAGGCTGTGGTCTGGCTTAAGGGATGGGGAATTGAAGAATGCCTCTAGGTATAAGTTTGAAAGTATTAGATATTTTAATTTATTGAGGATGGAATTGAGGAAGATAGAGGAGGACTTATCCTCTGTCGGCCCTAAGTCCAATACCTTGTCTAATTCAAATTCCAAACCTGTAAATTGTCAAAAGTTAAATGTTGATGATGGTAAGCTACAACAGCAATTAGTGACACTTACTGGACAGTTGGTGGCGATGAACACGCGGATGGAAAGAATGGAAAGTGATCTTGTGGAGCTAAAAAGACACAGGAATCAAGGTAATAACCCTAAAAATAGTTTCAATAAGGCTTTAAACTAGCAGTGACTTCTACTGAAGGGACAAATAGAGGTCAGGGGTTCGAACAATGTCCCAACAATCTTCCACTTGTTGGAAATTCTAATGTTACAACTGTTTTATTACAGGGAAAATTGTGTAATGCTTTAATTGACACAGGATCTATGATCACTACTTTTAGTGAGTCATTTTATAATTCCTTTAATCCTTTGCCTAAATTGTTGAGTCTTACAGATTTTAGTTTAGACATTACTTGTGCAAATGGCTCTAAAGTACCATATACTGGGTATGCAGTTTTAGAGGTTGCTGTACCCTCTTGCAAAATTGATCCCGTATCTGTTCCAGTACTAATTGTGTCAGACAACCAGGATTCCAAAAATGTGCCTGTTATAGTTGGTACTAATGTATTGAATCATTTTAAGTCATGCAATTTGAGTGAAGTAGCAAATGTATGGAAAAATGCTGTTGATTTGTTGACTTGTTCACAGGTAGTACCTGTGAAAGCGTTTACTAGAAAACCATATAAGTTAGCTGCTTTTGAAACCAGAACTGTTACTGGTAGGGTAAGACATGTTGGTGATATGACTGTAGGTGTGACTGAGACTGATGAACATTCCCATCATATCAATGTATGTCCGAGGGTGGTAAAAGTCCAACCTTGTCACACATTTTCAAAAATTCCAGTCCGAGTTTGCAATATGTCTGCACGGCCAGTTACTATCTATCCAAAATCGACCCTTTGTACATTACAGGGTGTAGAAGTAATTCGTGAGATAGACCCTTCTGAAGGAACTAGTTCTAAATCTATTAATAGTTCTAAATCCCTTAAAGAGCTAGATATAAATATACCCACTGATGGCCTTTCCTCAGTCCAACATGAAAAGGCTGTTGATGTTATTAGTAGATGGAAGCATATATTTTCCACTGGTATTACTGACCTTGGTTGTACTAATATTGTAGAACATGAAATTCATTTAGATGACCCTACCCCATTTAAGGAGCCCCATAGAAGGATTCCCCCGGGTATGTTTACAGAAGTGAGGGAACATTTGAAGGAAATGTTGGAGGCCGGGGCGATCCGTGAATCCCATAGTCCATTTTCTTCCAATATAGTCCTTGTAAGGAAGAAAGATAACTCATTGCGTTTTTGCATAGATTTTCGTCGTCTTAACAATAAAACTGTAAAAGACGCCTATGCACTTCCTAGGATTGATGAGACTATTGACTCACTCTCAGGCTCCAAATATTTTTCTAAGTTAGACCTCAGATCTGGGTATTGGCAGGTTGCCATGAAAGAGACTGATAAGCACAAAACCGCATTTTCAGTAGGTCCTTTAGGTTTTTATGAATGCAATAGAATGGCCTTTGGTCTGACTAATGCACCGGCTACTTTTCAAAGGCTCATGGAACGTTGTTTAGGAGAGTTAAACCTGAAAGAATGTCTAATTTATTTAGACGATATTATTATTTTTTCTGATAGTATTGACCTTCATTTGCAAAGACTTGAAGCCGTTTTTCAACGTCTTGAGCAGAGTGGTTTGAAATTGAAAGGCTCCAAATGTGAGTTCTTTCAAACTTCAGTTACCTATTTAGGTCATGTTGTCAGTGAACGGGGTGTAGAAACTGATCCTGAAAAGATCAAGGTTTTGAAAGAATGGCCCCAACCCTCTACTGTTAAAGATGTCCGCCGTTTTCTAGGGTTTGCTGGATATTATAGGAGGTACGTTAAAGGGTTTGCCAGTTTAGCAAAACCACTTAATGACATTCTTGTGGGCCATCCTACCAAGAAAGGCCGGGTCAAAGACATGAAATCTATTATTTGGTCAAGTAATCACCAGAAAGCTTTTGATACCTTGATTGATAAACTGACTACTGCTCCAATTCTTGCCTATGCAAATTTCAATCAACCCTTCATTCTCAATACTGATGCAAGTGGTGTAGGCCTTGGGGCCGTTTTGTATCAGGAACAGGATGGAGTGGAGAGAGTAGTGGCTTATGCTAGTAGGGGTTTACGTTCAGCAGAGCGTAATTACCCAGCTCATAAACTTGAGTTTTTGGCTCTTCGGTGGGCAGTCGTAGACAAGTTTCACGACTATCTTTATGGTAATCAATTTGTTGTACGCACTGATAACAATCCGTTAACATATGCCTTCACTACAGCTAAACTTGATGCAATGTCCCATCGATGGCTAGCTGCCTTGTCCTCGTATAATTTCACCATTCGTTATCGCTCTGGCAAAACAAATATAGATGCTGATAACCTCTCTCGTCTGCCCGTTTCTGATCCTGGCAAAGGTATCGTATTTCCCGAAGCAGTTAAAGCCCTTTTCCTAGCTCAAACTGTTAGTGTGGAAGAAGCCCCTGTTGTTGAATGCGTAAGTGTCAGTAAAGAAACTGTGCAATCTGTCTCAGTTGATTATAACAGTTCTCAGTTAAGTGAAATTGACTGGAAAACTGAACAGTCTGTAGATCCTGTTATCGCTAGGGTGTTAGAAATTGTAAAAAGGGGTTATAAGTTGACTAATCGCCAGAGGTCATTGGAGTCTGGGCCAGTGAGCCAATACTTGAGGGAATGGTCTAATTTTATTTTAACAGATGATATTTTGTACCGTAAAGCCTTGATTGGAGGCCATTCTGTTTTCCAACTTGTTGTACCAAGCATTTATCATGATGTTATTTTTTCAGGACTGCATGATGAAGCTGGACATCAGGGTCGGGATAGGACGACCTCCTTGATAAAATCCAGGTTTTATTGGCCTAATATGGACAGCTTTGTTGAGCAAAGAGTAAGAAATTGCCCCAGATGCATCTGTAGAAAGACTCCATCAAGACCAGCATCGAAATTAGTATCAGTTACATCAACCTACCCTATGGAGCTGGTTTGTATGGATTTCCTTTCTATTGAGATGTCATCTGGAGGATATGAACATGTACTGGTCATTACTGACCATTTTACTCATTATGCGCAGGCAATCCCGACACGTAATGAAACTGCCCATACTACAGCCAAGGTTCTTTTTGAACAATTTATTTGTCATTATGGTTTTCCTAGTCGTTTGCATAGTGACCAGGGCAGGAACTTTGAAAGTGCAGTCATCAAAGAGCTTTGCCAGATAGCCGACATTAGTAAGTCGAGAACCACTCCTTATCATCCACAGGGGAATGGTATGCCAGAGCGGTTTAACCAAACCTTGTTAAATATGCTTGGCACCTTAGAGGAGGAGAAGAAAACTAACTGGAAAGCTCATGTTCCTGCTGTAGTGCATGCGTATAATGCAACTCGTCATGAGAGTACTGGGTTAACTCCACATTTCCTTATGTTTGGGAGACATCCTAGATTGGCAATTGATGCCTTTCTAGGTATTGAACCCGATATGGCTCTTAAGTCGAAAGATAGGTCCAATTATGTGGTCAATCTAAGGAAAAGACTTGACTTTGCTTACAAAGTGGCAAGTAATGAAAGCAAGCGACAATCAAATCGTCATAAGAGAAGATATGACTTGCGTGTCAGGGAGGCCAAAGTAGAACCTGGTGATAGGGTCCTTGTCCGAAAGGTAGGACTTAAGGGTCGCAACAAATTAGCTGACAAGTGGGACAAGGAGGTTTATGTAGTAACCGATCAACCCAACCCTGATATTCCAGTTTTCCAAGTCAAACTAGAACATGGCAGAGGTAAGGTGAGAACTGTACACCGCAATTTATTATTGCCATTCATGGGTCTACCGATCCAAATTGATACTAAACGTAGATTGGAGAATGCTAAAGAGGCTAGTTCTAATTTTACTGACAATACCCCATATGTGATTCCAGCAAGAAGACCCAACCCACCTAGCGTCATCACGCGTAAGAGACCAGCACGTAGTAGAAATGAACCTAAATGGTTGAATGCTACTGACTGGGTCAGAAAGTAGATGTACCTTTTTCATTGTTAATAATGAAGATTTCATTTTGAGTTTTTAACTGTGAATAAATAAACTGCTTAGCAGCCAAACTGTAATGAATTCTTGTTATGTATGGATCCTTAATAGGTTTCAGATTCATGTGTAATGTATGACATAACTGTCATTTATTATTTATTCATTGTACAAGTGTATTTACATTGTTTCCTTTACAGACTTAATGCCATCTGTAAAGTAGTATGTGACAATGCTTAATAGCTTGACATAACCCTTTGTTTTACCCATTGTGGGATGTTATAAAGCTTAATTGCTTATATCAATGTTGTAGGTTGTAAATTGTTTACAATTTCAACCTGTATGATTGTTGTTAAATCATAATGTGTCCTTGAATCATATGACAATGATTTATGAACACATGTTGATTCCTATATTTTTGAATATATACTTAATAGTTATATTCTCTTTGTGTGAGTAGGACTGCAGCTTGCTCATACGTTAATATTTGTATGCATTTCTTCTTAATGAGGTTGTGATGTTGGATGTGGCTTTGTGTAATTTGAAGTAAATTCTTGTACACTTATAGCTTATTACATGTAGTTTTATTCTAAATGGTGTGTGTAGTTTGTAGTAGGTTGAGATATTGTTTGTGCTATCAGAGTAGTTATACCTTGTTGTTATTGTTGACTTTAGGTACATTTTGGTTTACTCTGTTATTGGTAAAATAGTTTAACTTTATTTTACCTTGTATATGTAATAGGCACGATATCTGGTTCTGAAATGTCGGGACGACATTTCCCATAGGGGGGGGGGGGGGGGAGAATGTCGCAGAGTCAAGTATTGTAGGTGGCCATAATGGTCCACCGTACTTTGTACATATGTACATCCGGTTGTTTATTTATATTTTTTTCACTTTCTCCGTCTATCTCATCATTTATCATTAAATCATTCATTTACTTTCATTTAATACTCCATTTCGTCATTTCATCACAATAATTTACTAATCTTTAATTTATTTCAGAAAATCCACAACACGCATGCGCACCTTTTTCAACTCGCATTTACTATAAACTTTCATAGAAGTCAGACGTGTTATTTTATTCTCTCTACAGGTATACCATTTATGTAAAAGACATTTTTGTAAATTATTGTATTCATGTTGTTCTTTCTATATCATTATTTCATTACTGTTCATGTTGTTTTCATTTTGCTTTTGTTATCATACATGTATATATCTTGGCATTTACTATAAACTTTCATAGAAGTCAGACGTGTTATTTTATTCTCTCTACAGACATTTCCTCAGAGTAGAAATCTACGTTTTCGGTTACCCACACTAACAAGGAACCGAATATAAGCGTGACATATGTAAAAGTAATGAACGTAAAACAACTTAGTTCCGACGGTCAAGGACATTCGACCGAGCAAGACTTTGCTGTACATATCCGTACTACGAAAGTAGTAACATTTATTTGCATTAGACCAAAACACGTGGTAAAATTCAATGTTGTTCAAAAATGATGGATAGCAGAATGTGATATTAAATTATTTTTTTTAAAAAAAAATGATAAAGATACCAAGGCAAAAATAGAATGCCTTGTCTGAATCTGTGTTTAATTTAATATCACCCGCAGGTCTTGCTTCCTTTGCCTTTGACATGGCATTTTCAAATACTTTTATGAGCTGCTCATCGGCTTTTTGTGTAATCTCCTCCGTCGGTCCTGTGATTTCTGTCTCAATATCCAATTCTAGATACAAGAGTAAGACTATTATAATGATTAAAATAGTTATAAATAAAAACAGACAAATCATAGCTTATCGAATTCACGAATATCCCATTTGAGGATGATTTGTCATAGTAACGGATTTTAAGTTCGGTCAAATTTGTATACACCTATATACATATATCAAATGAATAACATGAAACTTAAGCGCCATTCTGCTAAAAGACAGTAACTGTAAAGTTTTGCATTTCGAGAGAATCACTGACCTTGAGGTGTTTTGAAGTATTTTCCTTCTTTTTGCAAACGGCTCATTTGTTCACTTAAATATATGTATAGCGTTGTTAAGTTATTTTATATGATAAGACGATTTTGAAACTTATAGTAATTCAGATTAATAATGCACATGGACTAATTACATAATTGGTTGATGTACTAATTGACTAAATATGTGTATACCTCGATATTTAATGCTTATTTCTTAAAATAGTTTGATTGAGGATATTACATCTTAGTAAAATTTCTGACACATTTAAATGAAAAAGCAAACAAGTTAGTCATATTTAGGGTAGGTCGAAACGTAAGGTTTTGTGTCAAAAATAGGGTCTAACTGTACGTACGACCATATTACACGTAAGTATATGAACCCACTTGAACATAAATAATTATATAGCCAGGTTGTATTAGAATGCTGATTATACAGTTCATCAATGATTTGATTCGGTCACTGTATGACATATACTTTAATATATTTACATATACTAGTTCAATAGAACACGGTTATAGCGATGTGAGACCCAAATAAATACCTTATCCGTATTTCACTAATATATACATTACATTTAGCATAAGGATCGCTTTGTGTGACAGTACTTTAAAACACTTTCATTCTGTCCGATCATTTACATTCTTTCATAAGTTATTAACAATGTATATGTACCTGGTATCATTTCTATGATTTTAGTATTGTCCAAAATTGTTCAGATACTGCATCAAGCTTGTGATGTAAAGCTTCACTTAAATTATGGGATGCTCGAGCTTCATTTGATATATTTTTTAAGTGGTCTCTTGCCTTCGATACACCTTCTTCAATATCCATGAAGGTTACCGACGCACTCTCACCAACTTCCAGAATAGTCAAGCTGCTCGACTTTACGTTCAAAATGTTCTTCTAAGTCACTAGAATGTTTTTCTATCAATTCTTGTGTTTCTTTGCTTGTACTTGTTGTTTACTAATAAGTTTTTCTTTGCATTTTGTCGGTACGGCAAAATGCCTTGCCATGGCCGCCATGGCAAAAAATCAACACTTTTCTTTTTTTTAATATCTAAAGAAACACTATGTAAGGGTCATAATTAACAAAATTGTTATGGTCTTGATCAATAAATATGAAATTTTAAATTTTGCCATGGCAAATTAGTCATTTAGTAAAAATTAACTTTGCGAAAATTAATTTCTGTACGAGATAAATCAGCTTCGTGTTGGCTTAGACCAGGGCTCGCATTTATGAGTCATCGTATTTTTTTCTTACAATAAAAAATCTTATCATCAGATGATTGATATTTAAGCAGGCACTTATTTTTATCAAAGAAAATTAATAATTTTAATTCAATAAAAGTCTTTAAGATATGTTGTTGCTACAGAATTCCCGGTTTTTCATTTCTCTTAAATTTGTGTTTAATATTTCTTAACAATAAAAAGGAAGTGTTTTCTATCACGTTCGCGTCCATGCATGTGTTTGAATTAAGAAATAAATCAATTATTCAGTGTCATACAATTTTATATTCCCCTTACCATTCAATATATGAATTGTGTTAAAATTTGCAAATTTGCCATGATGTCACTGATATTGATAGCATTGTAATACCAACTATGAGTCCTGTTAGTAATTATCATATATGTAGAAGGGGTGGATCCAGGTTTTCAAACTAGGGGGCGTAATACATTGTATTTGGGAACTGAATAATTGAATGCTATTTCATGGATTAGATGAATGAATGAATGTTATTTTATATCTATATATGATCGAGAACTTTGAGGGGGGTGCCCGTCATGCACGCTACCTCCCCCGTCCCTTGAACCGCTAGTGTACAGTGTTATATTCTCATTTTGTTAGCTATGTCACATGTTTCGAATATAACCCTTCAGTGAAGTTTTATCTGACTGATAGCCTGGACAAATCCATATTTAAGGATTTCTCCAACCAGTCATTTTAAATATCCAACCGATAGGGAACTATTGCGAGCAACACAAGTGACTTGTTTGTTCATTGTTTTAACCAACAATACTCCATTTCCCCGGAATACAGCATTTAACCCCATAAGAACAGAAACAACCTCAAAATGTCAAATGATCTGGGCATGTACACAATCTTTACGCTAACAGTTACAGCCGGAGCCCAGATAATGTCTATTTAGGGTTAGTAAACTTTAACACAATTGTGTAATGTTGGCTTGTTTACACTCTAGCGCCTTCATTTCTTCGCCAAACATAATTATATTTTAAGTAAATGTGTATGTTATAAAGATTTTCGACAACTTTGATTATGGGTGGAATCGGACTAGGACTTCAAGATTTATGGACCCTTGCCTTTGAAAACTTGTTTTATTTGAGTTTGTTTACACTCTAGCACCTTTATTTATTCACCGATCCTAATGATATTTGCAATGAATGTGCATGACCTTAAGGTCTTGGACAATGTAACTTATGGATGAAATCGGTCCTTGACTGCAAGAATTATGGACCCTTGGAATAGAAATACGCTATATTTCAGTTTGTTTACACTCTAAAACCTTCAGTCATTCACCAATCCTGAACATATTTACAGTGAATGTGTATTACCTGAAGGTCTTTGATGTGTACGATTATGGGTGGAATTTAACCAGTACTTGTAGAGTTATGGGCCCTTGAAATAGGAAATTGCTACATATTAGCTTGTTTAGAGTATAAAAGCACCATCATTTCTTCAATAATCATACTCATAATTACACATAATTACCTGCATCCAGTATTCATTGTAATTGGGGTTGGATTTGAAAACTGTATTACATGGTCATTAGTTATAATTTGTTTGTTCTCACATGGGCGATCTAGGGCCATATTGGCCCTCTTGATGTCTTTCCAAGCGTGTAAAGGTGCCCAGTTAAATCGAATAACGCGATGACTTGGCATTAATACACATCCAACGTAAGGACGATTGAAAATTGGTTTTATTTCATACCTTATCGTTTGGCAAAAACAAGGTGCATCTTTTTAAACATTAAAAACATATGGGTACAAATCGATTTTTTTCAGTGTATGTATTATATTCAATCGTTCCAAAGAGGTTTGTCACGAAAAAAATCAAACATTTTTTTTTCATGTAACCCGTATAATATATAGAAGGGAAAGAACTTCGACAATTCGAATTTTCCTGCGCGTGTTATAAACTTCCATGTATTGCAATGCAGTACAAAATATATAACTTATATATAGTGCAACGTGTGGGCAACTCATATTTTTTTTCGTGACAACCCCCTTTGAATCGTTCATTCGAGAACTAACTTCAATGTGAAAGAGTAATTGAAGTAAACAAATGGTACATTGTTGCTATTTTTAATCGAAGAATCAATACAATGAAATACACAATTGTAGACTACAAAAACGTATGGTAAAGTTTCATGGACTAATAATTGATCCGAATTTCTCAGAGACACTTTTCTGGGACTCCATCCCGACTACCAGGCCAAACACTTAGAGTACAGAATCACATGAAAGGGGAGATGCATGTATCGGTGCTTTACACTTTTCATCGAATTTTGGAGTGGTTAAATTAACAATCATGTCCGGGGGTCTGAAAGTTTCATAGTAAAATTTGGTTTACGGTAGCGGAAAGAAGAGGGGGTGGATTGTTCAAATTACGTCCCTTTACTATAAAATAAGAACCAAATCAATGACCTTATTGTTGCAATGCCGTTGATGATGTTTTCATTTTTTTGCATGGAATGTTTAGATATACAAAATGTATTCATAGTTTGTAAAATATCAAAACAAAGCTTGCAATTGCAATTTTAAACTTTTCAATGGGAATCTACATAGAATTTAACTGAATAAACAGTATATTATTAAGTAAGTTTATGTATCGGGGTGTGACGTCAAGTCGATAAAATGAACAAACAAACAACGACCTAGGAATGAACAAAGAATAAATGACCTTCCTATTTAATTCACAGATATTTCTTCGAAGAATGATTTTGGGCATTTTTAGTATCACATTGTTCGTTATGCAGAATGCGCATTCCTCCCGAACAATTTGAACCCTGGTTTACAAGTATGATGACCTGATGAAAAAATATTTTAATTTCACATCCATGGATCCCAGAATCCATTGTGATACTTCGGAAATGAACGTTCGTCGACTTTGTATACTAATCCTGGTACCATAGTTTTTCTATAGACCTCCAACCTGTCTAACATTGTCTTCACCAAATCAGGTCGAGATAAAGAAAGATCATTCTTTTCTGATGGATCATTTTTAATGTTGAAAAGCCAAATATTTAATAAGTTTCCAGTCTTGTTAGTATTCGGGTATGGTCCTGAAATCAAGATAAGTCAGTTTTGAACCTTAACAACTGTGAGCTTTGAGATCGATTTTTTATTTCTATTGAAATATTGAACCATGCGCTCAACCTACAGAAATAACTGGACAGGCAATGGAGATTTTGAGAATTCAATAAATTATAGCGGTTGGCCATTGTGTGTAACCGAAACAGCTGCTTCATGTTGATGATCATTTAATCAAAATATAGAGTAAAATACGTATGCTGTATATGAAGCCGAAAATGTTTTATCCAGAGTCCATACAGTCAGCTTCATTCAATGGTCTGAGTTACCTTTCCAAGTAAATCGGACACAAAACTAATCGCCATACATATAAGAATACGAGATATAATTGGAATACCGGGATTTCCTGTCAGTAGTTTCCATTCCCCGATACGAAGAGAGGCCTGAATACGTGTATCAAATGTGTCGTTGAAAAGTGCATCTCCTTCGGATATCGAGTGTACTCTTATATCATGTAATATTTCTGTTCGTGGACTTTTTTCTCCTTCACTTTAGAAGAAAATAATAAAATAAGTTCAAAAAATTACTTAATTGCAGTTTTACAGTGTTCTTTTCATACATAGCACGTGTCCAAAAGTGTTTTACAGTTAAATATATCGACAAAATAATAAAATAGTAGGATATTGTTTTTTATGCACTTGTAAAACGAAATAGCTTGATAGCTAAGTACACTTTGATGGAGAGGTGATGAATTTACCCTATTTAAGGTTTCATAATATTGGATATAAACGAAATTGCATTTTGACTTTAGGACAAAAATTTATTTGTTGTAATCTTGGTTTACAATACAAACCGGATTACAGATAAATAACAAAAGAATGCTCATACTCGATTAAACCTTGTCTTTGATATGACAGATGACGATTCAATGAATGAAATATGCCTATTATGGTATGGTAATATTTCGTTAAAGGGATAAAGTCTATGTTTTCTTTATTGTTCAAATTGTGTAAACAGATAATATAATATATGGCACTAATTGAATTAATAAAGTTGATTGCGTCTTTGGAAAAGTTTTGGAAATAAACGCGATGAAAATAGTACACATAGAGAACAAGACGAGGCACAAAGACTGCATAAAGCAGTGAAACAAATAAACTCCAAGACATATATTCTGACATTAACGACCCAATAAATTGTTATTTCCTCGAAATGTTAATTGAGACAAAATTAGGAAAATGTCACAAAACATTGAGCCTATTAATCCTTTTCATATATTTCTATATCTGTCTTTATTTCCTACGGATTTGGAAATAATGAACTATTTAATATACCTATCCAGGTTAGTTTTTAGTTCAGGTAAAGGATATATAAACTCGTTATATTATAAAAAGGGATTTTATACTCAACTCCCAATTTTACCCCCGGTTTTTGCTACTTTTCATTAGAAAGATAGCCAAAAATCAACGAAATAAAAGACCAATATTGCTAAAGATTTTCATTTACTCTTTATTTAATATACCTATCTAGGTTAGTTTTAAGTTCAGATAAAGGATACATTATAGTTAATTATGTCCCATCATTTCAAAGATTTGTGTGAGTGTCATGTCATTTCACATTTCCAAAATATCACATAACACATGTAATAAGTACTATCAACCTATGAACGAACATCTAGGCCGACCAAATGCACTACTTAACACAAGTACTGCTGACTAGTCGAGTTAAAATATAGAAGAAATACTTGATTCACTTACAAAATAGTTTTCTGAACATCATGTCCATACAGTTGTTTGGTATTGTTTAGACTTCCTTGACCAAGACCTACCAAAGTTGGAAACCAGTCTGTCACATGCAACAATTCCTTTGAGATGGTACCTTTCACACTGTCATGTAGTAGATCACTGTGAACAAAGCCTGGTACCTTGATACCACCTTCAAATAAACTACCCTTGTGTCCTCGGAGTGGATAATTAGCGTGGTAAACTTTTCCAAAGGCTCCGTTGTCTGTTAAAGATTTATTGTACAAGCATAACGATTGTGGTATCCTTGAGCAAATCATGCGCTAGTTAGTACTAAGCATTCATGCAATGTAACATTTCAGGGAATCTGGATATCACCCTTAGAGTAGAAACAACGTAAAACTACAAACAAGTCAATAGAAACCAACTCACTCTAATGTTGTCTCTAAATATAATACAAATATACTTAAGGATGCATTCGTAAAAAAAAACATTTTCAAATTGTTTCCATATTTTAGATGTTATTCAAATGCAGTCAGGTCAAAGACCATCATGGGTAGAGAGGAGTTATGGCTTAAAACAATGTTTTGCAGAGTTGTTCACCAGGACAACATTCTAGATTGACAACGTTCCATTTAGGTAATATTGTTGATACGATGTATCTAACATATTATATGAAGGCCTTTAGAAGCAGATCCTGTTTGTGAATAAACATTACTTTAAGTTTCCAAGTGTCGTAAAAAGTTACCTGATGTGTATATCATCACAGTATCACGCCATAGATCTTTTCTTTTAAAAGCGTTTGTTATATTGCCAACAGCTTCGTCAATGCAAGTTATCATACCTGAAAGGAATGTATATTGACACGTACATGTTACCCCAGTGAGAAGAAATACTAGGATATATTGGATGGTGGACTTTGGGCCAATATTAAAAAGTTATTCTGTAGATTTTTACATATAAAGAATAATATTTTGTAACTTGAGTTACCGGCATATCTGCTCTTCCCAGAGTTATATCCATATTTGTCGTCATACGCTTCACTGTATTGCCTGGGCACTTGATGGGGTTCATGTGGAGCTGTGAAAGCTACCACTAGAAACAGGGGCTGAAGATATATAAAGTGATAATTGGATTTTTTTTCTCTTAAGAATATTAAAACCCTGACGACATGTACACACAGTATCAATAATGAGGGTCAAAGTCAGAATCAAAATATGATTAGGATATTAAATAACTTATTCGTTGTTGTTTGTCATGACGAAGCAAATCACTGACCTCTGAACTCTAAAATGCTAACCTCTGTGTGCTTACAAATTAATTCATTTTCCATAGTTATATATGGAGTAAAACATATTACACTTAGAATCATTATAGTTCCTTAAAGCGTGGACAATTAAATACAAAACTAAACCCAGCACAAACTCGTACACCGCTGAGAACACTTTGATGAAACTCCCAGAGAGTATCCCATTGTAAAGAATTTTAAAATCATTTTGAGACTGAAACAAAGTTTTAAGTTCGGTTTCATGGTTCAAATGATTCTTTGTTTGCAAAAGAATAAATCACATCAAAATTTTGTGTGGCAAATAGAGTTAAGAGTTGTCGCTTATATTTGAATAATAATTACTAATTTCTTTTAAGCAAACCTCATTAATCCATATCAAATTTTATTTTGACTGAAATGTTCGACTAAAAGATGTTTCCAATTAAGAGAAATTTCCTGTATTGAGGCAGACTATCTGTATTTTAAAAAAAATCCAGTGTCAAGTTTGATAAAACTACTACTGACTGTTGTGTTTCTTATTAGGGGGGATTTCGGATGGAATTATTTCCCTTTTTTTCATCATATATTTTTCTGTTAGGAAGATCCAAAGACAAAGAAGATTTCTTTTTAATCGACCTATAGCTGCTTGTTATACTGTCTAATAATAATCTGGGCGACACGTGGCCTAAAGTCCTCATTCCATGAATTGTTGCAATATTAATTACTAGCTAGCAAAATCTTTGTCTTGGCAACAGCATTGTGTTAACATTAAATACATGTCTTGGTAACACTATAGTGAAATTATTAAATGTATGTCTTGGCAACATTATTGAGTAATCATTAATTGTATGTCTTGGCAATAGCATTATGTAACCATTAAATGTATGTATTGGCAACATTATTGTGTTATCATTAAATGTATGTCTTGGCAACATTATTGTGTTATCATTAAATGTATGTCTTGGCAACATTATTGTGTTATCATTAATTGTATGTCTTGGCAATAGCATTATGTAACCATTAAATGTATGTCTTGGCTACATTTTTGTGTTATCATTAAATGTATGTCTTGGCAACATTATTGTGTTATCATTAATTGTATGTCTTGGCAATAGCATTATGTAACCATTAAATGCATGCCTTGGCAACATTATTATGTCTTTGCAAAAAAATAATTCATTTCCCTCTTCGGCATATTTACACAGGTTTGATTCTCAAGAATCAACACACGAAAACTGCCAATTTACCAATATTGATTTACAAATAAGATTCGATTTTGCAAAAGATTTCCTATATCAGCATCTTGTATATACCCACTACCCCGGTTACTGACACATTCCTGAGATTGTTCCACCAAGACAGTGATACGAATATGAAACTTACTTTTTCGGAATCGTGGTTTTCAATGACATCAATTGCCTTTTCAGCGAACAAGTTTGTTGAATATTTCCCTGTGAAGTACGTCATATTTGCTGGTTCTTCGCCGTCATGTAGATCAAAACCTTTATTCTGTCCAGATGAAGATGAGTAATCATAATGGTTTGTATGTCCGAAGTATATACCTGAATATATCATTGTCCAATAAATACGCTTAATGGTAGGATTATGTCATAGATTTTTCCTATTAATGTTTGATATCATGACCGAAACTTGTTGACTTAAAGGGGCATGTCCAGGAACTGTTGTGTTATGCTTTTCGAACACCAAAAATGCGTTTGTCATTTGTAAAACCAATTATTACCGAATAGTCAAAGAAGAATGTGCGCTCAAAAGTGATCCTATAACGCGCGCGTCGGTATTTGTATGTCGGTATGAATAAAAGGCTGTCAGCCTTTTATTGACGACAACGAAATTTCCAATTCGTCTGAGAGTTTAACTGAGCATGTGCGCTGCCTTTCAAGTGAACAATTAAGTGTTAAGCAACATTTGACAATGTCAATTGGTCAGAAGTATATTCTTTTTTACATTTAATTCCCGACCATAGAGTAAAACAGTTCAAATATAGAATATTACAAAACATATTTACATCGAACGAAATAAGATATAAATGGAAAATATCAGCCTCAAACAATTGTAGTTTATGTAATGTAACTGAAACATATCAGCATCTGTTTACTGACTGCCAGGCTACTGATGGATTATGCTTTTTATACAAAATCTTCGACAAATTTGGTATATCCAGAAATTAACAATAGTTAAAATACATAGTCGTTGGTTATAAAATGCATGATCACAAATATCATTTTATGAACCTAATCTTATCACTTTTCCGGTTTCTGTATTGGTAAAACATATTTTGAAAGTGAAAACTGGACAAAACAATGTAATGTGTTTGTACATTTATGTCTGAGTATAATATTCTATCTAAATATTTTAAACAGAGGAAAATATCAAATCACTTCATAGGACAATAAAAAGTGTACTCTACACATCGTTATAACATACGACTGCATTTTTCGTCCTAACAGTTTTGAGTGAAATGTATATATTTATACGCATGTGTTTAGAAAAAAGTTTCATATTATCATACTATTTCATAATTATTGTCATACAATTTTATAAACTGTATAATTTCGTGTATTTAATTTATTTGTAAACTGAAAAAAAATAAACGAAAACCGTATGGTTTAACAAACAAAAGTGTTAAACAACATTTCTGTATTACGTTACTCGCTTCTATTTCTAGATGAGGAATTTATCGACAAATCTCAATAGAGCAGAGTTAAGAGTGAAACATATGCCTATGTTATTATTAGATAATATTGCTGTAGTATCATTAACCATCAATACTGGAAGTTATTGCAATAAATACTAACCAAAAAAGCTATCAAATCCACGCCGTGTAGGCAAATAGTCCTTCGTATGACAACCTATGTGCCATTTTCCTACTAAGTTCGTGGAATACCCTGCTTCCTTTAGTTTATCTGCCAGAGTGGGACTATCTAGTGGCAATCCTACCGGCATACCTTGAAAGATGACTGTATACAAACCGGTGTGAATCTGAAAGATGGATGTTCAAATCGTCAATTTTATATAACTTCATAAAGTACGGAATCGACATTCAAAACATTGGGTTAGTGAATAATGGCGTATTCAATTTTGCTATTAGTACGCCGTTATTCTGAAACATAGACTTTTATATTGTTGAATTTGTACACAACCTTCTTGTGTGACGAAGTAACAAAATTGTTTCACACACTTTTTAATATTATTAAATTCGCTTAAATAAACTAACAAAACAATTAGATTAAGAAACTAATAATACTGTTAGAATGGAAAGTCATTGACCAATCAACTTCTACAAATATAAACCAATCATGGCGACATGGAGTTGATTATGTTAGGAACCCTTATAGCTTTTAGGTTTCTGTGACAGAAAAGGTATACAGTGATTTCTTTTTCACTGACATTGTCAATACTTTATCTATTTTCCATATATATTTGAATCGCAAAACTCTCTTAAATCAACAACAGACTTATGATATATAGAAAACTGTACAACTCTGTATAACACTGAATATATGAATGTACACGTCTACATAATATATTCCCATTAGACACCTGTTACAAGTGTGCGTTAATTGAGTGACCATCTGCTATCTGCATGTACAAACACTCTATTGTTTCGTCTTTTGATATGCATAATGAACCGTTAATTAGTATTAAAATATGCATGCACGTACAAATGTATTTATCTAACATGTACTCACTTGATGCCTTCCTGAGAATAGCTGACCCCTTGTTGGAGTGCATATTGGCTGAACGTAATAATTATTCAGAATTACACCAGTTTTCGCGAGGTGGTCTATCACAGGCGTTTTAATACTTGTAGCTCCGTTATACCCAACGCTATTGTAGCCCTGATCGTCCGTAATTATCAGTAGAATGTGCGGTTGTTTCCTCTTTTCTGTCGCCGTGTGTAGTTTATATGTTCCATTGTTTTTCCCCTCGTTCGTATAAATTTCGAAGTTGTCATTGTCATGGAAAGTGTATTTTGGTGCTTTAGAGAAGGTATTGCTAACCGGAAAGGCAAAGAACGACAGGTAGCCTGTACTAATAATAACCAATACAAGAAGAGCGCTGAATACCCAATAGTCTGCAAGGCAAAACAGTTTAATTTTATTTCAATTCCCACAGGACCGCTTCAGGTTGGCATGAGACAACATACGTTTGTTTTGTGAATTTCACCAAGTGTTTATCATATTGACTAGATCTGCAACACTTTTTAAACTTCATGTAGCTTTGTCACTTACCTAGTCAAGGCGGTATCCCTCTGGGAACTGGGTTTTTTGCTCCATTGTTTTGCACGTTTTAATGTGCTTAGTGGGTTTAACATTAGTGGATTTAAAAACTTCCTTAGGATAGGTGAAGATCACCTTACAATTATAAAAGAAATCGAAAATATACCTGTTTACATAGATTGAAAAGCAGTCGTTTTATAGCGATGCAAATTACTCACTAATAACAGTAAAACGGCGAAAGTCGCAGAATTAAAACATAATTTAAATAAAGCATATCAACAGATAAAAGATGCTCTAAAGATTGCTTCTTACGTTTCATGAGTTGCATGGTGATGGTAATTCTCAGGATTCCGGATGGCACAGAACTATTTATACTAATTTAAATATTTCTATGTATTCCAATAAATTATAATTTAAGAACCGTTAGTTTTTAAACACAAAGCATTAATGTTTAACAATATTTATAACATTACTTCGTTCATCATTAAGTGGCTTTAGTTTGCTTTGTTAACACTATATACTTGTACTTGAATCCAATCAGCCAATCAGACAAAATGCAAATCCAATATAATAGATACATTGTCGCGTTGTGTTACGCAGTGTACAAAACGCATTACAGAGGTTATGTGCTGTTGAAAAACAACAAGTCAATATTATTCATATAATTGTCTTACAAGACAGGTCTTTATATTTTAGTTTGCAACGTATGCAGCTCAAATTATTTCTTTAAGGTTACTTAATAACTTAAGATTTAAATTAAGTTTGCCGTATTGAATTTCTTTGAGTCCAATTTCGATGAAATACGTTTGTTTGTTGTTTACCAATATATCAGCAATCTAGGTGACTGGTAAGAAAATTATATTAAAGGGGCATACCCTACAACTTGGTGCATCTAGAATCGAGGCAAGATGATGATAAATTAGAAGCTTAAAAAGAAAAAAGCCGACGAAGAAAGGTTCAGCCAAAAATTCATCCAATTAAAGATAAAATCATAAAAAATATGTATTTATGAAACATTTAGTCATGGAAATTATTGGGTGGAAGTGATTTATTATTCATAGCTATGTTTTTTGCGGCTAGTACCTAAACTAGTCATTTTATGACCCATGTTCTTCCTGCAATTATCCATTATATATTCTTTTACATTATACATCTAGCACATTTTTACACTTTCACAGAATGTTTGTCAGTTGTAAGTGCTGTTAATTTCTTTTTCAAGCGTTTATATTTCGGTATGAGGAATCCAACAATGATTTATTTTTGCAAGGAGGATTCTGTTTTGTTCTACAGTACACTTGTTCCATAGAACCAGCGTATGTTATAGTATACCCATTGGTGTCGATGCCCTGAGTATGCGTGCTAAGTTTGCTAAATTATCTTATATACAAATGTATCTTAGCTGTTGCCCGGAAGGCACATACCTGGGTATATCTGAACCTGAGCGCTGTTGTTAACTGTGAAGTGCGACCACACTCATGACTCAGGTTCTCTTCATCGAGTGTAGTTGGGTAGTGGACAATGACTATGAAATTCTAGGGTTATACGTATCTAAATATAAGTATAAATTAATTATATAGTTACTGTAATGGCTTTCTGGTTTTACATTTTTCCTTTATTTCATTTCGACATTAACTTTTCCGGAAAAAAATTTGTTAAACTTTGTAAGTGTGGGTTTATTGGCTATCCTCCCGCCGTCCAGTGTCGTCGTGGGTTGTGGGGAAGATAGGAGGTTCGTATGTGTTGCTTCATGACTCCTTTTCTAAACTATAAAACATATGCTAAAACATTATAGTAAAATTTATTATAAAGGGACATGTTTGCAAGATAAAAACACAAAAATGAACAGCTCCTTTGTAGCTAGGCATATTGTTTTTAATCCTTTGAATAACTCCGCGAACTGCAGCGTACTTGATCGATCAGATTGTAATAAATGACTCGGGCTTACAAGGCCGATGGCATTACTGCTATTATAAATGAACCTTTTTGTCTGTATATCGTGTATTAAAACCACGTTGGGACTTCCACTAAAACGACGGATACTGCTTCTTTAAATCTACAACAGTAATGAAGTCCTTACGACAATGGCCAATAATCAAAGAGTGTTGCTGCTGATTGTAGCACAAAACCCATGGCTCATGTACACCGTCAGATTTGTTTATTATATTTGCTACTTTAACTAAAGTGTGTTCGTTAATTTGTGATATAACCATTGATGCTCTATCGCAGATATAAAGATTTCCTTCGCCGTCAGCACATATATCATCAGTCGCTTCAATGTCAGTGTCTTCGTACTTTCCGACAACTTCCCCATTTATGTCTATTACAACAAATCCCTTTTGGTCGTTAGTGATGTATATTCGATCACCTCTATCACTCATCCGAATATTCTGGTATGCTGTACCGTCTGTCGGATCGGAATACAACTTTCTTTTATCCCCACCAGAAGTATCGTAACTGTAGACTGAATCGCCTCCCTTAATAAAGATTCTTCCGTTGTGATATGACAGGCTCCAACAAGGGTGCGTGAAACGCAACAACTTTGAAACAACCATTTCTTGTCCTATGTTGACAAACTGCAAAGAGTTATTATTTAATGCGACAATTACCTGGTTGTTGCTGATTTCGCAAACACCCCATGGTTTCGCAGGAAGATTACAGAAGTCTGTAACCTCATAAGATGCGCTCATTCGTTTCAGTCTCATGTTATTATAATCTGCCATAAGTATAGAGCCGTCAACAGTCTGACTAATTCTGTAAATACTGCAAACAGTCCGGTCTTCTTTAAGTCTTATGTTTATAGTACGAATGTTCTTTATCATATCCGCTGCTTTGTCGAAAGGCGTATATCCTTCGGCAGCTCCGGCTTTTGATCGAAACCTTTAATGTAAGAAAATATTTAAAAAAAACATTCAGTTTTTACTCAGAAATGAAATACAAATATGATTATAGAATAAGCGTAATATTCAAGAAGAAGTCAGCAAAAATTAACCTAGTTCCACAAAAAATATACTTCTTTCTTTGGTTAAATTCGAAAACAATATTGATGGACGTCCATTTGTAGCGGCTATTATGATTTTGGAAAATTCAAACAAAAAACAACGATGAGGTAATCTAGCGATAACGGTTTGAACATTTAATTTACTGAATGGTATCCGTTCAAAATTCATACCTTTTAGAAATATCCAAATCTTCTGATCTACCTGTAGACAGACAAAACAGTGGGATAAGAATCATGCACAACCTAAATATCGAAACCATCTTTTTGATAAAAAAGGGACTTAATTTATAGATGGTACATGTATCATGTAAAATTTAAATATATGTAAAAACATACATGAGTGGTTTTGTGACGAGTATACTAAGTGAAGCAATTACATTTAAAGTTGATACACAAACAATATGAATCATTGATATATAACTCTGCCCTAACCGGTTAGAACTGAACTATTGACGGGTGTTGTCTGTTCGAAATCTGGGACAGTTTTACTTATATTCTCTTTGAAATATGACAAAATACAAATGTAAATAGAAAATGACTTCAGCTCGGTGATAGATAACCATCTGATGAATTTTTCAACTAATTCATGCTAATCGACGTAAAAGCCAGTACAAATAGGTAAAGAAATGGAAAAGTCATAAATTAATTTTTAGACAATTACTAAGTCTTGTCATAACATATTTATTTCAACAGCCTAATGTCGTTACATTTTAGTCTAAATGTAATGTATAATAATTGAAAGAGTTTTGTAATAAAATCGTCATGAAGGGTCGAATCAAGTAGCCTTAGGACAGAAATTACTTTTGAAAATACTAATTGGTCGGTTTGTGTTATAAACTCGGTATGAATTTAATAAACTATACCACATAATCAGGGCAATTAACATTACATTTGTATACTACATATGTAATTTATGTAGTTGTATTGTCCGTTTGTATTTATACTATAGTCCTTAGTAAAGGGAGACTAAAACTGCTCAACTCGAACAAATTCCTGAGAGGCGCCTTCTTGTCGTTCTTGATATTAATCGAAATGTCAACGCTTGAACGTAAAGACATACTTGAATGTATTGTTAGGTTAGTAGCTTCTAATATTATTATACTTACAGGCAGCATTTACAGCGTTGTGTAACTGGGGAATATTGAGTCTACCGTTTACATGTATCTTTCCCCCTAATTGATCCGTCAAGTAATTGGACATGTCTTTGAACGTTTCTTGTTCTTCCTCGTGCACAAATATGCGACTTACTCCTTCTAATCCAGACAAGGTATGGAAACGGACGGGTATTCTAAATGTGTGTTTCATTGGTTGTACGCACTCTAAAATTAAACAATTAATTAATTATGATTTAACTGCTTTAGATCGTTATGGTTTTATAAAAGTTGATACTTGTAAGTAAACGAATCCATAATGTGCCATTTCAAGTAGAGACATATTTTAACCATACATTAATCTGAATTTAATTGTCCTTAATATTTGCCCTACATTTTGAGTCAATCAGATGGCTTCAATTATCAAATGATCTCGTTTCTAATCCATGAAGAAGGTTGCGTTCAAATATTTTCTTAAAATAAACTCATATTACCCTACACTTAGCACTGTCTGCATTGTCAAGGTTAATGCAATTTTTAGTTTGTACACCTTTAACAGAAATAATTACGCCTATCTGGTTTATATCCATTAAATGTAATTCAGCATAATTATGTGATATTTGATATACATGTACTTACTTGTATGCGAACCTAAATTTAAGGTTTTTTTTCAGTTAAGCGTATTCAGTTGTTTTATTTCGACGCTTTAAGCGCATATTCATTCATTAAACATGGTCCAGGACCAAATGTAAAACTTAGTAAGATCAACATTTTGTATACTGTAGCCATTTATACTTCAAATATTTACCCATGCGTTTCAGTACACTGTTATGCACACACAAAAAGCTTATCTTTATTATAATTTGTTTACTAACTTGAAGCCTGTACAGTAAAGCACGTTTATAATGAGCTCAGATATAGTGAAGAATCGGATACTGTAAGATATTTATCTTCCCCGGTCACGCACTTCGTTTTTCATTTATTTACTGGGGTTTCATGTGACATCAACAGCCATCGTCATTTGGCAACAAGCTTTAACGTTGGAGGAAAAGCACATGGTAAAAAATGACCTTCCGCAAATTAGCTGGCCAGCTTCCGACATGATATTTTCTAGTGCCTGGTGAGATTCGAACCCACAGCGACGATGTGCTCGTGATTATAAGTCAGAAAATACAACCACTTGACCACGGAAGAACTGAGCCCTGTTGACTCATTTGTATATGTTTAGTGAAGTATGAATGAAATATAGTAATTTTTCGGCTACTCAGGAATCTCTTTATAGCCTCGTTCTACAAATTACATGATTTAAAGGCAGTCAAATTCAAACTCTGTAATGGCCTACTTCTTGCGTGTTTTTCACCTTTCTGCCAATTAAACAAAACAAATTGAAAATGGACTGCAAATCGAGAGAAACCTACCCAATCTTTCCATTGCCCTTTGGACACTTCCGACATGCACTTTGGAGCTTATCTGAATCGGTAGTCCAAAGTGATTGGTAAGAATGTTAGAAATATCACTGAAGTATTTTAAGCCGTCCGTGGTGTACAAGTAAGTGATACAACTCGTCATGGATTTAAGCGATATGCATGTTAGAGTCAACAGAACACATTCTTTACGTACGTCCTGTATTTCTACTCCTTCCAGATTTTCTATGTCATCTTTGAACTTCTGTACAAGCTGAAACGATATTTTGATTCCTAAATTGAATTTGTTCTTACTCTCAGATTGAGACGTAGAATTGTAAAACATTCTAGTGATCAGTGTAATTGTTTTCCTGAACTAAAATAGAGTAATTAAAGAGATGTGAGGATGATCTAAAGAAGCAGAATGGAAGGAGTTGAAGAAAAATGAGACGAAAAAAGGGAGGAGAAAATGATGAGTTGTTGAAGACCGAGAGTAGAAGGAGATATAGGACAACAGGGATAATAAGTTTTTAAAATGAATTATTTACCCGAAGGGTGTGAGTTGAAGAAGAAACGAAAGGAAGTTCAACAAGTATGGGGAACTTGAGACGAAGAATGGAATGTTGTGGAAGAGGAGAGTAAGAATAACAGGAAAAGCTTTTAAACGAGTTATTTGAACGTAAAACAAGTAAGCTCCGAGGGTCAAGGGCATTCAACCGAGCAAGTCTTTGCTGTACATATCCATAACTAAGAAAGTGGAAACATTTATTTGTATTAGACCAAAACACGTGGTTACATTCAATGTTGTTCAAGAATGATGGATAGCAGAATATGATATTTGTTAAGTAGGACTGAAAACTGATAATGATGTCAATGCAAAAAAAGAATACCCTGTCTAGGTCTGTATTTAATTTAGTATCACCCGCTAGTCTTGCTTTCTTTGCCTTTGTCATGGCATTTTCAAATGCTTTTATAAGCTGTTCATCGGCTTTTTGTGTAATCTCCTCTGTCGGTCCTGTGATTTCTATCTCAATATCCAAATCTAGATACAAGAGTAAGACTACTATTATGATTAAAATAATTATAAATAAAAACAGACAAATCATCGAATTCATGAATGTCGAATTTGAGAATGATTTGGCATAGAGAAACAAGTACGACCGGATTACTAATTGAATAATCAACATATAACATAAACGCCATTCTTGTAAAATACACAACAGTAACCGTAAAGTTTGGCAATTCGAGAAAATCAAATTTTTACTGACCCTGTGGTGTTTTGAAGTCTTTTCCTTCTCTTTGCAAGCGGCTCATTTGTTCACAAAGTTTCCTTAATGTTTCTTCCATTCCTTAAACAGATATCTAGTGTTGTTAAACTATTTTTATATGATGAGACGATTTTGAAATTTATAGTTAATAACGTACATGGTCTTATGGCATGCTTTAAATGAAAAGGCAAAAATGTCATATTTAGAGTTACGTGACCAAACAATTTAGGACAGGTAAATCGAAATATTTTCCTATTTCATTTTGAAGATGTCCTAAGATATTAGGATCATAACTTCCATTTTTCTGATGCATTTGCTCAATGCAACACAAAAATGCTAATATATAGCTACAAAATTAGTATTGCCCGATTGTCATTATTTCTTTCTTTGATTTTAAAAATATGTGTAAGAGTTGTTGCCCTTTTCGAAAATTAGAAGAAAAAAAATCTTTAGATATTGCATGGTGATTGATGTTTTTCTTTATTAAATTATATTGATTTTGTGAAATTGCATATTTTTGCCATGGATTTTCATTGAAATGAGTATTCTTTTGTTTTTAATCTTTGAAAATGGTTATCTCCCATAGATTTCAATGCAAATTTCAAGGGAAAATATCAGGATAAAAACATAAATGCGTCCGCCCTATTTTGAAATATTATTTGGGGAGTAATGATCCTAATATCTTGATTGATGAAATAGATTTTACCAGCAAATACAGGCAATATTCTATATTTAATTTTCTTCTTTGGCGTAATTGCAATTTAATCGTCGCCATTTTGTTTCTGGTGCAATTCTCCCCCAAATAATTTGGACATACGATTCGTTCCCAAATATTTTCGTAATTTGAATTTTGCTGTTAAAACGTATACGTAAGGTTTTGGGTCAAGAATAGGGTCTAGTATACAAACCCACTTAAACCTAAATGATAATAAAGCCAGATTGTATTAGAATGCTAATTATACAGTTCGTCATTGGTTCCCATATAGTAGTACAATAGAACACGGTTATAGCGATGTGAGACCCGAATAAATACCTTATCCATATTTCCCCAATATATCCATTACATTTAGCCTAAGGATGGCTTTGTCCGACAGAAGTAACAATTTCACTCTGTCCGATCATTTACATTCTCCAGTTTCACTATAACCGTGTTTGTATATTACTTACAAAAGTTATTAACAATGTATATGTACCTGGTATCATTTCTATAAATTTAGTATTGTCAGAAACTTGTTCAGACAATGTATCAACCTTTTTGTGTAAATCTTCCGTTAAACTGTGGGATGCCCGAGCTTCATTTGATATATTTTCTAGGTGATCGCTTGCCTTCGATACACCTTCTTCGATATTACCGAAGGTTGCCGACGCACTTTCACCAATTTCATGAATAGTTGTTTCAAGCTCCTCGACTTTTCGTTCAATATGTTCTCCTACGTCACTGATATGTTTTTCTATCAATTCCTGGGTTTCTTTACTTGTACTCTGTATCTCTTGTTTAAGTTCTTCGTTATTCTCTGTCATTCTGTCTTCAAGTTCGTTCACTTTAGACTTTATTAAGTTAATTGTTGTATTGATGACCTCGTTTAGTTGTTTATCACACTTTACACATTCCCTAATATCAGTTGATATATCGTTCACATTATCAATGCCTTTTTCCAATTGTTTGATTATATTTTCACATTTCTCTTGTATCACAGTCTCAAGAGAAGTCAAAAGTTGCCTGAGTGTTGCTGATAAGTCTTCCCAATGAGTGTCAAATTCATCTCCCTCAAATGACATCATCGACGCATGCGCGTGCAGTTCATTCCGCAAATCTTTAATTAATCTGACAGCAGCCTTTTCATTCCATGTCAGTGTGGACTGGTTTAAAAGTAAAATCACTTTAGCCAGTAAAGCAATATCCCAGTTATCTAGATTTGCATTTACTGGACCAGATGAGGGAAATACATGTTCAAACTGTTTAATATTGTGTAGCTTTCTTTCTAGAGAATTTTTATTATTTGCGAGCAATGTTTCTAGAGTTGTCTCTTTTCTACTGACTTCTCTGTTCAGTAGCCCTTTCAAAACGACCATGGACCCTTCTCCTAATAGAAGAATGTACTGTAGATATCGCTTATTTCCCTCAGTTGCCATTGTTTAGACCAGAATCTGTATGATCAAAATACAAACATAAAAATGCTAACTCTAATACATTTTTTGTAGTAAGAAAATTGTGTGATTTATTTATTTCTATGCAAACTATCGGTTATCACCAGACAGGTTATATTCCTTAGATAAGACTTGCTCTATTCGAGGACAGCGAATGACCAAACAATGCAGTAAAACCTTACTTCAAAGACAACTTCAGTATAAGACAACATCATTATTAATAATCAATCATATTCGGACAGGTTTTCTATATTTATTCGATAATGTAACTTCATAGTGAGACGACTTCAATATTCAAGCTGACCTGTTCGCCTATATCACGTAACAGACGCAGATCTACCTTTGATAACATTATGTTATCATTGTATTTTTAATTTGAAACTTAATACTGCGGGGTGTCTAATTCAGTCGCAAAAGATAATGATCGCTTGTCGGTTAAATGTGGTGTAAAATTTGTATAGATTTTCTTCTACATCGATTATTTAGTAATGGGACCGATTGAGATCAAATCAATGCGTTGGTCTTACGGATAATTTAGGATCCTTACAAATGTATACGAAGGTAGAGAAAAAGCTTTTTCGCATGTAGTGCTAAAGTTAACTTTAATCCTTCAAATTAAACAACCGAGAATCGAGTGTTTTCAGAGTAATCTTGCCATGGTATAGTGCGATTTTATTAACCTGTCAAAGCTGCATAATTATACGGTCAATGATTGCATTTATGTTTAGCTTCGGTGAGGTTCGATTACGTTCGTAAGTTATACGAAAATTGTCGTTTTACCGTTATATAAACATGTTGATTGGAACATTTTATAACGGTAAAATAAACGAAAACTATCGACTGTGGTACGAAACTAAAAATAATCGTATCCAGCAACTGTGTAATTATTCAGCTTTGACAGGTTAATAAAATCGCACTATATACAATTTAGTTTAAAGTAAGAAAACAACACCCGAGTGCTGCACTGGATGAGAGAACGAAGAGGAAAAGATCAAATGATTTAGTACGTACGTAATCAACATCTACCTCCTATTTATCTCTCAGCATCACTTCAACTATATAACCATAGTGACCACCTAAACATTCTTTAGGACATTTTTTTCTCAATGTAAAATTATTACTCAGATAATGAGACCAACGTTAAATTAATATTTATATGTCTGAAGGGTAGTCTAAATATTACAGTGAACAATTACTGAACTATTTTCATGTACGGTCATACATTATGTTTATCATCATGTTACAACCGTCATACCGCATGCCTTCAGACCTAACATTAGGCTCTTATGCTTAAGTACAAAACCTCATATTTATCAATATGATTTTCACATTAACGGAGGACAAACACCCTGGCGTTAAACTGGACAGAACCACTAAACTTCCGTATGCTATCTTGACATCTTCCTAATATGTGAAATTTGGTCCCAAATGAGTTAGCATTAAACTCTCCAACATAATTATTTCCTTTTCAAATGTGGTTTCATCACATAAATGTCTAGACTTCTAGGCAGATTCATTACGCTAACACACCATCACCAGGAGCAGCAGCATCGCCTTTATCAACCCCATTGCCACCTTATCAACGACATCCTTACTATTCCGACACAATTCGCACTATATTAACCCGATCCTAACTCTACCGACCCCATTGTCACCCTACCAACGACATCTTCACTGTACTAACCCCTTCCTCATGTTGCCAACTCCATTCTCACCCTGACACTGAACGTTGCTTTGACAACTATATTAAAATGCATGTATAACTAAATGTCATCTTAACATATTTCTCTTCGTAAATATAGAACCTTAAATTAAGACTTTGATAAGAGTGTGTTCATAGCAACACTATTTTAATAACTTTCATAAATATTATTTCATGGATATTTTATGACTATACCTAATTAAAAAACCTCTAAATTTAATTCTAATCGTACCATGTGGCTATTCAGTAATACCTCGATATTAAGTTGTTCTATAGGGGTAGCCTCAACATCCAGTAGGAAAATAGTGAAAACTGATCCGAAAAAGATTAAATTTAGTTGTTGTAATGACGTTGTCTTTATATTCAACTTGATGCTTATGTGGGATTTCACTTTGAATATTTTTCTACACATTAGAGAAAGTAATGTAGGATTTAAAGTTTTGATAGCCTTACGGCTAGAAGGTCGTTGGTTCTGTCCAGGTGTGAGCCTGAGGCCTTCATTCACTGTTAAAGCTGTAAAATCACCCAATGAATCTCGCTGCCAGCAAGACGTGAAAAGAATTTCACATTGGGTTAATATTCCATTAGAATGACCATCGATCAACCAAAAGGACCCGGCTTCCTTTAATTTAAGAGTCCAAATCACAGACCATACCTTCATTCCCATTAAATGCTCTTTGTTTTCATAAAAAAGTAAAGAATGGAGAAAAGGAAAAACTAAGTTTACTTACCTGTATTATAAAATTACAAATGCATTATTAATAAAATATAGTATGTACTTCACTCTTAAATTGTGTGTTTATTTTGCATTTGAAGTTTTATTACAAAATAGTTTCAGTTTAAAGCAGAAAATCCATAACTTGGAGTGAAATTTCACATATTTTCCTTCCTTCGCGTGAACTTCACTCTTTTTATCACACTTAAGTGTCCGTCTACTATAAACTTAACGTAAGTGTGTATTATTACGTTACACGAGATCTATCGACTGATGATAACGTCTTCTTTGAAAGTTGAGTAATTTGAATCCATCCTTTCATATGATTACAAATGACATATCTTGCTCTCTGTCACAGCTGCATATAAAATAGACCCGGCACAATTGCGTTTCATGTTTCATATTTTATCAGCACAGCCTGGTTCCATAACTCGATAAATCCATTTGTTCAACACGCAAAATGGAAGCATTTGCTTTCTACTAATATTTATTACCAAAATATAATCGATGATTATATACACGTATTATATATATCGATCAGGCAATAAAGCACTTTAAATATATTCATGGTGCATTGGCCTTCATGAATTATGCATTGAATTGTACAATTTATACCCGTTGTACCACACAGATTCGACTGACTTGTAAAACACAATCGACAAGGTGTAAAATTACAGAGTATACGGAGTAGTTTATTAATTTAAAAAACACAGATGATTTCATTTAATATACGGTTTTCACATTCATATTGCTAGTATATACACATGTATTTATTCAAAAGTGTTTTTTTTTGTGCTTTTAAAACAGCACAAACTAATTTTACTGAATACATTGTATTAGATTTTGTTCACTGGTATTTAACGTCGAATCTAGTGAAGATGTCTAGTGACTAGACTTTTTCAGTTTTAACTGAGAAGGAAGACCCCGTATGTACTGAACAGTGAAATCTGTCTGGTCCAGGGCACAGCTATGGCGGGCTAGCGGTTACTATTTAGAGGCCAGAACCACTCGACCACGGAGGTAAATGTTAACAGAATGTTAGGGACAAAAAAGATATCCAAACACTCAAACATATGAATTTTATTCTCAGATAATGTCAACAACGAAGTAATTATTGATATCACGCTCTGTAACGCATTACCGTTCAGATAGTACTGTAAAACAGCACAGTTAGTTAACACTGAATTTTGAACGTTCGAAAACTTGTTGCAGCACATTATCATACCTTGAGAATCTAGTTGAAATAGCTACAAAACAACAATAATTGTATCATGAAAAAAACCGTGCCTTGGATTTTTAATAACGTCCTGAGTTCATTTGATATTGGTGTTTAAAAAGTTCCAAATACTGAAATCCCCATTACAAGTTGCGGACTTTGTCAATGCTGTAAAAATAAGCAAATTAAAACAATGTTGCGGATCGATTTCCTTAGATTAGCTACAAAATATATCGAAAAGGCTTTGAAATCCGTCTTCAAATAAGGCGGCAATCTTTATTCAAAAACAACATCTGTGAGAAATGAACATAAAATTAACAGATTAGTACCGTCTCAATAGGCCCTAATGGCCAGTTGAAAAGTCGTATCCAAGAACGCTGTAGAATCAGTAAAATCAGTTATTCAGCAATTTAACAAATATTTCACTTTCACATCCATGGCCCCCAGAATCCATTGTGAAACTTCGGAAATGAACGTTCGTCGATTTCGTATACTAATTCTGGTACCATTGTTTTTCTATGGACCTCTAATTTGTCTAACATTATCTTCACCAAATCAGGTCGAGATAAAGAAAGATCACTCATTTCTGATGGATCGTGTTTAATGTTGAAAAGCCAAATATCTAATAAGTTTCCAGTCTTGTTTGTATTCGGGTGTAGGTCTAAAATAAAAATTAGACAGTTTTGGTATTAAGACACAACAGTGAAACTTCTCATGGAGATTACCTCAACATTAAGACTATTACGCCTTTGGGTGAAACATCTTTTATAGAATTACTCTTAGACCAGAGATTATGATACACAAGAAGAACATCCGAGATCATGTTTATATACTTTTAAATTATTAATAATCTATATCTTCAATGATTTATTAATATTAACATTAGAATATTAAAAGACAAACAGAAACAGTTGCGCTTTGAGGTAGATTTTTCTATTTTTACAACCTTGGATCTTTAGCCCTACCTACATAAATGAAGATACAGTATAGCATAAAAGAAAATTCAATGCAGTATAGCAGTTGATGATTGTATGTGACCGACATGCTTCATGCTTAAGTACTTTTAATCCTAAGACAGAGTAGAATTTGTTTACGTCCATACCTCTAGCTTCATATAATGTATATTGACGTACATATCCCAGTGAATCGAAAACAAAACTAATCGCCATACATATAAGAAAACGGGATATAATTGGCATACCAGGATTTCCTGTGAGAAGTTTCCAGTCCCCAATACGAAGGGAGGCGCTGATACGCGTATCAAATGTGTCGCTGAACAGGGCATCGCCTTCAGACATCGATTGTACGTTTATATCATGTAGTATTTCCGTTCGTGGACTTTTTTCTCCTTCACTTTTGAAGAAATAAAAAAAGCATTTAATTAGTAACTTAGTTGTATTCTTAATATTTTCCCGCATTTTTACCATATCATTTCATACTCAACACAAGCTCAAACGCGTTTCTAGATTGTCCGGATAAAGTAGTTTGTGCTTCATGATAAAAATTATGCCAAAATTTGAAAAAGACTTAACAATTTCAAGTTCTTCATTATTATACATGAATAGCAAATTATTGGGTAACATACCACATTTTTTAAACAGCATAGCCTTTATTTTATTAACATTAACCTTTAATTTCCACGTTTCACAATATTCATATAAAATATCAAATCCCTTCTGTAAACCAGATGCTATTTCAGAGAACAAAATAATATCATCTGCATATAACAATACAAATCGTTTATACATATACATGTACGTTTCAATACCCGACAGTCCCTTTAAAATCATAGTTTCTTCAATATCATTTAAAAACAGTGAAAACAATAATGGCGATAAACATACGCCTTGCCTTACACCGAATAGGCATGTAAAATAATTACTAAGGATATTATTTAATTTTACTCTGGATTTGATTGATTTATACATATTCTTAACAATATTTAACATGTTACCAATCTACTCCACAACCAATTCATTTTTTTCATAAATTTGGTCTAACTACAAAGTTAAAAGCTTTGCTAAAATCAATAAAACCACAAAATAATTGTTTATTGTTGTTGATCATATGAGATATTAGTCCATGCAAAACAAAAATATTATCTACAGTACCCATGTGTTACGAAAACCAGATTGCGCTTCTACATATACGAAATATTTTTCTGCCCATTTGTCTAATCTGTAACTAAGGACCTAATAACTTTCCAAGCGTGCTAAGCAATGTAATACCGCGATAAAATAATATAATATAACGTCTTAGCGAATAATGATATTAAGTACCAAAGCACTAAATATTACGTCTGCTTTCCGACGACATTTAATACACAATATTGCTCTTAACCATGAAAGTTTCGAATAAAACATATACTAATTTTCAAATAATATTATGCATATGAACATTTTTTTTTATATTTGGTGCAATTCCGATGGTTTTGTCTTGTATCGATGTGCATGTAAATCAAATGTTGCATTGAATGAAATAAACGTAATTCAACTAATCGATATCCATTTGTTGAATAAATACACTAAAGAATCATGCGCCATTGATTTATTTGCAGCAAAATAATAGTAAAGCACACTTACCACAATACGTTACTTAACTACATGTATGTCTCAACGACAAAGCAAACAAAAATATGTAACACTCGTACCACATTGAACGGTTTCCCTTTTTCATATCAGAGTTGGGATCCAAAAATGTTTGACAGACCATTTTGTTTATAAGAAATATCATTTAGCGGTTACAAGCTTATATGAAAGCATGTCTAATTGTTATTTATTTAATAAAACCAAGCCATTTTAATGAACAATCTAGGTCGGCCAATTGTCCTACTTCAAGGAAGTACTACAGATTTCCCGCTTTAAAACAAACCAAAGCCTGATTCACTTACAAAATAGTTTTCTGAACATCATGTCCATAAAGCTGTTTAGTATTGTTTAGATTTCCTTGACCAAGGCCTATCAAAGTTGGAAACCAGTCTGTCACATGCAGCAATTCTTTTGAGATGGTCCCTTTCACGCTGTCATGTAGTAGATCACTGTGAACAAAGCCTGGTACCTTGATACCACCTTCGAATAAGCTACACTTGTGTCCTCTGAGTGGATAATTTGCGTTTTGATGAGCTCCTCGAGCTCCGTTGTCTGTAAAATATATCTGTGTGGATTCATGGTATAAACATAATAACTATAATGTAATTTATCCAATCTCCATTTATTTAGTAAGGGTGACCTAAATACTAAGCATCCATGCCATGTACCAGATCACGAAGTACGTATATATTCCTTAAAGCAGAAGCAACATAGAACATCAACTAAACCAATACAATTAAACTCGTTCTGATGTCGTCTCTAGATCGAATGCACCGACGGTTACATTCACAAAAACATTATTTATAATCAAAAACAAAGATCAAGATAAACTGATAAATGTAAAACGAATTCAGAGATGGGTAAAACATTGTTGTCATAATAATGTCATATTATGCAGTGAGCTTACGAAGGTAAGTAAACAGAAAGAGAGGCGAATAAACTCTGTTAGATATGTTAGTAGTGATAGAGCGTCATGTGGTGATAGAATAACGGAACATATTGTGAAATTATAATAAGTCAGTTGGATAATGGTGGCTAATCTGAAGGACAATGAACGAAGCCACATGAACGAGGATCTAAGAGCATGAAAGATCAGTTTCGATCTCGTATTACCCGTTTTTACATAGATTTCGATCAAAACCAACCCTAATTTTCATGAGAACTGTATGCAGGGAATGTACAATCTGTGTAAATAGTACTAAATACGATTATGGTTTTGTGTTCAGGATTAGTGAATAATTGAAGGCCTTGAGTGTAAAGAAGCTGAAATGTAGCAAATTGTCTATTCCAAGGGCCCATAACGTTTGAAGTTGTGGTCCAATTTCACCCATAACTAAAGTTTCCAAGACCTCTAGGTCATACACATTCATTGTTAATATGATCAGGATTGGTGAAGAAATGAAGGCGCTAGAGTGTAAACAAACTCATATATAGCAAATTGTTTTAAGTCAAAGGCCCATAACTCTTGAAATTCCGGTCCGATTCCGCCCATAATCCAATTCTCAAAGACCTTGTGGTCATAAACATTTACTGAAAATATTATCAGGATTGGTGAATAAATGAAGGCGCTAGAGTGTAAACAAGGTAAATATAGCAAATTTTCTTAGTCAAGGGCACATAACTCTTGAAGTCCTTTGATATTGCCCATAATTGAACTTAGCCGAGACATTGTGGAAATATACATTGTGACCTAGTGATTGGTTAGGAGCTGTGGATGCTACAGTGTTAACAAACTATTGCGGACGAATGACGGACGCCGGACACGCATCGATCCTAAAAGCTCACCTGATCAATCAGGTAAGCTAATGAATGACATTCAAACAGTAACTCAAGGAGTTGTATAAACAAACCGGAAATTAAATAACAAGTGAGAGTGATGCAAGTGAACGAGCAAACGGATGATGTAAAAATATAGGCATATAAATCTCTAGATCTGGTCCCTAAAGGCAGAAGGCATAACTTGATTTTCTGAGAATAACGGAAAGAAATAACAGAAACTAAATAAAGCTATAGGAATTAAAGCTACATTCCTGTGTCTTCGGGTCCAAAGAGTGAGTAAACGTGCCAGATTAAGACGATGTGCTCGAGATCGTGTTCTGTTTGAACGCAACGTACGTATATAAACGTCTTCCGAGTAGAGCGCCGATTACAGCCTGTCTCAAATTTGATTATCATGGAGCACGCGCGTGTTGTCAGAGGTAACAGTGACAGTTTGGATGAGTGTTAACAATATAACGGTCTTGACCACACGATGTATTGCGTGGATGCACGCGAAGTGGTAAGTCGTCGGTACCTCCGGCCATTCGAAATCGTGTTCAAGGATTGCGTCTAGCTCGACTAAAATTTCAACATTCTTCAACTGCCAAAAATTATTTAGTTTTACAAGTTGCAAAGCGTAGTCTTTCAAATAACATTGTCTGTAAGACTAATGAACACTTCACAGAACACGTAGAACCAAGTATGCTCGAGAAAATAGGTTTCACGCTGTCAATTTTGGAAGTGTATGTACAAATGCTAAAATTGTTGTACCATGGAAAGCTCTTGTCAATGTCGACACTACCTGATGTATTAAAAGACTTTTAATGTCAAATCGGAAGTTTCTTTTTTGTTCAGTATGCATGTTTATTGGTCCCAGTTATATCCGATGATATTGTGTTACTAAGCAACTTTTACTGGAGATTTTAATAGTAGAGTTTGTAAATTAAATTGCCTTATTCAATGTGATTGAATGCATGAAATGTTACCTGATGATTACATAAGCGATAACATTTTGGCCGAACTCTTTGTGATTGATTTATTTTAAGAAATTTGAATTTGAAGGTCTTGTTTTTTTAAGTTTCTTTAAAACTATAAATGACCCCGAGTCTGTATTCTTTCAACATGATGTAAACAGCACGCATTTAAATGATAGTTTTTTAATATTGAATAATACTGGACATGTTTGAAGAGTGATATTAACCTTTTTGTCAAGGAAAAGTAAAAAAATTGCAAACATCTGAATCTACCAGGTTTTAAAGGATGTCTTTTGATACAATATCATTTGTTTATCCAGTTAAACTACATTGAATTTTAATAAACTATTGATAAATTTGTCATTCACCGTCAAAATGTATGCTCATATTTATAACCCAATTACACAACACTGTCTTTTAGATTTCATGTAGGCCATTTAATTAAACAAGGACTGAACAAATGCAGATAACTTTTTTTATTGTCGTTTAAATCTGTAACTTTGAACATTCTCGTATTTGATTAAAATTATGTGCATTCTATTGCATGGTTAAAACTGAACATGACACATTTACTAATTTTGAAAAGGGTGTACAATGTGTATAACATATTTAATGTACGTGACGCGAAGAACAGTAATATATGTTTAGGTGCAGTATCATTGGTCAATTGCCCGAGATTAGCAATGCAGTAAAACGTTATTCAAATATTGACCTTACGGATTTAGGTTACAATGTAGTGGATTCATTAAGAACACATTTAAAGACAATACAAAGCATGGTAACTGTGATTGATTTGACATAATTATAATGATAAGACGTGAAGCGGGGATACTGATACATACTACAAATGTTCAACATCAATGAAACAGTAAAAATATAATGATTCAGATTAGTACCAGACCAAAACCATTTTATACCTTGTGGGAAAAAGTAACGGTTATCTAATAGATCTAAAGAACTTACGAAACTACGTAAAAAACGAAAGATATTTGGAACTACTTCAGAAAGCGAAGGGAGTCAGAAATATCGGTTGCAATCATACTTTTATAAATACTGAGTGAAATACATGTAGGAACTAATGTCATCGACCATGTCTAATATTTCAATGATGACTTAAAGTCCCATCAGCATATAAATTTATCGGTCGTAATGTATTCTATTTGTCCTATAACAGAGGAATTCGGGGCGTTTTCCAACCGTGCATACTTTATAGCAAGAACAAATGTTTCCAAACCACTAGGGCTGTCCCGATATGGCCGTGTACCGGTACGTACCGGTACAGTGCTGAACGATATGCGTATCGTATCGGATGGTCGCGTTTCGGCCGTATCGCGTTTTATTTACTTTTACATTAAAAACTCCTAGAATGTTCAACAACTGAACTAGATTTACGAATTTACTCTAATTTAATCGTCAACAATGCTTAATCAACTAATATCTGGGGTTATACATATTTATAGACATTAGCAGCTGTTTGTAGACATTACAGAAGCATGAGGTAAAGCTAGACCACAAATTCGATTCAAATATTCAGATTTTGGCGAGTAGATATTGACTTATAAATTTTTTACTACGTTTTTATTACTTTGAAGTACTTTTATATCGTATCGTAGATATTGCATATCGTTAGTATCGTATCGCAATACGTATCGTATCGGCTGAAGTCTGTATCGGGACAGCCCTACAAACCACTATCGTATTTTTTTTTCAATATCATTGAAAAAAACTGTTTATAGAACAGCTGTGTTTTCCCGCAGTTATATTATGCTCACGGCATAACGTGACGTCACGCACTCTATATATTTCGAGTTAACAAAAGCAAACATTTACAGCGAAATGAGTGTTTTTAGAAGAACAAAGGCTCGTTTCCTCGTTAATTATTATCTAGGGATAATATCAGCAATTGTTTGTTTTTTGCATATATTTTATAGCAAAAAGTAAATGGGACTTTAACTATCAAATTAACAATCCTACGTATAAGGAATTAAATACGGTCATTACTTGTGAAGTTACTACGGACATTAAACATTGTATTGTTGATAAAATAGATGAATCAGCATGACAATATAATGAATGTAAATTTTATATACCCAGTCGATATACCTGTTGGACATTTAGTGGATCACTTTTATTCAGTTTCGAATGTTCTCAGGAATTCATCCCACCTATACTTAAGGAAGACCAGAAAGATGATATGTGTGAGATATGGAAGAAATAGAAAAAGAAAGATTTTAAGATAATACAATTCAATAAACCATATGGTTAAATAAATTTAACCGACGACAAATTGTGGTTGCAGATTTCGAAAAAGTTACCTGATGTATATATCATCACAGTATCTCTCCATAGCCCTTTTCTTTTAAACGCGTTTGTTATATTACCAACAGCTTCATCCATGCAAGACACCATGCCTGAAAGGAATTTAAATTTTGAATGTATATGATGACCTGTTAAGAAGACAAAAAATATTGAGTTATTTTGGACCAACGTAAAAATTCTTCTGCAGCTTTATACAATGTGCTTTGTAATATTTTGTTACTTACCAGCATATATGCTATCCATTGAATTGAATCCAAATTCGTCGTCATAGACTTTATTGTATTGTCTGGGTACTTGATAGGGTTTATGTGGAGCTGTGAAAGCTACCACTAGAAAAAGTGGCTGAAAATATATACAAAGTGGAATTTAGATATCCTCACTAAAAATTATGAACATGTCAAATATTGACTTTTAACTTTATAGTTCATCGCCAAATAAGGTATATACATTTGCGGTACATGTTCACAATATATGTCAAAAGTACAATGAAGGGCATTATACTTGATAATGTATGGCAAAAATATGAGAGATAAAAAATTATTCCTTATAGCATACAATAATTGATTTTGATGCAGTATACAAATGAACATGATGGACCTAACTATGTACTAATAGTATACAAAAAAATGTTGGTCTTAAAAATCAGTAAAACATCAAGAGGTTCGTATCAAACTTGTGACATCAATTTGAGAAAAAAACAAAACGTATTTTGTTTGACGCAAGAAAGACTCCCCCAATTTATTGGTATGATAAATGAAAGATGCAATTTTATTAATTTTGTATTACTACTTAAAGGGGCATACCCTACAACTGACAAACATTCTGTGAAAGTGTAAAAATGTGTTAGATGTATATGTAAAACAATATATAATGGATAATTGCAAGAAGAACTTGGGTCATAAATTTACTAGTTTAGGTACTAGTCGCAACAATCATAGCTATGAATAATAAATCACTTCCACCCAAAAAGTGTACAACAAATTCCAAAGAGTTTCCAATCTTTTATGGAAACTAATATTTTGTGTGATCTTTTTTTAATTGGATGAATTTTTGACTGAAACTTTCTTCGTCGGCTTTTTTCTTTACAAGCTTCTAATGTATCATCATTTTGCCTTGATTCTATATGCACCAAGTTGTAGGGTATGCCCTTTTAAGTTCATCATTAAAAGAAACTTCTGGAGGTTTGTCTAAGCATAAAAATGTTTGGGAAGATAGTTTTCTAAAATCAAGATAACGCGTATAAACTAAAAGAAAACGATACCTTGATTCTACTTGATTTATATTATATAATTTGAAAAAAACGCTTGCTTTTTTCAGTATTTCTACACCTTCCTTTTTGAACCTCTAAATCTGGCCAATGATATTCTGTACTTATCAATTCTAGTTTAATTGGGATAATTTTCAAAATAAAAGTAATTTAAATCTTTAAACCAATTTTGTACCTACTTATCTATAATTATATAATTATTTGAATTACACTATTACTTTGTGACATGCTTATACCTACACTTTCACTTAAAACGTATTGAACCAGAATGCAAGTCATGTTGCAATACAACATTTTAAAGGGGTAGGTTCACTCAGGGCCTAAAATGACCCTGTACCAGATTTCCTTGATATTTTGACAGTATAATACATTGAATGTTTCTTCATCAAAAACATATTTCAGATTGTTCTGAAATGAGTATCGTTGCCATAGCAAACGAAACTTTTTTTTAATAAAAATGGAAAAACCTCAAAATTTCTGTTTCATGGCCTCAATGTTCATTTTATTAAGTGTAGATGATTGTGCATGTTGACTAAAGTGACAAGATATTTTTATTCCATGGTTGCTATGGAAACGTGGAAGTCACGTGACTGGGCATAATATAGCTGTGTTTCGTATTTATATCGATAATATACGAATTATTTTGACAAAATTTATACAGCAGAAAAAATAACATACATATATCAAAAATGTGTGAAGAAATAATTTACTTGACGCTAAAGGTTTTCGTAATATGACGTAATTAGTGTGCCCCCTACATAGTTACATCACTGATAATTTTATCAAATATCGAAAGGAAAAAAACGTAAAAAAGTCTCTGTCGTTCAAAATTAACTGGCAATTAATTTTTCAACATCTATTTTCGCAATTACGCTAAAAAACGGCTAGAAAATACTTTGATAGAACAATAATCGAATATGAAAGTACCATACCACACCCTACGATCCGTCATCCTCGCCTAGTACTATTCGAATAACTGGAAATTTATATATGAAGTCCCACACCCGACACATTTTTATTTTGCATATGTGTTGTTTACATTCTGACTGATAATTGTTCAAAGTTTCGTGGTGGCGATTGGAGGACTTCATATTAAAATATCGAAAACTGTACGAGGGTGTCATATCAGTTCCCAGCAAAATTGGTCGAAATAATTATATTGTTTTTGGATGAATACTGAACGATAGAGGACATGCAATTCAGAATGAATAATAACACTAGCCTTTACTACATTGGTAAACTTCTGTCAAATAAGACAATCTCCGAAAAATCTCCGGCGAAGCCAAATAAACCGTTTATCCGATTAATTTATCAATATCCGAATTGCTATTAGTGTTAACAACGGGAGACAAGTCGTTTGATTACAGACGCAGCGTTCTCTGTACAGCGTTAAATTTGTATATTTTGAATAAAATTGTCAACTGATATATTTACTTTCAAAAGATCATTCTTGATATATGCATCAGTTGAAAATATTAAATAAAAAAAATGTATTTGAGATTAAACTTAGTATCGTTTTTATATTTTAATTAATATAGTTTCTTATCTGTTGAAAACTTCTGGTGCTGATAAAACATGAAATGGTGAATTGCTGAGCAAATATGTATACACATATGACACAGGGCTCCAGATAAGGGACGTATTTGCGTAAATACGTATTAATTTTCCCGAAATACGCATAAAAAATATTTCTAGAGCGTACCGACACGCACTTAAAATCCCGGGTACTCGTTTTACTAAATTAAAATGCGTAACTATCAAATTAAAGGTAGAACAGTAAAGTTCCGCTATTAAGACCACCCAGCGTTCCGACAAAAAGTGGTCTTAATAGCGAGTCGGTCTTAATAGCGAGTCAGTCAATTTGTGTACTTATAATTTGTATCTGTGAATAGAGTGATTTAATTGAACATATTGAATAAGGCAAATGTATTATATATAAGCTACATGTACATTCTTCACTGCATGCAAAACAAGTTCACAAGAATGATTTGCACATTAAATATAGAAGAACACAATACAACAAAGTATATTTAAAAGGTAAGGCTTTTTGTGTGTACTTGTGTTTATAAGTGAATATCCTTAAGAGTGGTTCCCATGATTGTCATTATACCTTTAAAAAATTTAAATACCCCACAAAAAAATTAAGGCGTAACATACCCCTGCTAAAGAATGAAGGGGGGTGAAATAACCCTTGCCCATATATTTATCTGGAGCCCTGGGCCACATATGCTTTCACTTGTTATCTGAAATAATGACTTAACAAGAGAGTGGGGCTACCTAGTGGTACCAATATGCATCCATCTTAGAGGTGCAACGATTCGCTCCGATGCATCGAAAAACCGGTTCCACCCCCGCGGATTCGATTTCGATGCGGAGACTGCAAAATTCGATTCGATCCGCATTTTAAACATACGCGCCGACAATGGCATATCTGTATCCGCACTTTAAACATATTGATTTTTGTTACGCGACCTACGATTGATCAGTATTTATCACTAAGCAACAATGGTTTCTCTCGAGCTAAAAGATGCACCAAAAACATTGAAACTTGAGGTTTAGGAACATTTTGGGTTCCGTGATGTTTCACATGCGATAGCAACATGTAAAACGTGTTTTGCTGATGTAAACTATCCGAAATCCGGCAACACGACCAATATAATGCGGCATCAATATGAAAGGCGAACACTCGGTCAGCGTGAAATATCCGATACGTCAGAGAAAATTCTGTCACTGGCCAATGAAACTAACTTTAATCGTCTTATGTAAAGAAAAAACAAATTTCCTGTATTCTTTTGATGTTTTGATTTCAAAATGTATAATGAATTTCTGTTAATCTAATAATTAAAATCTCATAAGATATAAACGTAAGTTTTTTTGTTTTGTTTATTGTACAAAAAAACAGTTGAAATGTATCAGCAGATATTTTTAGTTAATATACATTACATGTAAGTCATAGATTGGGATTTTTGTATTCAAAATGTCAACAGAAAAGTTTGTTATTTAAATTTTTCTGAATGAAATCCTTCACTATTTAAGGTTTCATATTATCCTAATTAATGCTTTGGAGTAATTTAAAAACATAACCATATAAATATACACATATATTCCGAATACTTGTAAGTCAGGCATTCATGTATCACCCAAACATGCACATTAGTATAAAACTAACCTATTATCGTCGGTTGACATGTATTCGATACGTACATGTTTTCGATACTTTCTGTTTTCTGCGCATAAACGCTTGACAGGAAGTAGAATGACGTCACTTTTTGTTTACGCAATGTGCTCGACCTTGATATTTTACGATCCGCACAATATAATTCCAAAATATGTCGTTATCAAGTATGTAAACAGTCAATTTGAAACACACAGCAAATAACCGCTCAATTTACTGCGCCATTTTATCACTTTAACAACAATATCGTTCAAAATGAAAATAAGAAAAACTGAGAAAATATTTTGACCTAGACTGGGAATTTGGCTCGTCTGCTATCTAGATCACACGACCATCATGCAACAGTCGTGTTTCCTGTCCACTACAGGGTGTTTGAAAAGTGCTCATGTCTTATTTATTTTTCGCTAAAAATTCTTAGAATTGATTATTAGTACATCTTACATTTTCAATAAAAATCCCAAAATGTAAGTAGAGTAAGACTTTACAACTTATCAAATGAAGTGAGCTACGGGTTGTACAACACGTCTGTGATATTAATTTATCATTGCATCGGAGATCATACCAAAATTAGAATAAAATACGCAGACTTGAAGCCAGAGGTTGCCGCCATTTTATCTGGCATACATACGCATCGTGAACTATTTATTGTTATAGGATTAAGCAATGTAGGTATGATCATATTCACCAAACAAGGTTTTCTCATAATTCTGCGTTATACCTGGTACTTTTGGACCATCTCTGTCTTGAATACTCTTCAATTTTGGAGGTATCGAAAATGGGTCAATTTTGCGTAATGGTGGTCACTGATCAGAATGTTTGTTTATAGGTCTGTTGTTCGTTATTTTGTGAACAAGTTGACCATAAGTGCATTGAAATTACGAGCAATATATTGATTTGTAAGAAATAAAAGCAAGTTATGCATTTATTTGTGTTTGTTGCATATAAGGCGTTTTTAAATGCTTAACGTATCGAAAACCCGTCAAACAATGATAAGTTACCAGCAATACGTCAAATATGAATCGAATCGAAAATAATCGAATCGAGGTATTTGGTATCGGAATCGAATCGAATCTGTTCTGAGTGAATCGTTGCAGCTCTAATCAATCTACATTTCGAAATATTTGGACGACTTTCGAACATGACTTGGTGCAGGGCTAATGACCTCAGATGACGTTATTACGAATAATAGAATCCTTTGGCCTCTAAAATGCATTTTGACATAGTTTTTGGTTCTTGTGAATCTCCATTCTAACTTGCATTCTACACGAAAACAATCAGTTCATCAATAATTACTGAAAAAAATCTATCCTGCAAGTTTCCCTGTATCAGCATATTCCTTTTATACGTAAGCATGGTTATTGACACAATTTCGCCAAGACGTAGCTTACCTTTTCTGAATCGTGGTTTTTAATTATATCAATTGCCTTGTCAGCGAACAATCTTGTCGAATACTTCCCTATGTAGTTCGTCATGTTTGCTGGTTTTTCGCCTTCGTGTAGATCAAAGCCTATAATCTCTCCAGTCGAAGATGAGTAATCATAATGGTCAGAATGTCCGGAGTATATACCTTAATATATCATTGTCCAATAGATAGATAAAACAATGCGAATTATGACTTATCAAGATATTAAGATAATGTCTTAGGTAATACGCCAGATGTATTATATCTTGACAATGCTTGTTGATTGAAAGTTATGCATTAATTTGTTTCAAAAACCTTCTTCATATTCTTTCTCATACTGCATACATTGTACTTTATTTTATTGCTTTTTTATGAATCAATAATATATTTGGTAAATATTAGGCTTTTGTTTAATGGTAAAATAACTCAAAAGTCATAGAAAATGTTTTGCTTCAGTCTGCTTTAAGATTGCACCATCATTGAGACTACGGTTGGTCCACCAATAGTGTATGGTCCTACTTGTCGGATGTCTCGGGTTTGCGATGTGAAACATTACATTTACTATATACGTTGCCTCTTTTCCGATATAATTTTTTTGCTAATCTGAGTAGAATGAGTTATTTATTTACAGGTATCAAGAGAGGTTAAAATGATATCGTACAGTTAATAGTGATTGTCATGTGTTAATGTGAAAAAGGAAAGGGTGGTACAGTGACTAAAAGTTACTGGAAGTTATTGCAAAAAATACTAACCAAAAAAGCTGTCAAATCCACGCCGTGTAGGCAAATAGTCCTTTGTATGACTACCAATGTGCCATTTTCCCACTAAGTTCGTGGAATATCCTGCCTCCTTTAGTTTATCTGCCAGGGTGGGACTATCTAGTGGTAATCCTACTGGCATACCACGGAAGATGATGTGATACAACCCGGTGTGAATCTGAAAGTTTATCCTTCAAAATTGACATTTTTATGAAACTTTGTGTTCTTTGTATTAAATCGACGATCTCAACATGGGTGCATTAATAATTGCGTACTCGGCGCCTGTGCATTTAACAAATTAGCTTGGACTGTTTCTACCAGTGCAAAATCCGATTTACCCATTATCAACAGGAAACTTACTCTTCTAGAAGTGTTATCTATTATTGAACTTGTTATTTTGTTCTAATAAAAACACAATTCATACTTGCCTGTCACAACTATTATGGTTATAAACATATTTTTCTACTGAATTCAGTACACGACTTTGTCTTCAAATAAGTTACATTTGGTAAATAAAACGAGAATTCAACCAATGTAACGTGCTATCCCAGATCTAAATAAAACGAAAGCCAACAGAAACTAGATCGAGAATGCCTATCCGTGTGTGTTTTATTGGACAACGCAACATGCATTTTCATATTCTTTGTTTTTATTCCATGGGGAATATTAACAGTATATAAATATGAATATAAATAACTCTATTTTTTTAATATTTCGGCCGCAGCCTTAACCAAGAAATAAGATTTAATTACAACTTCACAACATTTCTAGCATTTCAGCACCGTTACTGAATAGTTCATATGACACTACGACATCATTGACGTTGTTAAACGTCATTTGGCGTAATGTCGTCATCTAGCACCATAGTGTTACTGCAACATTGTGGGAACGTATTTTTTATTCATATTTTAACCATTTATAAAACATCACACACAATTAGCATATAAAGTTACAGTGTTAAAAAATTAATTACTGAATATACAAATTGAGATTATAAAATTATTGAAGGTAACTAATAACAGCAAAAAAAGGAAACCATGTCACAAACGTTAAAATACAAGGATAAGACAAAAGGGAAGTAAATCCTTATGTAATATGAAAAAAATAGAAACTGGAATACAGATTTATCTTAGAGATCATTATCATCACAGAATAAAATAACTATCACAGAATTTACATCGTTATCTAAGAATTGTTGATATTTGAAAAGTTCATAAAAACAACCTCAAACACTAGCAAGCAGATGGGCTTTGACGATGGACCTGAAATGAGAGAGGCTCTTAACTTCTCTTATATGCTGTTGCATTTCATTCCAGAGGGAACAACCTTGATAAGCAAATGATCGTTTTTCCAAACAATTCTCAATTGTCATTCAGAAAAAAATAATACAAAATTAAATTAATTAATGTAATAATTATGATTTTACTCAAACTATTCTGTTAAGTACATGAGTGATTCAAGACTGAATATTTTATTTACGATATTGTATTGATAACTGTCTTTCAACTGACAATTTATTTCTTGATAAAGGCTCCGGTCGAAATGTTGAAAATAAAGTTATTTAATGTAATATTCACATTTTCATATATGTTTGTTTATGAGCATTCGCGTTTATAATAAAAAACACCACACAATTACAATTTGCAGATTGCTTAAATGATTCATTTGGAGTCGAGTCCTTAATCTACATAGAATATATAATGTTGTATGTTTCCGTCATGAATTTGATTCAATACTTACTTGATGCCTTCCTGAGAATAACTGACCCCTTGTTGGAGTGCATGTTGGTTGAACGTAATAATTATTCAAAATTACACCAGTTTTCGCGAGATGGTCAATCACAGGCGTTTTAATACTTGTAGCTCCGTTATACCCAACGCTATTGTAACCCTGGTCGTCCGTAATTATCAATAAAATGTGCGGCTGTTTCCTCTTTTCTCGGTTCGTAGTTTGCCCAGTTACTCCATTGCGTTTTCCGTCGTTCGCATTGCTTTCAACATTGTCACCGTTATTGTACATATCATTAAACGATTCTTCCATGACATTGCTAACCGATGAGGTAAACAAAAATTTGTAACTTATAATTACAAATACGAGTAGAGCCACGAATATCCAATAGTCTGAAATGCAGAAAATACCGATTCTAGCCAAGTTGTCGTAGGTATCCATGATATATTATTATATATCCTGAGAATTTGAAAAAGAAAACAATGACTTTTTGTCCGTTTGAATTTGCCATTGCCAGCTTTCATGGTTTATCAGTTGGCTTATCGAAAAGTTGTCCCCTTGAAAATAACCTTTTTTGCGATATCGTTGATAAGGCATTGACAGGTGCTCCATGTAGAATTATAGAGGAAGTGTTTTTTTAACTTGTAATAACTTTACACTTTATTAATAATAACAATCACAGTCAGTAACTATGCATTAATAGCAGAAATTCAAACACAGAGTAAGTCAAGTTGTAATTTTAGCATTAAATTTTCTCAGTTAGGTGCACAAAGTAGATTCTTCGCTGATTCATATTAAATATTGATGTATTAATATTTTTAACATCTTTTTCTTCCCTGTGCGATTTAAATTGACCAGTTTTGGAAACACCTTTTTTGTCGTCATAGTAAAATATCTGTATATTCCCCTAACCAGCATAGTCTTGGAGATAAGATCAGTATACTGGTGCATTCATGTATAAGTAGATCAGATCTACCGAAGGTCGAGTCCTGATATTGTTTTCAACAGAACCAGATATCCCGTATCGGATCAGGTACTAACCCTGTAACAATTATATCACTACCTTTCCCCTAATCATTTACAATAAATGTCTCCATTACAGGTCCAATATTTAAAATAAATGTCTCCGTTAAAGACTCAATATATTCTGGTAACCTAATACAGAATAACATCCAATGACAGAAGAGTATTTTGTAGTAGGTGTGATATATATTGTGCTACAACATAGGGCCGATATGTACCGCTGTACAGCATTCATGTACCGCGATATTTTCTATTATAATTGAACACATAATCCATTGAATTAGATGAATGCAGACACAAATTTTAATGTTGTTTTGAACAATCAGAGACCGATTCATCCCTCTGAATAACAAATTATTGCTATTTGCAGTCCTACTAATTCAGTAAAATAGAACATTCTTTCTTTTTACTAACTTTCATAATCTTTTATGTTAAGTCTGCAAAGAGTTATAATATCGCCCCAAAATCTTAATTAGTTGTAATTAAATTTAAGAATCTTAATGGGCGGCTTTTAATTAGCTGTTGAGCACAACTCCGTTATCAAAATAATTAATAATTAAGTTTGTTTCTATAAGTGAAGGCCCGGTTACATCCCACCGTGCGTGATTTTTGTCCGTACGGTTTTTTTTTAGGGGGGAGGCCTTTGAGAACTCCGGATTCTGATACTGCAAGAGTAGTTTCAAATGGCAGCGAATGAGCTCAAAGTGGTTTTACTTGCCTTGATAATGTAGGCATTCGTACGTTGGTTCGGCTTTTATACAAATTATACAGCAGAAATCAGTGCACACAATCATGCGTTGTAATGGCGAAGCACGCACATACTCGGTACGGTCATAATATTTTTTCCGATAGAATGTGAATAATTGTTTTATAAGCATCGCATAATTACATAAAAAAATAATAAAATCATGTTAAAAACTAAAAAAAAATGCAATTGTGTTTGGTGATTAATGTTATTGTACAGTTCAAGACATAAAGTGATACTGCAATTTAATAAAAAGCAAAATTATTTTTAAAAAGGATAAAAATCTACAGAAGTGACAAAAATTCTCTAACCTGTACCAGGGATGCTATATCATATGTATATCATGATATATTATGTGCCGTGATGATCGAGTACTCGATTTTTTTAAAATAATTAATTAATGTTTGTTTTAGTAAGTAGTCCATTTCGAAATACATTTAAGTAGGCTGTGTGTATCTAGATGCTACTTTAGTGTTTGAACGACCAAGATAAGAAAAATAATTATCCAATTCCCTTATCTGTACATATCTATTATTTAAATTACGCGCGAAATGTGCATCGATAACACAAAGTCTCGCGAGATCCCCCGGGAGGAATTCTGCCCGGATTCCGATCGAAACTGACCAATCAGCGTTATGGAAATTTTAGGCCGTACCTGTTGGCTTTGTACACCCAATCAACGAATTTTATGCGACATATAACTGCGCTCCGCTCCGCGTCGCTTGTGATATATCCCATAAATTTCAAAATATGAACGATAACTAATACATATATGGTGCGAAACCGTCAATTTTATGCTCCAGTTGATGTACATTGCATATAAATCCACCAATGCATAATTTATATCCACAACGGCATTTATTTAAACTTGCTTCTTTATCATCGGAAATCGGGTATACTACCAGTGTATTTAACCTTACCAACTCTACTTGAAACCTATATGTAACAGTTTATGTACAGTGGTATTCTACGGTGTTATTGCTTTCCCGCGTATCGTTTCCTCGAGTACATAAAGTCTAAAAATAGACAAGATGAAAGTCTAAATATAGACCTCCGAGGAGTGAATCTTTTATTTTTGTTTAGGAATTAAAATTAGATAAGATATACAAGCTACTGCTTTTCATGAAAAATATATCTCAAATAGTATCCATACTTAAAGAATTGTTCTCAATTGCTTCGAAATATTGCGTTAGTCTGGTTCTCGTCATTCTTACAGAAGCGTACTAAAGATTGATGAACACGGTAACCAGACTAGATGTTTTAGTCTGGTTCTCGACATACTTACAAAATGCTACTTACAATAGCTTAAACGCGAAATACAGACAAATCACCATAGGCAAATCACTAAACGCATTCTAACATACCTGCGACCGCAGGTAATAATGGTCCCAGTCAGTAGTAAATACTGACCGCAAGATCAATATACGATATATCGTATAACTAGCTCACTGAACCATGACCTGTATTGATTTTATTACAACATGTATTGTGCGATTTTATTAAACTGCCAAAGCTGAATAATTACACCGTCGCTGAATGTGATGGTCATTTTTAGCTTCGTGTCGCAGTCGATAGTTTTCGTTTATTTTACCGTTAGGGAATTTCTCATTCCACATTTTACACATGCAAAAGTAACGGACCTGTGATGGTAAAATTGCAATAAATTCTACATTAAACACCATAACTTAACCCATAATAACCTTAAATGAAAAATAAAAGTGTCCTAAAATTGTACCCCATTCATGCCATTCAACTGGTATATATACTTTAAGAAGGCGTATATCTCTTCGTTTCGGTGAATGAGCACCACCTTTACAAAACACAAAATTATAAAGCAATACGGACGAATTCTTCAAATCAAAGTTTGCAGCGGTTTCAGGTATATATTTTTGCACAGAATAAGACCAAAACTAAATTCCTAGACCAAAACGTTAAAGAGAAATCGAACAAGGAACGCGAGAATTTTACACGATTTCGCTTGGTCGGAAAAAATGCGGCCACACCAAAATGGACAAATTTCACATACTAATGTGAGATTTTCAGTCGATCATATGCGAAATTGACCAGTATGTCATAAAAAGAACAATTAAATACATTAATACAGATATACAAACTCTTACAGAAGAAGCAAATATTTAGGAAATCGGGATTTAAACTTTTGAATAGAAATGTCTTTATCATACACCGCCTTGTCACTATAAACCCGACTATAAACAATATTAACCAATCAGAAATCACGTAACATTTATAATAGCTGCATGTTTATAAATGGCGGAGTACGATAAAGGAATTTCTATTCAAAAGTTTAAATCCCGATTTCCCGACTATTTGCTCCTTCTGTAAGAGGTAGTATATCTGTATTAATGTATTTAATTTAATTTTTTACAGCAATTGAACCAACATCATTAAAAGCATAGCTAAACCCATACTTGTTTAATACATTTTTAACATCAGAAACCCAATAAGACAAACCATTATCACTATTTTTCATACTTATTTCATACATGGTTTTCAATATAATATTTTCAGAACTATTAACTTTTAACCAGTATTTATTAATAATTCTCACGTAACGTTTAATATACAAAGGGTAACGGTCTAACTCACCATATACAGCTATATTAGGTGTACTTTTACTAACTTTTAGAATAGCTTTAAAAAAATTCAATTGTATTCGTTCAACTTCCGGAGATTTTGAAGTTCCCCAAATTTCACTAGCATAGCTTAATATGGAACCAATGAACGAGTCAAACAGTTGACACAATATAGAAGATTTAAGGTCAAACTTGTTACAGTAATTAGTCAAAATGTGTAATGCCTTTAAAGCTTTGCCACATAGATGTTCCCGATTAAGATTAAAATTGCCAGTGTATTTAAAAACAGTACCTAGATAATTAAAACTGTCAACAACTTCCAAAGTTTCTCCATTAAATGTCCAAGATACATTTAAACGTAATTTACCCCTTTTTCTTAAAACCATAACTTTCGTTTTGGATGTATTAACTTTAAGACCCAAAGTATTACAATAAGTACTCAAAAGATTTACATTTTGCTGTAATTCAGATGGCGATTTGGCCAATAATGTTATATCATCCGCAAATAACAAAATGATTAAAACTATATCATCAAATTGTAAACCCGAATCACCGCCCGTTTGCAAAAATAATTCCAGGTCTTCCATAAACAACGAAAATAAAATAGGAGACAAAACTTCACCTTGGCGTAAACCAACGGCATAACTGAAATAATCGGAAAAAGTAAAGCATTATTATACACATGACTTGACTTTTAAGTACATATCATTCATAGTACGCAATAGTTTTCCCTTGAATACCAAGTTTATACAGTTTTAACCATAGAGCATTCCTATATATAGTGTCAAAACATTTTGATAAATCAACAAATGTTACATACAATATTTTGTTACAATTAAGATAATGTTAGACCAATGACATAAGTATAAAAATTGCATCTACTGTAGATCTATTTTTACGAAATCTGAATTGAGCATCGGTTATAACATTATGTTTTTCACAAAAACATTCAATACGTTTATGAATAACAGTTGTGAACAATTTGGAAAAACAACTGACAAGAGTAATTCCATGATAATTGTTTACATCATTTGTACTACCCTTTTTGTGTAACAGGATAATTATACCTTCAGTCCATTTTTCCGTATAACAACCTGAAGTTAAATTTGCGTTAAACAAGTCACAAATATGGGAACCGATTATATCGATACTGTGAATAAAATACTCATTTAAAATACCATCACTACCGAAAACTTTATTAGCTTTTAAGGAATCAACAGCTTTTGTTAATTCCAGCAAAGGAATAGGTTCATCAAGTTCCTCAAACCTAGGATTAGAAATATCATCAAAATTATTTTCTGTACAAAAAGTTTCAGCTTCTTCATAATAGCATTGCGACAAACCAACACCATTATCAGAAAAATAATTTCGAAAATCATTCAACAAAATAGTATTGCCTTGCTTAGAACGTCTACTCTTAAAAAAAAATCCAGAATTGTTCAACAAAAAAGCGATTTTAGATATCTGAATTTATATACTCGATAAAACATAAACTGGTTATTTAAAGTAATATTTCTCGATAAAAATTTGAATAAATCAAACAGAATAGATTTTGACAAAATTGAAATTAAATTTAAAGAAAGTTTATTAGTAGCGGATTAAATAAAATAAAGCGTACAGTCTCGGGGTTTTATTATAAAACATGTTTAGTTTGGCTATAGTTTCCACAACAACTTACAACTAACGTTAAAAAATGCATAAGTTGAGTCCTTCATGATATCAGTCATACTCGTAGTTGATGAACCACTGATAGACAATGCTTGCGCCGTAATACCGTGCCTCTACTGATTCCAGTGCTATCTATGGTCCCTATCTTTTGGATCTAATTGAAATTTGACATCGATCACAAATCAAGGGAAGCTGGTTTCAAAATAAGCCGTGAAAGCTTGCAATGATTTAAGCCAATGGCAAAGACCTATGCGATACAGTATAGTCAATATATGGTCAACTGGTACCCAATGTCAAATGGTACCCACTATGTTGTGGTCAAGTGGTACCCACAATGAAGTCAACTATGCAGATTTTATATTTAAATGATATAGAATAGTTCAATGGACTAGAAAATGGTTTATAATGACATTATTGAGCATGAACTTGAAGTTTGACTAGGAAATAATGACTGTAAATGTGACATGGACTTTGTCTATGGGAATCGTCAACGAATAAATAATAAAAAGACCTAATTAAATGAAAACTCACTAAATCACTGTATTAATCTGATTTAGATAAAAAAAACTTTAGGACACCTTGCAATATGTCATTAAAAATCATTTTCCAACAAAGACAACATTTTTTTAGCGAATCTACAAATAAGCATTAACTCGAAATCAGTGGTTGAAAAAATAATGTAACTTACATTTCATATTCGGTGAATTACACTTTCCGCCAGGAGATTTATTCAATTTTTAATAAATTTCAGAAAAGGAACCATTCAAAAAATAACTTGTCTGTAAGCACTCGCTTTTTTTATTCATAAAGCTCCCATTGCAGCCTCTCAACCGTATAATAGAAAAATACAAGACAACACTTTATATATAAATAATTTAAAAACCGCGTTTAAAATAATCGAGAAATATCGACAGTAATGCATTGTAGCTTTATGTGTCCGATATCAATTTCTATGGGATAGATAATGTTCATTCATAACTATGGCTGAAATCAATAAAAGTGGACTCTCTGTAACTGATACTGAGCCAGAGGAATATGTTCAATCCATTATGGCTTCACAACTTATAACGAGAGTTGATACACCAATAAATACAGGAAGAAAGCGACATCACTCTGAAACAGATGCAGCGGGTGTCTGTATAGATTCAGCTGTTAAGAAGCCTCGATTTACCACCAAGGCTAAACGTTATCTATATGGCGATATCCATTTCCCATCATCTAAAAATGTCACTGTAACATCTGCGGAAGTACATGTAGATGGAAAATCGACGGTTGAACAAATGCTGTCTCTTGTTGTTCTCTTCACTTAGTGAACGCGTGGACAAGCTAGATAAAGGACTAGAAAAAAAATTGCTAATAAAGTTGCTCAAGTACTTGACAAACAGGTGACAACGGAGATGAACCGCATCCGGAAGGATGTGGACGACCGCATGAGCACTATAAAGGATTCAATATGTGATGAATTTAAATCTGAAATTGAATTAGTGAATACTAAGATCGAATCCTTGTCAAGTAGTGCGTCAGTCAACAATTCAGACAATGCTATCACATTGAACATTGTCATCAGAGACCTTCCTGAAACTGAAAATGGGAACACTGCAATAAAAGTGAATAAACTTATCAAAGAGGGTCTTAAGGTCCATGTTGTGAACTGTAAAAGTGCTGACAGGAAGAGGTCACGATCTTCAGCAAAACCTGGTGGTGTAATCGCCAAAATGAGGTCTCATAACGATAAAAGGAAGGTGATGTCTAACAAGTCAAAGTTGTTAGATCACCAACAGTATTCTGACGTATTTGTCCAGCATGACCAATCACAGGCAAATCGTGTAATGGCTAACAATTTCCGAACCATATTACAGTCACTAAAGAGTAGTAATCTGATCGTTAGAGGTTCAAGGGTTGTCCAAAAGAATACAACAAATCAACTAAATAGTCATCGCAACACTCGTCATACTGACAATGGTAATAGACATTATTCCAACACGCATGGTGCTGCCCTTGGTCGCGATAACAATGTGTCAAACGTTAGTGACAGAAGGTCCAATTCTTCCGATTCTAACTCAAGAGAGGAACGAAATAGTCGAAGGCCAAATAACAATACGAACGGTCGGGGGCGCGGAGGAAGAGGAAGAAATCATGGTGGTCAAAACAGACGCTATTAGCTAAATGTCGGGTTCTGCAATGTTAGAGGATGGAACTCTGAGAATTCGTCTGATAACTCTATTTTAAGATCTAGTTGTATTTTAAAAAATAATTTTGATATCTTAGGTGTTGCTGAAACACATCTTGTTCATAATAATGTCTTAGATATTAAAGGTTACAAATGGTTTGGTTTTAATAGACAAAATATACATGTCAATGCTAGAAATGGCTCAGGAGGAGTCGGTTTTTTAATTAAACAATCTTTATGCGATTTGTTTGATATATGTATTGTAGATAACACTTGTGAAGGTATTTTATGGTTAAAAATGTCACACAAAAGTAGTTTTTTAATTTTGTTTCCATGTGTATGTTATTTGCCACCACAGAATTCGTCCCGTCCTTTTGATGTTAATGCTTTTTATGACCATTTGTTAACTACTGTCTATTCATACCAACGTGATGGGTTGGTATTTGTATGTGGTGATTTTAACAGTCGAACTGGAAATTTCTATATAACTATATTCCTGGTGTTGATTCTATACCTTCCCGTGATGTAATAGATTTTTCGACCAATGCATACGGCGAATTGTTCGTTGGTTTCTTAATTAATACTAACATGTGTATACTGAATGGTAGGAACACCACAAAAAAATGATTTTACTTCCGTGTCTGTGAAAGGAGCTTCGGTTGTTGATTATTGTATTGTACGTCACGAAGATTTAGATTCATTCTCAGATCTGTATGTTGATTTAACATGTGATGTTATAAACAAATGCGGTAACCTTATGAATATCGCCCCGACATTTATACCTGACCATTATTTGTTATCATGGAAAATAACTTGTCAGTGCCCTCCATACAAATGCGAAAAAGGTGAACATGCAAGCAATTCGTATGTTAAATTTGATAGGAGTTACTTTAACGATAGTTTTATTTGCAGTCCTGAAGTGTTGTATTATGTTAATAATACTATTGATAAATTAGAACAGGGTCTGAGAACACAAACTGACATAGACTCGGTTTACGAGGAATGGTGTACTATTATTAAAAATGATATGTACGAGAACATTCCTTTTAAAATTGTATCTTCATCTTGTAATACTAGAAAACATCGTCCTGGTAAACCGTGGTGGAATGATAGTTTGTCAGATTTGTGGGGCAAGCTTTCACTGTCAGAACGTAATTGGCTTAGTTGTGATAATAGAGCAGATAAGTTAAAATTGAAAAATGAATATGTAAAACTGCGAAAACTGTTTGATGCAGAAGTTCAGAGGGCGAAGCGTCGTCATTGGTATGGTATGCAGCAGGAATTGTTACCTGATTGTAATATTGACCAGCCTAAGTTTTGGAAATCTATTGGTAAAATTGGTATTGGTCATAGTAAAAAGAAAACAATTCCTGCTGAGGTGATACTAGATGATGGTACTATGTCTTCTAGCACTGATGTAATCTTAGAAAAATGGCGATCTGATTTTTGATCTCTTTTTAATAATCCTAATTTAGATTCTACATCTGTACCTAATTGTTCTAATGCTATAGACGAATCTCTGCCATGTAATGACCATATATCTATACAAGAAGTCAAGAAAGCTGTAGATGCTGCCAATCGTGGTAAAGCATGTGGTGTTGATGGAATACCTTCCGAAAAATGACAGGACTGTTATGTTTTTACACGTTTTATTCAATATCTGTTTTAGCAATGGCATTATTCCATCTATATGGGGGAAATGTGTAATAAACCCTATTCATAGAAACCCACTATCTTATAGGGGCATTTCATTAGCTTAATCTATTTACAAGTTATATTGTTATATTTTGAACAGTAGATTAAGTAACTGGTCGGAATCAAATAATATCATTATCGATTAACAGAATGGTTTTAGGCAGAAACGTAGTACTATCCATCAGCTTTCTACACTTAATATTATTATTGATACAAGGAAAAAATTTAAACGTTCTACTTTTTGCACATTTATAGATTTTAAAAAGCATATGACTATATAAATCGTGACTTACTCTGGAAAAAAATGTTTGATTTGGGTACTAAAGGTAAAATGTTAACAACCATACAATCGATATATTCACCAGTTTCATCTTGTGTCAGAGTAAAAGGTCTAAGTACTGATTGGTTCAATGTAAAATCTGAATTACGTCAGGGTTGTATATTATCTCACCTTTTGTTTAATTTATTTATTAATGACCTTGCAATATATCTGAAGTCTTTTGATGTCGGAGTACAGTGTGGAACAGAAAAGATATGTATTTTATTGTACGCAGGCGATATTGTTCTGCTTGCTGAAAACGATAGAGTGTTTACTAAATGCTCTATATGATTGGTGCAATATCAATGGTATGTCTATAAACAAAAATAAAAGTCAAATCGTACACTTTCGACCAAAGTCTATTGAAAGGACACTTGCTGACGTTTACATTGGAACTGATCAATTAGAGATAGTGGATAGATATAAATACCTAGGTCTAATATTAAATGAACACTTAGACTATAATATTACTGCAAAGTCAGTGGCTCAGGGTACAAGCCGTGCCCTCGGTCTTGTTATTGCCAAATGCAAGTCTATCGGGGGAGTACCGTACTATATTTATACACAACTCCATGTTTAAGTGGTTTGGCAAACGATAGTTACGGTGCCGCTATTTGGGGTCAAAATTCATTTTCATGTATTAACGCAGTACATAATCGCGCAATGCGATTTTTTCTAGGAGTCGGCAGATATACGCCAAACGCAGCCGTCACCGTTGAAATGGCATGGACCGCCCCAAATATAAGGCAATGGAAATCCGTTTCCTTATTCTGGGCTAGGTTGTCAAACATGAATACCGACCGAATTAATAAGCAAACTGCACTTTGGGCCATTTCTTTGTCAAGCAGAGTTTGTTCCAATCGGTTTTATGTTGTAAATAATATGTTGAATAATTGTGATTTAGAGAGTTCTGTGATATTAATATTGCTATGTATAAACATACACTTGTTGATAAACAAGGAACCGGTCAATCAATGATGTCACAGGGCCGTCTGGTCGTGGTGGCAACAAATTAAGTACATATCGATTATTTAAAACATGTTGAAACTTATTGTAAAATCATCATGCCACCACGTCACAGAGCCTACTTTAGTAAATTTCGCTGTGGAGTGGCTCCTCTAAGAATAGAGACTTGTAGGTACGAAGGTATTCCAGTGCATTACAGAAAATGTCCGTTCTGTGACATCTTTGAGGATGAAAAACATGTAATATTAGATTGTTATTCTTACTCTGATTTGAGACAAACTCTGTACACAAAAGCAATTTCAATTGACCATAATTTTATGAAAAAGTCAAATAATGATAAATTAATTTTTCTTTTCAATAACTCAGAGATGATACGGATATGTGCCAAAACCTGTTACAATATTTTACAGCGTCGTTCTTTTTATCTTTGTAAATAATGTAGAACTGCGTATATGATTAAACTTAAAACATATTTTAGTTCGTCTGAAGAACAGTTGTTAATCGAATTAGAACCAATCTGATTGGTATTTTTTTAAAATGCGCTATAGTGCACGATTACACTCAGTATCTTAATAATCTGTCTTTTTAATTGATATTTTAATAAGGATTAACAGCTGTCTTTTCAGTTTTAATTTTATTTACGTATATGCAACATTAAACATGTATTATGTAATAATATGTAAAATCAAAATATTTTATACATGTACCATGTGATAATTTGATGTTTTATTATAATGTAAATAATGTCTCTTATAACTCTTAGTATGAGTGGCTATATATATATAATTTTGTTTTATGTTATGTGCAATATATGTTGTATATATAGATGAGACTTGAATAAAGAAATAATATATTCATGGTATAACTGTCTGCAGGTTTGCATTCTAGAAAATGTGATAATTATATTTCCTTGCACAATGAATTGTTTCTATCATAAACACGTTGTATGAGGTTAGATCGGTATTCCTGATACGGAGTATCGTAGTTAAAGAGAAACTTGTGCATGTTTAAGTCAAAACGCATTGAAAATCTTCATGTTCTTGTAACAATTAATTCTGTTATAACACTAACGGTTGCCAGTTCTGTGTGATCAAACTTTTGTTAGAGTCGTGTTTTCTAATCAGTACATTTGTATTCTGTTCATCGTCTTTGCAACACAAAGACATTTAATTGTTGCATAATTTTATTAGTGAGCCGTAGGATATCGTCTCTCCAAATCAATGAGCAATGAGAGTGGAAAAGGCGTTTTATTGAGCTGCGTGTTCAACAACAGAAACGCACGATGAACACATTAACTTTATTCTAATACCGTAAATGTAGGTAAAGGTTTTGCTTAATGGAGTTAACCAAGACGTTTATGCCATGTTTGCACACAATTCGAACATTAAAGTCAGAGCCACAGAGTGTGGAAAATGTAAACAAGTACATGACAATGCTTATACTTCATGAAGTTACTAAATCAATATTTTAAATTCTATACTTGCATAGTTTTCTTAGTTGAGCTAACAATGAATGTCAGAGGATCTGATATTGCGTTTGATTTTATGTACACATTAATAAATGTAGTATTTACATATCTCGTCGAACTAACAAGAGAATACAATAACAACAGTGATGCTTGTTTAAGTACTGGCTTCAAACTATTGACATGGTACATATGATTTAAGCGGAAGGGAAATGTTTGATACTCAAGGATTGGTGCTTATAACCATTTTGAATTTTACTCAATGAAAAAGAGAGACACAAGTGAGAGGAAGTATGTGCTAATTGATATACTTTTCCGTTCATATGTTTTACAATATTGTACAAAGATTCGTTATACGTGTCCTGAATTGCATTACCAGTACTCATTGTTAACATTCGCTTCAGTTGTGTCCAGAAAGAAAGATATTGTTGCATATTTCTCTCTAAACGTCTGCTTTATAAAAAGTACGCATCACAAGAGTATACAAGTCAAACAGTTTTCTGCGGCCAGATACTTTACATAATTCACACGTCAAACTGTTAATTCCCACAGATTGTGAAATGTAAACATAGACATAATTTTTAATCAACTCGTGACGAACGTGTTAAAAACATTACCGAAGTCACTCGTGTATGTAGATATAAGTAAGTAAATAAGTAAGTAATTTTATTCAGTCCTTTAGGCTATATAGCCCATTGAAATACATTTACAATCATACACATGACAGACAGTACATTACAACAAACAAGCACATAGAATATACATGACAAAATACAACATAATTAAACACAATTTCATATAACGTTACATATAAATTAATAATTTAATATTATCTTTCATTTTTCTTGATCAAATCATTTTCATTCATTACTGTTTTTTTCTCATCTTTTATCATTATCTTTATTATTATGTCCCTGTACATCAAATAGGAGAAGGTATTTGTAAATCATAACTTTAAAACTTTTGTAAATTCAACATTTTCAATCACTCACGCTTGGTAATAAGCTCACTGATATTTTAATACACAAAAAGATATATCATATATATATATATATATATAAAGACTCATGGAACACTCAGTGTACATCAAACACATGAAAACAATAACACAGTCATATATATATAGTTTATTTCAAAATTCAGTAAGCCATAGGCCCATGTGAACATATATATACAAACAATACAATACCATTTTCATATTACAGTGACAAGTGGCAAACTAGGCTTTAATAATTACATTGTTATAAGAAAGGTAGACAGGCATGACAGTTTAGATAATGATTCATGTAGGAACAGTACAATAATAATAATAATGTGAGAAGAAATCAAAAGAGACAGCAGGGAAAAGGAGGGCAGGACAGGACAGAATCTGGCGGAGAAGGTGTATAGTATGAAATAGAGTTCATTGGTGAATCAACATACAACACAAAAGCAAACATAAACATTTATGTATCAATACAAAAATAAACATATACATTAAAACAATTACACCATTTATAATTAGAACACATAAACAAAACAAAACAAACAAAAAATGAATCATCCATTTTTTATGTAACAACTTATTCGAAACGAAACCATAAGTTGATACTAATGGATATAAATACATATATAAGTACTGTACTTCATTTTTGCGTTTAAAAGCCTGATACACGAAATTGCCTAGATTTGTTAATAATATTTTGTTATCTGCCTTAATCAATTCTAAAAATTTATACATGTTTGGTCTATTTCTGAAGTACATAGGAATATATTTTCTTCTTAAATCATTATACAGATCACATTCTAGAACAAAATGGTATTCATCCTCTAGCTTGTTACAATTTAAACATTTTCTTTCATTAATAGTTGTATTATTCTGAGACCAACGACCTGTTTCAATATATAATCTATGTGAAGACACTCTTAGTTTAGTTAATTCGATTCTGTATTTCTCTATGTTAACGAGATTTAAGTATGGTTGATATTTGAAATCAGCTATATTTCTGTCGCAGAGTCAAGTATTGTAGATGGCCATAATGGTCCACCATACTTTGTACATATGTCTACATCCGGTTGTTTATTTATATTTTTTTCATATTCACCATTTACCTCATCATTTATCATTAAATCATTCATTTACTTTCATTTAATACCCCATTTCGTCATTTCATCACCATAATTTACTATTATTTAATTTATTTCAGAAAATCCACAACACGCATGGCACCTTTTTCAACTCGCATTTACTATAAACTTTCATAGAAGTCAGACGTGTTATTTTATTCTCTCTACAGGTATACCATTTATGTAAAAGACATTTTTGTAAATTATTGTATGCATGTTGTTCTTTCTATACCATTATTTCATTACTATTCATGTTGTTTTCATTTTGCTTTTGTTATCATACATGTATATATCTTGGCATTTACTATAAACTTTCATAGAAGTCAGACGTGTTATTTTATTCTCTCTACAGGTATACCATTTATGTAAAAGACATTTTTGTAAATTATTGTATTCATGTTGTTCTTTCTATACCATTATTTCATTACTATTCATGTTGTTTTCATTTTGCTTTTGTTATCATACATGTATATATCTTGGCATTTACTATAAACTTTCATAGAAGTCAGACGTGTTATTTTATTCTCTCTACAGGTATACCATTTATGTAAAAGACATTTTTGTAAATTATTGTATGCATGTTGTTCTTTCTATACCATTATTTCATTACTATTCATGTTGTTTTCATTTTGCTTTTGTTATCATACATGTATATATCTTGGCATTTACTATAAACTTTCATAGAAGTCAGACGTGTTATTTTATTCTCTCTACAGGTATACCATTTATGTAAAAGACATTTTTGTAAATTATTGTATGCATGTTGTTCTTTCTATACCATTATTTCATTACTATTCATGTTGTTTTCATTTTGCTTTTGTTATCATACATGTATATATCTTGGCATTTACTATAAACTTTCATAGAAGTCAGACGTGTTATTTTATTCTCTCTACAGGTATACCATTTATGTAAAAGACATTTTTGTAAATTATTGTATGCATGTTGTTCTTTCTATACCATTATTTCATTACTATTCATGTTGTTTTCATTTTGCTTTTGTTATCATACATGTATATATCTTGGCATTTACTATAAACTTTCATAGAAGTCAGACGTGTTATTTATTCTATCTACATGCATTTCCTCAGAGTAGAATTCTACCTTTTCGGTTACCAACACCAAAAAGGAACCGCATGTAAGCGTACCATTTCTATAGAGCATATAGTACTTGAATGTAGGACACGGGTAAAATATATGTGGCAATCCTCGGAAAAAATTTTTTTTTAAGAGTATAAAAATATTTTGCAACATAAATGACGAAAGACATTGAAAAAGTATTAACCTGTCAAAGCTGAATAATTACACGGTGTTTGATGCGATCATTTTTAGCTTCGTACCACAGTCGATAGTTTTCGTTTATTTTACCGTTATGGATTGTTCCAATCAATGTGTTAAAGCCCCATGAGCTTTTTGCAATAAACAATATATGTAAACAAAAAACATTTGCGGATATTATCCCAAGATAATTATTATCCACGATACAAGCCATTTTTCTTCTAAAAACACTCATTTTGCTGTGTATTTTGCTTTTGTAAACTTGAAATATATAGAGCGCGTGACGTCACTTAATGCCGTGTGCATAAATATGACTGCGGGAAAACACAGCTGTTCTATAAATAGTATTTATTTTAATGATATTGAAAAAAATACGATAGTGTTTTGGAAACTTTTTTCTTGCTATAAAGTATGCACGGGAGGAAAACACATTGGATTCCTCTGTTATAGAACAAACAGAAACTATTAGGACCGATAAATGTATATGCTTATGGGACTTTAATATAACGGTAAAACGAAAATTATCGTATAACTTACGAAAGTAATCGAACCTCACCGAAGCTAAACATAAATGCAATCATTGACGGCTTTGACAAAGTCACATTTTTATCACACTTTGGTTGGTGTGTTGAAAAAAATCCAACTGCTAAACATAGCTCAAACGATGTCGAGAGACGATCCCACAATGCATTTTAAAACTCTGCAATGTCCGATAGCTAGTATTTACGAACTTAAATACACTAGAAAACTCTGAGAACTGGGCACGGGAAAATGGCTGGGATGCAACAAAGTTCATTGAGATACATTCAATTCACACCTGTAAGTATATGCATGAAAAAGGGCACAAATCGAGCATTTCAAATTCCAACATGGCGGGGATTTCGTACCCAGGCGATATGAAGGCAATATTAACATGACCGAACATGGTCCTATGGCCACGGTATACCATGGCCGACCATGTTTTGTTAAAGTGGCACCACGGTTTATAGGCATGGTCATCAACTATGGAAAATGACCATGGTAGACCATGGCCGACATTGGTAAATGGACATGGCCGACTATGGTAATATCATGGGCATGAAACATTAGCTAGTCTGCAGGCATTTTGATAAAAATCTTTTTAAAACACATCATCTGATATAATTTTTGGAATATTTTTTTATAACATAGCCTTACAAATGGAAACTCCATTCTTGATCACAAGGCTCTTATCCAGCTAACCACTGACGAATTTTAATATTTTACTGAACTTGGAATGCATGATATTATAGATGGCATGTCCTCCTTTTCACAATATTTTCCTCGTCTGTGAGTGAGCTTCACTGTTTTCACGTTTGTCTTTAAATATATTAAGATTGTACAGGTGACCTTGAAGCAAGTTTTGATTAAAAAGTTTATAAATTGAAAATGCATGTATGATAATCATAATCAGAGGAAAAGGTATTCGTAATTGTTGTGTTTCATCATACCCCACCCACTTCATCATAAGTTCATAATTATATCTATGTATCTGACATGTTTAGTTTTCAGTTGTTAACCATTCATCTATCAATAATTTAATTATCAGTACACTTACCTGTTCACTAACACTGTAATTTTAGCGGTGTTTCTATTTCCATTACAGCCACACTTCCGAACTCCTCACACCGGTTACTTCACGCTTTGCTATTATAACCACTGCCACCACTGTAATCACGTGATGATAGTTGTATCATGTGATCAACAATTGATAAACAAGACATTTCCGATAACCAACAAGTAAATTCACAATGTACGTCTTTACCACATAAAAGTTCACGGTTGAAAACACTCTATTTTAACAATTGATGGATCGAATTCTTTCGCGCAATAGAAAAGTTACTGTTTAACTATAGCCATTGTTTACATCGTGACGTCACTACATTTGAAAATATAGCCATTGTTTACATCGTGACGTCATTACGTTTGTCTATTTTAAAGAATTTTTCTTGGTCATTATTTCGCCAGGGTATTATCCTTTCGTCTCCGGGATTAAACATGATTTTGGTCTGCTATGTTATTGTACTTTAACAACTGCACGTGTTGTCAAAAATGCGACTTTATTCTACACGATTACATGAGTTCACTCACCGATGATATTAATCATACCCTCGATAGAACACTTTGCCGGGCCTCAGTGGATATTATTACCAAACGGATTATATAAATCTTAATTCATTATTTTGAGCTGTTTTACAAAAAAGTTGGATATTTGCCAGGATTTGTAAGTTGAGTCATACTTCGGACTGTTGACTGGTTTGACTGTTGATTGTCTCGATATCGGGTGTTTCCGTAATAAACGTTTGGTTACAATACCAGTTGCAGTTAGAGTTATAGTACGGCAGTGTCTTTTAGGCTATGCAAGCGTTTATACAAACGACAATGTGGTGATTTCGTAGAAATTTTCAAATCCAAATCGTTTCCAAGATTTTTCAGAGGAAGAATGGAATAAGCATATATATAAAACTATTTGAAAAAATATATAATGCATAAGGTAATAAAACAGTTATTTCATGGGCATTTGTTGAACAATCAAACTGTGGCCCTCGGTGTGGGTTGACGCTTTGAACTGTTGCCCCGAGTTGCAGCAGTAAGTATGTAATTTCTTTATTTAATATTATTACCCCTCACTTTTCTCGAAATATTAATTTCCCATAAGCAAAAAGGGAACACTTTTACTGTAACGTTCATGGTACCATGTGACTGAATATTTATTTGCTGTCACGGACTTATGGTATTTTTAACACTATTTTTTAACTGTCACAAGGTGATAGTATTTTCTAACAGTATTTTCTTGAAATAGGTTTGGGGTAATAAAATAAATAACACATAGTTTAAGTTGTGGGTAACAGTACTTTCCTCAGGCTGACATTTTTACTGTTACCCACAAAGCTATGTGTTATTTATATACTAGTAATAACAGTTGGATTGCAAAACATCTATATACATGTACATGACAAACAGTATATAAATAATACATAGCATTGTGGCTAACAGTAAAAATGTCAGCCTGAGGAAAGCGTCTGTACTTCACAGATTCCTTTACAAACTACTTACTAGGTCAAACCCTGCATATACTGTCTTTACTATAATGTTATACAACTAATTGAATCACACATTATTTTTCATATCCGTGATAGTGATCACTGTATCCGATTTTTCACTATATCCGAGTTCACTTCAACCGTGTTTACTGTATTTAACGTCAAGTTATAGCTTATCTACTATTTTTAGGACTCTGAAATTATTGATACGCGATGTGAGGAAAATTTAAAAAAAAAACATCATTTCGTTATAATTATGAATGATTCGTATTAGAAAGAACGCAGTTGAAGACAAACCTGTGTTAGCGATCACCTCCAAATAAAGTTCAGTCTACTTGTGAACTAAGGCCAAAATGACCTCCAATTAAAGGCCAATCAGCCAATATAGGTCACATTATGTCTTTCGCAATGGTGGCCTTTGTTCACAGGTTTGATTGTACTTACAACGCTAATTTGCATAACAACTTCCCAAAGTGTTCAGACAGGAATACAGGTCAAGTACTAAAAGCAGTCAGAACCCAGAGGGCACATAATGATAAAACAATGCATGACTACATCTAAAGTAATTGTTAATCAATATAAATACAGCTTAACTTAATGTGGAACCAAACGATTGAAATTACGTCGTTTTCGACGTCAAAACGGTCATTTTTACGGTATTTATAGTGCCTCTCTGAAAATATTTATCGCTCTATGGATAAAATAAAAACAGCTCGATAGATTTTCTTAAAATTTATGAGAACAGTAGATGACAAATGAAACTTTATTCTAGACAAAAATAAAAAAATCCCTCGGGCAGATTTTTTATAAAAATAATTTAAGTTTGGAAGTGAGAAGAAAAAACACTAAACTTTTACATTTAAAATCGTTTTATTTGGACTTATAATTAAATCATGATCATCAAATTTATACCTACATGTAGGTTATTCAATTCTCCGCTATTAAAATTTTATTTCATTAAATTTTTCCATAAACTGATAGAGCGATAAATATTTTCAGAGAGGCACTATAAATACCGTAAAAATGACCGCTTTGACGTCGAAAACGACGTAATTTCAATCGTTTGGTTCCTACTTAAAGGGTCGAAGCCAGCGATTTTAGCCATGATTTTCGTTTCGGAATCACGTGACTCCCGGCATTTTGTATGAAGTTTCTAGTAATTGAAAAAGATCTCGGCAAGGTCAGGTGTCATTATATTTATCTATTTGTTCTGCTTTAAGTTGTTGGTTGTTTCTACTGGGGAATTTCTAAAACAAAAAGATGTCCTTTTCCTCAATTTATTTTCTTAAGTATATTTAATCTATTTCTTACCAGAGTCATACAATCTATCTATATAAATGATTAACATAAACAGATCTAAAATGAAATTCCAATAAAAGTTTGATTACATATAATAATCATACAAACAAGTTAAATTAAAGTATCTAATTTTTTTCAACAATAAATAAGTTTCAATAAGTCATTTCAACTAAGATTTAATTATACAAATGATGATGATTTTACAATGTACATTCTGTATTCAATCACATTTACCATTATGTTACATTATAACATGTAAAAATGATTAAAACTGGAATTCTCATCGAATAATATCAATAAAAAGATTCCGGAAATAAATTCTACGGACAGAAACCTCCATGTTTATTTTACTTTAAATTAACCCAACTAATCACAATTAAACGAAACGACTAGTTGAACGAAAAGATTGCTGCAAGTACATACTTACAATAAATTTACTTAGATTAAAACTTATCCAAATAATACAACAGTAGAAAAACAATTTGAATTTTAACAACATACACATACAATTTGAATTCTAGCAACATACATATACAATCATAAGAAATTGACTTCTAACAAAAAATACGAAAATGTCTAACTTACCTTAAACAAAAAGATGTCCTTTTCCTCAATTTATTTTCTTAAGAATATTTAATATATTTCTTACCAGAGTCATACAATCTATGACCCTTTAGAGGAAAGGACTTTAAGACAACAACTTCTACAACAATAACTGACCAATCAATTCTTTATAATTCACTTGACCCTTAAGTCGCATAGTTAATTTAACCAATCAAATATAATTTCTTGTTATAAAATTTGAAATCAGCCGATGAAACAATGTTTATTTCTTACTTAAAGTATTAACTGAAACCCTTTAAGTTCTTGTCAGATCCGCTGAAGGTGACTGATAATATTAAAGTTCTTTTATACATTTACTATCGAAAGGTCTGAAAAATAGATAACTAATAAAGTTAAAGCGACTAAATGAGATAGGTAATTTTAGATCTTCCTACCTGTATTAATTCTTATGTTACTATTGAGAAAAGTTGCTAGGATACACGTTGTTTAATTAGATCTTACTACATACATTTTCGTTAACCCAATTTCTTCTAAAAATTATTATAAACAACATCAAACACAATTTAATTAATATAACAAAGAATCTAAAATTTTAATGCATAATATATTACTCAATTAGTTAACATTCACCTCCTTTTGAACTTTACAAAAACATCAAACGGCGAGGATTTTAATTACATTTCAATAAGATTTTATCAAATAATTAGAATAACATCTGATAAGTGTTTACTGAGAACATAATTTGAAAAACATTTCCAATTTGTTCATTCCACGATGAAGTTTATATTTGGTATCATCGCGTGTTTTATTTTCAGTAAGTACATTGTCGATATATTCAGTTGAAATAAACAGAAACATAAATATGGTTAGCGATATAAGAATAAATTTGTCACCTCGTTGTATTGGTTTTTTTACTGAGCTGGCTTAAGGGTTGCTGCTCGCATAATGCTAGTAATATATCTATCAACATTGTCATATTGTGCTACCGTGTTTAGTACGGATGTGTCTACGATCTCTTTTTTTCCCAATAGTCGGTCCATTGTTTGTTGAGTAGTTATTTGCGGAGGACAAAATTTGTACATGTACACCATTCAAGTCAGAATCCGTCGGTATATAACTGAAAACTGTTGATATCAATGTTATCTTCAACTTAACTATCACATCTTGAATAACTTGTATGTTTCACACGATATCATGTATACATCAGGTAGTGTGTGTTGGTGTGACACAGAATCTAACCGTAAACATCCACAAGAAGACGTGGAAACGATTAATGACGAGAAGAGGTCGGAGAATTCGGCGCCTCGAATTATAGATGGTGAGCGAGCATCTGTTGGCGAATATCCATGGATGGTTTCAATGTATTATAAAGGAAGATATGTGTGTGGTGGTTCTATACTGAATAAAAATACAATTCTTACGGCAGCACACTGTGTCCTAGGCATGAAGCATGTGTAAGTATGTTTTATTAACAAAAATAGCTCAAATTGCGCATGATTGTTTTCTAAAATACAGTGCAACTTCTCCAAAGCAATGCCCTTTAGGGATAATAAAATTATGTTGTTGTTGACAGGTTGTTGCTCTGTAGAGGATAAAGACCATAAAGATATAGATGGTCCTGCACATTTCTACAATTTTTTACTGTTCGTTGTATTTTTTCTCAATATTAAAATATACTTTGTAATCTATGTAGACAGTTCAGTGTTTGTATGATTGACACACACGAAGTGTTCGAACTAAAGATTTACACTATTTTATTTATCTAAAATAAGAAATGAATGCATATTGTATTCCTGAAAGACATGCTACTGACAACCTTTATTTGATAAAAAAAATGTTAGAAAGGAACCGATAAGCTTTTTTTTAATATCAACCAAGTGCTTTGAATTTACCTATAGATGAAGCAAGGTTGCCTAATTCTAGTAGTGTATACAATGTACATATTGTCGCCCGGTAGGTTAATCAAATGCTGAGATTCATAATCCTGATATTAGAATATTGGTCGGACGACGGGAGGAGAAAATAATTCAGTTGCAGCTAAAGTGACGTCACCAATGACTAAGTGAAATGAATCATCAATATTCAACCCGGGTACTTTCACACCCTACTGGGATACTTCGAATATAGCTCTCGGGGTACCTCTATTCGGCGAATAGCATTGTTAAATTCGGGAGCTGAGTTACATAGTAGAGAGTCATTTAGCCAAATGATTGAGAAGCTTAATTTGTGTGAATTTATATCATTGATCGTTTTACACTTTTTATCCCTAGAATGCATTCCTACCCCATAATGACTGAATGAACAGAAACAAGCTCAACATGTCATATCATTTGGGCATGTACGGACAAAGGACAGACAGAGACAGCCAGTTTGCCACCAAGACAAACAGAAATTCTCATTAATACGTGGCTATCGCATTGTAATTTCATATCTTGTCGTCATGTGTTTGTAAATACAACGAACTTATCATCAGTAAGAACTTACCCCGGTAACAGCTTCTTGTTTGGTACGGTAGCTATATTTGGCCAATAATCCTTCCCGGGGAGCTGTATAAGAAAACGTTTTGCCATCATTTTTTGTAGTTCGTGGGTTTAAATCAACAAAGTGAAATTTGGAAGTTCACTTTGTCGTCAAATTTATCATTTATTTGTATATACTAGAAAACAATTCCTTGAGATCCGAACTGCAGATATAAGGATGAAAAAGAGGGATCCTTTCGAACGAAGATATTTTGCGAAGAAAGTAATTACGGTAGGCATATTTCTTGGTACATACAATCCCGATTTACAGTTTTGCTATTTTATGCTAACTCCGAGTAACTACTTTGCATCAATATCCGATTGGCTGATCGTTCATAATGGAACGCCATTTCTGCAATAATATTTACAGCTGAGAGCGTTTTTGAGAACATATTTTTTTTATATATTATGGGTACTATTTGAGATACTGTTAATAAAAAGAAGTAGCTTCTAGGTCTAATTTAGTATTTTTTTTAATTAAAAGAAAAATATTTATTTACGTCAGTGTCCGTCATTGTACCGAAAAACTATGACTATACCTAGCAGTATTCGAAGCAATTGAAGTACCCCTCTCAGATTTATTGTTTCCCACGTTATGACAGCAGGACACAGACCATTCAAATAGTCGTATTAAATCACGCGGTCATTGTTGCTTGTTTGGTGCACGGCAGTGTTACGCATAGTGAGGCGCCCGCCCGGCTAGCTCAGTAGTTAGAGCGTTTGTCTGGTGATCGAGAGGTTGTGAGTTCGAATCCCGGGCCAGACTCACACTGTCCGTAACAAATTTGACTGAAGATATTACATCCTGTGTTTAATTGCCCTCTTAATTATGTGGGGTAGCTTGGCAGAAGCTTACGGATAGAATGTAGTTGGTACTGGTTAAGGCTAAATGAAGTCCAGGAAAGCTGGTTAGGATAACAGCCCACCACGATATGACTGAAATAACGTTAGAGGCTCGCATTCATCTCGTTCAATAAATTCAATACGGAATCCACACTCATGTAATATCTTCTATGTAAAATATCTGTCCGCAACATCATTTAACTTGTTATTATTTGTAGCATGACAAATTCAGTTATGAAAAGAAGGCTGCTCGGGACATTGCAATAATAAAACTGAAGGACGATATAAAATACAATGAATATACACAACCGATAGAAATCGCAAGTTTGTACAACATTTTCTGACCAGAACGTTTTCTCTTCTGTTTCTCCGGAAAAGATTTTTTCTGTATCTCAAAGTCGACATTAATATAAAAATGTGCAAGAATTTGTTAATATTCAAATACAAATGAAAAATAATTCATCATACATCTTAACACATGTGAACCCTCTGCTGCTGTATTAGTAATGGACTTCGACACATGCTATATAATTCTATACATTAGATCAGGGCTATAAAAAATTCCTGGTGATAAAAGTTTCAATGTACATGTATTTATAATTCGCTGTTACCATTATACAGTACAGCCCCACCAGAGCGTCCCTCTCTATAGCAACAACCTATCTTCAACAACAACATGTTTTCCCCAACTGCTTCTCCTTAAGGGTGTTGCTTTGGATGGGTTGCATTGTATTTAAATAAAGACATGCTAGGAATTCATTTACTATTGTACTTCATCACATCTGAGTTCACTATAACCGTGTTCAGCTGTATTTTGTCTATTTTAAGCACGTAATAAGGAAAGGTTGCTAAGGCGTGTTGGACGTTGTTCACTTTCTGGATTTGGTATAACAGCTGAACGTAGGTATTCCTATAATAATTAACTTTGATTGAAGTATCACCTTATAATCATTCATAGTAAAATCTTAGTCTAATAAGGCGACTGTCACCACACTTAATGACTGTGTAGGCAGTACTATCAATCATATCGACCAAATAGTTACGGTTTTCGGACCAGCTGCAAAGATTTCCACTTAATCGTAAACCGTCCACGTATTTTGGTCCCGAAAGTGGTCTATATATATCGATGTTTAATTGCAGTTTGGATTTACGGGGGTCTGTGGAAATTTGAATAGTTGTGTAATTGTGCGAATAATCATACACCGAATTTTATTCGTAAATAAATGGTCGTCACAATGGGGCGGTTGTAATATCTAGGTGGTCGCTATGCAAGTGTCTACTGTACCATAATGTGTTCACGTTTAAAGGAGATATACAAGAATTTTGAATTAAATATTCTTTTTTCGCTGAATAAATCACATATGAAAAGTGAGTGACTATCATAAAACATCATCATCTAACTGCAAAAACTGTGATGTAATAATGATGTTCTACAAAAGCAAACCAGCGTCATATACGATAGAACCACGCTATCCGGCGATATCTCAATCCGATTGTTTTGGTACTTACGTTTATCCTATATTTGAAAAGTGTCCTTATCCGAACATCTTTTTTATCTGGACGTTTCCTTTGTCCAGATGAGACCGAGCTGTAGAGGTTTCGCTCATTTGTGTATCTATAATTATATATACACACAGCAGAACACAGTTAGAATGAAATCCTGTGTATTCTGCGACGTGTCTGCCTGATGTACGTAATGTGGCGTAAAGTGGCGTAAAATCAGATATAGCGTTGTAATCTTTTCTATCTAACAAGTCGTTCTTTATTTCAATGTTAGAAATGGATATAATATATATTTTTGATATCTATTTCTTACACTTAAATCAAGAATGACTTGTTTGTTAAATGCTATGTCCGATGCTGAATATTTTGAAAACATTATATTTCAGCACCAAAAATTATATTACCAAGAACATTACAAAGGATTGATTTAACTCTGCAAAGTCAAAGCTTTTGTAAAAAGTGGTTTGGAACTAAAACAGAGGAGTTTGATAGATACTCGATATGTACCTACGAGGAGGAGATAGGGTCACCTTGTTTTGTAAGTTCAAAGTTGTTCACGAATGATATAAAGCAGAACCGTATACGTTCACTATTTGGATCCGAAAAGAGGGGTCTAAATACAGTTAAACCCCCGAAAACCGGACCCTCTACCGAACTGGGCTAAAGTACGGTTTTCTGAGAATTCCGATTTTCAGAGAACTTTTGATGAATTCCTAAAAACTGAAACTTGAAACATCTTTCCAATTCAGAGTATTCCGGTTTTCGGAGATTTTTCTGTATCAAAGGGGTCTGATTATCAAATTGAAATATTGAAGAAATACTAGAACTGTCCCGAGAGTAAGTGATCGATATAAAGGAGTGGTTGTAATATCTAGGTGGTCGATATGCGAGTGTTTATTATACTTTCGTGAGATTATGTTCTAAGGAACTAATTATGAAGTTCGTATTTCCACCATTTTAGCTGGAAGATATCGAGTGAAGGAATATATAACATTGGGATCACGTCATTTGTCAAGCGCATCTTTGCTCTAGTTATGCATTGTTTTCTATGGATCTAACCACTCTTCCTTTGTTACCAAGGAGTACCAAGGACTTATATACATACATGGATTCGCAACTGCTAAAAATAGCTCAAACGATATCGTTCGACGATCCCACAATGCATAGCTAATACTCGGCAATGTCCGACAGTTGTAAATTGGGTGTTTACGAATTTTATTATACTAAAAAAACAAAATCCTTAAAGATATTGAGATACATTTATAATCCACAAAGTCTAAGTGTAAGCATTGAAAACTGCATCAGTCGAACATTTTAAATTCCAAGATGGCGGACATCTATTATAATTCTTTCGTCTCCGAGATTAAACATTCGGAATACCACGGATATTTTCGCTGTTATTAACATTCGGATTATCACGGATATTTTCGTATTGTCGCTTTTGTAAACAATAGCATACATGTATTCCCGTTGATTCACGTCTTATTATCGCGGGATTTGATTACTTTAAACTTTAATACGGAAGTTGCGAATCCATGTATGTATATAAGTCCTTGGGAGTACCAACCACATGCTCTAGTTACATTTATTGAGGCAGGAGACCCATGAACTTTGTGTCGTATAGTACAACCTCTCCTCGAATTCACTTCGACCATATTCTACTGCAAGACGTACACTATATTTTTTCAAGAAAATGAACACTGACTTTTAACATATCCTAGATGGCAATTCACAGCACAATTGATAGTCATTGAAACTAACTCATTTATACGACCTTTAACACTTTCAAACGAAATATTCACAAATTGCATTAGTTGATAGTACACAGATAAGAAACTGATTTCTAGAGATGAAAATATACAAGCTATCTAAGCCTCCCCGATTTACTTCTTCCAATAAAAACCCGCCCTATACATGGACACCTGAATCTTTACTATACTCAGTTCACTACAACTAGGTTTCTACTTCATCGAAATGTCAGTCTTGAGTTTAGCCAAATTCATTTATTTCAATATGAATCCAGTTTTAACACAAGCGGATATTTCGGGCACTAACGATATTTACTGAACATTGCGAATGTTGCAGGAGCCATGAAAATATCGTACTATATAATATTATACTAAGCCGTAGATAAGATATGACAGTACGTAGACATTTGCAAAACGCTATTTGTTATTTTTACTTATACTAGTATGTAATATGTCAGGCATGTTTTCTATAGGGCGACAGTGGAAGTCCCCTCGTATGTAACGATGATAAAGGAAAAGCGTACGAAGTTGGGGTTGTGTCATGGGGTCCCAATGTGTGTGACACACGTTACGCCTTCTATGCCAGGGTCTCCAGAAACCTTAGATGGATAAACAGACACAGTCGATGAATATGAATCGGTTAAGTGTAATAGAAAGGCAGTCATATGTATTGAGCCAGTCGATAAATCTATGAATAAAGTTTCTTCATTCATGTCATGTTTTGTTGTTCACTCACCCAGCATGCAATGATTCAACTGATGATGATGATGAAAAACGGACATTTTAAAAATTTAATAAAAACTGTAGTTGTAGCGAATATTGAAAATGATTTACCACATTCTTGATTGCAAATCACAAGACAATACTGAATTAATTTCATGAAAATTATGGATCTTTTTATGAAAAGCATCTTTCCTAAAAAGTGACTAATGTTTGTTTGAACATGACTTATCTTCAAATGTGACTTTATAATTATAGAAACTGTAACAATGTATCTAATGTAACACTTCATGTTATAAATCTCTTACACTGCATAACAGGATATTAACAGAAATATTACTAGATTTGCATCTTAAGATTGAAATGTACCCGGTGTAATAGGCCATTATTTCCCCCTGGCCGTTTTTCCAGGAAAGATTGGCTTAGGCTACTTTTTTCCCAGGGAACATTTCCCACCCCAAGGCCACTTTTCACCCTGATTTTTTTCATTTTATATATCTACATATTTCGCTTCATGTCTTAATGCTCATTTTTCTGAGTCAATACTTACGTCTTTATCTTCATTTCTGAGTCGCCCAGAGGGGAAAAGTGTAACAAATTAGTATAATGGTTAGTTTTATTTCAAAATTTAGGGGTGGAGGCGAAAAGGTGGCCAAGAGGGTAAAACTTGCCAAGAATATATGGTTTAATTATAAAGAATCATAATGCAATACTGTTATTAAATTGGGGGGGGGGGGCAGAAATGGCCTTGGCCAATCTTTCCTTGGGGATAGACTGCTATACCGGTTTGTAGCTGACATGAAAAAAGAAGCAACATTTTAGCAAAATTAAAACATGGTATATTGGAAGATTAAGTTTTGGCAAAAGTAAATGAAATATCTGCAGTTTGTTTTAATATTGTGCAAAATCGTTTACATTATATTGAAATTACTACAATATTCACAAAATAATGGTAAATTTAGATTCAAAGGAAATCAGTTTTAATAAACACACAATATCAATGAAAGAAATTTTCTATAAATCATGGTTTCACCTTTGCATTACATGTATTATATTACTAGAGCTTTTCATAACATGCCCATGAATTCTTCAATAGCATAAAAACAATACTATGAGTAATTGAATAAAACATGAATGCACAATATCAATAAATGTTACTTGTCTGCAAGTATTTACCATGAATGTATATGCGTATATTTGTACCTATTTTAACTAAATAATACTGGTATATGACAAACAATACAAAGGAATAATGTAATGTGTAGTAAAAAATCTAAGTGCAAATCTTATTATCTGACTAGGAAGCATGTAAGATAGAAAACCATTATGGTTTTGATGATTTAACAAAACTTTAGTATATTTAATTGCAAATTTCGCTTTTATAGTTTTTGTAAGACACAAGTATTCAGTACACTCAAATATATTAACAGGAAACAAGTCATTTGAACTGATTATTGTCACAAAGGCTATTGTGTAAAATCTTATCTCATATACAATTTACCAAAAAAGGATTAACACTTATAAAGTAAAATGAATCTGAAAACTAAATAATCTGTTTTTCCATAATATATTAATCCAATTCATCAAGTATATCAACTGTTATTGTGCAGAAACGAACTGTGCACTATAACTATATATCACTCAGATACTTTGGACATACAGAAACAGAACAAAACAGATACTTTATTAAGGTAAGTCATCAATCATTGGCATAATTGAGAATTGCAAAATATTTTTTGTTTTCATGAAAGGTATTATGTAATACATCTCCATTTCCATCAAATAAAAAAAATCACCATGAGAATTTTAAGAAATTTAATTATCATTGGTCTGTCCCCCAACGTCGAAATATAGCGTCTCCTGAAAATACCCTTAAGCTGTTCTTTGCTTTTTTTTAAAAATAAAAATGAATAAAATATTAAAATATTGACTGGTTTCTGTAGCTGTGTGTGTTAGTTTTAAGATAAATACTGTATTAATTAATAAAAGCCAAGCAAAAAGTGTCAACCTGACTTTAAACATTGTCTCTTCACAATTCGTTAATGGATTTCTGCTTGCATTAATACTATTGTTCCTCAATAATGATGAACATCCTGCATTAACTGAAATGAACTTTACTTTTCCCACTGATGTAAGTAGAAAAAGAAATATATCTTTTTCCATGTTTTTTTTTCAATCTGCTATGGGAACATATAACTCTCACCTAGTTTCACATCCCTGAACTACTAGTATAAAAACACCCGACTTAGCTATCTGGACTATTATTTTATAAATACATGAGATTACAAATGCATTAGATTTATTTCCATCTTAGCATTTGATGGATCGAGAATATGACTTGAACATGACTTGACTGTGACCAGTGAAGGACCACCTGTGAATAAAGGGAAACCAGTGAATGACCCCGACTTAGCTATCTGGACTATTATTTTATAAATACATGAGATTATAAATGCATTAGATTTATTTCCATCTTAGCATTTGATGGATCGAGAACATGACTTGAACATGACTTGACTGTTACCAGTGAATGACCACCTGTGAATAAAGGGAAACCAGTGAATGACGCTTACCAGTAAATGACGCTTACCACTGAACAACGCTTACCAGTGAACGAGTACATGCTCATAGATAAAAATATCTTTTGTACATGTTCACCATTTCTTTTATGCGGCTTATCACAGCATGTTAGTAATGCTACAGGAAATAAATTTATATCAGGAATATTTTATACTAGTTTTCGTTCTCTTGCAACCATTGATACCAAAGTATAACCGGCCACAGAATACATATTATTATTATGAAATCAATCCCAAAACATAATAAAAGCGTACTTAGTCTAGTTGAGTTTTCTAAAATTTAAGTGTACTTTGCTTTTTGGAATGATCACATGAAATGGTGTATTTATGATTTCGAGGTAATTCATTTCGCAGTTTACAACCAGAGTAAAAATATAACGCATTCAAACTTAACTTTAGGGATTGAAAATAATCACTGACGTTTAATGAATGGATAGTATTCTGTGCAACATGCTCTTTATAAACATATAGAGCTTCGGCATGTTAACTTTAATAGTACTTGTAGAAGTATCTTTAAAATAACAGAACTTACTATCATCATGATAACAGAACAGGAAATATCTCCATTATAACAGAACTGGTCATATCTTCATTTATATTGTAACACACCTAGCAAAATCTTAATAACAGAACTGACCAAACCTTCATGATTGAAGAACTAGTAAAAATCTTATATTATCAAATAACTATTAAGGACTGCACTGATTTTTTTATTAATTTCTTCACCATTACTAATTAAAATTTCTCATTTTATGCTTAAATCATAACAGTATTGATTTGGTGTTATTCGCTACGGGAGGGGACAGTTTATTATCTATTAGATACAGATTTACTAACTGCGAGAAGATCATGAGAAATAGATTTTCAATAGTAAACCTGTCTTACCCGTTACAAGCACAGCAGAAATATTAGCATATGGAATATTTTTTTGAATTACCGGGGACATGTCATGTCCATTGTCTAAAAATAAAAGAGGACCTAAAATCAAATAGAACCAAGGGAAGAAAACAAAAAACTTTTATAGATGAAGAATATAAGCAAGAATTGAAGAATATACGCAAAAAATGCTCACAAGTTATCGAATAAGATCAAAGCCCAAAAATGAATCATGAGGTTATACTGATATACCGAAGCAATTTGCTTTTTGGAGTTCAAGATAAAAAGATGAAAATTAATTATATCGATATAAAACAGAATACAGAAAATTTATTCAAATGTTCCTTGACATAAATTACTGTGAGAACTTTCTTTTCTCACTGCTGTATGCCCAAGAATAACCAGAAGACATTCACAATTGCAATAAGCTTGCCATTTACATCTGAATAGAATAGGTACGAAGCTGAATATATCATATGCATAATACCGAAACAACTGAGAATTCGAATATTCTTTATTTCCTTCAATTAATACTAACTGTCACAAATACGTACGTCAAATTCATCTGGAGAGTATGGAAAGGAACATAACTTACAGAGCGGAAAATATGTATCATTTTTGGCTGAAACGGGGACCAAGATTTGTGAGACCTAAGGACGATGTTGCTGGTCATCGATCTAGGTGGAGATGTTATGTACATATATATTTTGACCAAGTTTTGCGAAAATTGTATGGGAAATTTTCAACTTAGAGATTGAATGAGCTGCTAATGATTTATTGCTTTGTATACGAAAGGATTTCCGCATAATCAAGATTTCATTAACCTTACCAGTGAACTGAAAAGTGTTAATGATAAAACCTTACAAAATGTAAAGGCGTCAAACATTCTCCTTATATTTGATGGAATGGAAATTTAATGCTCATTCTCAACAAACATCTGTTTTGTAGCTTATACTATTTTAGTTAATTTTTTTGTGTGCACAGCCATAACAATCATGTCTTTGAGAGTAATTGCTTTTGCGTAGACGTATATTTCATGAGATAAACAGAATTGTTGTTTATTCCTTCAGTCACTATACATACAAATTGGTTTCGTTCTTGTTGTTCGCTGTAAATCTAACATTCAGTTCTTGCAGAGCATTTGTGGTATAACGTCTTGTTTTGAGAGATAAAATGGAGTTTATTCGACTATTAAAAGAAATAATAATATTGTTTCTTATTTGTGAGGGTTCGTGGTCAATCTCTGTTGAACCCAAATATACAAAATTTATGTACGAAGAACAGTTACTTGAGAAAATGGTGAGATTGGAAATGTTTGTGGAAAAGATGGAAAGTGATATCAAAAAGATCATCTCGGAATCTACAATCGTTGTGAATGAAATACAAAATTCAACAAAAAATGAGCTTAAGAAAATGGTCAACAGAATGGATCGTATAGAATTAGAGATGGACAGTTTTCGTAAGAATGTAATCACAACATTAGTGAACTCTTCACAAATAGATACTGAATGGAAAGGTGAGAAAAATCATATTTATTACTAACCATTTTTATTAGCTTAAAGTATATATTATTCCAAAGGTAACTGTATCATGAATAGATTATAAATGAATGAATAAAAAAATCTGATTAAAACAAATCACTATTTATTAATATGTTAACAAGGTATATTTCAACAAAAATCCCAAGAGATTTAAAGCATCAAAATATTTTTTTGGCTAAGGATTATTCAAGTGATCGATAATATTCATTAAACATATTGTTAAAACAACATTCATGCAAAACCCCAGAGAAATCCGTCGTATAGTTCACGAATTATGCCACAAAATGTAAATCAATGTTTCGGGGCGATCACTGAGGTGATTTTCAAAATCTACTAAATTAACATAAAATAGACGATTTTTAGTCTAAACCGTTGTGTACAAACATAATGAACAGGTACACTTAGAGAACAAAACTGTTGGAACACATTTACCCCCATGACAATTGGTAAATTCGTTACATGTGAATGTTTAAGCAGTAAACAAATTTTCGGCTTTAATTTTTTTCCCCATAGACACCATTTTGGTTCATATGACGCGCGTGCTATCCAGTTTGCGATTTCAAAAGGGTTTTCCAGGCGAAATGACGTATGTACAAGAATTTGGTTCCCGGCCAATGAAAACAAACGTTACAAAATACACTGGGATTTCTCTAGAGTCATCGATGTCACAATGACAGAATGAAGATTTTACGTTGTTTTTTTTAAGATAAAATCGAAATTTAAACGCTGAACTACAAGGTATGAAGGTAAAATAATGTAAGCTTTCAATGCAGGAATATGTTTTTGTTCAATTACGGCCGTAAAAAGTATATTCATTTGCATGAATTCATCGGAATCCTTGATGAAATTTAAAAACAAAAGTCACCTCAGTGATCGTCCAGAGAATTTTCGTTGAAATATACCTTGTTAACATACTAATAAATAGTGTTTTTTATATTTTTATAATCTATTCATGATACAGTTAACTATGTAATAGTCTTTTAATAAGCATACGATGCACTGAATACCGAACGTATAGAAATAAGATGATTATAAAACAATATTACCATGTACTAACTTTCGAAATATCTTTTTACTTACTTTGTGGCAATGAGATTAATCATAATTATCTTTCATAATTAAAATGCCATTCCATTACGCTTAACTTTTTATTAAAGTGTTCTGAAAACAAACAACATGTAGAATTATATGCCTGAATGAACCAATATACGCAGAAAGTTTAAAACAAACTATAAAGCTGATATGAACTCTAATTTTACGTTTGTTGAAAGAATTTTCGAATATTATTGCCGATGAAATATCAAGAACAGAATAGGTTACAATCTACACTAATCTTAAAACTGCAGACGGGATTTTCCAGGAATCTTTTGAGAAAACAATCAAACTGTTGATACAATATTTTATCATTGAAATTCGAAAATCATTCCAAATTCACGTATAAGTCAAAACAATTTCGCTGGTATTCGGTTTGAAAATTTACGGCTCATTAACTATTGGCATCCATCTACTTAATTAAATTTGTGACAATGTACCTGCATTGCAGGGAATTCATCAGACCATGAAGATTGTTTTGATATTAAGAAAGAAGAACCAAGCTCATCCAGTGGTGTATACTTCGTTTCGTTATGTAAAACAAAACAGAAAGTTCAGGTCTTGTGTGATATGGAGACCGACGGCGGTGGTTGGACGGTAGTTTTATATTTTCTTATATTATGCCAGAAATGTTGTGTTTACGTCCTAGTTTTTAGCACCGACCCTAACGTTTTAATAGCTAAATTCAAAGTACGAACATATTTAGGTACGAATCGTTCCTCCAAAGCAAGAAAGGTATATTAAGGCAATAATTATAAAAAAGTCATATCCCTTACTTATTTTTGTTAACTCATCATCAACGTGGCATTATACCAGCCTTACGCTTACGAAAAATCAAATGTTGTGACAGATCATTAAACATTTTAATAACAAAACGTACATATTCTTTAAAACACCGATTTTTACATGCATTTTTCTGTTTAAGAAGGATGTCGACAAAACCAATGACGTGAAAAAGATATAATGGCGTCCGTCAGTATTAAAGTAATGTAAATACGCAAAATGTTGTAATTATACTAGATACAAACGCGTTTACGTAACGCTTCAAAATGGAAATGCCTCTTCTTGTGTACGAAATGATAATTATTTTCCCACGGGCAAGAGACTTGTAACATAGATCCTAACAGACCCTCTACTACCCAGGAATTCAATTTACACTCTAAAGCACTGTTTAATAAAATGTGTATATCATGTTTCTTAACAAAACATAAAGGTTCAAAAAAAAAATTTGTTTGACATAATTATGTGTATATAAAATATTACAGTTGTGTTCATGCATAAATTCTACTATTTGCAGATTTTCCAGAAACGATTCAATGGCTCTGTGGATTTTTACAGAACGTTTAAGGAATACAAAGATGGATTTGGACAAATAGACGGAGAGTTTTGGTTGGGTTTGTATTAGATTTATTATTTCATATAGAATAATGTATAATTTGATATCATCAGTACGCACATGAATTTAAATTCGAAATACAAAAGTTCGAAACATTACGAAAGTCCGAAATCGTCAGTCCCGGCTAATATAAAGATGTATTTGATGTCAAGATTTGAAATGCAAAAAGTGAGAAAAGTGAAAATGCGTAACGAACTTTAAGTGAATAGATTCGTAATTATATGCGTAAGGATAAGATGCGAAACTTCGAAATGACTATATACGCTATCTTAAATCTATTTTACCCATTTTTTTCACCAACCTGTCACAAACAGAAATGAAATTATTTCAATTGATAGGATACAAAATTCTCAAGCGCGTGAACCTACATCCAAATTATCCCAAAATGAATTAATTTACAATGATATGAATTTACAGAAAAATACAAAATATCCATTATTTGTATTAGCACTTTTAATTTCATACAGAATTACTAAACTAGTAATATCCAAATAATTTCATTATCAGTTGAAATCCAAAGGTCTAAAGATCCAATAATGATGACACCTATTACAATTAAGCATAGACTTCTACAGTGTTCTGCCATGTTCGCAATAAAATATTACTTTAAACATCAACAGATTTCAGATTTCTATAAAGTTGTTGACCCTAAATAAAAACTTAAATCAATACTATTCAAGTTCAAGAGTAATGACTCAGTATCAGAACAAATAAACATCATATATCAAAATATCATACTGCAAATTGTATTTGTAATGACAAAAGTAGTTATGAATATTATAATTATCATGTAAATTGTCAAAGGCAATATTCATTTGCCTATATTCTCATGTATGTGTATGTATTGTGCATGTAACATTGTATGTATCTATATATGTTTGTAAATATGCTGTTCATTTATGCCTAAGTGCCTAATGAATAAGAAATAAACCTTATTATTAGATAAACGGTGTATAGCATTTTTATCAGTTTAAAATGCGACTGAAAATGTGTTTTTTTTTAGAATAATTATTTTAGTCAAACTTCAGAGTAAAATAGGTTATACTGTGTATATTGTCACATTCTTAATTGCTTGATTTGGTGCTTTTACTATTTTAATGTATTCAGGTTTAAAGACAATTCAAGAGATAGCGGCGAAGGGGAAGTCTGAATTACGGTTAGATTTGACAGCAGCAGACAACAGCCATGTTTATGAAGTTTTCCCAGATTTCTCCCTGTCAACTGGACCACAGTACACACTTCATATCGACAAGGGAACAGGAACTGCAGGTTTGTATTAAAGCGCAGTGACGGAAAAACACGGTCAATAAAAAGTGAGAAGAAGGCTTTGTGTTCAGTTTGCATTATTCTATTTGTTATATGACGACCCATTGATTTGCCAATGTCCTTTTAGAGGCGTCAATAAAAAGTAGGCTTTATGTTCAGATTGCCTTATTCTATTTGTTATATAACGGCACCGTGGAATGCCATGGTTCTTTTAGAGCCGTGCATGGAGAGGGGAGAGGATATACAGGATAACAGGGCAATTATATCCCTATTCTTATTTCGAACCCACTATCTTTCGTTTACTTTTTGCTAAAAACAGACTTTATTTTTTAATATTGACCTTGATATAGGATGTTAATAGTCAAATCTCAGGTACTCATGCTCGATAGAGTATCCAAATATTCCAAGTAAAAATGCACTGCAAATCAAATTTATTATTTATGGATCCAAACAGCAACGTGACTCGGTAGATTATTGCCACATGTTCAGATATTTCGTCTTGTTCGATACGATACAAGCATCAGTTTAGGGTGTTATATACTTTCTTCTTTCTTACAGGAGATATTAACGGTTTGTCCTATAGCAACGGGTATCACTTTTATACTCGTGATAACGACAATTCAAATAAGTGTGCCGAAAAAGATCATGGTGGATGGTGGTACGGCAACTGTGCGCATGCTAATTTGAATGGTGACTATATAACGCCAGGAACAAAAGCAAATGCACGCGGAGAAAGAGGTGTTATTTACAGAGATTTTAAATCAGAGGAGTCATTGAAATACACAGTGATGATGGTGAGAAGAATGAAAGAGTAGAAATATTCAATGTATCATTATAGCTGTGAACTTCTAACCCTCATATGGAGTGAAATATTTGCATATGATCATCAAAAGCGTGTGTTCAGACTGTTATGTTTATAAATACAGTAATCAGATACATTCAATAGTTCCTGTCCCTTTCTTCCTTCATCAGTTCTATCTTTATTATGTCCTTTCTTTTCATTTTCTTTTTGTATTTCTTATTCCTTCTGTGACGTTCCTATGCTTTTGTGCTATTGCTTTTCATCTGAATCTTGATTTTACCTTCTAGATATAGTTGTAATGAAGAAATAAGTCACGAATTGCAGATAATTGTTAGTACAATAATACAATACAATATAGTTTATTCAGTGCAATTGAAGACCTCCAGCCCAAATTACATACAGCGTAATTATGATAGCAATAAAATTAAAGCTGAAATTTGCTTTTATTATCGTTCATATTTTATTGTATTTATTAGCATTGTGAATTCCATGTGAAACAGATAACTGCGTCGTTATTATAGCCATATTTCGCTATATTAATTACAATCAAAATAAGAAATGTGTGTTTGGCGAATAACCTTCAATTCCCTGAATAGAATATTTCCACTAAAACCATATATTCTGTATGTACTGAACGTACAGCACACGTCATTTACAAAGAACTCATTTACAGAGTACTTCACCCCGAACCTTCTATTTTCTGACTAGTTTTCTTTTTTCATCAATATTACAACTTCATGAAGAAAAGACTACAATGTAAAGCGATTTCTATTCTTGATATCGTGGTTTTACTGTAGGTGTGTAATGAACAACACTATAAAGACGGCGTTTCTTGAAGCAAAATCCCACCTCAACGATTCATTCACAATGAAGCAAGTAGCTTTAATAATAGTTGTTATGCTTGATTATTTCTATGATGCCGTTCGAGTTTCAATGAAACCAATTTACACAAAATTTAAGTACGCATAACAGTTACTTGCGAAGGTGGTGAGATTGAAATATTTTGTTGAAAACATGGCAATGATGGTGAATAACTCGATCTCTGATTCTTTTAAATCTTTGAAGAACATGAGTGGAATCATAAGGTCGAACAGAAAGTAACACGTACTGTTGATAAAGCTACGAGTGAAATGAACAAAACCTTGACAGCGAATATTGATAATGAAATTTTACCAAACATTTCAAAGACTCTGGGCGATTATAAACAGAGAATGTACATGTTTGTGATTCAAACTCGTATTCATGGAAAATATTAATGTACTATATTCGCTAATTAAAACAATGCGTGCAATGTTTTATTATTTAATATTTATCATTTCACAGCCTTGTTTATTACAATGTAATGGATATAGAGACATATGGAATACATGTATCCCCATGAATTCACTATAAAAATGTCATACTCTACCCCGTCTTGGTACACATCGGGCTGATAACTTACGCTAGGAACAAAAATATCTTGGACATGACTTTCAGTCACGATATTGTCCAAGAACAAATAACACATGACGGATTTGGTATCGATTCTGTTTGGATAAAAATGATACTTATAATATACTGAGGAAAACTTATAACACACACACACACAGCAGTTCCTGGTTTAACGCATCTGGCTAAAATAACGTAAAATGATATTTTACGTTATTTACAAAGATCAAATATCACACTTTAATACCAAGTAACAAAACATTTAACCGAACGCTAAAAAATTGTGTTTTATTGCGATAAATACTGCACATCAGCGTTAAACATCTCTAACGTAATTTTCATTGTATTGGTACGATTTGATACTATTAATTCATTAATGACAAAAAACTGATATAAATTCTCTTACTTCACATCAAACCTGCGCGTGATTTCAATTATTGAACCGTAAACATAAGCGATTTTGATTGGCTATCAAAATTGAATGGGGTGCGTCAAATTCGTTGATTTCATGAGACGATAATGATCCGACACTTTGCTTGTTAATTGCTCAGATTAAAAAAACACAGTGGGTGTCATTTACGAATTAACATTGCCGTCGTATTTGATGACGGATTTCAAAGCAGTTTTCTGTATTTTGTAGCGGAATTGTTAATCTAGGGAATCGTACCTCAGAATTTTGATACTTGTTTTCATTTTTTATCTATGGAGTATTACGTAATAAACAACGGGGTTCTGGGTACGGAATTTCTTTACAGTCAAATATCTAACGAACTGCGGACGTTAAAAAAACTGAGGCACGGTTCCCTGCTTTATACAGTTATGGTCATTTTATTGCTACTTGTTGTAATATATTCCTTTATTTATACAGAGTGATAATCGTTGTTCAAAAATTTGTAAATTAAAATACGATATTGGTTTATAGAATACCAATCAAATGTAATATTTGTTTCAAATTACTTACAACGCACTTTATACGGTGAGTTTGGTTTAGTATATAATTATGGTTTAATTTTTAAATCTAAAAATTGGTGAAACTTGATTTGACCTGATATCCAAGCCAGATATCTTAATTCTTGCTATTACTAATCGCAGCACCTCGTGGTCATTTAATAATCAAGGAGATAATTGCATAAGTATGCGCTGAACAAAACCTAGAACCCCACACTGTTTAAAATGCGATTTACAGGCTCCTACTCACACAAAAAAACATTGATCAATTTAACCATGTGTTTTTAAGATATTCATTGCGAAATTTCTAAAATAATGATTTACATGTCGTTTGTCCTGGTGTAGCCATGCAGGAGGACAAATTGTGTATATTCTGAAAATTGGCTGGAAAAGGCAACCCAGTGGTATTTACAACCGTTTTGCTGAATGTAGATGAAGCCTATGATTCAACTACGGGATACTTCACAGCAAAAGTAGATGGAATTTATCAGTTCAATGCTCAGCTTTGTGTTGAGAAAGGTAGTGATTTGGAATACACCATAACTGTTGGAAGCCAGAATATAGCAAAGGGAGAGTATCGCACTGCTTCGGACTCGACTGGCGGGAAAATGTACTTCGTTTGGTGCTGTCGGGATTGTTCGCAAGAAGAAAAAAGTTAAAGTACAGTGATGGCTTGCTGTTCTTTTCGAAAACGGCGCAAACAGGAATTCCTTTTCTGGAGTTTTGATTCACCCATTTTAGATAAAGCATGGTTTCATTGGACTGATGTATGGTCTACAATATATAATCTATACTGCTCCCTGTTACAAATACGCTTAACATCCCCTTATGTTTTTCAGATTACCACTATGACTTCCAACAGCAACAGTCGAACATAGGCATAATGTTATATTTTTATTTGATAGCATCATGCCTATTTGCGACAAACAACTATACGGTGCAGCTTATGATAATGTCCATCTTTTTTAATGCGAAAGGCCAAAGCATTTTGAATAAGAAAATAAAGTGACATAAATAATGTCTACACTCTTTGTCTTACTTTTATACCGACTTACATAGTTATTTTATGCAGTATTACTTTTAAATATTCTATTACTAAATTACGGTTTATATTCAATGTCTTACATACTACAGGTCATCATAATAACTTCTGACTTATGTTCATAAATATATCATAAATACGATAATAATAGGTTTAATGTTTTATTTTCATTTCTTGAGAGTTTTTTTTTTTATTTTGTTATATTTCGTTCTCATGATATTTCATTTAGTGCGAATCGTTAGGTTATGTTGAATAAGTATTACAATACACTTTGATTAGATAGCATTGAGTATATAATAAAATTGTGACAATTGAAATAAATTACTGGTGAGAAATGTTGAGTCATTACAATTTAGAGGATTGTTACACGTGTTTGTTAACATAATCTCAAACAAAAGATCACAAACTGACTCTTGATCTTTGATACGTTGTGGATAACACCAAGTATTCATTCAGATTAAAGATGTCATCATAGAAGGACACATAGCAACATGTTACTCTCCCCTGTCTCACATCAACGAACTACAATTATCATGTATTAGGATTTATTTCCATCTTGCAGCAACATTCGAATGGTAGAGAATATGACTTGACTGTCACCAGTGATGACCACCTGTGAATAAAGGGTCACCAGTGAATGACACTTGAACGTGAATGACACTTACCAGTAAATGACGCTCACCAGTAAACGGGGGGATAGTCTTTAGACATACTTTATTCACTGACAGTATTTCTTTCATAAGGCTTATTCGCTTATCGCTGCATGTTACTAATGCAACATGAAATAAACTTTATATATACATAATAGTTTATTTCTGTTTTATCAACAAGCCATAAGCCTAAGTGACATATACACATTAATTCACAACTAGTAACAAATTATGCCACCACAAAGTTAACATGACAAATGCGAGAAAGGGCTCCAACGTTTAATTTTTAATCTGGTTTCTGTGGAAGATGATAATCGTAACCAGGGTGCTTTACAGAAGATGGATTACAAGAGTGCATATCATAACATATTGATTTGATTGAAAAACGTTTGATATAAATATGTATAAATATAATGCCAATATATATACTTTATATGATCTTTATATTAGGAATATTTTATTGTTGTATACCGTTATCTTGTAACCATCGATAACAGTTATGACTAGTCACATATGTTTCAAAAGTTTTAAACAACGAACTTATCAATGACTGTACGCGCAACTCTTTTACTTGTACGTTTTGCCCATAAAACAACATGTGTCAGGTCTCAATGCATCTGTACAACTGTTGTTTTCGTTCTCTTGTAACCATCGATACCAAAGTAATAACTGGTCACTGATGATTCGAAAAAGATATAAACCATAAACTTCCCAATGATTTGTACATGTAACTATTCTATTTACAATCTCATTTTGCCCATATTTATTGAATCAAAGCACTGAGATTACTGTCAGAACCGAAAGTTAAAATGTTACTGATAATATTTAATTTGTAGATGTGCAATAGATAATTCCAAAAATCTCAACCAACTCCAGTTCACAATGTTACAAACTCAAATTGTTTGGACTAATAGTTTCCTCAAGTCAGCTTTGACCCAGTGTAATGAAAGCGTTTTGGTAGAGGTCGACTTGTTGTGCTTCCAATTCTGTTAAAGTTGATAGTAAACTCATACCTCCTGTTCACTGTAAAACACATTTGACTAAAATTTCGTAATTATATGTAATAATTTAGAGTTAGTGTCCCCTTCAATAGGGTTAATTCTTTAACGCTAATGCTAATGGTCCTAGGTGGAAAGAATTCTTAAAACACCCCGAATTCAGTCTAACGGGCTGTTTATATTTCTGTTTTAGTAAAAAAATAATTTATATTCACGTTGTTTTAAGAAGACACGTGTCGTCGTGCTTCGCCCCGAAGGACGAAGACTCGAGCACAAGATAATTTGCAATTTTTCATGTCGTCGTGTCTTCGCCTTCCGGTAGACATGCGCAGAACCATAAATCTTGTCCACCGTGTAATAGTTTTGCAATTCAATACTATCTGTAATGGTTCTGCGCAGGTCTATCGGAAGGCGAAGACACGACGACACGAAACATTGCACATTATCGTGTGTTCGTGTCTTCGTCGAACACACGACAAATATAGGGCTCCGATACGACTATTTCATACCCGCCGACACGAAACTATACAAGAGTAGATTTCGTGTGTTCGTCTATCAAAATTTCGTTATTTCGCCTTCAATAATTCGTGTGTTCGTGTATTCGCCCTTTAAGGTCGAAGGCGAAGACACGATAAATGAGCAATTTATCGTGTGTTCGTGTCGTCGTGCTTCGACTTTTGGGGGCGAACACACGAAGATATGAAATGGCAGAAATCAGACACCATAGATTCCAGTGTGTATAGTAGCGATGCGCACTATTTAGTGTCTATATGAATGAAACATTTGTGCGGATCGCCCTTATAAACATGTTATTATGAATTTTTTGTGCGGATGAATACTGAATTATTAAACTCAATAGTTTTACAGTTTGAAATGCCATTACAATGTGATAATTCAAAATGAACATAATCCTGCTTTATATCCAACTTATATAATTAGGAGGTAATGCATTTCGCAGCTTACAACCAGAGTAAAAAGAGGCTTAACTTAATGGGATTGAACACAATCATAGACGTTTTAATAAATAAATAATTCTGCGCTCAGTGAAGTGTATTCTGAGAAACACGCTGTTTCAAAACATATGGAACTTGATCAGTTTTTTCTTTAAAAACGTAACAACAGCACTTGATATATCTTCATAATAACAGCAATTGAAATATCTTCATGATAACAGCACTGGAAATATCTTTATAATAACAGCACTGGAAATATTTTTATAATAATAGCACTGGAAATATCTTTATAATAACAGCACTGGAAATATCTTTATAATAATAGCACTGGTAATATCTTTATAATAATAGCACTGGAAATATCTTTATAATAACAGCACATGAAATATCTTTAAAATAACAGCACTGGAAATATCTCAATAATAACAGCAATTGAAATATCTTTATAATAACAGCAATTGAAATATCTTTATAATAACAGCACTGGAAATATCTTTATAATAATAGCACTGGTAATATCTTTATAATAATAGCACTGGAAATATCTTTATAATAATAGCACTGGTAATATCTTTATAATAATAGCACTGGAAATATCTCAATAATAACAGCAATTGAAATATCTTTATAATAACAGCAATTGAAATATCTTTATAATAACAGCACTGGAAATATCTTTATAATAATAGCACTGGTAATATCTTTATAATAATAGCACTGGAAATATCTTTATAATAACAGCACATGAAATATCTTTAAAATAACAGCACTGGAAATATCTCAATAATAACAGCAATTGAAATATCTTTATAATAACAGCAATTGAAATATCTTTATAATAACAGCACTGGAAATATCTTTATAATAATAGCACTGGTAATATCTTTATAATAATAGCACTGGAAATATCTTTATAATAACAGCACATGAAATATCTTTAAAATAACAGCACTGGAAATATCTCAATAATAACAGCAATTGAAATATCTTTATAATAACAGCAATTAAAATATCTTTATAATAACAGCACTGGAAATATCTTTATAATAATAGCACTGGTAATATCTTTATAATAACAGCACTGGAAATATCTCAATAATACAAGCACTTGAAATATCTTAATAACATCACTTATTATCTCCATAACAGCAGCACTGGAAATATCTTCATTTTAACAGAACTGATCATTCATTCATTATTGTAACATAAATGACAAAATCTTAATAATAACAGAACTGACCAAATCTTCATGATAGCAGAACAGGCAATTTCTTTATATTACATACATGTATATGACTGAATTTTTTTTACTTTACTGATTTTTCGGATTTATTTCTTCGCCATTGCAAGAAATGTTAACTTTAAGGAACTATATTTTTTTCACTTTATGCTAAAATCATAAGAAATCGATTTCAATGTTAAGCCTGTTTTACCTGCTACAAGAACAGCACAAATAGGCCAAGGGCCCATAATCGAAACCCTCCCCCCCCCCCCCTAGCGGGATTTTTGTACACCTATATATTTTTGAAGCTTAGGGTATATGTTAACAAATTCCGGTTGTTGGAAGATTAAGGGATGCTGGATAAGCAAACGACCGGGTTGTTTCCATGGCAACCAGCAATATTTCTAAGATTTTGCTTTGTCGTAATAAATACGCAAAAATGTCGTTTATTTCAGTTATAAAACATACAAAATAGCTTTAAAATATGATCAATATAATTATTATATGCCAGGCATATTTTGATATTGATTTGCTCATTTGCATATTCATGAATATTAATGAAAATCTAAAAAATGGGCTTAAATTGGTAAAATATGACCTTATATGGCAAATGAGTATCATTTGTTTTTTCATTTTTATTTGAAAAGGTTTTAAATGACTAATAAATATTCGGAGATTGTTTATCTATTCATTTGCTATTCAATACACCCATGGTATTACTTTAGTATAGCTAGAAAGTGGGTGGGGTAAACTGACCCCAAAATATAAAAACACCATTGTTTGATAAATAAATAGTTTTATGACAAATGACAAAGTAAATTCGCATATACTTATTACAACAACATACTCTATGTACAAAATTGTTTGTTTGAAAGCAAAATACCATTGTGCCTGTGTCTGCTTTATCCCCCCCCCCTCCCCCCCTGAAAATGGGATATTATATATATCATCATGACACAGCGGAAATATTGAAGGGATCATGATAAACTGAACAGTTACTACATTTGTCACATTGTTATAAGTTCTTTATCAATAGTCCTATATTACATTTCTTTGTAATTAAGACTTATAGTCAACAACATAAATATGCGCTGAAGCAAACACTTGCATGTTAATGTCACATTCTGAATAGCACTTTTATATACTCTGGGGAAAGCTTGTCGCCTTTTCTATCTTCCATGTACCTTATTGCTCTGGATGATCAACTTCTAAACTGAGCAAAAGGCATTGATTTAGGTTTTATTAAAATGTTTTATTGATGTATGCCGATGACTTCATGATATTTGCTAACTCATCAGAAGATCTACAAAGTAATCATAACATATTGGATGTATTACTGTGATCGTTGGAAACTTACTGTTAACAAAGATAATTAATATATTCAGAAAAGGAGGGCGTTTTGCCAACAGTTACCAAAGTTGTGAATAGGAAATCGTTAACAAATTTACGTATCTTGGAATAGTGTTTTCATCTGGAGGGTCCTTTGTAGAATCACATAAAACTTTAGCTGACCAAGCTCAAAAATCTATCTTTACATTAAGAAAATGTCTGTAGATTTCGTAACATAACAATAAGGCACTCTTTAGAATTGTTCGGTTAGCAATTGAAAAATTTCACACTTCGTATTGTAAATCTTTATTATGAGTAAAAAGTAGCACACAAAAATGTGTGTATTTTATACACGGAGAATTAGGTCGACTAGGTTTTTCTGACTAAGAATTATGCAAGATATAAAATTTTGGTTGAAAGTTACCAATAAAAGCGAAATGAATCAGATAAACATAATACATGTATACCAAATCATGTTGAAAGATATTGAAAAGAAACATCACTAATTGGGCATATAATGTTAAAGATACATTAAATGAATTAGTATTCTCTGAAGCGTTGCACTTACAGGGTGTAGGTAATACTAAACTATTTTTTTTATTGTTAAAACAAAAAGTTGAAGACATCGTCATGTAAGAATGGAATAATCGAGTACAAACGTCATCTTGTTCCAGGGTTTTTAGGGTTTCTACAAATTTTGACAACAGCATGTATCCACAGGTAACTGTATCATGAATAGATTATAAAAATATGAAAAAAAATATATATATTTATTAATATGTTAACAAGGTATATTTCAACGAAAATTCTCTGGACGATCACTGAGGTGACTTTTGTTTTTCAATTTCATCAAGGATTCCGGTGAATTCATGCAAATGAATATACTTTTTACGGCCGTAATTGAACAAAAACATATTCCTGCATTGAAAGCTTTATTTATTTACATTATTTTACCTTCATAATATGTAATTCAACGTTTAAATTTCGATTTTATCTAAATATCAACGTAAAAACATTCTGTCGATGACTCTAGAGAAATCCCAGTGTATTTTGTAATGTTCGTTTTCATTGGCCGGGAACCAAATTCTTGTACATACGTCATTTCACCTGGGAAAACCCCTTTGAAATCGGCCAATGAAAATCGTTGTCACAAACTGGATAGCACGCGCGTCATATGAACCAAAATGGAGTCTACCGGGGATAAAAATTAAAGCCAAAATTTTGTTTATTGCTTAAACATTCACATGTAACGAATTTACCAATTGTCATGGGGGTAAATGTGTTCCAACAGTTGTGTTTTCTAAGTGTAGCTGTTCATTATGTTTGTACACAACGGTTAAGACTAAATATCGTCTATTTTATGTAAATTTAGTGGATGTCAAAATCACCTCAGTGATCGTCCCGAAGCATTAATTTACATTTTGTGGCATAACTCGTGAACTATGCGACGGATTTCTTTGGGATTTTGCATGAATGTTGGTTTAACAATATATTTTATGAATATAATCGATCACTGGAAATATCTTTTGCCAAACATTTTTTTGATGCTTTAAAAATCTTGGGATTTTTGTTGAAATATACCTTGTTAACATATTAATAAATATTTTTTTAAATTTTTTTTTTCATATTTTTATAATCTATTCATGATACAGTTAGCTGTACATGTATCTATAGCTAGTTAATGTAAATGTTAAAAAATAGCTCATTATAAGCCATGACAAGATTTATGCTTTTTTCTCATCATTTAAGAATTGAAACAGGTCGTGTTTTATTTATCAAGGTTCAGGCCATTTTTTCATGATTTTTTCCATTGTCTTTTGAAAAATACGTACATTGTACATGCAATATTTACCCACTTCCTTGCTTATAAACAACAACTTTTACTTTGAGCTTCCACAATGAGACATAACGGGCAAAATGTTAGCTGGGACCATTAAACACACGTGAATAATTGTCCCAGATATCAGGGAGACTATCTCACCCTAGTCTCCCTCTAAGCCAATCCCTGCATAACCATCAGGTAGACTACAAGTTCCTTGCTGTCCGTCAATCTCTGCTTTTAAATCATGCAGTTCTCATTTTCGTGTTTAGTAGTAATAAATGTTGACATTTTGGGATTTTTATAAAATGATCACTCAGAGATATTGGTTTAAATCTAATTACATGTAATTGTGTTGTATTTCACTGTTAGTTATGTGAACTACCTACTTGAAACTGAAACAATGTTGAAAATTGACAGAACTGAAAGAAAACAAAATTAATGATATTTGTAACTGGCCATTGTGACGTGTGAAAAATCGTTGCCTATCGCTTGACTGTCAATGACACACTGATAAATGGCTTCATGATCACCAGTATCATTAAGCGAATATTGCCTTAGTAGATTTATTATGAATATTGTCATGATGGTCATTTATTATCCTGCATCAACTATTACAGTGAATATTGTCATGATGGTCATTTATTATCCTGCATCAACTAGTACAGTGAATATTGTCATGATGGTCATTTATTATCCTGCATCAACTAGAGCAGTGAATATTGTCATGATATTTTGAAATTTTCTCTAACTTCCTGAACTACTGATTATTTCAATGAAAATCACTTCAAATGTGAAGTATGGAGGTCCGTTGTTGACCCTACATTTGTTAATATTTTGCAAACGACAAAATCTATTTAAGGTAAGAAATCAAGCTATAGTGTTCTTTCAATCGTAGCCTATACAATCCTCTCAGATCAAGAAAATGCATTCATCTTTAATCAGGTTCAAGTCTATATACGTGACAGCAATAGATTCACATGAAAAGTACCATGCATAATGCTTGAGAAGCCTCCTTCTTCATTTCTACACATACCCTTCTCTCTCTTGATTTATGCAGTAATATTCTTTTCCCATTGTGTTACTGTCTAAGTTTTTTCATTTTGTTTTCTAATTTATTTTTACTTTTTTATCACAAGATCCATATCTCTATCTCTGTATGATTCAATCTCAAATCTATTTTATACATACCAATAGTTAAATTGTTCTTGAAATTTAACTGGAAGTCTATCCAAGGAGAAGAAGTTCTGTCTTCCATTCCAATTCTTTCCAAAATTGTGTATAATTACCTATATGTACAATGTATCATAGACAGGAATAAATATGTTTAAACGAATCATAGCCTAGAATCAACCGACAAATAACAAAGCATATGTGCAGTAATTTGAAATAGTTAATGGATGCATTACATATTACATGTATTTCAAAGTAACCAAAAATCATAAAAATGTTAAGAAATTGTTTTTTGTTAGACCACCTGATTGCTCAGGTGAGCTTTTAGAGTCGATGAATGTCCGGCGTCTTCATCAATCCGAAATTTAATTGGTACTTGCAGAGTTATGGGCCCTTATATGAAATAAAAACTATATTACCTGGTCATTAATTAAAGTGTTTTTGTTCTCAGGTAAGTGATCTAGGGCAATCTTGGCCCATTTGTTTCAGATATTATCTAAATAATTATATCCAGTGCTTTCTGCAAATTGTTGCCCTATATACATGAATAACTGAAAAAAATAGTTTTTACTCTTTTTTTACAATAAAAGGGACATAATTCTTGTTATTTTTAGTTCAGAGTTATCTTTTCCTTTTCAAATATGTATATTAATATAAAATATAATAAACTTAAGCAATGTGGGTTGAGAACTTGGTCATTTTGGACTCCATAATCTCTTGTATACAAAAATTTAAAAAATGAAATTTCGAAATCAGGGGGAGATAATCAATCGCATACTGTAGGTTTAATCAGCACCTATATTTCGTCCAACAAGTGACATTCGATGGGGGATACATTAAGCTTTACAATGACATATGTGTCATAAAATCCCGCTAGGGGGGGACCTAGGGTACAGGTAGCCCATACTCTAAAATATCAGCATATAAAATATTTTGTTAAATTACCGAGGACATTTTCCAAAAATAAAAGAGGACCTGAAATAGAACCCTGGGAAAGAAAAAAAACTTTTAAAGATGAAGAATATATTAGCAAGAAATGTCCACAAACTGTCAAATAAGATTTAACCACTTGAGAACACTTGGGGAACCCCTTGGGTGTTTTCAGAAACTGAAGAATATACGCACAAAATGCTCACAAGTTATCGAATAAGATCAAAGCCCAAAGAAGAAATATGGGGAACCCAGCAGATGAATTTGAAAGTTTAGAATATATTTAAAAAATGTCAAAAACTGTCAAATAAGATTAAAACCAGTGGATAATATCATTTGCAAGATCTAAAGTTTCGGGCTCATCATGTGGTAATACTGATATACCGAAACAATTGCTTTTTGTAGGTCAAGATTAAAAGATGAAAATTAATTATATCGATATAAAACAGAATACAGAAAATTCATACAAATGTTCCTTGACATAAATTGCTGTGAGCACTTTCTGTTCTCACTGCTGTATGTCCAAGAATAACCAGAAGACATTCACAATTGCAGTAAGGTTGCCATTTACATCTGAATAGAATAGGTACGAAGCTGAATATATCAAATGCGTAATAACGAAACTGTTAGAAACTGTCCGAGAATTCGGATATTCTTTGCTTCCTTCAATTAATGCTAACTGTCACAAATACGTACGTCAAATTTATCTGAAGAGTATGGAAAGGAACATAACTTACAGAGCGGAAAAAATGTAGAATTTTTGGCTGAAACGGGGAATAAGATTTGTGAGACCTAAGGACGATGTTGCTGGTCATCGATCTAGCTGGAGATGTTATGTACATATATATTATGACCAAGTTTTGCGAAAATTGTATGGGAAATTTTCAACTTAGAGATTGAATGAGCTGCTAATGATTTATTGTTTTGTATACGAAAGGATTTCCGCATAATCAAGATTTGATTAACCTTACCAGTGAACTGAATAGTGTTAATGGTAAAACCTTACAAAATGTGAAGACGTCAAACATTCTTCTTATATTTGATGGAATGGAAATTTAATGCTCATTCTCAACAAACATCTATTTTGTAACTTATGATATTTTAGTTAATGTTTTGTGTGCACAGCAATAACAATCATGTCTTTGAGAGTAATAGCTTTTGCGTAGACGTATATTTCATGAGATAAACAGAATTGTTGTTTATTCCTTCAGTCACTATACATAATAACTTGTTTCGTTCTTGTTGTTCGCTGTGAATCAAACATTCTGGTCTTGCAGAGCATTTGTGGTATAACGTCTTGTTTTGAGAGATAAAATGGAGTTTGTTCGACTATTAAAAGAAATGATAATATTGTTTCTTATTTGTGAGGGTTCGTGGTCAATCTCTGTTGAACCCAAATATACAAAATTTATGTACGAAGAACAGTTACTTGAGAAAATGGTGAGATTGGAAATGTTTGTGGAAAAGATGGAAAGTGATATCAAAAAGATCATTTCGGAATCTACAATCGTTGTGAATGAAATACAAAATTCAACAAAAAGTGAGCTTAAGAAAATGGTCAACAGAATGGATCGTATAGAATTAGAGATGGACAGTTTTCGTAAGAATGTAATCACAACATTAGTGAACTCTTCACAAACAAATACTGAATGGAAAGGTGAGAAAAATCATATTTATTACTAACCATTTTTATTAGCTTAAAGTATATAGTAGTCCAAAGGTAACTGTATCATGAATAGATTATAAATGAATGAATAAAAAAAATCTGATTTAAAAAAAAAGGTATATTTCAACAAAAATCCCAAGAGATTTAAAGCATCAAAATATTTTTTTGGCTAAGGATTATTCCAGTGATCGATTATATTCATAAAACATATTGTTAAAACAACATTCATGCAAAATCCCAGAGAAATCCGTCGTATAGTTCACGAGTTATGCCACAAAATGTAAATCAATGCTTCGGGACGATCACTGAGGTGATTTTGACATCCACTAAATTAACATAAAATAGACGATATTTTGTCTAAACCGTTGTGTACAAACATAATGAACAGGTACACTTAGAGAACAAAACTGTTGGAACATATTTACCCTCATGACAATTGGTAAATTCGTTACATGTGAATGTTTAAGCAATAAACAAATTTTCGGCTTTAATTTTTATCCCCGATAGACTCCATTTTGGTTCATATGACGCACGTGCTATCCAGTTTGCGATTTCAAAAGGATTTTCCAGACGAAATGACGTATGTACAAGAATTTGGTTCCCGGCCAATGAAAACGAGCGTTACAAAATACACAGGGATTTCTCTAGAGTCATCGAGGTCACAATGGCAGAATGAAGCTTTAACGTTGTTTTTTAAGATAAAATCGAAATTTAAAGGCTGAACTACATGTTGTGAAGGAAAAATAATGTAAGCTTTCAATGCAGGAATATGTTTTTGTTCAATTACGGCCATTAAAAGTATATTCATTTACATGAATTCACCGGAATCCTTGATGAAATTGAAAAACAAAAGTCACCTCAGTGATCGTCCAGAGAATTTTCGTTGAAATATACCTTGTTAACATATTAATAAATAGTGTTTTTCATATTTAATAATCTATTCATGATACAGTTACCTATGAAACAGTCTTGAAATAAGCTTACGATGCGCTGAATAACGAACGTATAAAAATAAGATGAATATAAAACAATATTACCATGTACTAACTTTTGAAATATCTTTTTACTTACTTCGTGACAATAAGTTTAATCATAATTATCTTTCATAATTAAAATGTTATTCCATTACGCTTATCTTTTTATTAAAGTGTTCTGCAAACAAACAGCATGTAGAATTGTATGCCTGAATGAACCAATATACGCAGAAAGTTTAAAACAAACTATAAAGCTGATAATTATGAACTCTAATTTTACGTTTGTTGAAATAATTTTCGAATATTATTGCCGATGAAATATCAAGAACAGAATAGGTTACAATCTACACTAATCTTAAAACTTAAAACTGCAGACAGGATTTTTCCAGGAATCTTTTGAGAAAACAATCAAACTATTGATACAATATTTTATCATTGAAATTCGAAAATCTTACCAAATTCATGTATAAGTCAAAACAATTTCGCTGATATTCGGTTTAAAACTTAAAAATTTAGATCTCATTAACTATTGACATCCATCTACATAATTAAATTTGTGACAATGTACATGCATTTTAGGGAATTTATCAGACCATGAAGATTGTTTTGATATTAAGAAAGAAGAACCAAGCTCGTCCAGTGGTGTATACATCGTTTCGTTATGGAAAACAAAACAGAAAGTTCAGGTCTTGTGTGACATGGACACTGATGGCGGTGGTTGGACGGTAGTTTTATATTTTCTTATATTAGGCCAGAAATGTTGTGTTTACGTTTATCCAGCAGACCCTATTTTTTAGCACCGACCCTAACGTTTTAATAGCTAAATTCAACGTACGAACATATTTAGGTACGAATCGTTTCTCCAAAGTAGGAAAGTTAACTCATTCTAAACATTTTTTACCAGCCTTACGCTTACGAAAAATCAAATGTTGTGACTGATCAATAAACATTTTAATAACAAAATATTCTTTAAAACACCGATTTTTACATGCATTTTTCTGTTTAAAAAGGATGTCGACAAAACCGATGACGTGAAAAAGATATAATGGCGTCCGTCAGTATTAAATTAATGTAAATACGCAAAATGTTGTAATGACGTCCGTCAGTATTAAATTAATGTAAAAACGCAAAATGTTGTTATTACTACTAGATACAAACGCATTTACGTAACGCTTTAAAATGGAAATGCATCTTTTTGTGTACGAAATGATAATGATATTCCCACAGGCAAGAGACGTGTAACATAGATCCTAACAGACCCTCTACTACCCAGGAATTTCTTTTACACTCTAAAGCACTGTTTAATAAAATGGTATAGAATTTTCTTGACAAAACATAAAGGTTCAAAAAACAAATTTGTTTGACATAATTATGTATATATAAAATATTACAATTGTGTTCATGCACAAATTCTACTATTTGCAGGTTTTCCAGAAACGATTGAATGGCTCTGTGGATTTTGACAGGACGTTTAAGGAATACGAAGATGGATTTGGACAAATAGACGGAGAGTTTTGGTTGGGTTTGTATTAGATTTATTATTTCATATAGAATAATGTAGAATTTGATATCATCAGTATGCAGTTGAATTTAAATTCGTAATGCGAAAGTTCGAAACATTAGGAAAGTCCGTACTCTTCAGTCCCGGCTAATATCAAGATGTATTTGATGCGAAGATTTGAAATGCAAAAAGTGAGAAAAGTGAAAACGCGTAACAAATTTTAAGTGAATAGATTCGTAATTATACCAAGGATAAGATGCGAAACTTCGAAATGACTACATACGCTTTTTAGATCTATATTAATCATGTTTTCACTTACATGTCACAACCAGAAATAAAATTATTTCAATTAATAAGGATACAAAATTCTGAAGCTCGTGAACCTACATCCAAATTATCCAAAATGAATTAATTTACAATTATATGAATTTACAGAAAAGTACAAAATATCCACTTTTTGTACATTTTGTATTAGCACTTTTAATTTCATACAGAGTTACTAAACTAGTAATATCCAAATAATTTCATTATCAGTTCAAATCCAAAAGTTTAAAGATCTAATAATGATGAAATTTATTACAATTTAACATATACTTCTACAGTATTCTGCCATGTTCGCAATGAAATATTACTTTAAACATGAACAGATTTCAGGTTGACCCTAAATAATAAATCAATACTATTCAATTTCAAGATTAGTGACCCAGTATCATAACAAATAGACATGACATATCAAAATATCATACTGCAAATTGTATTTGTAATGACAGAAGTAGTTATGAATATTATAATTATCATGTAAATTGTCAAAGGCAATATTCTTTTGCCTATATTCTCATGTATGTGTATGTATTGTGCATGTAACATTGTATGTATCTATATATGTTTGTATGCTTTTGCCTATATTCTCATGTATGTGTATGTATTGTGCATGTAACATTGTATGTATCTATATATGTTTGTATGCTTTTGCGTATATTCTCATGTATGTGTATGTATTGTGCATGTAACATTGTATGTATCCATATATGTTTGTATGCTTTTGCCTATATTCTCATGTATGTGTATGTATTGTGCATGTAACATTGTATGTATCTATATATGTTTGTATGCTTTTGCCTATATTCTCATGTATGTGCATGTATTGTGCATGTAACATTGTATGTATCTATATATGTTTGTATGCTTTTGCCTATATTCTCATGTATGTGTATGTATTGTGCATGTAACATTGTATGTATCTATATATGTTTGTATGCTTTTGCCTATATTCTCATGTATGTGTATGTATTGTGCATGTAACATTGTATGTATTTATATATGTTTGTATTCTTTTGCCTATATTCTCATGTATGTGTATGTGTTGTGCATGTAACATTTTATGTATTTAAATATGTTTGTAAATATGCTGTTCATTTGGGCCTTAGTGCCTTAATGAATAAGAAATAAACCTTATTATTAGATAAACGGTGTATAGCATTTTTATCAGTTTAAAATGCGACTGAAAATGTGTTTTTCAGAATAACTATTTATTGGTTATACTGTGTATTGATTTAGTGCTTTTACTAGTTTAATGTAATCATGTTTAAAGACAATTCAAGAGATAGCGGCGAAGGGGAAGTCTGAATTGCGGTTAGATTTGACAGCAGCAGACAACAGCCATGTTTATGAAGTTTTCCCAGATTTCTCACTGTCAATTGGACCGCAGTACACACTTCATATTGACAAGGGAACAGGAACTGCAGGTTTGTATTAAAGCGCAGTGACGGAAGAACGGTCAATAAAAAGTGAGAAGTAGTCTTTATGTTCAGTTTGCATTATTTTATTTGTTATATAACGGCCCGTTGGATTGCCATGGTCCTTTTAGAGTTGTTCATGTAGAAGATATACAGGATAACATGGCACTTGTATCCCTATTCTTATTTCGAACCCACGACCTTTCGTTCACTTTTTGCTAAAAACAGACTTGATTTTTTTAATATTGCCCTTGATATTAACAAGAGTCAAACCTCCGGTACTCAGACCCGATGGAGTATCCGATTTTCCAGGCAAAGAAACGTTGTTGTAAATCTATACTTTAATAAAACACATTTTAATAATAAACGTTAAATATTTATGTGTCTCAAATGCGATTTCGTCTGATGCAAAAACACGACAATAAGATGTATAGAATACTGACAATATTGAATAAATAATTTGTATCACTTCTACATACAATGATGTGCAAACAAATCTGAGATAGATTAAGAATATAAAGTACAAAATGCTGGTTGTCGGTCTCATGAAACAATATGAACTGTGGTCCAGAAGTAGGACTTTGGGATCGAGGGGTCTTCCTAGGACCATCGTTATTCCTTGAGCAAGAAAATATTCTTGAATTATACGTTGGTGCCTGATTAGTTGTCTAAGCCAAAGTGTCACGTATACACTGCACTGAGTAAATAATGACCATTCGTGTGCAAAGTCTAAAGTCTTTTAAATACATACACTTAGAAAAAAACTATAAACTTTAAGATCTTTTAATCTCGTGAAAAAAGGTTAAACAAATTAGCATGGAAGCGCTACAAACCACATTTACTGTTGGTGGGTCCAAACAAGTACGTGACTCTGTAGATTATTGTCACATGTTTAGATATGTCATCTTGTTTGATACGATACAAGTATCAGTTTATGGTGTTATATACATATATCCTTTCTTAAAGGAGATTCTAGAGGTTTGTCTTATAGCAACGGGTACCATTTTTATACTCGTGACAACGACAATACAAATAATTGTGCCAAAACAGATCATGGTGGATGGTGGTACGGCAAATGTGCGCATGCTTATTTGAATAGTGACTACATTACTCCAGGAACAAAAGCAAGTAGACGCGGAGAAAGAGGTGTTATTTTTAGAGAAATTTAAATCAGAGGAGTCATTGAAATCTACTGTGTTGATGGTGAGAAGATTGAAAGAGTAGAAATATTCAATGTATACTTATAGTTGAAACATTTGCATATAATCATTAAAAGCGTGTGTTCAGACAGCTATGTTTACAAATACAGTAATCAGACGCATTCAATAGTTCCTGTCCCTTCCTTCCTTTCATAGTTCTCTCTTTCATTATTATGTCCCTTCTTTTAATTTTTTTTTGTCTTTCTTTCTTCCTTCTGTGACGTTCTAATGTTATTGTGCTATTGCTTTTCATCTGAATATTGATTTAACCTTCTTGTGTTTATGTACAGATGTAGTGTAGAAATAAAGCACGAATTGTCAGTAAATAATTGTCAGTGTTCTTTTTTCAAGCTGAAATTTGCTTGTATTATTAACGTTCATGTTTAATTGTATTTATTAGCATTGGGAATTCCCTGTGATACAGATAACTGCTTCATTATTATAGTCATGTTTCGATATATTCATTACAATCATAATAAGAAGTGCGTGTTATGCGAACAATATTCACTCCCTGTATATTATATTACCACTAAAACCTTGTTTTCTGTATGTACTGAATGTGCTTCATGCGCCATAAATACACTTGGTGACAGCAGACAGTAACAGCCCTAAAAGTTATCAACAAAAGTTATCAACAAGTCCTATACTGTAAGCCTTAAATCACACGACACGAAGCTTACTTAAATGTTGTATTTCTGAACAGCACGTGATCAAATGCTAAACAATATGTAAATGGATAATGAGTATATCACATGTTAAAGAAATGCTCAGATAGCTCCGTTGGAAGAACACGTGGTAATTAATTTTATTGATAGATCATGAATTTGAGAAGCGGGATAGAGTCCATATTAGATGATACATTATTTATCAGAATGAACCTATGATTATATACATTACATGTCAAAGATCAAAAACCAAGATAATGTCTTCTTGTTTTTTGTATGTGTTCTCTTCTAGGAATACGTACCTCATCTATATAAAGTACTTCCACAAACTTGTGAGACAATCCGTACTTAATAATGAATACGCAAATTTCCCAACAAGGAAATTACTTCAAGTGCCGCACCAGTTTTATAATATTCAAAAGTCAATGAGGTCCCATCAGAATGTATAGTAATGCTTAAAACACTGATCCCATTGTTTCTTCATAAAAAAAACTAATCGTGAGTGCAAATAAGAAAACTGTCACACTTCACGCGAAAATGATAATTGTAACGTGCATCCCAATATCCAAATAATATAAATCCAAAAGATATATTTAGTGACCCGATTGAACATGCAACATAATTCTTACGAGAAACCGTAATCTACTTAATTGGAAAAAGTCATTTACAGAAGATCTCATTTTAAAACCACTCAAGAAGTAGTCTGACTAGTTTTCATTTTCTTCTTCAGTATTTCATCCTGATGAAGAAAACACTATGTGTACAATGTAAAGTGATTAATATCGTGGTTTTGCTGTAGGTATTGTTATGAACAACACTATAGACGATTCTATTTCCATCAATTAGACCGCCGCCATTGTTTTATCACGTGACCGTCCGCCATTACAGGAGTGAAAGTTCCTAAGAAGTATGCGAGTTGATTACCGATAAAAATCTATAACCGCAAGTTTTTGTCTGTAAAAATGACACAGAAGGAGCAATTTCGTTAGTATTTGCTAGCGGAGTAGTGTATAATAATGAATATACCTGTAAATAAATGATTTGCCTATCTTGTGTCTTTTATTATTTGTTTAATTGCTAATATGAGACCTCAGACTGTTTCTACCTGCCTTCCTAAGCAGAAAACGAACGCTTGATCAGATTTTAATTATTCAATTGAATATCTGGTGCTATATATAGATCCTTGGCTTTTGAACAGACATGCATTAGCGTGTGATGATGATGGTGCTCGTCGTAATTTCTTTGTTTTCTTCGTAATGGTGATGATAATGATGGTGGTGGTGATCGTGTGCTGGTTGTGATAAAAACTTTGTTGCATGAATGTGATTGTTTAAAACCACGCTTTCCTTTCAGAACTGCATGATGACAAATTTAATGTGATGTATTCGTTGTCAATTTCATATTCCTGTGTCCACTTTTTGGAATATGTCACATCTGACACGTGTGATATATTCGGTCGAATTTTTCACTCGTTTTACATATTCGATCTGTGACATGTATGACTAGATCAACAATAGTTAATCAATAATAAACAGCAACAGTTCATGAAAAAAAAAAAAAAAAAGTAATTTTATATCACAGTTCTTATAGCTTTTTACTGATATAACATCTAGCTGATAATGATTTTACATTTTATTTTCAAATTATAGACAAGTGACACACTTTGTTTATTTAGTCTATGTCGTACGTGTACCTAAAACAATCACCAGGTCCCAATATGCTACTATTAATCCAATTCCACATCATTAAAACATCAGATAAAATGTCACACGTATATACTGTCTCAGCAAGTTTTATGATACCGAGACAGGAAAACAGGAAATTGACAGCTGACTTCAAAAAGAAGCACCGACACTTAAAGACATTTAACCAGGAATGCGAGGCAAGTGCCTTATGGACCAGCAAGACCCCTCTTTCCACAGTAGGGGGTAATAAAACAGACAGGGTCATTGATAGACTAGCTTCTCTTTACATAATCAGTTACTCTATGGACAGGAATTTAGTCATGAACTTATTATCACCATAAATTAATAAAATTATTACCCTACTTTTTTACTAGGTGTCAAGTCTACAAACCATGACCAGCCAGGATTAATCCAATTAGGGGCAATAAAACAATTAAGAGATTAGACCTCATGTGGATTTGGGGTGGGGGTCACTTATATAGTAGCTGTTCAATGTCTATTAGATGACTGTGTAATATGGCAAACCTAAGTGTGATCGTGTGATCAATTAATTAGCGACTTTCGGTTGTTCAATTAAAATTATGGATCACTGCATGATACAAATGATATACTTCGTGCTTATGCCTTATCGTTAATAAAAACTATTTTGTAAAATACCTGCGATATGCGTAAAGACAAACTGAATATCATATTTATTTAAAATCATTGCTATGAACTCTGTACAGTGATTTATTCTATGTATACAACTATGGTTTAGTTTTTAAATCTATAAATTGGCTAAATATATATGACTGGATAATAAACAACGAAGAAGTTACTACGCTTTCCTATTCATTTGCTGTAGTTTTCACTATTTTACTCAAGATGTACATTATGTTTGTTTGAATTAATGTTCACAATGAAACGGAATTGTTTTATTAATTATGGCAATGAAATATCGGAACATTGTGATATAAGTTTACTAAATTTTACAATGATATATTGACAATTTAATAATGCTGTACTTCTATAATTTGTGTTAAAATGTATGTCGCTATGTGTGTCTGGCACGTAGAATTTCCCATTCATTTAGTATTTTTTTATTGTTAGATCAATCAAACACAACACATTGTCTACCACCACCGCGCTTATAAGGAATTTTTACTGATTTATTTACTATCAGTTTCTTTGTGTTTTCACTCCTGTAATGGCGGATAGGAGATTGAAGAGTACTTTTTCAGGGGAGGTAAATCGTACAAAATTTAAAAATAGAATCGTCTATAAAGACGGCGTTCATTAAAGCAAAATCCCACTCCACGATTCACTCACGATGAAGCAAGTAGCTTTAATAATCATTGTTATGATGGCTTTTTGCCATGGTGCCATCTCAGTTTCAATGGAACCAATTTACACTAAATTTAAGTACGAAGAACAGTTACTTGAGAAGATGGTGAGATTGGAATATTTTTGTTGAAAACATGGCAACGATGGTGAATAACTCTGTATCTGATTCTTTTAAATCTTTGAAGAACATAAGTGGAATTACGTCCAACGATATTGCTGAGATGAATAAGAAATTAGACGACTTTGCAGGCGACATTGACACCTATAAAAAGTCAGTCGATACTGTCCTTGAAGACATTCGCCGAACCAACAAGGACTTTAGAGGTAAATGTTTTGGCAAATACAATAAATTATTATAAAAGCAAATAATTACTCGAAAATTGTTGTGATCAAATTTTTTATATAATTCGTCGAAATCGGAGTCATTAATATTATAATAATCTTTCTTCAGAGGGGTTGTCGTCAAGGTGATGCACTGTCGCCATACCTGTTCATTCTTTGTGCTGAGATTCTCTCAATAATGATAAGGAAAAATGAAGATATTAAAGGAATTATAGTAAATAAAGTAGAATATAAAGTTTCCCAGTATGCTGATGACACTAGTTTGTTTTTAGATGGCACAGATAAATCTCTAAGGACAACAATGTTAACTTTAAAATTCTATGCTAAATTTTCAGGCCTTAACATAAATATGGAGAAGACTAAGGTGATTTGGTTTGGCTCACTTAAAAATTCTAACGCTACTTTATGTCCTGAATACAGTTTAGACTGGAAAAATGAAGTATTTTCTGTGTTAGGTGTGAAATTCTCAACTGATTTAAACTTAATAGTAGATTTGAATTATGACTCTAAAATAGAAGAAATTAAGAAATTATTTGCAAATTGGTCAAAAAGAATATTCTCTCCCATTGGTAAATTAGTTGTGATAAAATCTCTTGCCCTTGCAAAATTGAATCATCTTAGTTTGAGTATCCCAATTCATCTCAGGTTAAAATAAACCAGATACAAAATTTATTTTTTAAGTTCCTTTGGAACAAAAGTAGGGATAAAATAAAAAGAAACATTATAACACAAGAATATAGGTTTGGGGGATTAAAAATGATTGATCTTAACTGTTTTATTTGTAGTTTAAAAGTCACATGGCTTAGAAGATTACTTTTTTCTAACAATAAATATAGCCAATGGGTTGAAATTATTTGTCCTTTTATAACTCAAATGTATAAGTTTGGCACTGACTACATAAAAACAAAATTGAACTTAGACATTTATCCATTTTGGAAAGATGTTATGTATAGTTATTTTACTCTGTCTATGAATTCCAAACTAAGTAATACTAAATAGTACTATTCAGTTAACTTATGGCATAATCCAGGTATTAAGATACGAAATTCTAGTATCTGTTTAAATAGATGGATTATATATATTGTTGTAGATTGAAACAGTTAAGGCCTGGTATTGTAACTTTTATACAGCAAGTTTGTGCCAATTATAAAATTGAAGAACACACGTGTAAACAATATTATAAGTTTGATAAATTTGAAAAATCATGGGAAAAGTTCATTAATTTAGTGATTCCAGAGTAGTTGACTTAGTAAAGAGTAAAATGAACCTATTCTTTCATTGTAAAAAGTTAATCCTTGACAGTTGCGTACATCGGGACGTTAAGCGGGGCCGTAAAGATTCCACCAACAGAAACAGTATATTCTCAATTTATTTATTTAAAATATCATCCTTGGACGAGAACCCTAGCAGTTAAGCTTCTTTGAACTTTTATTTTAAATTTACCCCCTATCTTCTGACACCATACACTCTTTTAGTTACTAAACCCTGAGCTCTCCTGAGTACAATTTTTTTTTTTTAAATGAACTTTCTCAGTTGAGCAACAACAGATACACTTTACCCCCCCCATGGTTACCCCCCCCCCCCTCACAATCTTAATATGCTAGAATCAGAAGTCTATAGAAAACATCACAATACGTACTTTGTATAAACTACATGAAATGGTTTGTTCTATATCTTTGAAAGACTTTGTAAATAAATGGGTAACCTATGGCTACCGAAAAAAGAAATTATAATAGAGCCTCTAGCGAAAGTTAAAACTGTTTTAAAAAAAACGTTATCACCTCGTGAGGTTTCTCCTCTTTCAGACCAGGTCGAACAAAGAGCAAAACGTACAGTTGAACAAATGAGCGAAATGAACAAAACCCTGACAGCGAATATCAACGAAATTCGAACTAACATTAACAAAGCTCTGAACGATTTTAAACAAAGTAAGTACATGCTTGTGCTTCAATACCATATCGATAGAAAGTATTGCGCTAGTAATATAAACTATATACCAATTTCTTACTCTCAAGTATTCCCATTTCCTGGTTATGTACAGCGGTTCTTGTTTTGTTGTTATGATACTAAATCTGACATGCTTCACTTACCGGCAGAATTTAACGTCGTGTTTTTCTATATTTAGGTGTTCATGATCCAGTGGTTGCTTTCAATGCATACAAAATAGTTAATAAATCCCCCGGATCAGGCAATCCAGTGGTATTCACTACCGTTCTGCTGAATAAAGGTGGTTCCTATGATTCAACTACGGGATACTTCACGGCAAAAATAGACGGAATATATCAGTTCAATGCTCAGCTTTGTGTTGATAAAGGTGTTAGTTTGGATTACACCATAACTGTTGAAGAGCAAAATATAATAAATGGAGAACATCGCATCGCGTCGGACTCGGATGACGGAAAATGTTTTTCGTTTGGAGCTGTCGGGTATGTACAGAAAAGACAAAGAGTGAAAGTACAAGGATATAATGCTGTCCTTTTTGAAAATGTCGATGACAGGAATTACTAATCTGGAGTTTTGATTCACCCATTGTAGATAAAGTATCGAGAAAATAAAGCATTTGGACATGATGTATAGCCTACAGTATATGATCGTATACTGCTTCCTAATAAAAAATACATAGTTTACATCCCCTTGATTTTCAGTTTACCACGACTCCACCTTGGCCTCAATCTCCTGTTAACATACCCCCAGTTAACAAGACCGTCATAAAGACGACACAGCAATTTAAGCGAATGGTATACTTGTTTATATTGTATATAATTTTCTGTTTTATTGTTTCTCTATGTTTGGAGAACTTGTCTTCACTAGTTGGGATATTGTACACATGTACAGGGAAGAAGAAATATCAATTTGGTTTAACTATTTTCATGCGGCGAAAAAGTTTCTACATGTACATTCAAACTTACCTGATTCAGAAATATTTGTATTGCATCTTTGATAGCACATGGAACTGGGATTTTATAAATGTATGGAACGCAGAATACAACTTATTAAATTTATTAAATGGATAGTTTAGAAATAAGTTAACTAAAAGTGTGAGGTATAGGTAACGTAGTCAAAAGAACAAAGATATTTGAATGGTTGAAAAACCTGAACCCCCAAATATATTTCCTACAAAAACTTTCTCGTCAATCTGGGAACGGAACTGGAAGGGTTAATGTTTTTAGTGGTTTAAGCTATTTTAGCTCACCCCAGTTGTGATATCGATTTCATTAACAAAAGAGAAATTGTAAATGGGAGCAGTTGATATCAAAATAAATGACAAAAATGTCACTCTGGTAAATGTATATGGCCCAAACAATGACGACATAACTATATTTGATAAATTGGAGTCATTCTAATTTTAAAATTACGAAAGAAATTTTATCATCGGTGGTGACTTTAATACAATAATAGATAATGCTTTAGACAAGAAAAATGGAAACCAAAACAAAATTGTAGAAAAGAAATTAAATCTGATCAAACACTAGTGTTGTCGACATCTGGCGAAACAAACACCCACAAAACACAATTTACTTGGTATTCAAATACAAAACCAACCATCCATTGCAGGTTGGACTATTTTTTAATCTCTGAAAGTCTGGCTACATCCGTCAAAAAGCATGCATCAAATTTCATACAGAACAGATCATTCACTTAATTAAAGTGGAAATACAAACATTAACATCACAAAAAGGAACAGGAAATCTTATGGTGAACAATTCATTACCTTTCAGATACTAATACAAAAAACGATAACATCAACAGCAGAAATCAATAAAAATTGCGCACCCGATACACTGTGAGAAGTCATCAAGGGAAATATAAGAAATGAAACCATCAAATATTCCGCATATAAAAACAAAGCATAAAAAAGAAGAAAAAAGATTATTACAAGAAATTAATGATTTGGAAGATGAGCTCGCAGAACAAAACGTTGACAACATTACAGCAATGATAACAGAAAAAAAACTATTACTATATCATATCAACGATAATGAAATAAACAGACAAATATTAAGATCAAAAGCTATTCACGTAGAACAAAACGAAAAAAAGCTCAATATTTTGCAAAAGAAAAACATAGATCACAGAAAAAAAAGCTGTACACAAATTAATAGTCAATAGTAAAGAAATAACCAACAAAGATGATATACTTAATGCAGAAGTCGACTATTATACCAAGCTATACAGTAAAACACGAATAAATGTGAATCTAATGGAAGAATTCTTAAATAAACCAATAAACACCCTTGATGAAACGGAAAAGCAATCATGTTAGGGGCTCATTACAGAATATATATGCAAACTAGCGATTAAAGAAATGCAAAACAATAAAAGTCCGGGCTCAGACTGATTGAGTGTAAAGTTTTATAAAATATTCTGTAACTATATCAGTCAATATTTAATAAATTCATTAAACCATTCTTTTGAGATAGGAACACTAACCCAACTTCAAAGACAAGGAAATATTACACTCATCCCCAAACCAAATAAAGATATTGATCAAATTTCAAATTGGCGTCCAATCACCCTGTTAAACATAGATTATGAAATTGCAACTAAAGTTATCGCAAATAGAATTTTAAAAACCTACCATTAATAATAAGCAGTGACCAAACCGGATTTATGCAAAACAGATACATCGGAGAAAATGTCAGGACAATAGTTTGTGTTATTGAATACTTCCAATCTAAAAATAAACCTGGTTTGGTATTTTTTGCAGATTTCGAAAAGGCTTTTGACAGTCTTAGTCACTTTATTTATAATCAAATGTTTTGAAAGATTTTGTTTGGAACATATCTAACTAAGTGGATTAAACTTTTCTACTGAAATATATGTAACATTATTATCAACAATGGCTGCCTGTCCCAACCATGCAACATAAAAAGAGGTGTCAGGCAAGGCTGTCCGTTATCAACTTCCATTTTTATCATCTGTTTAGTAATATTATCTAACAATATCAAACTGAATGCGGACATAACAGGTATACAGATAAATGAACGTGAAATCAAACAAACATATTTCGCAGATGATGGAACCTTTACAATTGATGGATCAAGAAAATCATTAGAAGCACTAATTAATACTTTAGATAAATTTGGAGATATATCAGGCCTAAACTTCAACATATCCAAATCAACAGTTCTAAGAATTGGGTCTCTAACAAACAATCCCATAAAACATTGAGAACATAAAAAAATCCAATGGACCCCAGAGCACGCAACAACTTTAGGCATTACATTTACAGATAATAAATTGACAAATTCAATTCTAAACGAGAGATAAAGATTAAGGAGTTTGAAAATTGTTTTAAGCAATGGCAACATCGTAAATTAACATTAATGAGTAAAATCACAGTAATTAAAACAGTTGCTCTCCCAAAACACAAATACCCTCTTACTGTCGTACCAAAACCACCTGCAAAAGCGATTAATTGCATACAATCGTTAATATTTCAATTTTTATGGGATGGAAAGCCCGACAAGACAAAAAGACAAACATTGTATCAACCGTATGAAAATGGCGGATTAAAATTAACAGAACTAAACTCATTCATAAATGCGATCAAATGTAGTTGAGTCAAACGCTATATAAATGAACAAAATAAAAGCAAATGGAAAATATTCTTTGATATCAAATTGTCAAAATATGGACAAAAACTATTATTTGATAGCAATTTAAAACAAACTGATAGTAAATTTACAGAATTTCTACACGAAATCATTGAATCATAGTTTCTTATCAAATCTAAATTTGAAAAACAAACAATACCAAAATACTACGTGACGCGGATGACAGCGGATAAAAAACTTGTTATTTTCGTTTGCTTTGAATCTCGGCCATTACTCGGGTACGTCCGTAACTGGTCGGAAGATCGGCGATTTACATAAATGCGTGACGTCATTGAGCGCTATTTTTAGCCAATGTTCGATCAAAACAAACCAACATGTCTGCGACGACCAGCACATCGTCCGTGTGATTTTTTTCTCAATATTATTAAAATTTCGGTAATGCTTAGGCTTGATCGTGATTATTACATATAGATGTATGATACATGTCTGCGATTGTTGTACCAGTTAATTCTGGTTATTTGTCGACGGAGAGCTGAAATGGGACATTTTGACTCGCTTGAAATAGGCGCAGTTCGATGCTTTTATATCCCAAATTATGTTTTTATAGACCTAACTGTTAATTTACTTTGGTATGTGAATGCCGGTGTAGGTTTGATTTGTTTATATTGAAGCAATATGTATGTTATAAGTGTTTACGAGGTTTCAGTCGATCCACGCATCGGTGCTTCGCTCAACAAAACATGCCGAAAATGAAGGACATGATTTTACTTTACGTGAACGTACGTGTTCAGTCAGACACCATTGTCTGTAAAGATTATATTCCCTTACATAAGCATGTCAAGACAACTCGATCAACTTCAATTAAAAAGCCATGTTACACTGAACATTGTAATTATAAACCGCGCCTATGAATTTCTTCAGTCATATGTAAATTTATACAACAGTAAAAAGTGATGATGTCTGAATGTTGATTCCTTGTGCATTTCATGTTACTAAAAGAGCATAGAACAAGATAGCAATGACAGTAGTCGGTCATCTAGTCCGGTTGAGAGGCCAGAGGGATAGGCGAGGGTCCACAAGATCAAGCAGTCTGGACAGAAATGAAGGTTTGTGTTTCTGACTTTTCTCAATTACTGGTTCCTGTCTGTAAATTTGATTTATTCTATCATTTTTTCTACTGAAACAGCAGAAAACAACCATTTAATTATACCAATACTTTCTGTAAATGATCCACCATAGGCATAGACCAAATTTAATTATGATCCAGGTATATATCTGTGCCATCTAAGAATTGACAGTGTTCTCACTGCTATTCTCAATCTCATGAAAACATATTTTGTGTATACATGTACATTTATTGATATTTTCTGTGCTTATTTATTATCCATACTGATTCACAAACCACTGATTGTTACATAACATACATGTATGCCCAGCTACTTATACCTGTATACATAATTGTATATACTTTACAGTGCAACCTCCCAAAAGCAACACCTTTTGGGAGTATCAAGTGTGTCGTTACTGAGAAGTTGTCGCTCTAGAGGGGTTAAATTAGTACATATTATTAGTGATATTATGAAAAAGGAAAAATCAAGAAAAAAAGAGAAGTTGATGCTCTGAAGAGGTTGACCTGTATAGGCAATTTGAAATAAATGACATTTTGGGTCAATAATTTGAATCACAGTATACAATGTTTATACTGGTATGAATATTTGTAATATTGAGTACTTATCATGTTTATTGCATTCACAGGATGAGGTTCACTGAATGGACATGGAAAATAGCGGGAAACACTGTGTCGGCCGATCGAGATGAGCCCTGGAGTAATGCACAGTATACCAGGTTTTATTCCGGCAAGTATTGGCTAGGTAGAAAGAGTCAACCAATATAACCATGTGATGATGTGTGTAATGTGTGAAGATGTATTGGTTATTCGTGTAAACAGCACATGCATTGATATAATGGACCAATAGAATATACAGACACTGACAGTGATTTTATAAGTTGTAAATGTTTTTCCACCAACTAGAATTTATAATACATACAGTGACATTGTTATAACAGTATTCTTAAACAAAAAAGTGATCAAAATGTGTAAGAAGAATAGATGGCCTCCACTTATGAAAAAATGACTGAGAGACCTTCAGGGATCCTATTTCGTAATTATGTTTATTACTTAGGCTAAGTCTAAATATATTGGGCTGGATTTGAAGTCTGTAAAATGCAGGTGATCTGCAAAGCCAAATGTCTATGGCATTGATAAATCTGGTTTAAAAAATTGTATTGAATTAAAATGATAAATTAAAGTTACGTTGTTTTAACTTATTATGAAATCGGCCCCAGATTATGTTACAAACTTCATACAATCAATCCTCTGAGACAGCATATGTCATTTGAATTGACCATAAATGAATGTAATAATGTACAACATGACATGAGGAATCTTTTTCACTGTATTGAGTAATAGTTCTGAGGTAATACATGCAACGTTTTGGAGCGGGAAAAGAACATTATTTCTGTACATATCAAATCAATAACACTACCACCTCTCAGATTGATTTCTGCAAGACTAATAGTTTGTTTATTCTTAGTTCAGTTTTATGGTGCATCAACAACAAATTGTCAAAAGAAATGAAATATAGCAAGCCATAAAAATGAACAACTGTATCGCTCACCTGAGTATCGTAACACTAAGGGATAATTAGTCTCCTGCGGTACCGGAGGGGACTTTAGTGTTTGTCGATGTCAGTCTGTCCATCCGTCCGTCTGTCTGTCCGAAGTGGTTTCGGGATAATAACTTCAGTTAGGGGAGATGAATTTCAATGAAAGTTGGTATATGGATAGCATAGATGATTACCTGGAGTGATATTGCACTTGGGGTCAATTGGTCAAATATCTAGGTCACTGTTACTAAAAATAGATAACTTCAGTTAGGGGTGATGGATTGCAATGAAAGTTGGTGTATGGATAGCTTAGGGGATTGCCTAGAGTGGGATTACACTTAGTGTCAATAGGTCAGATATCTAGGTGACTGAAATTTGGTTTTAGGAAGATAACTTAAGCTGGCTCGCTCATATAGACAAAATTATCATCATTAAAAAATCTTAGCAGATGCTGCTGTATAAACATAAGCAGTAACTGATGGGTGCCGTGTGACACATTTTAAACAAGTTCATTTTCAAACATTTTTGGATGGCCATAGTCACAAAAAGTTATAACACCAATTCATTTCAAATTACTGTCTGAGTTGCCAATATTTTAGGTGACTGTACTAAGTTGCCCACAACATCTATCATAGCATTAACATCAGCATGCTGTCAGTTTTAATAACAGCCAGGAGTTCATATCTTATATTTGTCCCCCAGAAGAAGTAGTCAATTTCTAAGAAACACCAAATATCTCATTTGCCAAATATTCGTTTGAAGGTTATTACTGGATATGAATGCAGTCTTTGGGAATTGAACAGGAGACATTAACATTAAGTGAGCATCCCCCCCCCTATAAAGCAAGCGGATTTTCATACAGACATAAATATGTACCTCATTGACCCATCTTGTTGAGCACATTTGCTCTGTCAGCATGCGTGTTGTTGTCCAAGGCTGCTAATAGGTTTCTAACTCAGTAAATGGGAGGTGTGTATGAAAAACTCTTGGCGCAATACATCAGGATGTGCTTGTGAAATCCTTCAAGATTTGCTGTACTCCTATATGAATTATTAGTATATTTTTGTATCTTTTACAGCCACGAGCATAAAAGAATGTGCTAAAATTAGCACATGAGTTATTCTTATATGTAATTCTCAAAAAGATTCAGCTGATAGTTTACTGGTTATACCAACAGGTAGAATCATTAAGAAATGGAGAATATGTTGTTTATGTAAAACTTGTTGTAAAATGTGGAAATTTACAGATAGTATTTCCATAGAAATAAGTATACACATGCAATGAGGGACAGAAGAAGCAATATCAACATCTTCCAATGAGAGCATTCAAAATTTACCAAAATCGACAACTTTTATAGAACTAACAGTCTGACAGTGCATTTATATTGCTTTGTTTCTTTTCTTGCTGATGTGATTATAAAAAATATACATTTTAGTGTTATCAAGAAGTATTCATTGTTTACCTAAAATTTAGGAAGTAATGTACTTTCTTCAGCAGTTGTTTATCTAAGACAACACAAGCGAGATCCTTCAGGGCCTGCTTGTGCTGAGAAACAGAAATCCAAGATTTGGTCTGGTCTTCCTCAGACAATGGTCCATGCAGGCACTGGTAAATTCTATCATCCCCGTGAGCCAGAATCCACTCATGCACATTCACAATGTGGTGGAGGACACTTCTCCATAGTCCCTGAGGAATAAAGCAACAATTTGTTCTCTAATACAGAATTAAGACATGATAACCAAAACAATTGGCCTGTCCTAATGACGCATTCACTAGAGCAGGATATTTCTGGTTTTGAGTCAGTTGGTGCGATGTGTAGGCTATTGTTGTCTCTAAACATTTATTCATTAAGTACGCATGAGCAGGCAGTTGGTGCGTAATGTAACACAGTAAAATCACAACAAATGATTTATTTTCTTCTCATAATGGCATTGAATCCAACAAACAAAGCAACTTGTTTAGACTAGGTCATGAATAAGTAACATAATTAAAATTGTCATATTTTAAACCTTTCTGGAACATATACATGGCTGTCAGATACAATAGCCCAAGTTTAAACAAACCTTATTCAAAATGTTGTAGGAGATGACATCACAATATTGTGTACTAACCAATTGATTCATCTGATTCATAACAATTTAGTCTTTTGTGGATAACAATTTAAAAGCAATGAACAAATGCATAAGTATGTCTTCCCACAAACTGACCATATGTTTCCCCTACCTTGCATGTGAACCAGAAATGATTAACAATATCTTTACACCATTGATGCAAAATGCTTTTGCCTTTTCGCTGTGCAATCTAGTAAGAACAACATATGAGTACTTGAGTTCTACAATGAAGGAAAAACATACATTTATCTCACAGCCATTATTAGCAAAATTTACTTTAGTAAACATGATTCTGTTCTACTTGAATGTTCAAAATCAATTAATTTTCTAAATTCTTATCCAAACAATGTAGGTAGGTGTTATAGCAATTTACCTTGGTTAGTTTCTTTCCAAGGTTCTTAGCAGCTTGCCAAATGTCATAGGAATGTTTTGTTTGGATAGTTTTTTCCTGAAAGGACAAATTTACAATACAAATAATCAATTAATATGTATCTGTTTTTACATCCAACCAACAATCTTTCAGAATACAGAAACGGTTTCCAACTTCCAACATGTTTCTGCACTGTATATCACGCCTCGAACACTGATGTGATACAACACCCAGTTTCAATATCCTGACACTGGGCCAAGCAATCCTGGAATGACCCTTATATGCCAAGCACCATCTTAGGGTGATTAACCAGAATCATTTTAACAATTTTGGTATGTCGCAGCCAATGATCATACTCACAAACTCAAACTCCAAAGGTGAACGTTATACAAACTGAGCTACCAGGGAAGGTTATAAGTACATATATTGCGTGTGACAGGTACAAGTCATTCTCAGGTACACATTCAGACACAAAAAGTGCCTGTGGTCATATCTATCTGATTCAAATATTATAATCAAGGAATTATGAAGGAACAATTGAAACGAAACTCCATCAAAACCTACCTATAAATACAATATACAAAATTTGACTTGTAAAGTAAAATATGGAATGAAGCAAATTTTTTGTCAGATATGGACTGTACAAGTGTTGCAGACAGACACATATATTATACAAATCGTACATATGTGCATGTTTCGGTGGTGGTGGCGGGGTAAATGAAGTATGTACATGAATAATTTATTTACGCAGAGTAAATACCAGGTAGCCTTTTTCAAAAAGAAGAAAGACATCCTTTAGAATTTTTTTCAATGCATACAAATATAAATGACTACAGTGATTATCAAACTAAATATATGCCTTTACAGACTAACCATAGTTAGATGATAAAATATCCTAACTAATAGTTCTAAAGAATTTATGGTTGAAACCAATTTAGCTGACTCCATCAAGTACAGCACAGTGAGTTAATGTGTGGTCACTTCAAATCCAAGACCCAGAAAACAACACTGTTTACTACAGATTCTGTAATTTCACTGGCTGTGCATGAAACAAATGAATCTCCCTTTCACCAAGATAAAACATTCTGCTAAAAATTATTTTACAAAAATCTATGTAGTATAATAAGGTTTTAAATAATATTATTGTAGTAACTTACTCTGAAGGATCAATGAAGGATGATAATATTTTTTTCATCAAATGAGGTCTGGAAGTCTTTCCATCTTCTCTACTGGATTCTTGTTTTCTAGAGAAAGAGGAAAAACAGTTCAGTTAAAATATGAAAGGCTAAAGTGCCATGATAACTAACACACAAGATAAGTAAATGTTTATACATACTCGAAATTATTCACAATACTTCATACAACTTGTGCAAAAACATAGCAACTCAACAGAAAGTCAGTTGGTTAATTTCCATGCGAAAACAGAAAGTATGCTGACATATGACCGTTCGGACAAATAAATGTGTTTGCCATAACACTAGCTATTGACCAAAAAGGCCAATAACAATCTTTTCTTGGCCTCTTAGGATGTTTTGGAATCAAAAACAGCATTCTGACATGCACTTTGGGTTAAGTATAAAAAATAAATTGTTAAAAAAATTCCTTCCTACCTACCAACTAAAAGTTTTCTGGTTACAGCAAACAAACATCTTGAGGGCCGTCTAATGTACAATAAGGTTCTTATTCCTATCCTTTCACAGTGACTACAATTTATTTTTGCCAATGAAAAATCACCAAAGTAGACATACTCACTCAGTTTTGTTGTCTCCAGAGGAGTCCATTTCTTCCAATCCTGATGTTAAATCAAGATGTACATGTCTGCAAGACAAAAAATTTGTGTTGTTATTTTTTGTTTACTGTTGTTCTTATGAACACCTTCTACTAAAACGTCATCTCAAGGGATTCAAGCCTAAACATAGACTGTAACTTAATTGTTACAAGAATTTTCACATCGTGTCATTAACACTATCTTGCTTTGAAATTTATGTTCCACTCACTATTTTGCTTTGAACAGCTTTTAAAACACTGTGTTGCACAACTGAAAGGTGAGCGAAATGATGGATGGGTGGATTGTAAAATTATTAGTCACAAAAAATATTGTTAATTGTGGAGTATTTACATTTACCAAAGGAATGAAAAAAGAACAATGACACCCACTAAAAATGCAAAGTGGATATTAATTTCCTCTTTAATATTGCATTGAGTAATCTTGCCCTTTAACCTATCGACATCGCTTTCAATAGCGGTCGTCCACATAGACAAAATTGTAGGTTATTGGTATGACATGGGTTTTTGTTGAACATCACTGATACTCTGACATACTAGAGATCATCTACATCATAGTACATAGTGACTACATGTGATGATCAGCCTCCTTACCTGACCAGAGGCTTGTCTCATCACATAGGGACCAGAATTTGCAAAGATGCAATTATTTTCTGAAAATCAAATTCATTTCACTTTACCATCCTGAATTCTTTATTAGAAGTTATGTAGGATTTATTTCACATCCATGGCATACTGAACAAAATAATAGAGAAACTAAATGATAAAACAGTACCTGCCACCATGCATTTCCATCTCTAAAACTGACACACCAGGTACTGAATGGGTGCTCACAACGGTACTGAATGGGTGCTCACAACATCCCTCAAACTGTCAGGGGTGGAGGTCAGTCTTGATGGTCCAGGTATCTCAGCAACAAGAATATGTTGGTACCTAAAATAATGCATACAATATTACTCTTCAGCACATGAACATAATTATATGTTTTTAAATTAATAAAAACTTTAGAAAATATTAATGGTTTGGAGCATCAAGTCTATTGACTAATTAGAAGAAGCATATGAACATTACAGTCAGAGGAAAGAATATGAAATAGCTTAGAATTATATTGTATAAAATTTACAAATTTGTATTAAAATAAAAACAGCCTTCTCAATCAAATCTCATTACAATGTTAGACTTGAACCAGATGTATGATTTCCTTTCTGTCTATCATTATCTTTGTGTGTTTTTCATGAATTGCACAAGATTAAATGTGCAGTTCAAATAACTTCAATGTTTGTATTACATTTGTATTTGTTTAACGCCTTCATGAAGAAGTCAGATCTGTTGTGCATTGTCAAAATATTTGGATAGATATCACAAAGTGATGTAAGGCGCATAGCTGGACTTTATATTCTTGAACTCCTTGGATTTAATTTGAAATGAAAATGAACTTTAAAACGACCAAGTTAAAATGCTTATAATCTGTATGTTCGTTTAATTAAGTTTAATGCCTAATTAACCCCTCACAGGGATGTCAGCTTAAAAATCAAGACAGAGACCTACAACATGTTCACAAAATCTTTAATTGTACAGTCAGTCTTTCAGTTTTTATTCCATATTTACTTAAAACAAAAAACAATCTGTGTGATTCCAAGCCTTCTTTAACACTGTTTTCACAGGAGACTGGTAAAAAAGTTTAGACTCTGGGATTGTATGCTGTTATTTTGTCAAATCTAGAACAGGCCAAAATGATAAAAAGATACGTTTATGGCTTAGATATAGCCATATTTTGGACCATATATACCACAGACCTGAGGGGAGAGACCTTTACTCCTTTTGGAGTAAGTTCCAGCTATGCCCCTGGATATTACTTTTTACTACTTTCACTTTCAGTTCAGCGGTTTATCGGTCTCGCCTATATTCTTGAAACCTGAGCTTTTTCGGTTACAAAGCAGTTTTTCCACCGGGATTGATCAACATCGTCAACAGAAAATAACGGAAAAAACACAATAAACCGATCGATCTCTGCATGCGCTGTCGAAAATCTAACCAGACAAAACAAAAATCATCGTACCTGTCGATTCGGAATGTCGCCCCGTTACGGTCACTCTGTATGTTATGATCGTGTTTTATCACGTTCCATCGAGCAATTCCATTTCTTAAATTAATCCTTGATTGTTTGTAGGACTTCTTACGAACAACCTTACGCCTCTTCCTTTCATTATCTGTTATTCTTGGCTTCCCTCTCTGTTTACCGTGTGTATCCGCCATTGCTGTTATGCTAATTTATCACGTGATCGAGTGAAGCTTGATTTACGGAAATCGACGATGTATTTCGGCTTGTTTCGGAGAGGTATTTAGGACCCGCGGGTGTTAAAAGATTTTCAAAAGTTTAGACAAATTTACTAAACTGTGGGACGCCATCCTAAACAAATAACAAAGTTAATGTATTGTTTAAAGGATATTTGATTCGGTGGCCAGCGCATTTGGCTAACTTTTAATGATGATTTTGAACCTTCATATAACTTTAATAGTACTTGTGGAAGTATCTTTAAAATAACAGAACTTACTATCATCATGATAACAGAACAGGAAATATCTCCATTATAACAGAACTGGTAATATCTGCATTTATATTGTAACACACCTGGCAAAATCTTAATAATAACAGAACTGACCAAACCTTCATGATTGAAGAACTAGTAAAAAATCTTATATTATCAAATAACTATTAAGGACTGCACTGATTTTTTTATTAATTTCTTCACCATTACTAATTAAAATTTCTCATTTTATGCTTAAATCATATCAGTATTGATTTGGTGTTATTCGCTACGGGAGGGGACAGTTTATAATCTATTAGATACAGATTTACTAACTGCGAGAAGGTCATGAGAAATCGATTTTCGATAGTAAACCTGTCTTACCCGCTACAAGAACAGCAGAAATATCAGCATATGGAAAAACTTTTTGAATTACCGGGGACATGCCATGTCCATTGTCTAAAGATAAAAGAGGACCTAAAATCAAGTAGAACCAAGGGAAGAAAACAAATAACTTTTATAGAAGACGAATATAAGCAAGAAATGTCCACAAACTGTCAAATAAAATTTAAACCCTTGAGAACTCTTGGAACCCCTTGGGTGTTTTCAGAAATTGAAGAATATACGCAAAAAATGCTCAGAAGTTATCGAATAAGATCAAAGCCCAAAAAAGAAATATGGAGAACCCAGCAGATAAATTTGAAAGATTAAGAATATACGAAATAATATGTCAAAAACTGTCAAATAAGATTAAAACCAGTGGATAATATCATTTGCAAGATCTAAAGTTTCAGGTTCATCATGAGGTAATACTGATATACCGAAACAATTGCTTTTTGTAGGTCAAGAAAAAAGATGAAAATTAATTATATCGATATAAAACAGTATACAGAAAATTCATTCAAATATTCCTTGACAAAAATTACTGTGAGAACTTTCTCACTGCTGTATGTCCAAGAATAACAAAAAGACATTCACAATTGCAGTAAGGTTGCCATTTACATCTGAATAGAATAGGTACGAAGCTGAATATATCATATGCGTAATACAGAAACTGTTGAGAATTCGGATATTCTTTGTTTCCTTCAATTAATGCTAACTGCACAAATACGTACGTCAAATTCATCTGGAGAGTATGGAAAGGAACATAACTTACAGAGCGGGAAATATGTAGAAATTTTGGCTGAAACGGGGACCAAGATTTGGGAGACCTAAGGACGATGTTGCTGGTCATCGATCTAGGTGGAGATGTTATGCACATATATATTTTGACAAAGTTTTGCGAATATTGTATGGGAAATCTTCAACTTAGAGATTGAATGAGCTGCTAATGATTTATTGCTTTGTATACGAAATGATTTCCGCATAATCAAGATTTCATTAACCTTACCAGTGAACTGAAAAGTGTTAATGGTAAAACCTTACAAAATGTTGAGGCGTCAAACATTCTTCTTATACTTGATGGAATGGAAATTTAATGCTCATTCTCAACAAACATCTGTTTTGTAACTTATGATATTGTAGTTAATGTTTTGTGTGCACAGTAATAACAATCATGTCTTTGAGAGTAATTGCTTTTGCGTAGACGTATATTTCATGAGATAAACAGAATTGTTGTTTATTCCTTCAGTCACTATACATAAAAATTAGGTTTCGTACTTGTTGTTCGCTGTGAATCTAACATTCAGTTCTTGCAGCGTATTTGTTGTATAACGTCTTGTTTTGAGAGATAATTCGACTATTCAAAGAAATAATAATATTGTTTCTTATTTGTGAGGGTTCGTGGTCGTGGTCGTGCCCTTGATATTAACAAGAGTCAAACCTTTGGTACTCAGACCCGATGGAGTATCCGGTTTTCGAGGCAAAGAAACGTTGTTGTAGATCTATACTTTAATAAAACACATTTTAATAATTAACGTTAAAAATTATGTGCCTCAAATGCGATTTCGTCTGATGCAAAAACACAACAATAAGGTGTATAGAATACTGACAATATTGAATAAATAATTTGTATCACTTCTACATACAATGATGTGCAAACAAATCTGAGATAGATTAAGAATAGAAAGTACAAAATGCTAGTTGTCGGTCTCATGAAACAATATGAACAGTGGTCAAGAAGTAGGACTTTGGGATCGAGGGGTCTTCCTAGGACCATCGTTATTCCTTGAGCAAGAAAATATTCTTAAATTATACGTTGGTGCCTGATCAGGTGTCTAACGTGTAATGTATACCAAAGGGGTTTGTCACGAAAAAAAATTCAAAAAATCTTTTTTTCCATGTAACCCATATATATATATAGAAGGGAAACAACTTCGACAATTCGAATTTTCCAACGCGTGTTATAAACTTCCATGTTATTGCAATGCAGTACAAATATTTAACTGATATATAGTGCAACGTATGGGCAACTCAACACGCTAACAGAAAATGTATACTTTTACTACCTTTAAAGATATTCTAAACTCGCTATTGAAGATTTTTCACTCGAAAAATGGTCACATTATACAAAACGACACACTGTAAAATTTTTGATTTTTTTTTCGTGACAAACCCCTTTGATGTATACACTGCACTGAGTGACGTCAATTGATGATATATAAAATAATGACCATTCGTGTGCAAAAGTCTTTTAAATACATACACTTAGAAAAAAACTATAAACTTTAAGATCTTTTAACCTCGTGAAAAATAAGGTTAAACAAGTTAGCATGGAAGCGCTACAAACCACATTTACTGTTGGTGGGTCCAAACAAGTACGTGACTCTGTAGATTATTGTCACATGTTTAGATATGTCATCTTGTTTGATACGATACAAGTATCAGTTTATGGTGTTATATACATATATCTTTTCTTAAATGAGATTCTAGAGGTTTGTCTTATAGCAACGGGTACCATTTTTTTACTCGTGACAACGACAATACAAATAATTGTGCCAAAAAAGATCATGGTGGATGGTGGTACGGCAACTGTGTGCATGCTTATTTGAATAGTGACTATATTACGCCAGGAACAAAAGCAATTAGACGCGGAGAAAGAGGTGTTATTTACAGAGATTTTAAATCAGAGGAGTCATTGAAATCTACTGTGTTGATGGTGAGAAGTTTGAAAGAGTAGAAATATTCAATGTATACTTATAGTTGAAACATTTGCATATAATCATTAAAAGCGTATGTTCAGACAGTTATGTTTATAAATACTGTAATCAGATGCATTCAATAGTTCCTGTCCCTTCCTTCCTTCCATAGTTCTCTATTTCATTATTATGTCCCTTCTTTAATTTTTTTTTGTCTTTCTTTCTTCCTTCTGTGACGTTCTAATGTTATTGTGCTATTGCTTTTCATCTGAATCTTGATTTTACCTTCTTGTGTTTATGTACAGATGTAGTGTAGAAATAAAGCACGAATTGTCAGTAAATAATTGTTAGTGTTCTTTTTTCAAGCTGAAATTTGCTTGTATTATTAACGTTCATGTTTAATTGTATTCATTAGCATTGGGAATTCCCTGTGATACAGATAACTGCTTCATTATTATAATCATGTTTCGATATATTCATTACAATCATGATAAGAAGTGCGTGTTAAGCGAACAATATTCACTCCCTGTATATTATATTACCACTAAAACCATGTTTTCTGTATGTACTGAATGTGCTTCATGCGCCATAAATACACTTGGTGACAGCAGACAGCAACAGCCACAAAAGTTATCAACAAAATTTATCAACAAGTCCTATACTGTAAGCCTTAAATCACACGACACGAAGCTTACTTAAATATTGTATTTCTGAACAGCCTGTGATCAAATGCTACAGAACATATCAATGGATAATGAGTATATCATATGTTATATTTATAAAGAAATGCCCAGATAGCTCCGTTGGAAGAACACGTGGTAATTAATTTTATTGATAGATCATGAATTTGAGAAGCGGGATAGAGTCCATATTAGATGAAACATTATTTATCAGAATGAACATATGATTATACACAGTACATGTCAAAGATCAAAAACCAAGATAATGTCTTCTTGTTTTTTGTATGTGTTCTCTTCTAGGAATACTTACCTCATCTATATAAAGTACTTCCACAAATTTGTCAAACAATCCGTACTTAAAGGGCAACGCAACCCTAATTATGAATTAATCTCATTTAAATAATTATTCATTATTATTCTGAAAAAAATAAATCATTTGAGCGTTAAAATACGCACATTGAAGATATTTTACGAAAATATCGTAGAAACTTTGTTATCTGAAAGAGTACAGGGCGCCGCCATTTTACCAATTTACAATCGATTAACAGTTGTATGTGACGTCATATCCCACAAACATGGATATGGCGAATAAGCGGGAGTGAAAGAGAATGGTTGATTATTATAGATATCGCCTTTAATTGTTAGGAATAAGCTTAGGAAATCACGCATTTGTATTTTAGAATCATAGCCAACATATTCTTCCACGTTATCCACCAAAACACAATTTTCACAGCCACAAAATTCTTCAATAGAATCAAAGCTTAATTTTCCATTCGACACTAAAGTAAATCCATTTTTATAGTGACATAAACTATAATACTAACATTTTTTTATATTTATAAATTGCGTGAAAAATACTGAGGTGAAAACGTCTGTTCTGTTCTGTTCTGTAATATAGCATCCCTGATTATAGTTATATTTCATTGATAAGAATTAAGATCAAACACTACGAAGTGCAAAAAACATTATAATTGGTTGTATTTTCTTACACCATTTCCATAGTAAATCTATCTATATACAAACATGTAAAAGTTAATTTACAGATTAAATATCACTGAAGATTATTATAATTATCACATCTATACAAAGTGGTGTACGAACGCACAGTTATATTGTTTGTTGAGTTGGGAGTTAAACAGCATTGCACATTTAATTGTGGGGTAATATATATATAGCATCATTAGTCTGATTCGCGGGAAAGCACGGAAAATCTTTTGCCATTATTTTCGGGAAAAGTAGAATATGATATACGTAAATGCTTATTAATCATTTAACAAGCATAAAAGCCAAAAACATGTGAAGTTACTTCTTAATCTTTTGCCTAAATTACCTTGCAGACTGTCAATCCATAATCACTACACATTTATTTTCCACCTTCAGTACGCTCACTTTAAAAATCAATATCTCCCACACTGATGAAAATTACATCACGAGACAGCAAGAACCAGACATAATAGTGCATCATAGATTTCTTACACTTCTGTTGAAAAATAATGTTCTAGGTCATAGTTCTAATTGATCAACCAATGAAAAGTCGCTAATCAGTTGATCACGCGAACACACACGGTTAAAATTGCCATATTACACATGTCTGTCGGTGTTTCTTTTTGAAGTCAGCTGTCTCCACATATCATTGTCCTGTGCATATTTCAGTGTCATAAAACTTGCTGAGACAGGGTGATGTCAAGTCAAGTCAAGTCAAATATTTTATTGGCTTTTAACTTTAACAGTTCATCGCCAAATGAATTAAATTATTTACATTTACATTGGCGGTACAATGATCTTATAAATAATGATAATACATGTACAATGAAAAGCATATATACTTGATGTGAAAAAAGCAATATCATATACAATTGATGTTAATAATATGAATTAATGTAATTATCCTAAATATATACTATAATGTTGTTATGAGTAAAATAGTCATAAAGTTCTACAAATTTGTAGTTTTTCTTTCTAACATGAGTTTTCAGTTTAAGAATAAAAAAAGAAAACAATTATCTTGCTTGTATTAAGAAGGAATCCCTTGATAACGTGGCAAAATAAATGAAAGATGCAAGTTTAATTACTTTTATATTACTTCTCAAATTCATCAATGATCTAAACTTCTGACGATTTGGCCATGTATAATAATATTTTTGAAGATGTGTTTTCCTAAGATTAAGATAAAAAGGACAAACTAAAAGAAAATGATACTCTGTTTCTACTTGATTCATATTACATAATTTGCAAATACGCTGGCTTTTCTCCATATTTCTACATCTTCCCTCTTCAATAGCAAGTTTGTGTGCTGAACATCTAAATCGGGCCATTGATAGTCTATATTTATCATTGTTAATACAATTGAGATAATTTTCAAATTCAAAACTTGTTTTAAAGCTTCTAATGTGTAATGTACCGCTTATCTGATTGTTAATTGAAGTTTAATGTGAAATTGGAGTAATAGTAGCAAATTGGGATCTTGGTTATTGTTTTAGGTACGTGACGTAGACTAAATAAACAAGTGGTGTCATGCAGTTCAACTGTTGTCTATAATTTGAAAGAATTATTAAATCATTATCAGATATTTTACATTATCAGTAAAACGATTGAAGAATTACATATAAAACTCATACTTAGTATTATTTTGATCTCATGAAATGTTTCTGTTTATTATTAATTTTCCATTATGAAATATCACTAACAATCGTATTTTCATCTTTTTTTCTTTATTACACAGACAAAATAATTGCACCATAATAATGATTTGTTCAAACATCATAATATATAATGCGTTCATGCACATTTAAACAATCAATAATTATTACGTCGGTATATGACATAATTTTTTTTATAAATTTTCGAAATTAACTGAAGTTTGTCACACCACCAATCACATCATTTTTGTATAAATTCAAAACGAATAGCGGTGTTAAATTGTTTGTACCGAATGGCTAGTAACCATAAATTTGGATAAGTGTAAAAAATATTGTCATTTATAATACAATATACAATACAATATCTTTTAAGGCCGTATCTTTTATAAAAGTGCTCGCAGAACGGGTGTACTGGCTTTTACACATTGTGATATATAGGACGTCAAGATATGTGACTTTTCTTTCAAAATGGCGGTGCACTAGGAGATTCGCTCAACCACAAAATGACAATATTAAATCACCAATATTTTTGTTAAATGGTGGATTTTTAAAAAAAAAATGCAGGAATCATCATAACTTTAATATTTCTACACGACTAAGTGCTTGCAAAGTCAACATTGCGTTGCCCTTTAATTATGAATACGCAAATTTCCCAACAAGGCAATTACTTCAAGTGCCGCACCAGTTTTATAATATTCAAAAGTCAATGAGGTCCCATCAGAATGTATAGTAATGCTTAAAACACTTATCCCATTGTTTCTTCATAGAAAAACTAATCGCGAGTGCAAATACGAAAACTGTCACACTTCACGCGAAAAAGATAATTGTAACGTGCATCCCAATATCCAAATAATATAAATCCAAAAGATATATTCAGTGACCCGATTGAACATGCAACATAATTCTTACGAGAAACCGTAATCTAGTTAATTGAAAAAAGTCATTTACAGAAGACCTCATTTTAAAACCACTCAAGAAGTAGTCTGACTAGTTTTCATTTTCTTCTTCAGTATTTCATTCTCATGAAGAAAACACTATGTGTACAATGTAAAGCGATTTGTAGTCTTAATATCGTGGTTTTGCTGTAGGTATTGTTATGAACAACACTATAAAGACGGCGTTCATTAAAGCAAAATCCCATTCCACGATTCACTCACGATGAAGCAAGTAGCTTTAATAATCATTGTTATGCTGGCTTTTTGCCATGGTGCCATCTCAGTTTCAATGGAACCAATTTACACTAAATTTAAGTACGAAGAACAGTTACTTGAGAAGATGGTGAGATTGGAATATTTTGTTGAAAACATGGCAATGATGGTGAATAACTCTGTATCTGATTCTTTTAAATCTTTAAAGAACATAAGTGGAATTATGTCCAACGATATTGCTGAGATGAATAAGAAATTAGACGACTTTGCAGGCGACATTGACACCTATAAAAAGTCAGTCGATACTGTCCTTGAAGACATTCGCCGAACCAACAAGGATTTTAGAGGTAAATGTTTTGCCAAATGCAATAAATTATTATAAAAGCAAATAATTACTCGAAAATTGTTGTGATCAAATTTTTAATATAATTCGTCGAAATCGGAGTCACTAATATTATAATAATCTTTCTTCAGAGGGGTTGTCGTCAAGGTGATGTCATGTCGCCATACCTGTTCATTCTTTGTGCTGAGATTCTCTCAATAATGACAAGGAAAAATAAAGATATTAAAGGAATTATAGTAAATGGAGTAGAATATAAAGTTTCTCAGTATGCTGATGACACTAGTTTGTTTTTAGATGACACAGATAAATCTCTAAGGACAACAATGTTAACTTTAAAATTCTATGCTAAATTTTCAGGCCTTAACATAAATATGGAGAAGACTAAGGTGATTTCGTTTGGCTCACTTAAAAATTCTAACGCTACTTTATGTCCCGAATACAGTTTAGACTGGAAAAATAAGGTATTTTCTGTGTTAGGTGTGAAATTCTCAACTGATTTAAACTTAATACGAGGGTCATCCGTAAAGTTCGTGGACAACCTAACTTTTTGGGGTTATAATGATGTGATAATTTTTAAAATTTGTCATGGCAATAATTGACATCTTTTGTCTCAAGTTCTGCTTCTAGATTGTCACTTTTTCGTGTAGTCACTGGATACGAGTTACCAAGGCAGCCCAAGTCAGCGCCTACGGAGCACTTTGATTTTTTGCAATTAAGCGGATTCTTTTTGTTGCAATCTTTGTGCTGTAATTTGTATAAAAATGAATGGAAGCGTACATAATGACCTTGAACGCTGCAGCAATTATTTGTGATGTTTGTCGCTAATTTTTTAAGTAATTGCCAGCGTAATAAGAAAGTTATCGAACATGAACGAACTGTGCTTATTTGAATTCATTACAGAAACTTAAGTCGACGTCAGAGCGTACGGAGCAGCGCGCTGCTACCAAGTACTGTGTAAGGCTGTGTGTACACCCACGCAGACACTAAAGTTCATTTCAAGTGCTGATAATGCTAAAGAAGTATCAAGATCTTTGATATTGAGGTGATATTTTGATATTGGTTTTGAGAAATTAGCATGCAAGTCCCTATAGTCCAGATATAGCATCGATGGGTCAAGTGATCTTCCCAAAATTTAAAAAAAAACGATTTAATTTAATTGAGAATATTAAAATGGCGGTGTGCAGTTTCGCAAGAACATGTGACGGAAGCTGGAATAACGATATATTATCTACATGGGTGTAAAGACACAGCAAATGCATAACATTTGAGGGCGAGTACTTCGAGAAAATGTGATTGTACGTGAGTATAACGTCACGACGATGTGAAGTTTGTTGAAGTGCTCCGTAGATCCATACGTGCGTTTGATATGTATAGCTGAACATTTTTATCTGTCAATATTTCGCTGTGATATTTGGCATGTGTTTGGTAAATATATTGCATAATATGTACATAAATATTTGGCGTAAAACATCTTTTACTGGTCTCATTAAAAAACACTGTCCACGAACTTTACGGATGACCCTCGTAGTAGATTTGAATTATGACTCTAAAATAGAAGAAATTATTTGCAAATTGGTCAAAAAGAATACTCTTTCCCATTGGTAAATTAGTTGTGATAAAAGCTCTTGCCCTTGCAAAATTGAATCATCTTATTTTGAGTATTCCAAGTCCATCTCAGGTTAAAATAAACCAGATACAAAATCTATTTTTTAAGTTCCTTTGGAACAACGGTAGGGATAAAATAAAAAGAAACATTATAACACAAGAATATAGGTTTTGGGATTAAAAATGATTAATCTTAACTGTTTTATTTGTAGTTTAAAAGTCACATGGCTTAGAAGATTACTTTTTTCTAACAATAAATATAGCCAATGGGTTGAAATTATTTGTCTTTTCATAACTCAAATGTATAAGTTTGGCACTGACTACATAAAAACAAAATTGATCTTAGACATTAATCCATTTTGGAAAGATGTTATGTATAGTTATTTTACTCTGTCTATGAATTCCAAACTAAGTAATACTAACCAGTACTATTCAGTTAACTTATGGCATAATCCAGGTATTAAGATACGAAATTCTAGTATCTGTTTAAATAGATGGATTATATATATTGTTGCAGATTGAAACAGTTAAGGCCTGGTATTGTAACTTTTATACAGTTTTCGTAAGAGATCCAGTATGGATGTGAATCATGAAATGTTGTGCTTGTCATTGTTGATTGTTATCCAGAATATTAAAACATAAGGTAAATTTAATTATGTCAGGTGAATTAAAGATTGCTTCCATGAATGTGCAGGGGCTAAATGACATAAAAAAAGACAAGATGTTTTTAACTTCCTTAAATCCTACAATTACAATCTGATATGTCTGCAGGACACCCATTTCACAGATAATGATAAACGTATTACTAGGAGTATGTGGGGTTATGACTGCTTTTTCAATAACTTCTCCTCTCAGTCCAGAGGTGTATCAATCTTAATTAATAATAATTTTGATTTTACATTCAAAAATATAGAGAAAGATGATAACGGCAATCTTTTAATCCTTAATTTTACTTCTTATAATACTGATATCTCTCTCTTTTGCATCTATGGACCTAATAATGATCAACCTGGGTTTTATGATTATATTGGTACAAAAGTGTCCAATATAGAAAATAATTGTATTTTAGTTGGAGATTTTAACCTTGTTCTCTGTCCAGAAATGGATTATTTAAATTATGTTAACGTTAATAATCCAAATGCTAGAAATAAAGTTTTAGAAATTAAATCTGATTATAATCTTATTGATTGTTGGCGAGAAGAACACTTAGAAAAAAAGAAATTTACATGGTTAAAAAAGAATCCTATCAAACAAGCAAGATTTGATTTCTTTCTTATATCTAGTTTATTATTCTGAAAAATTTTGAATAGTGACATCTTACCCGGATATAGAACTGATCATGCAATGAGTACAATATGTTTATCTTTAGAAAAAAAATGAAAAAGGTTCCTCATATTGGAAATTCAATGACTCCTTACTTAAAGATTTAGATTATGTTAAGAAAGTCAAAAATCAGTATGCCTCCATTACAAATCTAAATGATCTTACCGGTACTCTCAATGAGATTAGGAATAAAGATATAGTTTTTTATATAGATGACAGACTATTCTATGAAACATTACTTATGGAAATAAGAGGTGAAACAATTTCATACTCAACTTTTAAGAAAAGACATGATTCTAATAAACAAAGTAATCTCATTAAAGAAATTGAAAGATTAAATAATCAAAACAATATTGATATACTGGAAAATAAGAAAAAATAATTGTCTGATTATAGAAAAAAGTATCTTGAAGGTAAATTAATCAGATCTCGGGCAAAGTGGATTCATGAAAGCGGAAAACCTACAAACTACTTCTGTAATTTAGAGAATAGAAATTTTGTATCAAAACTAATGAATAAACTAATTACAAACTCTGGGGAGACTTTAATTGAACATGATAAAATAATTATAGAAACAATGAATCATTATAAAGCATTATACGCATATAGACCTGTAGAAAACTTTAACCCAGAGTCCTTCTTTAAAAATTCAGTTAAAAAACTTTCATTGAATGATCAGGCTGTATTGGAAGAGAAATTGTCAATTTCAGAAATGCTAAATTCGTTTAAGAAAATGAAAAATAGTTCAGCTCCAGGAAGTAGTGGTTTTACGGTATCTTTTTTCAAATTTTTCTGGAATGACATTGGAGACTGTTTAGTCCGGTCTATTAATAAGTCCTTTGAAAGTGGAGAATTATCTCCAAGTCTCAAACAAGGGGTAATTACATGTATACCGAAAGGAAATAAAGATAAACTTTTGTTAAAAAACTGGAGACCAATCTCCCTGCTTAATGTGTCTTATAAAATTGCATCTTCAGCTATAGCAGCCCGTCTAAAAGGTGTTTTAGATAATATTATTAGTGAAGGCCAAAATGGCTTTGTTCCTTGAAGATATATAGGCGATAATATTCGACTTATTTATGATGTTTTATACTACACAGAAAAAATTGAGATTCCTGGTATGCTTTTACTTCCAGATTTTGCTATTGCGTTTGACTCAATTTCCTGGGAGTATATGTTTAAATTTTTTAACTTTGGCGAAAATTTGATTAGGTGGGTTTAGGTTTTTTATACAAATATTCAATCTTGTGTCATTGTTAACGGACATATGTCTTATTGGTTCCCTGTGTGTCGTGGCTGTCGTCAAGGTGATCCTCTTTCACCTTACCTATTTATTATCTGCGCTGAAATTTTGTCCTTGATGCTTAAAAGTAATCAACAAATTAAAGGTATTTAAATTAATGGTTTTGAATTTTTATTGTCACAATATGCAGATGATACAACAGTTTTGTTAGATGGGTCTGAAAATTCTCTTCGTAATAAAATGATTACTTTAAAATTCTATGCAAACATATCAGGTTTGTGCCTTAATATAGACAAAACAAAGGCGGTGTGGATTGGTACTAAGAAAAATGAATTGAACTTTAACAAAGGTAAAGAGGGTATTAAAAACATTTTCAATTGTTTCAATAAAAGAGTATTAACCCCTATTGGAAAAATTGTTGTAATTAAGTCCTTAGCTTTAACAAAATTTAATCACCTAATCCTGAGCCTACCCACACCCCCAGATAAGATAATTAATAACATACAAAATTTATGCTACACTTTTTTATGGAGTGGTGGACCTGATAAAGTTAAAAGAGATTGTATTACACAGGATTATAAAAATGGAGGGTTAAGAATGGTAGATATAAAAAAATTCATAGCAGCACTAAAATGTACTTGGTTGAAAAAGATTTCTCAGAAAAATACAAAATACAGTGATTTTATTCATAGAACATACCCTTTCATTTCAAAACTAGCCTCATTTGGAAGCGATTTTTTAAGAAATAAGCTCTCTTCAGTAGGTAATATATTTTGGAAAGGTGTGTTGCAAAATATAATTATTTTACAAGATAATCTCCCAGTTTCTAAAAGCACTTTTCAATTGTCACCTTTGTGGCATTTCAAAATAGGGGCTAATGTTGTCTTTTACAAGAATTATTCGGACAAAGGTATAAATTATGTTAATGACCTCCTAGATGATAATGGCCAAATTATGTCATACGACCATTTCAGTATCAAATGGAATGTTAATACACATTTTTTACAATTTAGAGGCCTAATTAATTGTTTTAAAAAAGTTCTGAATACTTATTCAATTCAATCCCCATTGAATAAATCACATTTACCTATTTTCCCCTCAGTTATTAAAACTATCTATGGTGCTACAAAAGGATGTAGAAGAATTTATGATTGTCTTTTACATAAAACTTCATTACAACTAAAATCCCAAAGAAAGTGGATTACTGATCTTAGTCTGCATCAAAACTTCAATTGGACTTTTTTATGATATCCCATTCCATACCACCAAGGATTCAAGTCTCCAATGGCTACAATATAGAATAAACCATAGAATATTAGGCACAAACCGGTTGTTAAGTAAAATAGGACTTAAAGATAATGATTCATGTTCATTGTGTAACCAAAATTCAGAAACTATGGTGCATTTATTCTTTGAATGTAGATTTGTATCTTGTTTTTGGCATTCCTTGATATCTTAGTTAAATCATACATTTGGTTGTTCTATAAACACTTATTCTAAACTAGATATTCTACTTGGAAATAAGAAATTTGATGTCCCAACTAATTATGTTTTGCTTATAGCTAAACAATTTATTTTTAAATTTAAACAGAAAAATATGATACCAAATGTTGACCTCTTTAAGTCAAGGTTTAAAAACCAGTTAATGTGTGAAAAATACAAGGCTTGCAAAAGTGGCACAATGATAAAATTTTCGAAAACATGGAGAAAATTTTCAGATCTCTGGATATAATCAACAATGATATAGTCATCTTGTATTCATTCTATGTACTAAAGGTACTAAAAGATTCACTTGATTCTTCTTTAAAAAAAAATAGAATACATATGCTGGAAAACTGTTTTCAGTATCTTTTTCTAACTGTATCAATGTCATTTGAAAGATAACTTTCGACTACACTTACTGTCTTTCTCTCCTCCTTGCACCTTTTTCTTTTACTGAATATGCTAGTATTTTTGTTCTGTATAAATTCAATGAGTCATCTAAAATAACTATGTGATATATAATTGTCTTTTTTTTCAGTCTTAAAACACATAACAAGGAAAACGACACTTTGTCAAAAGTACTGTTATTGAAAACTTTTATAGATTATATGATCTCTGTTACAACTACCTTAATGATAAATATTAATAATGTGGCAATTGTTTTATTTTTTCATATAATTCAATTATGCATGTTTCTGCTGTAAAACTAAGAAATTTGCTTAAGATAATATACCAAAAGTTGTTAAGTTATTTTTATTTATAGTCATTATACAGCCCTATGTTTCACCTTAATCACTAGCTCATTATGTCGTCATTTGTTATACTAGATATTTTACTTGTCATTTATTTATTTTTCATAACACAAACCTTGTAACTAATAATGAAGTATGGTAATATAATGCTTAATTTAAAGCCTATTTTCTTTAAACTTTAATTATTCCTGTCTACAATAACTTTTGTTAAAACAAAATGAAACTATATAATAACTAAGCGACTACACAATCACTGTGTATTAATTTTGATAAGTTGACTTTTCTTCTTTTGTAGTGCATTTGTTACATGATAGTACTGTTATAGGTATACAATAATATTGGACAAAAAATTAGACATGTTTGCTTTACTATGTACTTTGTATGAAAGTTGACTGTATTACATGTGGAATAGAAAAAAAAACTTTTAAACAGCAAGTTTGTGCCAATTATAAAATTGAAGACCACACGTGTAAACCATATTTTAAGTTTGATAAATTTGAAAAATCATGGGAAAAGTTCATTAATTTAGTGATTCCGGAGTAGTTGACGTAGTAAAGAGTAAAATGAACATATTCATTGTAAAAAATTAATCCTTGACAGTTGCATACATCGGGACGTTCAGCGGGGCCGTAAAGATTCCACCAACACAAACAGTATATTCTCAATTTATTTATTTAAAATATCATCCTTAAACGAGAACCCTAGTGGTTTAGCTTCTTTGACCTTTTATTGTAAATTTACCCCCTATCTCCTGACCCCATACACTCTTTTAGTTACTAAACCCTGAGCTCTCCTGAGTACAAATTAATGCTGTCTATTTTTTAAAAAAATGAACTTTCTCAGTTAAGCAACAACAGATACACTATTACCCCCCCCCCCCCATCATTGTTACCCCCCCCACACACACACACACACACACAATCTTAATATGCTAGAATCAGAAGTCTATAGAAAACATCACAATACGTACTTTGTATATACTACATGAAATGGTTTGTTCTATATCTTTGTAAGACTTTGTAAATAAATGGGTAACCTATGGCTACCGAAAAAAAAAATAATAGAGCCTCTAGCGAAAGTTAAAACTGTTTTAAAAAAACGTTATCACCTCGTGAGGTTTCTCCTCTTTCAGACCAGGTCGAACAAAGAGCAACACGTACAGTTGAACAAATGAGCGAAATGAACAAAACCCTGACAGCGAATATCAACGAAATTCGAACTAACATTAACAAAGCTCTGGACGATTTTAAACAAAGTAAGTACATGTTTGTGCTTCAATACCATATCCATAGAAAGTATTGCGCTAGTAATATAAACTATGTGACAATTTCTGACTCTCAAGTATTCCCATTTCCTGGTTATGTACAGCGGTTCTTATTTCGTTGTTATGATACTAAATCTGACATGCGTCACTTACCGGCAGAATTTAACGTCGTGTTTTTCTATATTTAGGTGTTCAGGATCCAGTGGTTGCTTTCAATGCATACAGCATAGTTAATAAATCCCCCGGATCAGGCAATCCAGTGGTATTCACTACCGTTCTGCTGAATGAAGGTGGTTCCTACGATTCAACTACGGGATACTTCACGGCAAAAATAGACGGAATATATCAGTTCAATGCCCAGCTTTGTGTTGATAAAGGTGTTAATTTAGATTACACCATAACTGTTGAAGAGCAAAATATAATAACTGGAGAACATCGCACCGCGTCGGACTCGGTTGACGGAAAATGTTTTTCGTTTGGAGCTGTCGGGTATGTACAGAAAAGACAAAGAGTGAAAGTACAAGGATATAATGCTGTCCTTTTTGAAAATGACAATGACAAGAATTCCTTTTCTGGAGTTTTGATTCACCCATTGTAGATAAAGTATCGAGAAAATAAAGCATTTGGACATGATGTATAGCCTACAGTATATGATCGTATACTGCTTCCTAATAAAAAATACATAGTTTACATCGCCTTGATTTTCAGTTTACCACTAGGCCTAAATTCTTGGCGACTCCACCTTGGCCTCAATCTCCTGTTAACATACCCCAAGTTAACAAGACCGTCATAAAGATGACGAAGCAATTTAAGCGAATGGTATACTTGTTTATATTGTATATAATTTTCTGTTTTATTGTTTCTCTATGTTTGAAAAACCTGTCTTCACTAGTGGGGATATTGTACACATGTACAGGGAAGAAGAAATATCAATTCGGTTTAACTATTTTCATGCGGCGAAAAAGTTTCTACATTCAAACTTACCTGATTCAGAAATATTTGTATTGCATCTTTGATAGCACATGGAACTGGAATTTTATAAATGTATGGAACTCAGAATACCACTTATTAAATTTATTAAATGGATAGTTTAGAAATAAGTTACTAAAAGTGAGAGGTTTAGGTAACGTAGTCAAAAGAACAAAGATATTTGAATGGTTGAAAAACCTGAACCGCCAAATATATTTCCTACAAAAACTTTCTCGTCGATCTGGGAACGGAACTGGAAGGGTAAATGATTTTAGTGGTTTAAGCTATTTTAGCTCACCCCAGTTGTGATATTGATTTCAATAACAAAAGAGACATTGTAAATGGGAGCAATTGATATCAAAATAAATGACAAAAATATCACTCTGGTAAATGTATATGGCCCAAACAATGACGACATAATTATATTTGATAAATTGGAGTCATTCTAATTTTAAAATTACGAAAGAAATTTTATCATCGGTGGTGACTTTAATACAGTATTAGATAATGATTTAGACAAGAAAAATGGAAACCAAAACAAAAATGTTGAAAATAAATTAAATCTGATAAAACACTAGTGTTGTCGACATCTGGCGAAACAAACACCCACAAAACACAATTTACTTGGTATTCAAATACAAAACCAACCATCCATTGCAGGTTGGACTATTTTTTAATCTCTGAAAGTCTGGCTACATCCGTCAAAAAGCATGCATCAAATTTCATACAGAACAGATCATTCACTTAATTAAAGTGGAAATACAAACATTAACATCACAGAAAGGAACAGGAAATCTTATGATAAACAATTCATTACTTTTCAGATACAAATACAAAATACCATAACATCAACAGCAGAAATCAATAAAAAATTGCGCACCCGATACACTGTGAGAAGTCATAAAGGGAAATATAAGAAATGAAACCATCAAATATTCCTCATATAAAAACAAAGCAGAAAAAAAAGAAGAAAAAAGATTATAACAAGAAATTAATGATTTGGAAGATGAGCTCGCAGAACAAAACGTATATGTTGACAACATTACAGCAATGATAACAGAAAAAAACTATTACTAGATCATATCAACGATAATGAAATAAACAGACAAATATTAAGATCAAAAGCTATTCACGTAGAACAAAACGAAAAAAATCTCAATATATTGCAAAAGAAAAACATAGATCACAGAAAAAAGCTGTACACAAATTAATAGTCAATAGTAAAGAAATAACTAACAAAGATGATATACTTAATGCAGAAGTTGACTATTATACCAAGCTATACAGTAAAACACGAATAAATGTGAATCTAATGGAAGAATTCTTAAATAAACCAATAAACACCCTTGATGAAACAGAAAAGCAATCAAGTTAGGGGCTCATTACAGAATATATATGCAAACTAGCGATTAAAGAAATGCAAAACAATAAAAGTCCGGGCTCAGACGGATTGAGTGTAAAGTTTTATAAAAATTCTGGAACTATATCAGTCAGTATTTAGTAAATTCATTAAACCATTTTTTTGAGATAGGAACACTAACCCAACTTCAAAGACAAGGAAATATTACACTCATCCCCAAACCAAATAAAGATATTGATCAAAGTTCAAATTGGCGTCCAATCACCCTGTTAAACATAAATTATAAAATTGCAACTAAAGTTATCGCAAATAGAATTTTAAAAACCTACCATCAATAATAAGCAGTGACTAAACCGGATTTATGCAAAATAGATGTCCGTGAAGTTGGCAGCCCAGCAGCCTAGCAGCCTAGCAGCGTGAAGTTGGCAGCCCAGCAGCCTAGCAGCGTGAAGTTGGCAGCCCAGCAGCCTAGCAGCCCAGCAGCGTGAAGTTGGCAGCCCAGCAGCCTAGCAGCCCAGCAGCGTGAAGTTAGCAGCCCAGCAGCCTAGCAGCCCAGCAGCTTAATATATTTCTACAGTTAAACTGCACCACAAATCATGCAAAAACTTAAAAACGCATGAAGTAATAACATTATGTTGCTGTCATGTTTATTAGAAGAAAAAATACGATTTTTATCGATTTTGTGAATCTGGCAGTGTAGCGGCCGCGTAGCGGACTATTATAGTCAAACATAAAATGCACAAGAAATCCGGCTAAACACTTACGAATCGATGATATAATTCGATGTTATACCTTTAACGTTCATTAGATGAGAACTTACACATTTTTTCATATTTTTTTGTGAAGTTGGCAGCCCAGCAGCGTCACAGCGTAATCTATATTTCTACAGATAAACTTCACAACAAATCAAGAAAAAAACTTCAGAATGCATAAAATAATGTCAGTCTGTTGTTTAAACATTGATTAACAGAAAATATATAATTTTCATATATTCTTTTTCAATGTGAAATTAGCCGCTGCTAGCAGCGTGAAGTTGGCAGCCCAGCAGCGTAACAGCGTAATCTATATTTCTACAGATAAACTTCACAACAAATCAAGAAAAATACTTCAGAATGCATAAAATAATGTCAGTCTGTTGTTTAAACATTAATTAACAGAAAATATATAATTTTCATTTTTTTTTTCAATGTGAAATTAGCCGCTGCTAGCAGCGTGAAGTTGGCAGCCCAGCAGCGTAACAGCGTAATCTATATTTCTACAGATAAACTTCACAACAAATCAAGAAAAATACTCCAGAATGCATAAAATAATGTCAGTCTGTTGTTTGAACGTTAATTAAATGAAAATATATGACTTTTCAAAAAAAAAAAGTGTGCGTGAAATTAGACGCTGCTGGGCTGCCAACTTCACGCTGCTAGCAGCGGCTAATTTCAAATTGAAAAAAAAATGAAAATCATATATTTTTAGTTAATTAATGTTTAAACAACAGACTGACATTATTTTATGCATTCTGGAGTATTTTTCTTGATTTGTTGTGAAGTTTATCTGTAGAAATATAGATTACGCTGTTACGCTGCTGGGCTGCCAACTTCACGCTGCTAGCAGCGGCTAATTTCACATTGAAAAAAAATATATGAAAATTATATATTTTCTGTTAATTAATGTTTAAACAACAGACTGACATTATTTTATGCGTTCTGAAGTATTTTTCTTGATTTGTTGTGAAGTTTATCTGTAGAAATATAGATTACGCTGTTACGCTGCTGGGCTGCCAACTTCACGCTGCTAGCAGCGGCTAATTTCACATTGAAAAAAAATATATGAAAATTATATATTTTCTGTTAATTAATGTTTAAACAACAGACTGACATTATTTTATGCGTTCTGAAGTATTTTTCTTGATTTGTTGTGAAGTTTATCTGTAGAAATATAGATTACGCTGTTACGCTGCTGGGCTGCCAACTTCACGCTGCTAGCAGCGGCTAATTTCACATTGAAAAAAAATATATGAAAATTATATATTTTCTGTTAATTAATGTTTAAACAACAGACTGACATTATTTTATGCATTCTGAAGTATTTTTCTTGATTTGTTGTGAAGTTTATCTGTAGAAATATAGATTACGCTGTGACGCTGCTGGGCTGCCAACTTCACAAAAAATAATGTGTAAGTTCTCATCTAATGAACGTTAAAGGTATAAAATCGAATTATATCATCGATTCGTAAGTGTTTAGCCGGATTTCTTTTGCATTTTATGTTTGACTATAATAGTCCGCTATGCGGCCGCTACACTGCCAGATTCACAAAATCGATAAAAATCGTATTTTTTTCTTCTAATAAACATGACAGCAACATAATGTTATTACTTCATGCGTTTTTAAGTTTTTGCATGATTTGTGGTGCAGTTTAACTGTAGAAATATATTAAGCTGCTGGGCTGCTAGGCTGCTGGGCTGCCAACTTCACGCTGCTGGGCTGCTAGGCTGCTGGGCTGCCAACTTCACGCTGCTGGGCTGCTAGGCTGCTGGGCTGCCAACTTCACGCTGCTAGGCTGCTAGGCTGCTGGGCTGCCAACTTCACGCTGCTAGGCTGCTAGGCTGCTGGGCTGCCAACTTCACGGACATGCAAAATAGATACATCGGAGAAAATGTCAGGACAATATTTTGTGTTATTGAATACTTCCAATCTAAAAATAAACCTGGTTTGGTATTTTTTGCAGATTTCGAAAAGGTTTTTGACAGTCTTAGTCACTTTATTTACAATCAAATGTTTTAAAAGATTTAGTTTGGAACATATCTAACTAAGTGGATTAAACTTTTCTACTAAAATATATGTAGCATTGTTATCAACAATGGCTGCCTGTCCCAACCATGCAACATAGAAAGAGGTGTCAGGCAAGGCTGTCCGTTATCAACTTCAATTTTTATCATCTGTTTAGAAATATTATCTAACAATATCAAACTGAATGCGGACATAACAGGTATACAGATAAATGAACGTGAAATCAAACAAACATATTTCGCAGATGGTGGAACCTTTACAATTGATGGATCAAGAAAATCATTAGAAGCACTAATTAATACTTTAGATAAACGATGGTGACATAAATTGAAAAAAAAATCTATGTTCAACCGATAATATCAATAACCGATGTCACATTAAGAAACTTCCAATATAAAACTATCACTAGAACTATTGCAACTAATAAATACCTCCTTAAATGTAAGTTAGTCAATTCAAGCCTATGTGTATTTTGCAACAGTTGAAACAATAGAACATCTATTTTATGAATGTCATTATGTACAAATCTTCTGGAACCAAATAAACTCTTGTTTTGAAAGCAAAGTCATACATTTCAAAATAAATAAACAAAAACGTTTTAATTGGAGATGTAAACATAAACAGCAAAACAAATAAACTTTGTACTAATAGTAGCAAAACAATTTATTTAAAAAATGCAGTGTAAGCCAATGTTACCACAATATAACATATTTCAACATTTTTTAAACTTAAAATTGAATACCGAAAAACAAATTTTCTTAATGAAAAACAAATACGACATTTTTATAATTGAATGGGATCCATACATTTCAAAACAACATCCATCAATCAATACGAAAATGAATATGGTTAAAAAAGATATAAACTATTCCATGTGCAAAGAACGATCTAAACTCTTCACTTAAAAATAGTATTACAAAGAAACATATAGAGCCTCGGCATGTTTATTTTAATAGAATTTGTGGAAGTATCTTTAAGGGGACACAATTCTCAACTTTCAAAATAAAACATAGAAAATAGTCACATGGCCAGTTGAAATAATTGGGGAGTCTATACAAAAGTAGTGGTAAGTTGTTAAAACATTAGTGTAGACATGTTATATTCACTATTCGAAGGATATAGATCAGCTACCACTGATTAATCAAGAAAACAACACCGTTAAAAACGGTTTATGAAAGTACATTCAAACTCAAAATGTAACGAACAGTTCGTGAACCAAATTAGTTTTTACACAATACGAAGTAACACTGAACATTGTACGAATCCATTTTTTGGTTGACATAATCGCGTTTACTGAAACGACCAAACAAACATTCGACATGTGACATGAATTTCGGCAGGACGCCATTTTTTCATTCGTTAAAATGTAAACAAAACAAATATCTGTGCGATTGGACATTTGAAGCTGTGACAACACATGATAAGTAATGCATAATGTACCTAAGACATATGGGATTCTCCATTAAGATGGTAAGTCTAAAACACTTCTTTGATTTCTGGTTCTTTCTATTTGAATTATGGTCAATTGTAGAATGTTTACGATCATTTTCATTTTCCCACGGCTTCTGACCGATTCACTGAAAAAAATTCGTCCGCGAAAGGAACGGTAACTCGAATTATACTAAACAGGTGGTGGCACATGTTTTTTTTTTATTAAATGACAAGGATTTTTGAAAGATTATCGTTTATTTACCAACATTAGAAAATATACTTATATCCGTGTAAAGATAAGAAGTTTTGTTCGCTTAGGGGAAAAAAATAATTAAATAATGGACTATGTTTCCGATCGAAGACATTTCCGTTTTGAGTTGTGAAGCAATTCCGCTATAAATTTCGAAAAGTAAACAAAACAAATAAGGAGACCAAAACTGCGATAATGAGTAATCAGTCCGCAGATCAAAGTAAGTATTAATACCAAAACATTACGCTTTCATTCATTTACTTTTTGTCGTAGGCACATGCCATGTCTTCAACTTTGTAAAAGTAAGTGCATGAAATATGTGGTTTTACTATCGCACTGACCCAATTTATCGAAATCCCGTGCAAAGCGTTCTTGAGATATCAGTAAATAGTATGGTGTCTGTGAAGGGATACTGTAGGAAATAATAATATGCGTAAAGTTCAGTATTAGTCGCTATCATTATACATGTATAAAGTGTCTTGTTACCTCTGGTAACCTTTTTTTATTTTTTATATGTTTAACCAGGTTTTCCAAGGCAATTAAAGGCTATTTTATTGGCGAATGTCGGCGCACGGACAGGCGGGCGGATTGCAGGACGAGCTTCCACAATTTCTTCTGGACGCAACTTCTCCTACAATTCTGAAGGGATTTCAACTTTTACACATAACTATTTTGTAGTACCCCTATGCATTTTAGGGATTTTGTGATATGATCCCTTTTGGCCGATCTATGACCTCGTTTTTTTATTGTGTGCATAACCTATGTGATATATACAGTATATATGGGGAAATACTCTACTGGACGCAACTCCTTCAATTCTGAAGGGACTTCGACCGAATTTTCACAGAACTACTATGATCAAGTAACAAATCGTTTTTAAATTTCTTTTTTCTAGTAAACGATTACATGGCCATTTTGCCCCCTCTTGTTTATTGCTATTTTATTTATCCTTAATATATAGATTGATTAATAAATACTATGAACGAATATTGAATTTGTGATTATTGTAACTGACACGTATTTTGATAAGTCACAGAACTGACTCAATAAGCTTAACATGAAAATTATCAGAAAATATGATAAACTTTAAATGGCAAGGGGAAATTCTAACTATTGACTGTTTTGTTCCATGGCACTTTTTACCACTATACCTTTTAATATGTACTTCTTTATGAGCAAAACAGATCGTGTTTTACCTTGTAGTGTGTGTAATAAAATGAAGTTAGCAGTGTTAATTCTCATTATTTTAAACAAATTTCACTCGTACAACATTGATAAATGTTTTGACATTGTGTAGTGCATAATACTTTTTTGAAATATGAATTAATGATTGTGTTTGAATGTACGCGAAAATTTGTTCTTATATCCACAATAGCTTTGCCATTTTATCTTTTTTTTCTCCATTCTCGTCAACATTCCTTTCAGTGCAAATATGACTTGAAATTACATTGATTTCTTTTACTTAAATACAAGCCTATTCTTAATTTTTAATTCTTACCATACCCCACCCGCTTTAGATAATTGTCAGAAATTGTGTCCCTTTAAAGTAACAGAACTTACTATCTTCATGATAACAGAACAGGAAATATCTTCATTGTAACAGAACTGGTCATATCTTCATTTATATTGTAACATACATATTGCAAAATCTTAATAATATCAGAACTGACCAAACCTTCATAATTGCAAAACTAGTAAAAAATCTTATATTATCAAATAACTATTAAGGACTGCACTGATTTTTTAATTAATTTCTTCACCATTACTAATACAAATTTCTCAGTTTATGCTTAAATCATAACAGTATTGATTTGGTGTTATTCGCTACGGGAGGGGACAGTTTATTATCTATTAGATACAGTTTTACTAACTGCGAGAAGATCATGAGAAATCGATTTTCAATAGTAAACCTGTCTTACCCGTTACAAGAACAGCAGAAATATCAGCATATGGAATGGAAAAACTTTTTGAATTACCGGGGACATGTCATGTCCATTGTCTAAAAATAAAAGAGGACCTAAAATCAAATAGAACCAAGGGAAGAAAACAAAAAACTTTTATAGATGAAGAATATAAGCAAGAATTGAAGAATATACGCAAAAAATGCTCACAAGTTATCGAATAAGATCAAAGCCCAAAAAAGAATCATGAGCTTATACTGATATACCGAAGCAATTGCTTTTTGGAGTTCAAGATAAAAAGATGAAAATTAATTATATCGATATAAAACAGAATACAGAAAATTCATTCAAATGTTCCCTGACATAAATTAAAGAACTTTCTCACTGCTGTATGTCCAAGAATAACAAAAAGACATTCACAATTGCAGTAAGGTTGCCATTTACATCTGAATAGAATAGGTACGAAGCTGAATATATCATATGCGTAATACCGAAACTGTTGAGAATTCGGATATTCTTTGTTTCCTTCAATTAATGCTAACTGTCACAAATACTTACGTCAAATTCATCCGGAGAGTATGGAAAGGAACATAACTTACAGAGCGGAAAATATGTAGAATTTTTGGCTGAAACGGGGACCAAGATTTGTGAGACCTAAGGACGATGTTGCTGGTCATCGATCTAGGTGGAGATGTTATGTACATATATATTTTGACCAAGTTTTGCGAAAATTGTATGGGAAATTTTCAACTTAGAGATTGAATGAGCTGCTAATGATTTATTGCTTTGTATACGAAAGGATTTCCGCATAATCAAGATTTCATTAACCTTACCAGTGAACTGAAAAGTGTTAATGATAAAACCTCAAAAAATGTAAAGGCGACAAACATTCTTCTTATATTTGATGTAATGGAAATTTAATGCTCATTCTTATCAAACATTTGTTTTGTAACTTATGATACTTTTAGAGTGCACTTAAATAATAATCATGTCCATGAGAGTTAACTGCTTGCGCGTAGACGTATATTTCATGAGATAAACAGAATTGTTGTTTATTCCTTTATTCCAGTCACTTAAAAATTGGTTTCGTACTTGTTGTTCGCTGTGAATCTAACATTCAGTTCTTGCAGAGCATTTGTGGTATAACGTCTTGTTTTGAGAGATAAAATGGAGTTTGTTCGACTATTCAAAGAAATAATAATATTGTTTCTTATTTGTGAGGGTTCGTGGTCAATCTCTGTTGAACGCAAATATACAAAATTTATGTACGAAGAACAGTTACTTGAGAAAATGGTGAGATTGGAAATGTTTGTGGAAAAGATGGAAAGTGATATCAAAAAAATCATTTCGGAATCTACAATCGTTGTGAATGAAATACAGAATTCAACAAAAAGTGAACTTAATAAAATGGTCAACAGAATGGATCGTATAGAATTAGAGATGGACAGTTTTCGTAAGAATGTAATCACAACATTAGTTAACTCTTCACAAACAAATACTGAATGGAAAGGTGAGAAAAATCATATTTATTACTAACCATTTGTATTGGCTTAAAGCATATAATAGTCCACAGGTAACTGTATCATGAATGTATTATAAATGAATGAATAAAAAAATTTGATTTAAAAAAAGATCACTATTTATTAAAACAACATTCATGCAAAATCCCAGAGAAATCCGTCGTATAGTTCACGAGTTATGCCACAAAATGTAAATCAATGCTTCGGGACGATCACTGAGGTGATTTTGACATCCAGTAAATTTACATAAAATAGACGATATTTAGTCTTAACCGTTGTGTAAAAACATAATGAACAGGTACACTTAGAGAACAAAACTGTTGGAACACATTTACCTCCATGACAATTGGTAAATTCGTTACATGTGAATGTTAAGCAATAAACAAATATTCGGCTTTAATTTTTATCCCCGATAGACTCCATTTTGGTTCATATGACGCGCGTGCTATCCAGTTTGCGATTTCAAAAGGGTTTTCCCAGGCGAAATGACGTATGTACAAGAATTTGGTTCCTGGCCAATGAAAACGAAAGTTACAAAATACACTGGGATTTCTCGAGAGTCATCGAGGTCACAATGACAGAATGAAGCTTTTACGTTGATTTATAAGATAAAATCGAAATTTAAACGTTGAACTACATGTTATGAAGGTAAAATAATGTAAGCTTTCAATGCAGGAATATGTTTTTGTTCAATTACGGCCGTAAAAAGTATATTCATTTGCATGAATTCACCGGAATCCTTGATGAAATTGAAAAACAAAAGTCACCTCAGTGATCGTCCAGAGAATTTTCGTTGAAATATACCTTGTTAACATATTAATAAATATCTTTTTTATAATTCTTTTTTTTTCATTTTTTATAATCTATTCATGATACAGTTTCCTATGTAATAGTTTTGAAATAAACATACGATGCGCTGAATAACGAACGTATAAAAATAAGATGATTATAAAACAATATTTCCATGTACTAACTTTCGAAATATCTTTTTAGTAATACTTACTTTGTGACAATAAGATTAATCATAATCATCTTTCATAATTAAAATTTTTCCAGGAATCTTTTGAGAAAACAATCAAACTGTTGATACAATATTTTATCATTGAAATTCGAAAATCTTTCCAAATTCACGTTTAAGTCAAAACAATTTCGCTGGTATTCGGTTTGAAAATTTACGGCTCATTAACTATTGACATCCATCTACATAATCAAATTTGTGACAATGTACATGCATTTTAGGGAATTTATCAGACCATGAAGATTGTTTTGAAATTAAGAAAGAAGAACCAAGCTCATCCAGTTGTGTATACTTTGTTTCGTTATGGAAAACAAAACAAAACAGAAAGTTCAGGTCTTGTGTGACATGGACACTTATGGCGGAGGTTGGACGGTAGTTTTATATTTTCTTATATTAGGCCAGAAATGTTGTGTTTACGTTTATCCAGCAGACCCTATTTTTTAGCACCGACCCTAACGTTTTAATAGCTAAATTCAAAGTACGAACATATTTAGGTACGAATCGTTTCTCCAAAGTAGGAAAGTTAACTCATTCTAAACATTTTTTACCAGCCTTACGCTTACGAAAAATCAAATGTTGTGACTGATCAATAAACATTTTAATGACAAAATATTCTTTAAAACACCGATTTTCACATGCATTTTTTCTGTTTAAAAAATGTGTTTTTCAGAATAATTATTTTGAGTCAAACTTCTGAGTAAAATTGGTTATACTGTAGGTATTGTCACATTCTTAATTGCTTTAGTGCTATTACTATTTTAATGTATTCAGGTTTAAAGACAATTCAAGACATAGCGGCGAAGGGGAAGTCTGAATTGCGGTTACATTTGACAGCAGCAGACAACAGCCATGTTTATGAAGTTTTCCCGGATTTCTCACTGTCAACTGGACCGCAGTACACTCTTCATATTGACAAGGGAACAGGAACTGCAGGTTTGTATTAAAGCGCAGTGACGGAAAAATACGGTCAATAAAAAGTGAAAAGTAGGCTTTATGTTCAGTTTGCTGCATTATTGGACAGATTATGAATGAACTTGGGTGTGGATGAATACTTAATAATCATACTTATTAGTTTTACAGTTGTTATATAACGGCCCATTGATGAATATAATAACCACACGTTATATTCATAAAAAATGCTCAGTCGGAATGACATATGATAATCAATTTTATTGATCGATCATGAATTCGAGAGGCAGGACAGAGACCATCTAAGATGACACATTCCTTATCAGAATGAACACATGATTATATACATTAAATGTCAAAGACCAAGAGCTAAGTTATTTTGTTCTTGTTTTTATGTGTTCTTTTCTGGGAATACTTATCTCATCTATGTAAAGTACTTCAACAAACTTGTGAAACAATCCCTACTTAATCATAAAAAACGAAAATTTCCCAACAAAAAATTTCCTTCCATTGTCACACAAGTTTTATAATATTAATATACAAAAGTCAATGAGGTCCCATCAGAATGCATTGTAATACTTAAAATACTTATCCTAAAGTTTCTTACTAAATAAACAATCGTGAGTACAAGGAAAATCACAGTCACACTTCACGGGAAAATGATAATTGTAACGTGCATCCCAATATCCAAAGAATATATTAAATCCTAAGATATATTTAGTGACCCGTTTGAACATAATTCTTTCGAGAAACCGTTATCTAGTTAATTAAAAAAGTCATGTACAGACTTCATTTTAAAACCTTTCATATTCTGACTAGTTTTCATTTTTCTTTTGTATTTCAACCTGATGAAGAAAACACTGTGTGTACAATATAAAGAGATTTCTAGTCTTGATATCGTGGTTTTAATGTAGGTGTGTAATGAACAACACTATAAAGACGGCGTTTATTAAATCAAAAATCATTCCAGGATTCATTCAAAATGAAGCATTTAGCTTTAATAATAGTTGTTATGCTGGTTTTTTGCCATGGTGCCATCTCGGTTTCAATGGAACCAATTTACACAAAATTTAAGTACGAAGAACAGTTACTTGAGAAGATGGTGAGATTGGAATATTTTGTTGAAAACATTGCAACGATGGTGAACAACTCGATCTTTGATTCTGTTAAATCTTTGAAGAACATGAGTGAAACTACATCCAATGATATTGCTGAGATGAACAAGAAATTAGACGACTTTGCAGGAGATATTGACACCTATAAAAAGTCAGTTGACACTGTCCTTGAAGACATTCGACAAACGATTAAGCGACGTGAAGGTAACTGCTTATTAAAGCATCAATTCATTAAGTCAAAAACTTCTTAGAAAAACTTTTTTGTTCAAGTTTTAGAATAATAATGCATCGAACGCGATGTCATTTTTAGAAATAAATTTCTTTGTGCTTATATTATAGTTTCTATCGAACGTTAGAATAATTTCATTAATAATCAAACGGTTAATGAACTCTTTACAATGACTTGAGTGGAGACTGCTCTGATGCGTAACAGTTGTCTTTCCTTATTACATGGTAACAGCCAATCCGACTTCATTGATTGATAAGCTATGTATGTATGTGGCAGATCTTGGGAAATAATCCGTTATATTCTTTCTATAAAATACCGACTACAAAAGGTATAGAATTGATCTATTCGACAGGTTTTTGTACCGGATAAAAATTCCCAAATGCAATCAAACTTCCCGAGAGTTCTTGATAGAAATAGAAAATTGAAACATATAAAAAGATTCTGTTTCGAGTAATCCAAGTTGTCATTTTGTTGTCGTGTGGTTTCTTTGCTAATTTAAACAATGAAGCAATTATTTTCTCCATGGTATCATTATTTCCTTTTCCCATATTTGTTTCATTTCATTGTTATGGATACAGTAAAGGCATTCTCTATAAAAATGTAAAAATAATGTATTATGCATTTTATAATATATGAAAATCCTGTGTCAGACGTAGAGTGGGCGCATTTTTGTCCTATGGACTAATTTCCAGAGTATCCTATCGCATACCCACAGGTTTTTGTACATATACATGTTTACCTCGTAAGTTTTCTCCCTTTCAGATCAGGTCGATCAGAAAGCAACGCTTGAACAAATGAAAGAAATGAACAAAACCCTTACGGCGAACATCAACGAAATTCGAATAGATATGTCCAAAGCTTTGGATGATTTTAAACAAAGTATGTACATGTTTTGCATCAATATCATATTCATGGAAAGTATTCAATTATAGTATTTCGCTTATTTAAGCTATGTGGCAATTGTTCACTCTCAAGTATTCATCATTCCTGATAACAATGTTTTCATTTCATTGTTATGATGCTTGGATCCCCGAATTGTAATTACTGAGAGATTTTGTTTCAACCAGGCTTGGTTAAGAAAAACACTTATAACGAATTCCTGTTAGTAATCACTTAAGATTACAGTGTTTGCGAGAGACACCATTATTTTCATACATGTTTAGGTCCTATTTCAATTCTTCCTGCTACTGTTACAACAGTAGGATAACATTATTGTGTTTATTTTATTATTATCTGTTTATAAAAGCGTACCGACTATAACTAATTCTTTCAACGCGTGTATTGGCCAACAAAATTCAACAGTCGCTTGTTTACTCGTTTTCTCTCTTTAGTTAGTAGGGATCCAGTGGTGGCCTTCAATGCGTACAAACCAGTTGATCTTTCTCCCGGAAAAGGCAACCCAGTGGTATTTACAACTGTTTTGCTGAATGAAGGTGAAGCCTATGATTCAACTACGGGATACTTCACAGCAAAAGTAGACGGAATTTATCAGTTCAATGCTCAGCTTTGTGTTAACAAAGGCAGTGATTTAGAATACGCCATAACAGTTGAAGGGCGTGATATAGCAAGTGGAGAATATCGTGCCGCTTCGGACTCAGATGATGGAAAATGTATTTCGTTTGGAGCTGTCGGGATTGTTCGCAAGGGACAAAGAGTGAAAGTTCAAGGATGGCTAAATGCTCTTTACAAAGCTGCTGATGACTGGAATTCCTTTTCTGGAGTTATGATTCACCCATTGTAGATACAATATCGAGAAAAGAAAGCTCTGCGACATGCTTTCATTTGTACCTTTGTTTGTTCTATTGTTTTATTATTCTGCAATATGGTTTGCAAAATAGATCTTGTACTGCTACCTATCACACCCTTATTTTCAGTCTAATACTGCGATTACGCCCATGACTTATTGCAGGAAATGTAGTAAATTGGTGTAATGTTATCTTTTGAAAACATTCTCAGTGTTTGCTAACTAGTGTTGTCCCGATTGTTTCTGAAAATCGATAACTAATCGGACCACCCCAAAATCGACGACAATCGATAGTTTCTTTTAACAATCGATTGTTTTGGTGTGCTGACAGCAATGGATCCTGGGGTTGCTAACTTTATGATCAGTACAAAAGAGTATAAATTTTGTCATAAACTTGTATGTAGTGCTCATATATTTGTTAGGAATTTAAAAGGTTAATCTAATTTCAGTCATGGAGAAAGAGATTTATTGATGCTTAAAATCTAGTCATTATAACATGGAAGGGTTGGAACCTTAAACGAAAGAAAGGTCATAAATGAATTTTGGAAACCCGATTGTTTTATCGATAGGCAATCGATAGTTGTGGTCCGATTATCGTTAGTGATTTTGGAGTCAATACCCAACACTACTTATTTCTTTGTGAAAGGCCTATTTGAGGCCGAAATTTGAATAAGGGTGTTAGATAATAACAATGAAAATGGTAGTTTTGTATTTTATACATTGTCGTTTTACATATTTACTTTTGAATATCAAACGATAGTTTTCCCTTTTCACTTGTATTAATTTGAATATTCTACCACTTAACGGCTTTTATAAATGATTTTGCATATTGGAACAGGCAACAATAGTAACTTCTGGTTTATGTTCTTTATTAGTATGTACGCGTGTACCTGTTTTTTTTTCTTTGTTGTTGTTGGTTTTGTTTTCATGATATTCCATTTACGACGAAGCGATAGGTTATATGTAATAAGTATTACCATATGCTTTCATGCGATATCATTGAGTACAAAATTGTGACAATTGATGGAAATTACTTGTGCGAAATGTTGAGTCTAAACAATTAAGTACGGACTGCTTTAAAACATTTACAAGTTTGCTTACATAGCTTCAAATAGAAGATTATGAATTCATTCTTGATCTTTGACACACACCGGATATCATTCTACATCCAATTTGACAAATGAAGTGCCATAACAGGAATCTTCGTAACATATAAGTCGCCCGAGTCTCACATCCACGAACTATTAATAAATTCCCCGAGAACTTTCGACTTAGCTATCTAATGCATGCACTCATATAAGGACTTATTGCCATACGAAAGTATATATAGTCCATCACGTTACAACGTATCGGAGGAATTATGTCTCAATCACATTCTTTATTGCTTTAGACTTTTTGGATTACAATTTAGAATAACACGGCTGGACACAATATTACAAGGACTATTCTGAAAAAGTACCAATCACCGGTTTATTCCGTGCATGCTACGGATGCACGTATCCTCTGGCCTAAGGCGAAGGAGTGTTTCGTGGCAGCCAGTATTCCGTTGACAAATATATAGTCAATGATTTTCATAAAATATCAGTTGTGAATTGTATTTTTCTCTTTATCGCGATGAGGCAAAGTTATTTACTGCGGTGCGTATTACAATGTTGATAAACATATGACAGAATGCAACTTACGATGTTGTTTTAAAAAAGCAGCTAAGCCTTACATTGCGATATTTAATATTGCGATCCTATATTGAACAAAGTATGATATATGTCAGCAATGATAATGTAACTTATGTATTGTGGTAATGCTGTTGTTGTATTACCCCTTTTTGTACCCGAAATAAATACGCTTCGTCAACGCAAAAGTGGTGATTTTGGTTTCAGTTTTGGTTTAAGGTGGTGTTTGTGATCTCATAAGATTTGAAGTGATCGAGAATATGAGTTTGAACTTATTTTGCTCAGTCAACAGGTTTTACAAGTACTGCGTATTTCTTTCATATTTCTTTCATAAAGCATTTTCGCTCATCGCAGAATATTATCAATGTTATGTACAGGAAATAAAATATCTTTATACCAGTACTATTTTATTGTTGTTTTCGTTCTCTCGTAACCACCGATGCCAAAGTATCAACTGACCGCAGATGTTTCGAAAAAGATATTACAAACAACCAATATCAATGATTATAAATTAAAGTATCTGCCTTGGTTATAATCGCTAAAATAACGTAAAATGATATTTTACGATAAATTCTGCACATCTTTATCGACTTTTCCTTATCAGCGTTAAACATTTCTAGCGTAATGTGCATTGTATTGGTACGATATGATACTATTAATTCATTAATGACAAAAATTTGTTATAAAATCTCTTAATACATCTAACCTGGGCGTGGTTTCAATGATTGAACCGTAAACATAGGCGATTTTGATTGACTATCAAAATTGAATGGGGTGCGTCAAGTTCGTTGATTTCATGAGACGATAATGATCCGACACTTTAATTGTTAATTGCTCAGCTTAAAAAACACAGTAGATGTCATTTTCGAATTAACAATGCCGTCTTATTTGATGACGGAATTCAAAGCGGTTTTCGGTATTTTGTAGCGGAAATGTTAATCTAGGGAAAATTGCCTCAGAATTTTGATACTTGTTTTCATCTTTTATCGATGGAGTATTACGTAATAAACAGCGGGGTTTTGGGCGCGGAATTTCTTTAAAGTCAAATATCTAACGAACGACGGACGTTGTAAAAAAAACTGAGGCACGGTTCCCTACTTTATACATTTATAGTCATTTAAGGCTATTTGATGTAATATATTTTTATATAAAGCAGTTATCGTTGTTCAAAAATTTGCGAATTACGTGCGATATTGGTTTATAATAGACCAATCAAATGTAATATTTGTTTCAAATTACTTGCAATGCACTTTATACAGTGGGTTCATTTTGTATATAATTATGGTTCAGTTTTAAATCCATAAATTGGTGAAACTTGATTTGACCTGACATCCAAGCCAGATACCTTAACTATTATATTTGGAATCCCATTTTGCACATATTGATATGACAAGTATGCTTACAGTTTGTGGGATCACAGATAATGATATTATAATTATGATAAAAATAGAAAGGACAAAATTATGATGAGATCATAAGTTAAATATTTGAATAAGGTACTAGTTGTTTCTTTTAAAAATTGATGTGTAATTTGCTTTTTATATAGATTTAATGCAGTCCTGTATTTATGATTTAGAGATATTTCATTCAACAGTTTACTACTTTATTAAAAATAACGCAATGAGGCTTAACGTTAGGAATACAACCTGGTACTGTATGAACGGACAGTATTCTGTGTAACAAAGTCATGAGATCTCGGTCAAGTTCGATAGCAAGCCTAATGGGCCCTAGCACTTCTAAGTTATGCCCCTTGTCGCTTTGAAAAATAAATTTTGACTGACGGATTTTGTGACCAGGCACTGGTTTTTTTTTTTAGATCAAGGCAAACAGACACTGGCTCAACTCTTTTACAGACATGCAAAACATTAAGTTGTCTAAAATGTACTTTAAGTGTAGGATGAAACTGATAAACTCGTTTTGGGTGACCTGCAACTTATCCTGACATTCCTTATAAAAAAACGAAACTAAACAGAGCAAGCATAGTCAAAATGACATTGGATTAATATGTTGTTAACAAGGTTGCGCTAATGGTACAAAATTTTCAGCCTTGCATTAACCTTCTTTTTAATAACAGAATTGGTTATACTGTCATCTGACAAAAACAACTAACATGGATTGCACCAAGCTACTTATATGAATTAATTGTTTCACTCTTATGTACAATGTATGTTTAAATGATAAGAATTTCTCAATTAGTCTTAGATTATACCAATGTTGATTTAGTGTTAGCTACGTGAGGGGATAAGTTTATTATCTATTAGCCATTCATTCACTAACTGTCAGAAGATCATAAGACATTCATTTTCAATATTGTACTTGTTTTACCTGCTACAAAAACAGCAGAAATATCTGCATATGGAATAATTGATTTGTAGTTACCGAGGACATGTCATTTACATATATTAGAATAAAAACCTCAAATAGAACCCTGGGACCCCCCACCGGATAAATTTAGAAGATGATGAATATACGACAGGAAACTATCGAATAAAACCAGATGATACAAGTATTTACAAGACCTACAGCATCATAAAGTTACATCTTGAGGAAGTTTTCAATAGTAAACAAAATACGGAATATACAATCAATTTTCCTGGATTGAAATTATTATTATTTACAGTAAGTTTGCCAGTAAAATCTAAATGTACGATTTCATACCAAAAGTATTCAAAACAGCATATTTATTTCTCACGATTTCAATTATTGCAATCATCGGGAAAGCTAACTATCAGAAATACGTCCGTCAAAATCATCTTGTGAAGATAAAAAGAAATATCATTTACAGAGCGGAAAAGAAATAATAAATCAGTTTTGGCTGAATCAGGGGCCATAATTTAAGAGACCCAGGGGCTAAATTGCTGGTTATTGATCTAGGTCGAGATATTGTACACTGATAAAGTTTTGCAAAAACTATATGGGAAATATTTAACTTAGAGAATGAGCTGCTATTGAATTATCGCTTTCATTAACCGTACCAGTGAACTGAAAAGTGCTAATGATAAAATCTTACAAATGTAAAGGCGTCAAACATTCTTCTTCTATTTGATTGATGGAAATTTAATGCTCATTCTCAACAAGCATCTGTTTACTAACTTATGATATTCTTTGATAACTTTTGTGTGCCCTGAAAAAAAACAGTAATATTTTTGAGAATTACTTGCTTTTGCGTAGACGTATATTTCATGAGATAAACAGAATTGTTGTTTATTCCTTCAGTCACTATACATAAAAATTGGTTTCGTACTTGTTGTTCGCTGTGAATCTAACATTCAGTTCTTGCAGAGCATTTGTGGTATAACGTCTTGTTTTGAGAGATAAAATGGAGTTTGTTCGACTATTCAAAGCAATGATAATATTGTTTCTTATTTGTGAGGGTTCGTGGTCAATCTCTGTTGAACCCAAATATACAAAATTTATGTACGAAGAACAGTTACTTGGGAAAAATGGTGAGATTGGAAATGTTTGTGGAAAAGATGGAAAGTGATATCAAAAAGATCATTTCGGAATCTACAATCGTTGTGAATGAAATACAGAATTCAACAAAAAGTGAACTTAATAAAATGGTCAACAAAATGGATCGTATAGAATTAGAGATGGACAGTTTTCGTAAGAATGTAATCACAACATTAGTTAACTCTTCACAAACAAATACTGAACGGAAAAGTGAGAAAAATCATATTTATTACTAACCATTTTTATTAGCTTAAAGTATATAATAGTCCACAGGTAACTGTATCATGAATGGATTATAAATGAATGAATAAAAAACAAATTCTGATTTAAAAAAAGATCACTATTTATTAATTTGTAAACAAGGTATATTTCAACAAAAATCCCAAGAGTTTTAAAGCATCAAAATATTTTTTTGGCTAAGGATTATTCCAGTGATCGATTATATTCATTAAACATATTGTTAAAACAATATTCATGCAAAATCCCAGAAAAATCCGTCGTATAGTTCACGAGTTATGCCACAAAATGTAAATCAATGCTTCGGGACGATCACTGAGGTGATTTTGACATCCACTAAATTTACATAAAATAGACGATATTTAGTATTAACCGTTGAGTACAAATATAATGAACAGGTACACTTAGAGAACAAAACGGTTCATATGACGCGCGTGCTATCCAGTTTGCGATTTCAAAAGGGTTTTCCCAGGCGAAATGACGTATGTACAAGAATTAGGTTCCCGGCCAATGAAAACGAAAGTTACAAAATACACTGGGATTTCTTTAGAGTCATCGAGGTCACAATGACAGAATGAAGCTTTTACGTTGATTTTTAAGATAAAATCGAAATTTAAACGTTGAACTACATGTTATGAAGGTAAAATAATGTAAGCTTTCAATGCAGGAATATGTTTTTGTTCAATTACGGCCGTAAAAAGTATATTCATTTGCATGAATTCACCGGAATCCTTGATGAAATTGAAAAACAAAAGTCACCTCAGTGATCGTCCAGAGAATTTTCGTTGAAATATACCTTGTTAACATATTAATAAATATATATTTTTTTCATATTTTTATAATCTATTCATAATACAGTTACCTATGTAATAGTCTTGAAATAAACATACGATGCGCTGAATAACGAACGTATAAAAATAAGATGATTATAAAACAATATTACCATGTACTAACTTTCGAAATATCTTTTTACTTACTTTGTGACAATAAGATTAATCATAATTATCTTTCATAATTAAAATGTTATTCCATTACGCTTATCTTTTTATTAAAGTGTTCTGCAAACAAACAGCATGTAGAATTGTATGCCTGAATGAACCAATATACGCAGAAAGTTTAAAACAAACTATAAAGCTGATATGAAATCTAATTTTACGTTTGTTGAAAGAATTTTCGAATATTATTGCCAATGAAATATCAAGAACAGAATAGGTTAAAATCTACACTAATCTTAAAACTTAAAACTGCAGACAGGATTTTTCCAGGAATCTTTTGAGAAAACAATCAAACTTTTGATACAATATGTTATCATTGAAATTCGAAAATCTTTCCAATTTCACGTATAAGTCAAAACAATTTCGCTGGTATTCGGTTTAAAACTTTACGGCTCATTAACTATTGACATCCATCTACATAATTAAGTTTGTGACAATGTACCTGCATTTTAGGGAATTTATCAGACCATGAAGATTGTTTTGATATTAAGAAAGAAGAACCAAGCTCATCCAGTGGTGTATACTTCGTTTCGTTATGGAAAACAAAACAGAAAGTTCAGGTCTTGTGTGACATGGACACGGATGGCGGTGGTTGGACGGTAGTTTTATATTTTCTTATATTCGGCCAGAAATGTTGTGTTTACGTTTACCAGCAGACCCTAGTTGTTAGCACCGACCTTAACGATTTAATGGCTAAATTCAAAATCCGAAAATATTTAGGTACGAATCGTTTCTCTAAAGTAGAAAAGTTAACTTATTCTAAACTTTTTTTACCAGCCTTACGCTTACGAAAAATCAAATGTTGTGACAGATCATTAAACGTTTTAATACCAAAATATTCTTAAAAACACCGATTTTTACATGCATCTTTCTGTTTAAAAAGGATGTCGACAAAACCGATGACGTGAAAAAGATATAATGGCGTCCGTTAGTATTAAATTAATGTAAATACGCAAAATGTTGTAACTACTACTAGATACAAACGCATTTACGTAACGCTTTAAAATGGAAATGCATCTTGTTGTGTACGAAATGATAATGGTTTTCCCACAGGCAAGAGACGTGTAACATAGGTCCTAACAGATCCTCTACTACCCAGGAATTTCTTTTACACTCTAAAACACTGTTTAATAAAATGTGTATAGAATGTTTCTTGACAAAACATAAACGTTCAAAAACAAATTTGTTTGACATAGTTATGTGAATATAATATATTACAATTGTGTTCATGCATACATTCTACTATTTGCAGATTTTCCAGAAACGATTAAATGATTCTGTGGATTTTTACAGAACGTTTAAGGAATATAAAGATGGAATTGGACAAATAGACGGAGAGTTTTGTTGGGTTTGTATTAGATTTATTATTTCATATAGAATTATGTAGAATTTGATATCATCAGTACGCAGTTGAATTTAAATTCGAAATACGAAAGTTCGAAACATTACGAATGTCCGTACTCGTCAGTCCCGGCTAATATCAAGATGTATTTTAAGCGAAAATTTGAAATGCACAAAGTGAGAAAAGTGAAAATGCGTAACGAATTTTAAGTGAATAGATTCGTAACTATACCAAGGATAGGATGCGAAACTTCAAAATGACTATATACGCTTTTTTAGATCTATTTTACTCATTTTGTCACTTATCCTGTCGCAAACAGAAATAAAATGATTTCAATTAATAAGGACACAAAATTCTCAAGTGCGTGAACCTAGATCCAAATTATCCCAAAATAAATTACTTTACAATGATGCTGATCCTGGTATAAATTTACAGAAAAATACAAAATATCCACTTTTTGTACATTTTGTAATTTAGCACTTTTAATTCCATACAGAATTACAAAACTAGTAATATCCAAATAATTTCAATATCAGATCCAATAATGATGAAATTTATTACCATTTAACCTAGACTTCTACAGTGTTCTGCCATGTTCGCAATGAAATATTTCTTTAAACATCTACACGATTTCTGATTTCCATAAAGTTGTTGACCCTAAATAAAAGCTTAAATCAAAACTAATCAAGTTCAAGAATAATGACTCAGTATCATAACAAATAAACATATCAAAATATCATACTGCAAATTGTATTTGTAATGACAAAAGTAGTTATGAATATTATAATTATCATGTAAATTGTCAAAGGCAATATTCTTTTACCTATATTCTCATGTATGTGTATGTATTGTGCATGTAACATTGTATGTATCTATATATGTTTGTAAATATGCTGTTCACTTGGGCCTAAGTGCCTAATGAATAAGAAATAAACCTTAATATTAGATAAACGTGTATAGCATTTTTATCAGTTTAAAATGCGACTGAAAATGTGTTTTTCAGAATAATTATTTTGAGTCAAACTTCAGAGTAAAATAGGTTATACTGTGTATATTGTCACATTCTTAATTGCTTGATTTAGTGATGTTACTATTTTAATGTATTCAGGTTTAAAGACAATTCAAGAGATAGCGGCGAAGGGGAAGTCTGAATTACGGTTAGATTTGACAGCAGCAGACAACAGCCATGTTTATGAAGTTTTCCCGGATTTCTCACTGTCAACTGGACCGGAGTACACTCTTCAGATTGAAGGGAACAGGAACTGCAGGTTTGTATTAAAGCGCAGTGACGGAAAACACGGTCAATAAAAAGTGAGAATTAGTCTTTATGTTCAGTTTGCTGCATTATTCTATTTGTTATATGACAACCCATTGGTTTGCCAATGTCCTTTAAGAGGCGTGCATGTTGAGGGTATACTTGAGAACATTGCATTTGTATCTCTATTCTTATTTCGAACCCACGACCATTCGTTCATTTTGTTATAAAAAACAGACCTGATTTTTTTTAATATCGCCCTTGATACAGGATATTAACAATAGTCATACCTCCGGTACTCAGGCTCGGTGGAGTATCCGAATATCCAGGCAAAAACGTCGTTGTAGATCTATACTTTAATAAAACACATTTTAAAAATTAACGTTAAAATGATGTGCCTCGAATGCGATTTCGTCTGATGCAACAACACAACAATGAGGTGTATAAAATACTGACAATATGGAAGGAATAAATTGTATCATTTCTACATGCAATAATGTGCAAACAAATCTAAGATCATTTCGAATAGAAAGTACAAAAATGTTAGTTGTCGGTTTCATGGAACAGTAGGAGCAGTGGTCCAGAGGTAGGAGGGGTCTTTCTAGGATCATCGCAAATTCTTGAGCAAGAAACTATTCTTAAATTAAACGTTGGTACCTGATAGGTATCTATGCCAACGTGTAATGTATACACTGAGTGACGTTAATTGACGATATATAAAATAGTTATCATTCGTGTGCAAAGTCTAAAGTCTGTTAAATACATATACATAGAAAAAAAACTTGAAATCTTTTGGCCTAGGGAAGCATAAGTTTAAACATGTTAGAATGGATGCAGTGCAAACCACATCCTAGGTAGTCTAGGTAGATTAGTGCCACATGTTTAGATATTACATCCTGTTTGATACGATACAAGCATCAGTTTAATTTGGTGTTATATACTTATCTTTTTCTTACAGGAGATTCTAGCGGTTTGTCCTATAGCAACGGGTATCACTTTTATACTCGTGATAACGACAATTCAAATAATTGTGCCGAAAAAGATCATGGTGGATGGTGGTACGGCAACTGTGCGCATGCTAATTTGAATGGTGACTATATTACACTAGGAACGAAAGCAAGTAAACGCGGGGAAAGTGGCGTTATTTACAGAGATTTTAAATCAGAGGAGTCATTGAAATACACAGTGATGATGGTGAGAAGAGTGAAAGAGTAGACATAGTCAATGTATCATTATAGTTATGAACTTCTAACCCTCACATGAAGTGAAATATTTGCATATGGTCATTAAAAGGGTATGTTAAGCCATTTGTGTTTATAAATACAGTAATCATATCCATTCAATAGTTCCTGTCCCTTTCTTCCTTCCTGAGTTCTGTCTTTCATTATTTCTTTCTTTCTTTTCATTTTCTTTTTATCTTTTTTATTCCTTCAATGACGTTCCTATGTGTTTGTGCTATTGCTTTTAATCTGAATCTTCATTTTACCTTTTGTCGTTTAGATATAGTTGTAATGAATAAATAAGTCACGAATTGCAGATAAGTGTTCTTTTTTTCAAACTGAAATTTACTTTTAATATCGTTCATATTTTATTGTATTTATTAGCATTGTGAATTCCATGTGATACAGATAACTGCGTCATTATTATAGTCATATTTGGCTATATTCATGACAATCAAAATAAGAAGTGCGTGTTTTCTGAATAACTTCAATTCCATGAATAGAATATTTCCACTAAAACCATATTTTCTGTATGTACTGAATGTGAATGTGCGGCACACGTTATAAATAAACTCAGCGACAGCAGTAGCCACAAAAGTTATTATCAAGTCTTATACCTTAAGCCATAAAGCACACGGCACGAAGCTTACTTAAAGTGTCGTCTTTTGCGACATCACACAAATATTTGAATAGGTTGTGAATCTATCAAACTAAGTTTTTTATATTGAACAAATGATCAGATAGCTCAATCGATAGGAAATGACATTGTGTTGTTGATAAATCATGGATTTTTACTCGGGAAAGACAAACGCTGTGATGAATCAATCTAAGATGACATTTTGATGATACAAAACAGAATGATGGCTAAGTGATGTCAATTACATGTCAATTTTCAAGAATAAAAAGTTATTGTCTTCTTGTTTTAGTATGTGTTCATTTCTGAGAATACTTAAATCATCTATATAAATTGCTTAACAAAGTTGTGAAGCAATTCCTACTCAATCACGAAATTCATTACAAGTAAATTCCGTTAAATTATCAAACAAGTTGTATTAAATTTAAAGGTCAATAAGGTCCCATCAAAATGTATGGCAATACATAGAATCCTTCACCTAATGCTTCTTCCTAAATAAATAAACAATCTTGAGCGCAAATAAGAAAACATTCACACTTCGAAATGAGAATTGTAGCGTGCATCCACATATCCAAAGAACATAAAGCAAGAAGTTTAATTTAGTGACCGGTTTGAACATGCAATAGAACTATTACAAGAAACCACAATCTAGTTAACTGAAAAAACTCATCTACACAAATTGCATTTTGAAACCTTCTATTTTCTGACTTTATTTCTTTTTTTCTTCAATATTTCAACTTCATGAAGAAAAGACTACAATGTAAAGCGATTTCTATTCTTGATATCGTGGTTTTACTGCAGGTGTGTAATGAACAACACTATAAAGACGGCGTTTCTTGAAGCAAAATCCCACTCCACGATTCATTCACAATGAAGCAAGTAGCTTTAATATAGTTGTTATGTTTGATTTTTTCTGTGGTGCAATATCAGTACGAAGAACAGTTACCTGAAAAGATGGTGAATTTGGAATATTTCGTTGAAAACATGGCAATGATGGTGAATAACTCGATCCCTGATTCTTTTTAATCTTTGAAAAACATTAGTGAAATTACATCAATTGATATTGCTGAGATGTATAAGAAATTAGACGACTTTGCAGGAGGCATTAACACCTATAGAAAATCAGTCGGCACTGTTTTTGAAGACATTCGAACAAACCAACACGGACTTGTGACAAGTGATTATGTCAAATACCATAATAAATTTTAAAGCAATCAAATCTTAGAAAAACGTTGTGTTAAAATTTTTAATATGATTCATCGAATCGGAGTCACTTTCAGAAATAAAGTCTTAGTGGATAAAAGTATAGCCTCCAGCAAATGTGTTCTCTATTTTACGCCCCTTTTCAACAGTCAGAGTCATATAAGGCGGACAGTTCACCTAACCATCGTTCCTGGGAAAAATCAGTACTAGACTCCCATCGCCGTAAGCAACTGCCTACTGTCTCACAAACATAGACAAGGTCGGTAGCGGGGCTCGAACCCACAACTCTTAATCAGTGAGAGGTTAGAGTGATTTGAGACAGCGATCTAACCACTCAACCATGAAGTCACCATTCAAGTTCGCATATGCACAGTCATCGTACCTCCATCCACCATGATCACGTTTGGCACATTTGTCTCCATTGTCGTTATCTCGAGTATAAAATTGAAAGCCGTTGTTATATGACAAACCTTCAGAATCGTCTGTAAGAGAATTATGCTACAGTTATGTGAATTACTTCCTTGGAAAATCAACAGAAAATGACACAATATTAATTATTTCCATTCAGACATACAATTATTATAGAAAATTACAAAATAGAATTGATCTTCCTTTACAAAAGCCATTAAGCAAATTTGAACCTAAAACAGTGAATATTGCATGTAGTGCGTCTATTTACAGTTTGTTTTATTTTTCCCAGGTTTAGATACACAAAATATGTCCGTTTAGTGGGTTTAACGTTCTTTTCAACGATATATCAGTTATATACGGCGGCCGTTCACCTCATCAGTTTTCCTGGACAGTAACCCTTCCGTAAGCAGCCGGCAACTTATCCACATACAGAGGAAAATCGACATCTTGGTCAGTTTTGGAAGGCTTCGGCTTCGATACTAATTACTATGGGAAAAGGTCATTTGGGGTTATTACAAAATCTCCTACTACCACGGTTATAGGGCGGAAGTACAGTACTTCCGCGATCTAATAAAGACCGAAAAATAGTTACAGCATTGTATTAATATAAATATTATACAGCGCTATTCGCCGGATTTCATTTATTAAAACCCGTTGTGATATTTGATTTAATGTTTTGTTTATGTCTTAGGGAAGAAATATGTGCTTTTATTGTTAAAAAGAAACAAAAAATCAGAATAACTACGCACCGACCGACGCGATCAGCGGATGATCTAAACTAAATAACAAAGTTCCGAAAATCAACGCAATGCAATCTTCTAATCGCTGCCATGGCTGTTCTTATAAATAAAACAAATTACAGTTGAATTTCGTTATGTCAAACTCGCTTATATCAAACTTTCTGTTATGCCAAACTGTTTCTTTGGGTCCTGATTTTTTTGCTCTTTCTCTATATGAAATTAATCCACTTACCTCCAATTCACTTATCTCAAAACTAAGTTTTCGTCCAGGTGACTCTTATTAGCATGTAGTTTGAGTTGTTTATCTCAAAGTTTGAGCTGATTGGCGAACAATGGACGCTTTCACACCTATCATGACATTTTTCTAATTGAGCAATTTAAAGTCTGCGGGAGATTTATAATCGTGTGACAAATAGAAAGCATAAGTGAAGTGTAGCATGATAATCATACCTGCTATTTGACTTAATTAAAACTATGGTATGTAAGGTAAACAAATACGCATTACGTATAACTTTGGCTGCAGTGAGTATCCGAATACTAGAATACTTGTAGGCTTAACTTGAAAATCGAGTACGATTACTTGCCACCAATGACAGTGTTGGATTCCAATCTTAGTAAAATTATCGTAGCTTGATAAAAATAATGAATTCCGAAAGCGTGATCGATGTTGCAACAAACGCATTCATCTTACATTATGTACGAAATGCGTACACATCCGAAAATATGTAAAGCAAGATGCTCCGTATTTTCGAATTCTTACAACAAATTTCGTTAATAAGTATCTTGTGTTTGGACATTAATTGTTGATATTAATTATTAGGAACAGATACATAATTGCTTAGTTTCTTCTTCGTATTCACATGTTTTATTCAAGCGAAACGTAATCATACATGCATTGTAATATTTATATAAAGTCTAGACACACAAATACTTGTATAATTATACAATAATTGTTTATCTCAAATGTCGGAAACTTAAATATGATTTTCCCCACCTCTCCATTCTCTGTTCGTTTGTAAAGAGCTATCTAATGTTGAGGTTACATTCTTACGAAAACTATCCATATCTACTTCTAATCGATTCACTCTGTCAACCACTTTCGTAAATTCACTTTTAGTTGAATTTTGTATTTCTTCCAAAACAGTCGTAGAATCCGAGATGAACTTTTCGGTATTATTTCTCATATTTTCCACGAACAATTCTAACCTCACCATTTTGTCAAGTAACTGTTCCTCGTACTTAAATTTTGTATTTTTTGTTGCAATCGTGCTTGACCATGAGTTTTTACAAATAAGTAACACAATACAATGTTCATGGATAATCGAACACACTGCATTCTTCGTTTTATAGCCAGAAGTTAAACCACAAAAGTGTTGCAAAAACGTACTCAGCAAAACGAGATGACGGAATTAAATTATCATGCAATGGACGGTAGATTCACAGCACGTACCAATGGAAAATCCTACCTGATAAGCATGGCGATTGTAACAACTACGGATGAAACAGTAATACTTATATTTGCATCTGGTTTTCAATTCATCTTATAAAACATGCACGCACAAGTTGTTAGCTTTCAAAAGTATCATTATTCAATTTCGGTACACAAACGAACTTTACTGTTAGTGATAATTTAAAAAAAACAGATGTTTGTTTCAGTGGTATTAAATGTCCATCCGTTGAATCAGAAGTCTTGAAATTTCAGTAAGATTTTATAATCATTTTACATACTGGGCTCATATGGGAAACTTTTAAAAATATTCTTGTCAGATACCACATGTTCTAAAGCGAATATATGTGGTGTAACGCATTGTTTAGTATACCTCTCTATCAAGTGTATTCAAATAATGGCGCTCGGTAACAATTGTCTCCGTCCCAGGGTTTACTTTTATTTGCATAGGCTCATATGAAAATATTGAAAGATCCCCTTCAACATCTAAGTGCAAGAATTAGAGCTTTAATATTTCGTATGTAGCATTGTTTATAGAACCTTTATCAAGTTTGTTCGAATCATGGCCATGCGGTCAAAGTTGGCACTGCCCCAGAGGTCATTTGATTTTACAATTTTTCTTATAGAGGGAAATAAAAAGCAATGTGTTGATAAATCATCGACCTTATCTTTTATATTCAAGAATGATTAGTATGGCTTGACAGTCTCCAAAGTAAGAAATAAATAAAAATATCACGTACTGAAAATAAATAATGTAGAATTATACACATCTTTTAAAAGCATCACCCCCCCCCCCCCCCCCCAAATGTATTTAACATTAACCCAAAATGTCGCGATCAATTGGCATAAAGATTTATTTTTGTATATTTTTAAACAAACATTAAAAGCTGCACACTTTCAAAATTGGTCTAAGCGCTTACACAAATCTAGCAGAGCATTCTTCTTCCACGCTATTATTAATACTTCTGAATATTAGTTACAAATGTAACTGAATCTTGAAAAAAATGACTTTTTAAACTATACGCATTGTTTGACGGAGTCCATATAGTTGTGTATTTAGGTCAGAAATGTTATTGTATACTAGGACGGTCCCATTTATAAATGTATAGGTAGCACGAATACTATTGCATCATGCTATAGCGCGATCTATGGATCATTGTATCACTGTGGAGCAATTGGAAAATCATTAGGTTATTGAATGTTGAGGACTGTGTCCGATGTTGAACATAAATTTTATTTTTCACTGTTGTACCCTTTTTATAAAAGTTAATAAATACATTGGTAAGACGATAGTGCGTTTTATGTTAAAGGGGCATGCCCTGGAACTGAAACTTCTCGAATATAAATCAAATTGGTACCATTTGAATGCCTAAATCAATTAATGAAAGTCCTGTAAAATATTTACGAAACATCCCGCTAGTTGACTCAAAATACACATTTCAAGATTTACCAAACATGCCGATTACGCCTCAGAAAATATTCGTCATTTTCATAACTCGACCCTTTCGGGATCAAAAACGGAAAAAATGTCAACAAACTGTAAAATGATAAGTATTGCTCATGACTATTGTCATGTTCATTGTTTGCGACATAAAGCTTATTTATCGATAAATTATGGGTAAATAACTACATATCATTGTTTTGCTGCTTGAAAGGCAGCGCGCACGCCACGTTAAATTCTCAGACGAATCGGAAATATCGTTGTCGTCAATAAAAGACTGTAAGCCTTTTATTTAAACCGGCATATAAATACTCACGCGCGCGTTATAGGGCCATTTTTGAAGGCACATTCTTCTTTGACTTTTCGGTAATAATTATTTTTACAAGTGATAAACGCATTTTTGGTGTTTAAAACCCAAGACACAGAAGTTCCAGGGCATGCCCCTTTAATTGTCCCGTGAGAATCACATAAATATAACTACCTTATACTATTATGGTTATTTCGCATTTATATGTTAGTTCAATTGTGAAGTAATTATATATAATAGATAGAATCTTATGGTGAAGTATATATAGATATAGCATTTGTAGTAACATTTGTATTCGCGATTTCGAACGATAAAATGTACAAATAAACAAGTTGTTTGAGAATCGCATCAGAGAACAAATGATTTTTTTCCTTCTTTTTTCTCTCTTGAGCTACCAAAAGGCACTATTCAACGTGAAAGCAAACATGTATCAAGAACAAACTATTTCAAAAACAATTATAGAAAAATAAATATATATTAGAATTAAAAATGATAAAATTGACTGTGTTCCTATCACTTACAACTGTTACATTATGTAAAATGTAATGATTGCACATGTTACCTCATTCAACACATCACGATCCTGGTGGTATTTGCTTACAACTCATGCAATAATTAGCACCAAATAAATAGATACAAACGTTACCTGTCTCTTGCATCCCATTGGAAAATCAATGTTATAAGCATTATATAGACATTATACACACACAAAGTAGTTAATTTTGAGAAAATTTCAGCTGTTTTCCTGCTTTAATTTTTTCTTTTGAGGATATTTATCAATTTGTTACTTACTGGTAAAAGGCTCAAATCTTGACTAAATCTTAAAGGGACTGGGTTATTTTTTTTCACTTTTTCGGCAACATAGTAATTCCAAACATCGTATAAACATCGTATAAATAATTTGAATTGACTAAAATTGGTTCACCTTAGACTTTGGTGCATTTATTGTGTCATCTGTTAGAGAGATAGGCCAATTTTCATAAAGATGACTTCATTTTATTTTGAGGTACTATTTTACGTTAGGGGTAGAGGAACAAAAATGGTTGTAACTCTTTTAACTGACGGTAATTTTTTTTATATATATTCACCGGTAGATGTCTTAATGGATATACGAAAGAATGACAAAATTTAGAATACGATCCTTAACACTTCATATAAGACTTCGAACATCCTAAGTCATTCAAAAACCATAGATCCTTAACACTTCATATTAGACTTCGAACATCCTAAGTCATTTAAAAACCATAAGAGTGTTACAATAATAGTCCAGTATTGACATTCCTGTCTTTTCCACATGCTGCACACAAGTCCCTTTTTCAACCTTAACAGTAATGTCATATTGCTCTAAAATTAAATGGAATTGTTAGTTATACATGTATATTAGTTTTCATTTTTTATGAATGAGTTACATGATGATTTTTACTAACGTTGGTGAACTAATGAAGTTACATTAATAACGTTACCCGGAACCATACTTTACATGAACTACAAATATTAACATATGATAATCTTAATTTAATTGCATGATAAGAAAATAACACCAGCTTTTGGATTATGATATCACTGTTACGTAAGTATCACGGAATACATTTGACTGGGTTAGGTAGCTTTATACAATATATCATAGCTTTTTTACATCCAAATTGGTGTGTGTGAAAATATCATGATTTATCTAGAAAGTGTTGTACTTTAGTGTACTCATGTTGGAAAATACACAAAACAACCTTTATAAATCACTTTTTTATTGGACATCATTTGCTCCTCATCTCTGACTTTGGTGTCAAAGCCTTTTACATAAACGAGTCCATATAATTACACCAATACAATTATTACATTGAATTTTATCCATCTTACAGATTTATTTTCTCAGAAAATCTATGTTTTCAATAAACATTTGTGCCGTTTTACGCCCGAACACAATTTATAATACCATCGTTTTCTTTCAACACATTCCAGAAAAGTTCAATGTAAACGAATTGATCTTTTCCAATTATCTCCTACTCACGACGCGAAGTATTAATGTATTTGTTACAGTGAATTAAAAATACTGAATGAAATTCAATTACTTTTTCAATGCGGAGTCAATATTGTATTTGTAAGGTAGATATCAATGAAAATGCATTAACTAATTAATGAAATAAAGTTAATTTTATGAAAAAGTATATATTTGTGTATATTTGTTGTCCCTTTGTTGTTTGGTTGATACAATTAATTTGTTGGCTTTATATCCTATAAGCCAAGTCCCAAACAGTGTCTGTCATTACCTCTTGTGGCTAACGTATTTGTACCACAATTAAGGTCAACTGGGCACAGACGGTTGCTGGTAAATGTGTTATAGGGCATTAATCCAAACTTCATTGTTATGTCCGTCGATATAATATTTTATTATACCTCTCTCCCCTTCCTTGTGTAAAGTCGCCTATACCTCAGCGGGCAAAATATTTTAATAAAACAATGAAATAACACATGCGCGATCAATTCAAACAGATTTCCGGTTATTAAATCGAGTTGTTCATAACAAAATCTGTTTTAGATTGTACATTCTACTTGAAAATCCATTGAATTAGACACCCATAACGTCATAACAAAGCAAATAAATAGTCAAACAGCGTTCAACGTACAGAAAATTGATATTAAGCAATTTGCCAAGTTTTCGGAGGCAGACTTTCAAAAATGCCTTGATAAGTGAAGAGTTCAAAAGCATGTGTAGACAGTAGCTTAAAGCTGTTCCGGGAACTGTTTGGCAGTTTGAAGCATTAGTAGAAAAGGCTTGATATATCTAGTCCATGTAATGTCATTGCTTGTTTAAATGTTATGACATCATATATTTCTAATTTATATTTATGTGAAATCTTCGGTAAGATAAAATAAATATCACATTATTAGGGCATTATTAAAAATCGCCAGCTCTCGAAAAAGTAATGTTGACCGAGGCAGCGTTGAAAATAATTACATTATTTTTCTCGGGCTGACCATTATTAATAACGCTCTCTCAGATTGTTGCTATTTATCTAATAAATTATGTTCACAGATCGTGACTTGTGTTTACACAATCTTGATTTAAAGTTAGTGCAGGAAATGGACAATTTGACATCTAACCCGCAGTTCAATTGGTAATCAAAAAGTTGCCAACCTGGTTTTTTGACAAATGACTTACAATTAGAATAGTTTCATATAAATATTTGTGTAGTGCCTTTGTCAGATATTACGTAAGAGTCATTCACTTATTAAGCGCTTTTTCATAGAAAAATAACGTTCATAAGCGCTTTACAAATTTACATGAAATATATTTAAACAGATTACGGTAAATCAAAACAGATATTATGTACAGTAATTGAAACGATCAGTTCATGTAGACCTGCGAAAATGTGTAGGTTTTTAGTCGTCTCATGAAACTTTGAAGTGTCTTACAGTCTCTAACACTTGATGGCAACAAATATGTTAGATAAGAACTTTATTGATTCTCTTTTTAGCGCACATATATGTTTCACTCAATTTGTTAACACATTTAACCCTGCTTTTCACATTTATATAAATTGTTCTTGTAACATTCGAAATATCACCCCATATACTTAATTTAATCATTTTATGGCATGAAGATTAGCGAACAACATACGTTGGCAAATGCTTTTGTAAAATCAATGAAAACTCAACTTAACTGTTGACCTTTATTAAATTATTTGAAATCCCTATACTAGACCTTTACTCCGCTTGTGCCTCTCACTCTTTTCGATGTTCTAAACGAATTAGAGGACTATTCTATTAAAAACAGATTAGATGGAGTTAACGTCAATACGTTTAAAATGTTTTTTTAATTATATATGCTGACGACATAGTCATGCAAGCTCGGTGTATAGCCTTTCATCATGTATTATCAAATCTATATTGTTAATTATTAAAATAATATTTTGACAATTTAGCATTAGTCTTTATGTTACAATATCGATGAATACATGTACACAACTTTGTTTTTTTTATCATTATCAGATTTCTCTTGCACGTATGTAAGTTGGCTTATAATGTGCTATTACTTCCATCTAACCTCATCTAAGTGAAGCATTTATTACATACGGTTCATGAAACTGCATGGTAGCATAAAGCTAAATGCAGTTAAGTGCGAAATGCGTTCAAGTCTACAGTCCGCGAACTGCGCCTAGTCTGGAACACAGTTTGCAATTAAAACAAAAAATTGCAATGAAAATTACAAATTGTATTATACATAAACATAAAACATAAAACAACGACTGTCAAGCTAGTCTATACTATGCGACCTGCCACCACTAGGAAGATCAGAAATTCGTTATTTCAATTAAGCATTGATAATCTTCTATTCTGTCACTCTCCTCATCATCATGACAGTGGATTTCAATGAGTCTGTCCCTTTGAAACTTCTGTACGTGACACCTCTCTCTGGTCGTTTCTTAAACTGTGTTCCTGGCGTAACATAGTCACCATTCAAGTTAGCATACGCACAGTTGCTATACCACCATCCACCATGATCAAGGTCTGCACATTTGTTGTTATTGTCGTTATCTCGAGTATAAAAGTTATACCCGTTGTTGTATGAAAACCCTTGATTATCTGCTGAAAGTACAATCACGAAAATATTAATTCCACCACAAATGCAATAGCTAATGACAAAATTTGATATTGCCATTAGAAATACGAACGAAATGAACGTGAAGCATTTCCTTTAAAAATACTTATCACGAATATCATTAAAAGATTAATTTAAAACGACCCTTACAGATCGATCTCTTCAGGAGTAATTTAACACATAAAACATACGGCATTGGCTTAAATACTAGTTATTATAGAAACATAACGTATGTACAAATGTATTGTGATTACATATGAACGATAGGATTAAAACACTCAAGTACTGGATTGTTTGAGTTGAGGATCGAAATCTGTATTCGAGTACCTGGGAAATAGTATTTCCGATCCTATACGCGCACGCAAGTTTGTTCAAAGACATTATGTTGGTCTTAGACGTATTGTAAACAGAGACCATTCGAGGCAGTGGTCCAATGATTAGCTGCAATCCGATTTCGATTCTCGACTACGGTAGGTCAAACCCTTCCATGAAAGTTGTGGCTAACGTATATGTACCACAATTAAGGTCAACTGGACAGAGACGGTTGCTAGTAAATGTGTAATAGGGCATTAATCAAAACTTTATTGTTATGTCCTTCGATGTAATATTTTATTATACCTCTCTCCCCTTCCTTATGTAAAGTCGCCTATACCTAAGCGGGCAATATTTTTTAATAAAACATTGAAATAACACATGCGCGTACAGTTCAAACAGATTACCGGTTATTAAATCATTTTTTATTTATTTGTCGAGTTCTTCATAACTAAATCTGTTTTAGATTGTTCATTCTACTTTGAAATCCTTTGTATTAGACACTCATAACGTCATAACAAAGCAAATAAATAGTCAAACAGCGTTCAACGTACAGAAAATTGCTTTTAAACAATTTGCCAAGTTTTCGGACGCAGACTTTCAAAAAAGCCTTGATAAGTGAAGAGTTCAAAAACATTTGTAGACAGTAGCGTAAAGCTGTTCCGGGAACTTTTTGGCACCGACAATTCTGAGTTAGAAGCATTAGTAGAAAAAGCTTGATATATCTAGTCCATGTAATGTCATTGCTTGTTTAAATGTTATGACATCATATATTTCTTTTTATATTTCTGTGAAATCTTCGGAATGATATAATAAATATCACATTTTTGAGAGGGCATTATTAAAAATCGCCAGCTCTCGAAAAAGTAATGTTGACCGAGGCAGCGTCGAAAATAATTACATTATTTTTCTCGGGCTTTTAATAACGATCTCAGATTTTTGCTATTTATCTAATAAATTATGTTCACAGATCGTGACTTGTGTTTACACAATCTTGATTTAAAGTTAGTGCAGGAAATGGACAATTTGACATCTAACCCGCAGTTCAATTGGTAATCAAAAAGTTGCCAACCTGGTTTTTTGACAAATGACTTACAATTAGAATAGTTTCATATAAACATTTGTGTAGTGTCTTTGTCAGATATTATGTAAGAGTCATTCACTGAAGATATTCAGTTAATGCTTAGATATTATGTATTGTATGTATTTATTATTATCATACCACACTTATAAAGCGCTTTTCCGTAGAAAAATAACGTTCAAAAGCGCTTTACAAATTTACATGAAACATATAAACAGATTATGGTACATTAATACAGATATTATGTACAGTAATTGAAACGATCAGTTCATGTAGACCTGCGAAAATGTGTAGGTTTTTAGTCGTCTCATGAAACTTTGAAGTGTCTTACAGTCTCTAACACTTGTTGGCAACAAATATGTTAGATAAGAACTTTATTGATTCTCTTTTTAGCGCACATATATGTTTCACTCAATTTGTTAACACATTTAACCCTGCTTTTCACATTTATATAAATTGTTCTTGTAACATTCGAAATATCCCCCCCATATACTTAATTTAATCATTTTATAGCATGAAGTTTCGCGAACAACATACGTTGGCAAATGCTTTTGTAAAATCAATGAAAACTCAACATAACTAATGACCTGTATTAAAAGTGTGATAAATGAAGCTATGTAATACTAATATATTATTTGAAATCCCTATACTAGACCTTTACTCCGCTTGTGCCTCTCACTCTTTTCGATGTTCTAAACGAATTAGAGGAGTATTCTATTAAAAACAGATTAGATGGAGTTAACGTCAATACGTTTAAAATGTTTTTTTAATTATATATGCTGACGACATAGTCATGCAAGCTCGGTGTATAGCCTTTCATCATGTATTATCAAATCTATGTTGTATTAAAATTTTATTTTGACAATTTAGCATTAGTTTTATGTTGCAATATCGATGAATATATGTACTTCATTTTTTTATCATTATCAGATTTCTCTTGCACGTATGTATGTTTGCTTATAATGTGCTATTACTTCCATCCAACCTCATGGGTCAATTGACCGGATGTTATTCTGAACAATAAGAAGTCAAAGTTTGTTTTAGTTTAATCCTGTTAATGAATACAATGTATGTGAACTCTTATAAGTGCAATTTCCATCTAGGTGAAGCATTTATTACATACGGTTCATGAAACTGCATGGTAGCATAAAGTTAAATGCAGTTAAGTGCGAAATGCGTTCAAGTCTACAGTCCGCGAACTGCGCCTAGTCTGGAACACAGTTTGCAATAAAACAAAAAATTGCAATGAAAATTACAAATTGTATTATGCTTAAACATAAAACAACGACTGTCAAGCTAGTCTATACTATGCGACCTGCCACCACTAGGAAGGTCAGAAATTCGTTATTTCAATTAAGCATTGATAATCTTCTATTCTGTCACTCTCCTCATCATCATCACAGTGGATTTCAATGAGTCTGTCCCTTTGAAACTTCTGTACGTGACACCTCTCTCTGGTCGTTTCTTAAACTGTGTTCCTGGCGTAACATAGTCACCATTCAAGTTAGCATACGCACAGTTGCTATACCACCATCCACCATGATCAAGGTCTGCACATTTGTTGTTATTGTCGTTATCTCGAGTATAAAAGTTATACCCGTTGTTGTATGAAAACCCTTGATTATCTGCTGAAAGTACAATCACGAAAATATTAATTCCACCACAAATGCAATAGCTAATGACAAAATTTGATATTGCCATTAGAAATACGAACGAAATGAACGTGAAGCATTTCCTTTAAAAATACTTATCACGAATATCATTAAAAGATTAATTTAAAACGACCCTTACAGATCGATCTCTTCAGGAGTAATTTAACACATAAAACATACGGCATTGGCTTAAATACTAGTTATTATAGAAACATAACGTATGTACAAATGTATTGTGATTACATATGAACGATAGGATTAAAACACTCAAGTACTGGATTGTTTGAGTTGAGGATCGAAATCTGTATTCGAGTACCTGGGAAATAGTATTTCCGATCCTATACGCGCACGCAAGTTTGTTCAAAGACATTATGTTGGTCTTAGACGTATTGTAAACAGAGACCATTCGAGGCAGTGGTCCAATGATTAGCTGCAATCCGATTTCGATTCTCGACTACGGTAGGTCAAACCCTTCCATGAAAGTTGTGGCTAACGTATATGTACCACAATTAAGGTCAACTGGACAGAGACGGTTGCTAGTAAATGTGTAATAGGGCATTAATCAAAACTTTATTGTTATGTCCTTCGATGTAATATTTTATTATACCTCTCTCCCCTTCCTTATGTAAAGTCGCCTATACCTAAGCGGGCAATATTTTTTAATAAAACATTGAAATAACACATGCGCGTACAGTTCAAACAGATTACCGGTTATTAAATCATTTTTTATTTATTTGTCGAGTTCTTCATAACTAAATCTGTTTTAGATTGTTCATTCTACTTTGAAATCCTTTGTATTAGACACTCATAACGTCATAACAAAGCAAATAAATAGTCAAACAGCGTTCAACGTACAGAAAATTGCTTTTAAACAATTTGCCAAGTTTTCGGACGCAGACTTTCAAAAAAGCCTTGATAAGTGAAGAGTTCAAAAACATTTGTAGACAGTAGCGTAAAGCTGTTCCGGGAACTTTTTGGCACCGACAATTCTGAGTTAGAAGCATTAGTAGAAAAAGCTTGATATATCTAGTCCATGTAATGTCATTGCTTGTTTAAATGTTATGACATCATATATTTCTTTTTATATTTCTGTGAAATCTTCGGAATGATAAAATAAATATCACATTTTTGAGAGGGCATTATTAAAAATCGCCAGCTCTCGAAAAAGTAATGTTGACCGAGGCAGCGTCGAAAATAATTACATTATTTTTCTCGGGCTTTTAATAACGATCTCAGATTTTTGCTATTTATCTAATAAATTATGTTCACAGATCGTGACTTGTGTTTACACAATCTTGATTTAAAGTTAGTGCAGGAAATGGACAATTTGACATCTAACCCGCAGTTCAATTGGTAATCAAAAAGTTGCCAACCTGGTTTTTTGACAAATGACTTACAATTAGAATAGTTTCATATAAACATTTGTGTAGTGTCTTTGTCAGATATTATGTAAGAGTCATTCACTGAAGATATTCAGTTAATGCTTAGATATTATGTATTGTATGTATTTATTATTATCATACCACACTTATAAAGCGCTTTTCCGTAGAAAAATAACGTTCAAAAGCGCTTTACAAATTTACATGAAACATATAAACAGATTATGGTACATTAATACAGATATTATGTACAGTAATTGAAACGATCAGTTCATGTAGACCTGCGAAAATGTGTAGGTTTTTAGTCGTCTCATGAAACTTTGAAGTGTCTTACAGTCTCTAACACTTGTTGGCAACAAATATGTTAGATAAGAACTTTATTGATTCTCTTTTTAGCGCACATATATGTTTCACTCAATTTGTTAACACATTTAACCCTGCTTTTCACATTTATATAAATTGTTCTTGTAACATTCGAAATATCCCCCCCATATACTTAATTTAATCATTTTATAGCATGAAGTTTCGCGAACAACATACGTTGGCAAATGCTTTTGTAAAATCAATGAAAACTCAACATAACTAATGACCTGTATTAAAAGTGTGATAAATGAAGCTATGTAATACTAATATATTATTTGAAATCCCTATACTAGACCTTTACTCCGCTTGTGCCTCTCACTCTTTTCGATGTTCTAAACGAATTAGAGGAGTATTCTATTAAAAACAGATTAGATGGAGTTAACGTCAATACGTTTAAAATGTTTTTTTAATTATATATGCTGACGACATAGTCATGCAAGCTCGGTGTATAGCCTTTCATCATGTATTATCAAATCTATGTTGTATTAAAATTTTATTTTGACAATTTAGCATTAGTTTTATGTTGCAATATCGATGAATATATGTACTTCATTTTTTTATCATTATCAGATTTCACTTGCACGTATGTATGTTTGCTTATAATGTGCTATTACTTCCATCCAACCTCATGGGTCAATTGACCGGATGTTATTCTGAACAATAAGAAGTCAAAGTTTGTTTTAGTTTAATCCTGTTAATGAATACAATGTATGTGAACTCTTATAAGTGCAATTTCCATCTAGGTGAAGCATTTATTACATACGGTTCATGAAACTGCATGGTAGCATAAAGTTAAATGCAGTTAAGTGCGAAATGCGTTCAAGTCTACAGTCCGCGAACTGCGCCTAGTCTGGAACACAGTTTGCAATAAAACAAAAAATTGCAATGAAAATTACAAATTGTATTATGCTTAAACATAAAACAACGACTGTCAAGCTAGTCTATACTATGCGACCTGCCACCACTAGGAAGGTCAGAAATTCGTTATTTCAATTAAGCATTGATAATCTTCTATTCTGTCACTCTCCTCATCATCATCACAGTGGATTTCAATGAGTCTGTCCCTTTGAAACTTCTGTACGTGACACCTCTCTCAGGTCGTTTCTTAAACTGTGTTCCTGGCGTAACATAGTCACCATTCAGGTTAGCATACGCACAACCGCCATACCACCACCCACCATGATCAAGTTCTGCACATTTGATGTTATTGTCGTTATCTCGAGTATAAAAGTTATACCCGTTGTTATATGACAAACCTTGGTTATCTGCTGAAAGAACAATCATGAAAATATTAATTCCACCACAAATGCAATAGCTAATGACAAAATTTGATTTTTGCCATCAGAAATACGAAAAAATGAACATGAAGAATTTCCTTTAAAAATACTGATCACGAATTAAAATATTAATTTAAAACGACCCTCTCAGATCGATCTTCTTCAGAAGGAATTTAAAACATACGGCATTGGCTTAAATACTAGTTATTATAGAAACATTATTACATATATACAAATATATTGTGACTACATATGAAAAATAGTACATATGTATTAAAACACTCGAGTACTTGATTGTTTGAGTTAAGGATCGAAATCTGTATTCGAGTACCTGGGAAATAGTATTTCCGATCCTTCCTGGTATTTCCTAGTTATATACGCGCACGCAAGTTTGTTGCAAAGACGTTATGATGGTCTTAGACGTATTGTAGACAGAGACCATTCGAGGCAGTAGTTCAGTGATTAGCGCGCTGCACTTATAACCCTGCAATCTGATTTCGATTCTCGGATACGGTAGGTCAAACCCTTCCAAGAAAGTTTGACAACAATGTCGATTTTTCTCAACATGTGGAGAAGTTGCCGGTCCTAGTGTAAGGGTAAGTCAGTACTAGAAAGAATAGAGTCCGGGAAAACAGGTTAAGTGAATTAGCCGCCGTATATGACTGAAAAAATGTTGAAAAACGGCGTTAAACCCAAATACAAAAAAGAGACCACTCGATCAAGAATTATGTGTCCAACCACTGGACAATCGCATCCTTCTGATGCAATAAACTGACAAATGTCCAAAATGCAATATCTTTCTCAATCCAACTCCGATTTGTCGGTCCATTATTTAATCTAGACATGCATTATTTCGCTCATTCACTGGTATCAGTAAGTTTCAAGACTTGTAAAGCTACCATCAAATCAGTGCTACCAGTACCACACGATCTGAGATCACTTATCTATACTCATTCAAACACATAACGGACCAAATAAATATCATAATAAATGCAACCTGTACGCAAAGGCCGTATTTTCTTCTTCTCTTTATTGACCGTTGCTCACATGTTTTATCAGAAATATGCCATAAGTGGTGTTTTATACAACTGGTAGACGTTGCTTGTCATTTTAGTTTTTTTCTACCCTTGAGTACAAACCTGGTTTAACTGTTGCCGGACCAATATGGAGTGTGTACTTTGGACCAGCCGACAAACTGAAGTTTTGGAATACTTCATGAGCATGACTGTCGTCTGCTGCTGTCATGTCTATCCGTAACTCAGACTTTCCATTCGCCGCTATTTCTTGAATAGTCTTTAACCCTAATTACAAAATTTGGAAGAATCAATTAAATAAATAACTTTTTGAGACTTGGTCAGAAAATGGACATCGCACATGTAGTTAAAGCTATTTTGCACTCAACTTGAGTTTGACTCATAACTAACACACGTTTTTATATCTTTTTCCTTGTGTCTGTCATAATGCATTATTATGTTGAATACACTTTTCGCAATCATTTTTACGAGTATGATAATATAATTGTTAGCGAACGTGTGGCAGTAGATTGGTTACACTTTGTGATGACAAACAACTGAAAATTAAAATTAGTTTTCGTTATAAGCTGTTGTGGACCTGCATGAAGTTAACTATAAAATAGACAATGACGGCAAAAACTAGCATCGGTCGGGTAAGGAGAAACTGAGGACTTTTTACACCTTAGCATTCTATATTTCTGTGATCAAAAACATAAAAGATAAAATGACCGAATACAAACCTAACCAAAACTCTCCGTCTATTTGTCCAAATCCATCTTCATACTCCTTAAACGTCCTGTAAAAATCCACAGAGCCATTGAATCTTTTTTGGAAAATCTGAAAATAGTAAATTAGAAATTATGTAAATACTCATTTATTGGTTGGAGCGGTATAATCATTTCGTGTGAATTATCTCTTTTATTAATCGTGACGTTATCGCTGTTTCTATTATAGTTATATTTAGGTCATCATCGCAGTTGTTTTTGCCTTCACTGATTGATGACGTCATATAGATTTCGTTCAAAAAATAAAGGCATCTAAAAACCAAACTTATCTGTAAAATTATACTTATAGATATGTTACAGCATTTGAACGTTCATATGGGTATGGCAAACAAATATATGGGGTCGGCTGATTAGTGATCAGCATAACGGTCTTATATGTTTTATGAGCTACGAGATAGTTATAAACAATTGACTAAGAATGAAAACAAGTCCAGGGTTAGCAAAAATAGGGGATCGGTCGAATTAGTGGATATCTGAAAACGTTTATACGCCTAACATAATAATTAATAGACTACCGTCCAACCGCCGCCGTCGGTGTCCATGTCACACAAAATCTCTACTTGTTGTTTTGTTTTCCATAACGAAACGAAGTATGTCCCACTAGCTGCACTTGGTAATTCTTTCTTTATGTCTGAACAGTCGCTCAAGAGAAATAAATGTACTGAAATACAAGTGACATAATACAGATGTTGTTAAAACAGCATGGACAAACCCACTAGCCCTGCTCTAGGTCTCTACAACGTAATATGCCAGAGACTCTTTGTCCTTCGATTTTGTATATTTCTGCACTTGGTTGGTGGATCTTGGGGATGGTAGCATTTTCGCACCCGCGGAACTTTTTCGTACGTATCTTGTTTCTTTTTTAGAAATATTACTCTGCTTTATATTCATGAATCAATGGACGTCATCGGTTAAAAGATACTTGAACTTAAACGTTTCTTACCAAACTCAGGGAACCCATTTTAAAAACAGAACAGAAAGTTCGTCATTCATTGAAGAACCTTTTGACTTCATATTTTGAAATTAATAACTGTAAATAAGTGTTTAGACAGTAAGAATATTATCTCTACAGATTTCATCGGTTTTAAGAATAGTTTACACTTTACCATTTTCTAAGCTTGTTTTCACTTCATCCATCCTATTCGGGATATCAAGTGAACCTGTGGCATCTAGAAACAATGAAACTAAAATTATCATCTGAATAACAGTTTTAAGATTAAGGCGACCAAACAAACACCGTCCACTGACATTATCCAATATTAATGGGTCTGTAGGTCGCCAAAACGTTTTTAGTTCGGAGACATAGTTATAGGCAAAAAAAATAATTAACCGTAAAAAGTCAAAGGTCTGCAGAAATATAGCATTGGTCGGGTGAGTGAAAATCAATTCCTTTTTTTATTTTTAACTTACTTGATTTTCAATAATCATATATGTCAACCTTCTTATAGCAGCCACCTTCGATTAAAGGTCACCCTTTGATTCAAGGCATTTTTAACAGTCCTTTTTTGTTGAGAACAAAATGACGTCGAAATAAAGCTACCTGTCAATAAAGGTCACTTTTGTCTGTCCCAAGTGGCATTTGTTCACAAGTTTGACAATGAAAATTTTAAGAATACGATGATTCGATTCAGTATGATTGACTCAATTCATAGATATATGATTAAGCTAAATGGGAAAGATAAGTGATTATCTGTATTATTCATAAATAATTATAGAGTCACAATACATTATTCTAACAACAAGAAACAACTTTTATGATTATAAGAAAATATAGCATACTTATCCATGCCATCATGTCTTGACGATCTTTATTATACAGACCCATCAAATCCGATTTGAATGCTTGAAAATTTCTTAGTATTTCAGTAGTGAGCTTATTAGCTTGTGCTATCTGTTCCTCAAATGTAGTGCCTGTATTTACTGAAATATAACCAACATTTTAAAGATGTTGAATGTTCAATTTGAACGATTTAGTCCATGTCATAACTTTTCTGCCATACCATGTGTAATGTTATTATATATGCATTCGTAAATTGCTTGATAATGTATCAATCCAATTAACAAAATTAAGCATTTCAACTGTTTATTTCATTCCCCTCAAAATGTCATACTTAATAATATGATCATGTTCTATAAAGATTGATTAGTGAACGCATTATATACATTTATTCATGATCGAATACGTCATACTTAGTATAAACATTTATATTAATAATTATAGAATTATCTCACCTCTCCATTCAGAATTTGTTTGCGAGGACTGAACTAATGTTGAGGTTACATTCTTATGAAAACTATCCATATCTAGTTCTAAACGATCCATTCTGTCAACCACTTTCTTAAGTTCACTTTTAGTTGAATTCTGTATTTCTTGCAAAACTGTCGTAGAATCCGAGATGAACTTTTTGGTATTATTTCCCATGTTTTCCACGAACAATTCTAATCTCACCATTTTTTCAAGCAACTGCTCTTCGTACATAAATTTTGTGTATTTTGGTGCAACCGAGATTGACCATGAAGTCTTAGAAATAAGTAACATCATCATTATTTCTTTGAACAATCGAATAAACTCCATTCTGTCACGTAAACTCACCTTAGTGTTGTGAAATGTACAGTCCAACTTAGATATTGCGTTAATGTATGGTTTATTCACCGCTAATATCAAGCAGAAAAATAAAATGAGTAACAAAAGAAACTTTATCCTTCGACGTGTATCTGGTTTTTACACTAATCTAATGAAATATACACTCTTATATCATAAGCTTTTAAAACAACATGGTCGCATACGAAATTTAACAACATAGAGTAAAAGTTTAAAAGAACAGATGCTTCCTTTAAATGAGCATTTAATTTCCAAACGTCGAATCGGAAAAAATAAATCGACATTTTTACATGTTGGTTAAATTTGATTATCTGTTCTTTTCAGTTCATTGCTATTACAAATGAAGCATGGAACATGTGGACAACGTATTTGTAAACAAAATGATTTATCAATAGACGGTGGCTCTCTATGCTGAACAATTCCATACAATCTTACCAAAATATTTTTCAAAATGTTTAATAGGCTTAACATATCTCTCAATGTCGATACACTGCACATACCCCCAGATATACTACTAAAATCATTGTCGCCGATTCAGCGAACAATAAATCAAACTAATCATGACTGCTAAGATGAGCTAAACATGTCTCAACTGTGATAAGAGGTAATATTTCCTCTTCCGCATTGTGTTCTTTTTTCACAAGTTTAGATGTACAAGTATAATGAATGTAAGAAATAAATTCATTTAAACTTCTTATCATTATGGAAAAAAGATATGAAATTGCTCTGAAACCAATTATTGATTCACTTCACTGTATTAACCCCGCTTAATACTTGCTGATGATAAACTTAGCCAATTAATCTGAAGATTATAATATAGTCTCTAGCGAAAGTTAAAATAATACCATAGATAATCAAACGCAAACTTTTATCTTCACAAGCACTTAAGTGAAGAGAGATCTTGATGAGTTACGGTTGTCTTTTCTTATTACAAATAATTGAATGATAAGCTTCATGCAAATTTGGGATTTATTGCATGTGGTAGTTCTATTGTAATGCCGACAGGTTTCTGTGCCTGTTAAGAAAATCCAAAATATATTCAAACTCCCTGTATCGTTATAACCTCGTGAGTTTTTCCCCTTCCGGATCAGGTCGAACAGATAGTAGCACGTACAATTGAACAAATGAGCGAAATGAACAAAACCTTGACAACGAATATCAACGAAATTCGAACAAAATTACCAAAGCTCTGTACTTTTCTATACAAAATATTCATTCACATTATAACGCTAATGTAAACAATGTGGCATTTTTCTACAACCAAGTGGTTACAGTGTTTATTATTGCACTGCTAAGATACTTTGATCCCCAGTAATTCACTATAAAAATCCGGTACTGGTTCTTATCCGACTGAGAGCTTATGCTGGTAACAAAATTACCTTTGATAAGATCTTCAGTCACGATATTGTATAATCACTGACGGATTTGGTTTCTACACGACTTGGTTAAAAAAGACATTCATAATTAATTAATGTTACAGTGATTATAAGTTGCACCATTACTTTCATACAAGTTGAGTTCCTGTTTTTTATTATTGCTGTTATTAATCACAACAGTGGGATAACATATCGTGGTTATTTAATTCTCAAGAAAAATCAGGGAAGAAATAGTTGCATAAGTTGGCACTGAGCAAACATTATAACCCACCCACTATATAAAATGTATGGTGGCTGATTTATGATATGTCGTTGTTTTTTTCACCTGTTCGCCACAACAAAGCGAAAAAGCGAAAGTAAGACAAAGCTGTTGTATCTTCGTGTTTTCGCACTGTCGTGGCGGAAAAGCGAAAATACGACAGATGGAGGGCGACAAGACGACACCAAAAATATGCCGTGTTTTCGCTTTATATCTGTCATTTCTTTGCTTTTGCGTTGCGAAAATGCAATTATACAATTTGACGCATGCGTAACCGGAACGCAAAGATGCGAAATAGCAAAAAGACGAAAACGCAACAATGCGAAAATGTAACAATGCGAAAAAGGCATTGCTGCATTTTCGCCACGACGAAGAAAAGCTACGTATTTGTATTGTGAATGTTGTCCCTTAAATGAATTATGTCGGTCCAATTCTATACAAATGAGATACCCAAGTGAATCATTCGTTACTTGAGAATAAAATTTACCTAGTCCCAAATAGTATCAGTGTCTATCATTATCTCTTGTGGCTAACGTATTTGTACCACAAATCAAGGTCACCTGGATCCAGACGGTTGCTAGTAAATGTGCAATAGATGTATCAATCCAAACTTTACGAATTAAACGTTTCCGTACTTGTTATGTCCCTTTGATTTAATCCTGTTCACATATGTTGTGTTTACACAATCCTGATTTAAGGCTAGTGCCAGTAGTTGTGTAGAACTAGTGTCTTTGTCAGTCATTCACAGAAGTCAGTTAATGCTTAGATTATATGCATTTAATAAACATTGTAGATTGTGGTTAAGAACTTTATCGGTTGTCTTTTTTGCGCACGTATATGTTTCATTCGATTTGTTAGCATATTTAATCTTACTTTTCAGATTTATGTACATGGATCATGTAACATTCAAGATATCTCCCCAATACATAATTTAATCATTTTATGATACATGAAGTTTTGCGACCCACGATGTCAAATGGTTTTTGTAAAATTAATTAAAACTCAATATAACTGTTGATCTTCATTCAAAGGATGCTTAAGTCCTGTAATACTAATATATCCTCTTCAATAATCCCTTTGTTAGACATTAACTCCGCTTGTGCCTCTTTCTCGTCTCCATGTTCTAAACGATTAAGAAGCAATGGTGCAACGATATACCGGTATATTGCAATACAGCGTCGGGCCGATACATACCGCGATACGACATCCATATACCGCGGTATTTTCTTTAATAGTCGAACACATAATTCATTATATTAAATCAATGCAGACACAGTGTGGTTTTGAACCATCAAATACCGATCCATCCCTCTGAAGAACAAATAATTGGTTATTTGCAGTTTTCCAATAAGCCTATATTGGTATTGTGTAAAACTGATAGCTTATTATTGGTACTGACAGGGCATCTACTTGTTACACCACAAATTCAAAATCTATTGGCATGAACATTCTTGTTGCCAATACATGTAATTTCATGGTTTAGCATCCTTACAAAACAAGGAGAAAAGCATGAAATGTACAAATCAAACAAATTAGTAAACTTAGGTGTAAAAAACATGATTCTTATGAACAATATTTAGTGCCAGAGTGTAATCATCTGTAAAATTAGTTCTCACCTCATATGGCTATTGATAGATATACCATTAATATGTTATAACAGTTTGTTTCATCATATGATATGTATACTTTGACATGAATGATCAAATAATGATAATATAATAAAAATAGTAACTAGTGTAACAGCGTAGAATGGTTTCAAAATGAATTGATTTGGATAATTTGTAAATCAAACTACTTTGTGAACAATTTAAAAGATTCTTAAAATTTGTTAAGGAAGTCCAATGACAATAATATCTAGGTAAGAAGTTCGATCCTATTTCTCTACAAAACGGACAGACTAGAAGGAAATGATATTCTTTTTTTTCCATACAGTTCATAGTACATTTGGTACAAATTCTTAGGCGTCTTTCTATATTTCTTTGTCTTCCTTCTTCTATCAGTAAATTAAGAGCGGAGCATCTAAACTGAGCAATTCGAAATTTGTCAACTATTACAAAACTTAGATATTTTTCCATCTCAATTTTTAATGCACACCATTATACAATTATAGCTCTATGTAGAAACGGGTTAACACTTGAGTTAACAGTGGCTTTAACTATATTGTGTTTTTCATTACTTCACTGTATTGTAATATTGGTCGACTGTATTGTAATATATCGCAATACGAGTTATGCCATATCGTTCTACTCCTATTCAGAAATCGCTTTTATCAATGACAGAGTAGATAGAACTACGTTTAAAATGTTTTTAACTACATATATATATACAGACGACATAATCATGTTTGTAAACTCGGGGTATTGCTTTTCATCATGTGTTATTAAATCTATATTGTATTAAAAACATTATATTTGATATTGATAATTCAGCATGTTTTAATGTTGCGATATCGATGAACTCACGTTTCTTATTATCATTATCTGATTTCTCTTGGATGTATGTATATACAATGTATGTATGTTATGTGATATTACTACATTTAACCTGATGTGTCAATTGACCCGATGCTATTCTGATTAATAAAAAGCCAAATTTTGTTAAATCCTGTTAATGAATATAATGCATGTGAACGCTTATAAGCGCAATTTCCATCAGTTAAAAATATATTGCAAATTAAAATCACAATTGCATTATAAACATACATCAACGACTGTCAAACTTGTCTATACTATGCGACCTGACACTAGTAGGAAGGTCAGAAATCAAATAATTTCAATGAAACCCTAAAGATTTACTACTCTGTCACCCGCCTTATCATCATCACAGTGGATTTCAATGACTCCATCCTTTTGAAACTTCTGTACGTGACACCTCTTTCTGGACGTTTCTTACACTGTGTTCCTGGCGTAACATAGTCACCATTCAAGTTAGCATACGCACAGTTGTTATACCACCATCCACCATGATCAAGGTCTGCACATTTATTGTTATTGTCGTTATCTCGAGTATAAAAGTTATACCCGTTGTTGTATGAAAACCCTTGATTATCTGCTGAAAGAACAATCACGAAACTATTAATTCCACCAAAAATGCAATAGCTAATGACAAAATTTGATTTTTTTGCCATCCGAAATACGAAAGAAATGAATGTGTAGCATTTTCTTTAAAAATACAAGAAAATCACTTTCACGAATAGCATTAAAAGATTAATTTAAAACGTCCCTTACAGATCGATTTAAAACATAAAATACGACATTGGTAATCATAGAAACATAATTATGTACAAATGTATTTTGATTACAGATGGATGGAAAAGAGTATTTAAACACTCCAGTACTCTATTGTTTGAGTTCGAGGATTGAAAACTGTATTCGAGCACCTGGGAAATAGTATTTCCGATCCTTCCTGGTGTTTTCTACGTATACGCGCTCGCAAGTTTGTTCAAAGATCTGATGGTCTTAGAAGTATCCTAAAAAGAGACCATTCGAGGCAGTGGTCCAGTGAGTAGCGCGCTGGACTTAAAACCCTACAATCCTGGTTCGATTCTCGGTTACGGTAGGTCAAACCCTTCCATGAAAGTTTGACAACAATGTCGATTTTCTCCACATGTGGAGAAGTTGCCGGTCCTAGTGAAAGGGTAAGTCAGTACTAGACAGAATAGAGTCCGGGAAAACAGGTTAAGTGAATTAGCCGCCGTGTATGGCTGAAAAAATGTTGAAAAACGGCGTTAAACCCAAATACAAAAAAGAGTCCACTCGATCAAGAATTATACGTCCAACCACTGGACAATCGCATCCTTCTGATGCAATAAACTGACAAATGTCCAAATGTAATATCTTTCTCAATCCAACTTCGATTTCTCGGTCCATTATTTAATCTAAACATGCGTTATATATGATTAACACCCGATTGAAGGACTGCCAAGTTTACACAATGTTGTAAATGTTTTCACGCAAAGCCAAACACGTATGTTCAAAAACCAATCAAGACTTGTAAAGCTACCATCAAATCAGCGCTACCATTTGATCTAAGATGATATAACGGACCAAATAAATATCAAAACAAATGCAAACTGTACGCAAAAGCCGTATTTCCTTCTACTTTATTATGGACCTTCCTCGCACGTTTTATCCGAAATACGCCAGAAGTAGTATTTTTTACCACTGGTAGACGTTGCTGGTCATTTTACTTTTTTCTACCCTTGAGTACAAACCTGGTTTTACTGTTGCTAGACCAATATGGAGTGTGTACTTTGGACCAGCCGACAAACTGAAATTTTGGAATACTTCATGACGATGACTGTCGTCTGCTGCTGTCAAATTTATCCGTAACTCTGACTTTCCGTTCGCCGCTATCTCTTGAATAGTCTTTAATCCTAATAACAAAATTTGGACAGAAAAAATCAAAATATTTGAGACTTCGTACATGTATTTAAAGCTATTTTGCTCTCAGCTTGAGTTTGACTCATAACTAACACACGTTTTGATATCGTTTTTGTTGTGTCTGTCATAATGCATAATTATGTTAAATACACCTTTCGCTTTTTAAGCAATGAATCACTTTTTACGAGTTTGATAATGCAATTGTTGGCGAACGTATGCCAGTAGATTGGCTACACTATGTGACGGTAAGCAATGGTAATACTTAAATAAGTGAGGTATACTATGCAACCTGATAATTATATGCTTTCGAAGCATGTACTAGTATATGATACTGCGGAAACAACTCATCTGTCAAGAGTAAATCTTGATGGGAAGGAATAACTTGAAATAGATTGAAACTACGAACAAATCAATGTCCGTCTCTGTTTAAAGGTATAGAAGATTGATACATAATATTTTTTGTGTACGATATAAAATCAAAGGTCTGAAGGTTCTGTTGTTGTTCGGAACAACAAAGCGGTCAAAAGTTGAATTGCTTTGTTGATCTAATTTTTGAATCCGAACGATAGTTCGTACATGAATTTTGATGCAGACTTCAGTACTACTAACCCGCTATACAGTTGTTCCCGTTCCATGTGCTTTCAGTATTTTGATTTATGATTCCCATCTGATCACCAAAAGTAGTTGATCAATTAGCATAGTATTATAGTCTACATTACCTGCCTCTTTGTATACTCAACTTATGCAGAATGTAATATCTCATATATGAAGACATTCTCGAAGAAAAGGTTACACGTTATAAGCATTACATTAATCGATTACAATTTCCTGATGAACCTCTTTTTTAAATATCTGGTTGGCACCCATTTATCATCGCATCGTCCATGAATTCAATAATGACTTCTATACGTTTACAATAGAAGCTAGAAACCAGACTAAATTTGCATATACAACACGAGGATTGTGACGTCATCCTTACTTGAAATGTGTCTACTGGTAGTAAATATTGTAGTAATCCGAGGGAGAGGATTGTTTAGATTTTTTACGACTGTTTTGTATTGCTCGTATACAACATTGCAGAGCCATCTGATTTTAACTTATATGCGCGTATTATTTGCATTTGTATTTATGCCATTGAATTGAAGATTTGGAACTATGTCCGTAGGCGGAAGGTTAATGGAAGCTGTTCGGTATGCAGAAACATGAAAACTGAGCGATTGTTGAAATATGGTAATAACTTTGTTGTTCGTACCGAACAACAAAAACGAAATAGAAATAGGCCTAAGTGAAGTTGCATCAGACCGAAAAAATACATATGTACTTGTTTGCCGCTCACATATATTGGGTCAGGTAGGTAGGCAAATCTTTTTTTAAATATCTTTTTCCAAGTACAGATATAGAATTTCATACAAAATTAATTTCTTAGGTAACTCAAATTAATAAATGATTGAAAATTAAAAATGACTTGGGTCGCCAGAATAATGCGTTGAGTCGGGCACGGGGAAATCATGTATGCTTTGAAGTTCTGGCCAATAAATTCATGCATTATCTCATTCTAATTGACTGCATGAAGTTAACTGAAAAATAATGACAATGACGGCAAAAACTAGAGTCGGTCGGGTAAGGAGAAACTGAGGACTTTTTACACCCCTAGCGTACTATATTTCTATGATCAAAAATATCAAAGATAAAATGACCTAACACAAACCTAACCAAAACTCTCCGTCTATTTGACCAAATCCATCTTCATACTCCTTAAACGACCTGTAGAAATCCACAGAACCATTGAATCTTTTTTGGAAAATCTGAAAATAGTAGAAAATTATGTAAAAACTGAATTTGATATTTTACACAGTAATTATAGTTATATTTTGGTCATCACGTGCTGTTGTATTTTTGTCTTCGCTGCTTTTTTAAAAGTTCTTGATGACGTCATATAGATTTTTATTTAAAAAAATAAAGGACATTATTATCTGCAAAATTATGCTTAAAAATATGTTACATTGGTACGCTCATCTGTGTATGGCGAAAAAAGACTAACTTCTCAAAAATATATGGGGTCGGCGGGTCGGTGATTGGCATAACGGTTTTACATTTTTTTGAGCTCCGAGATATAATTTGTATGAAAACAATTGACTAAGAATGAAACTAAGTCCAGCGTTAGCAAACATTGGGGATCGGCCGAATAAGTGGAAATCTGAAAACGTTTATAAGGCTAACATAAACATTAATAAACTACCGTCCAACCGCCGCCGTCGGTGTCCATGTCTCACAAAATCTTTACTTGTTGATTTGTTTTCCATAACGAAACGAAGTATATCCCACTAGATGCACTTGGTAATTTTTTCTTTATGTCTGTACAGTCGCTCATGAGATATAAATGTACTGAAATACAAGTAACATAATACAGAAGTTGTTAAAACAGTATAAACATGCCCACTAGCCCTGCACTAAGCCGTTCCAACGTGATATGCCAGAGAGAGACTCTTTGTCCTTCATTTTTGTATATTTCTGCGCTTGATCTTGGGGATGGTAGCATTTCCGGGAACGTGGATTTTTTACGCATGTTGTTTCTTTTTAGAAATATTATTCAGATCTATATTCGTGAATCAATGGATGTCATCGGTTAAAAAATACTTGAACTTAAACTTTTTCAAACAAAACTCAGGGAACCCAGTTTAAACATAGAACAGAAAGTTCGTTATTTATTAGAGAAACTTTTTATTTCATATTTTGGATTTTTTATCATTCGATTTCTTTTAATAAATAAATGTTAAGACAGTAAGAATATTATCTCTACATATTTCCCTTAAATCATTTTCTCAGTTCTAAGAATATTGTACACTTTACCATTTTCTAAGCTTGTTTTCACTTCATCCATGTTATTCGGGATATCAAGTGAACCAGCTGTGGCATCTAGAAACAACGAAACTAAAATTATTATTTGATTAACAGTTTTAAGATTAAGGCGACAAAAAATATATATCGCTGTCCACTGGCATGACCCAATAATTTTAAGGGTCTTTAGTTCGGAGATATACTTCATATGTAAATATAGACAAAAACTGCTGAAAAATAAGCTACCTGTCAATAAAGGTCACTTTTGTCTGTCCCAGGATTGGCATTTGTTCACAAGTTAAAAAATGAAAATTTTAAGAATACGATGATTCGATTCGGTATGATCGACTCGATTCATAGATATATGATTAAGCTAAATGGAAAAGATAATTGATTATCTGTATTATTCATAAATAATTACAGAGTCACAATACATTATTCTCACAACAAGAAACAACTTTGATTATAAGAAAATACAACATACTTATCCATGCCATCATGTCTCGACGATCTTTATTATACAGACCCATCAAATCCGATTTGAATGCTTGAAAATTTCTTAGTATTTCATTAGTGAGCGTATTAGCTTGTGCTATCTGTTCCTCAAATGTAGTGCCTGTATTTACTGAAACAAAAATAAATATAACCATTTTTTAAAGATGTTGAATGTTCATTGTCTATTTGTATAATTTGAACGATTTAGACCATGTCATAACTTTTCTGCCATACCATGTGTAATGTTATTGTATATGCATTCGTAAATTGCTTGATAATGTATCAATCCAATTAACATCAAAGTACTGAATGTACAGTCGGAACTTGATTTTTTTCATATGAGACAAGTCACTGGTGTTGCTCGCAACACAGCAATGACTGTTAGGAGAAATCCTAAATTAGGAACTGCACAGTTGATGGATATTCATGCTTAGGAATTAACATACACCATCTCAATATTGCCATCTATTTATGTACATATTCTGATATTCATGTGCTAAATTCCATCAACCTAGCATGATGGTTATCTAAATTATCAGATGTTTCGAGTTTTTTTATGTAGTCCATTATCCAGCCTATAATTTTCCGAATCTATCGGTACCAAAATAAGCATTGTTGCTGTCGTATTTACTGATTTAGTACATACCGAAAAACTTTCCATTTTAATAACATATCTTGATTATGACCACATATCACTTTCAATGCACACTACAGTGTTAGAAACGAATTAAAATCGACCTACATAATTCTTTTAGTGATAATCTGGTTTTGAAGAGTTTTTCGATTTTCCGTTTGTAGTGCCATACACGGAACAAAATTGCTATCGATAGTAGAAACAGAAACCACTATCGATTGATTAATCGTAGTTAAAGATTTTTTCAGAAAATCTATATAATTTGTATGTGAATTATATTCAAACTTAATATCATGATGTTGGACTATATAACAGGTTTTGAAATGAAAGTAAGAGTTTATTGTAAAAAAGTATAGCTATTCGGAAACGAGCTGTTATACGGCGATATTTGCCGATCTTGCTACGGAATATACCGACATCACACGATTTCATTAGTTCCATTACGATCCTTCTGTCTTCACACCAAATTACCTTTCACACACTGTAAACCAACATAATAACTGCGAACATCACAATTACTGCTATTTCTTCACAAATGTATGTGTACCGCCATTCTGTTCTCTGCACTTCGACGGGAAAACCCCACATTCTTTTTTTAGAATTTATCCAACTGTAATATTATATATCTCTAGCCGATAGTATCGATCGATACGCGTTATGGATATAAACCTTAACACTGATTTACGTATCATGTCAAAAAGTCACATATAAGACATACATCAATAGTAGATGAATGTAATTACATGCATACTTCTGTAGAGAAATTACTGACCTACTGAACGAAAGCCGAAAGTAGAACTATTTTATGCTAAACTAGTTGGTTTCCGTCCCCAATCATACAGCACACAATAGAGTTAGATTGTGAACGGGAACCATGACAGTTATGGAGCTCACGGCATTTTAGTAAGTCATCGATAGCAAAGGAAAATCAAATTCCAAAAATCAAGCATTTCAACTGTTTATTTCATTTTACCTCAAAATGTCATACATAATGATATGATCATGTTCTATAAACATTCATTAGTGAACGCATTATATACATTTATTCATGATCGAATATATCATACTTAGTATAAACATTTATCATAATAATTATATAATTATCTCACCTCTCCATTCAGAATTTGTTTGCGAGGACTGAACTAATGTTGAGGTTACATTCTTATGAAAACTATCCATATCTAGTTCTAAACGATCCATTCTGTCAACGACTTTCTTAAGTTCACTTTTAGTTGAATTCTGTATTTCTTGCAAAACTGTCGTAGAATCCGAGATGAACTTTTTGGTATTATTTCCCATGTTTTCCACGAACAATTCTAACCTCACCATTTTTTCAAGCAACTGCTCTTCGTACATAAATTTTGTGTATTTTGGTTCAACCGAGATTGACCATGAAGTCTTAGAAATAAGTAACATCATCATTATTTCTTTGAACAATCGAATAAACTCCATTCTGTCGTTACAACAAGACGTAAACTCACCTTAGTGTTGTAAAATGTACAGTCTAACTTAGATACGTTTGAAATTGCGTTAATGTGTGGTTTATTCACCGCTAATATCTAGCAGAAAATAAAAATGAGCAGCAAAATAAACTTCATCATTCGACGTGTATCTGGTTTTTACCCTAATCTAATGAAATATACACTCTTATATCATTAGCTTTCAAAACAACATGGTCGCATACGAAATTTAACAAAATAGAGTAAAAGAACAGATGCTTGCTTTAAATGAGCATTTAATTTCTAAACGTCGAATCTGAAAAAATGTTGGTTAGATTTGATTATCTGTCTTTTCTGTTCATTGCTATAACAAATGAAGCCTAGAACATATGGACAACGTATATGTAAACAAAATGATTTATCAATTGACGGTTGCTCTCTACGCTGAACAATTCCATACAATCTTACCAAAATATTTTTCAAAATGTTTAATAGGCTTGACATATCTCTCACTGTCGATAAACTGCAAAATCCCCCAGATATACTTAACTCATCGTCGCCGATTCAGCTAACAATAAAATCAAACTAATCATGACTGCTAAGATGAGCTAAACATGTCTCAACTGTGATTAGAGGTAATATTTCCTCTTCCGCTTTGTGTTCTTTTTTTCACAAGTTTAGATGTACAAGTATAATAAATGTAAGAAATAAATTCATTTAAAACATCTTATCATTATGAAAAAAAGATATGAAATTGCTCTGAAACCAATTATTGATTTACTTCACTTTATTACCCTCCTTTAATACATGCTTATGATAAACTTAGCCAATTAATCCGAAGATTATAATAAACTCTCTAGTGAAAGTTAAAATAATACCATAGATAATCAAACGCAAACTTTTATCTTCACAAGCACTTAAGTGAAAAGAGATCTTGATGAGTAACGGTTGTCTTTTCTTATTAGAAATAATTGAATGATAAGCTTCATGCAAATTTGGGATTTATTGCATGTGGTAGTTCTATTGGAATGCCGACAGGTTTCTGTGCCTGTTGAGAAAATCCAAAATAAATTCAAACTCCCTATATCGTTATCACATCGTGAGTTTTTCCCCTTCCAGATCAGGTCGAACAGATAGTAACACGTACAATTGAACAAATGAGCGAAATGAACAAAACCTTGACAACGAATGTCAAAGAAATTGGAACAAAATTACCAAAGCTCAGTACTATTCTATACAAAATATTCATTCACATTATAACGCTAATGTAAACATGGTGGCATTTTTCTACTACCAAATGGTTACAGTGTTTATTATTGCATTGCTATGATACTTTGATCCCCAGTAATTCACTATAAAAATCCGGTACTGGTTCTTATCCGACTGTGAGCTTATGCTGGTAACAAAATTACCTTTGATAAGATCTTCAGTCACGATATTGTATAATCACTGACGGATTTGGTTTCTACACGACTTGGCTCAAAAAGACATTCATAATTATTTAATGTTACAGTGATTATAAGTTTCACCATTACTTTCATACAAGTTGAGTTCCTGTTTTTATTATTGCTGTTATTAATCACAATAGTGGAATAACATATCGTGGTTATTTAATTCTCAAGAAAATCAGGGAAGAAATAGTTGCATAATTTGGCACTGAGCAAGCACTATAACCCACCCACTATATAAAATGTATGGTGGCTGATTTATGATGTCGTTTTTTGTTTTCTCACTTGTTCGCCACAACAAAGTAAGACAAAGTTGTAGTATATTCGTGTTTTCGCACTGTCGTGGCGGAAAAACGAAAATACAACAGAATGAGGGCACCAATACGACACCAAAAATATGTCGTGGTTTCGCTTTAAATCTGTCATTTCTTTGCTTTTGCGTTTGCTTTTGCGTTGCGAAAATGCATTTCGCATTGTTGCATTTTCGTCGAACCGCTATTTCACATCTTTGCGTTCCGGTTACGCATGCTTCAAATTGTATAAGCGAAAAGACGAAAATGCGAAGTTGCAACAATGTGAAAATGTAACAATGCGAAAAAGTCATTGTTGCATTTTCGCCACGAGAAAGCAAAGCTACGTGTTTGTATTGTGAATGTTGTCCCTAAAATGACTTAAATGTCGGTTTAATTCAAGACAAATTAGATACCCAAGTGAAGTATTCGTTACTTGAATAAAATTTACCCAGACCAAAATAGTATCAGTGTCTATCATTATATCTTACGGGTAACGTATTTGTACCACAAATCAAGGTCACCTGGATCCAGACGGTTGCTGGAAAATGTGCAATAGGGGTATTCATCCAAACTTTACGAATTAAACGTTTCCGTACTTGTTATGTCCCTTTAATTTAATCCTGTTCACAGTTGGTGAGTTGTGATTTAAGGCTAGTGCCAGTAGTTGTGTAGAACTAGTGTCTTTGTCAGTCATTCACTGAAGAAAGTCAGTTAATGCTTAGATTACATGCATTTAATAAACATTGTAGATTGTGGTTAAGAACTTTATTGGTTGTCTTTTTTGCGCACGTATATGTTTCATTCGATTTATTAGCATATTTAATCTTACTTTTCAGATTTATGTACATGGATCATGTATATCAAAATATCTCCCCAATACATAATTTAATCATTTCATGACATGAAGTTTTGCAACCCACGATGTCAAATGGCTTTTGCAAAATTAATTAAAACTCAATATAACTATTGACCCTTATTTAAAGGATGTTTAAGTCCTGTAATACTAATATATCATCTTCAATAATCCCTATGTTTGACATTAACTCCGCTTGTGCCTCTTTCTCGTCTCCATGTTCTAAACGATTAAGAAGCAGTGGTGCAACGATATACCGGTATATTGCAAAATAGCGTCGGGCCGATACATACTGCGATACGACATCCATTTACCGCGGTATTTTCTTTAATAGTCGAACATATAATTCATTATATTTAATCAATGCAGACACAGTGTGGTTTTGAACCGTCAAAGACCGATCCATCCCTCTGAAGAACAGATAATAGGTTATTTGCAGTTTTCCAATAAGCCTATATTGGTAGAGTGTGTAAAACTGGTAGGTCATCTATAGGTACTGACAGGGCATCCACTGGTTACACCAAAAATTCAAAATTTATTGGCATGAACATAAACTTCTAGTTGCCAATACATGTTATTTCATGGTTTAGCACCCTTACAATACAATGAGAAAAGCATGAAATGTACAAATCAAACAAATTAATAAACTTAGGTGTAAAAACATGATTCTTATGAACAATATTTAGTGCTACGGAGTAATCATCAGTAAATTGGTTATTGATAGATATACCATTAATATGTTATAACAATTTGTTTCATGATATGTTATGTATACTTTGACATGAATAATCAAATAATGATAATATAATAAAAAATATTAATTAGTGTAACAGCGTAGAATGGTTTCAAAATGATTTGATTTGGATAATTTGTAAATCAAACTACATTGTGAACAATTTAAAAGTATCTTAAAATTTGTTAAGAAAGTCCAATGACAATAATATTTAGGTAAGAAGTTCGATCTTATTTATCTACAAAACGGACAGACTAGAAGGAAATGATAATTCTTTTTTTTTCGATACAGTTCATAGTACATTTGGTACAAATTCTTAGGCGCCTTTCTATATTTCTCTGTCTTCCTTCTCAGCAAATTATGAGCGGAGCATCTTAAACTCAGCAATTCGAAATTTGTCAACTATTACAAAACTTAGATATATTTCCATCTCAATTTTTAATGCACACCATTATACAATTATAGCTTTATGTAGAAACGGGTTAACACTTGAGTTAGCATTGGTTTTATTACATTATGTTTTTCATTACTTCACTGTATTGCAGTATGGGTCGACTGTATTGTAATGTATCGCAATACGAGTTATGCCATATCGTTGTACCCCTATTCAGAAGTCGCTTTTAACAAAGACAGAGTATATGGAACTACATTTAAAGTGTTTTATCTACTAGTATATATACAGACGACATAATCATGTTTGTAAACTCGGGATATTGCTTTTCATCATGTGTTATTAAATCTATGTTGTATTAAAAACATTATATTTAATAAGTCAGCAAGTTTTAATGCGATATCGATGAACTCATGTTTCTTATTATCATATTTCTCTTGGATGTATGTATATACAATGTATGTACACATTCGAGGCAGTGGTCCAATGATTAGCTGCAATCCGATTTCGATTCTCGATTACGGTAGGTCAAACCCTTCCATGAAAGTTGTGGCTAACGTATTTGTACTACAATTAAGGTCAACTGGACAGAGACGGTTGCTAGTAAATGTGTAATAGGGCATTAATCAAAACTTTATTGTAATGTCCTTCGGTGTAATATTTTATTATACCTCTCTCCCCTTCCTTGTGTAAAGTCGCCTATACCTAAGCGGGCAATATTTTTAATAAAACACTGAAATAACACATGCGGGTACAGTTCAAACAGATGTCCGGTTATTAAATCATTTTTTATTTATTTGTCGAGTTGTTCATAACTAAATCTGTTTTAGATTGTTCATTCTACTTGGAAATCCTTTGAATTAAACACTCATAACGTCATAACAAAGCAAATAAATACTAAGACAACGTTCAACGTACAGAAAATTGCTTTTAAACAATTTGCCAATTTTCGGAGGCAGACTTACAAACAAACCTTGATAAGTGAAGAGTTCAAAAACATTTGTAGACAGTAGCGTAAAGCTGTTCCGAGAACTTTTTGGCACCGACAATTCTGGGTTAGCATTAGTAGAAAAGGCTTGATATATCTAGTCCATGTAATGTCATTGCTTGTTTAAATGTTGTGACATCACATATTTCTTTTTATATTTCTGTGAAATCTTCGGTATGATAAAATATTAAATATCACATTTTTGAGAGGGCATTATTAAAAATCGCCAGCTCTCGAAAAAGTAATGTTGACCGAGGCAGCGTCGAAAATAATTACATTATTTTTCTCGGGCTGACCATTTTTAATAACGCTCTCTCAGATTTAATAAATTCTGTTCACAGATCGTGACTTGTGTTTACACAATCTTGATTTAAAGTAAGTGCTGGAAATGAACAATTTGACATCTCACCCGCAGTTCAGCTGGTAATCAAAAAGTTGCCAACTTGGTTTTTTGACAAATTACTTACAATTAGAATAGTTTCGTATAAATATTTGTGTAGTGTCTTTGTCAGATATTATGTAAGAGTCATTCACTGAAGATATATTGTATGTATTTATTATTATTATAACATACTTATAAAGCGCTTTTTCATAGAAAAATAACGTTCAAAAGCGCTTTACAAATTTACATGAAACATATTTAAACAGATTACGGTAAATCAAAACAGATATTATGTACAGTAATTGAAACGATCAGTTCATGTAGACCTGCGAAAAGTTGTAGGTTTTTAGTCGTCTCATGAAACTTTGAAGTGTCTTACAGTCTCTAACACTTGTTGGCAACAAATATGTTAGATAAGAACTTTAGTGATTCTCTTTTTAGCGCACATATATGTTTCACTCAATTTGTTAACACATTTAACCCTGCTTTTCACATTTATATATTAAATTGTTCTTGTAACATTCGAAATATCCCCCCATATACTTAATTTTATAATTTTATACCATGAAGTTTCGCGAACTACATACGCTGGCAAATGCTTTTGTAAAATCAATGAAAACGCAACATAACTGTTGACTTGTATTAAAAGTGTGATAAATGAAGCTATGTAATACTAATATATATTTTTTTAATCCCTATACTAGACATTTACTCCGCTTGTGCCTCTCACTCTTTTCGAGTTAACGTCAATACGTTTAAAATGTTTTTTTAATGATATATGCTGGCGACATAGTCATGCAAGCTCGGTGTATAGCCTTTCATCATGTATTATCAAATCTATGTTGTATTAAAATAATATTTTGACATTTTAGCATTAGTCTTTATGTAGCAATATCGATGAATACATGTACATAACTTTGTTTTTTTTTATCATTATCAGATTTCTCTTGCACGTATGTATGTTTGCTTATAATGTGCTATTACTTCCATCCAACCTCATGGGTCAATTGACTCGATGTTATTCTGAACAATAAGAAGTCAAAGTTTGTTTTAGTTTGACCCTGTTAATGAATACAATGTAGGTGAACTCTTATAAGTGCAATTTCCATCTAAGTGAAGCATTTATTACATACGGTTCATGAAACTGCATGGTGGCATAGAGTTAAACGCAGTAAAGTGAGAACTGTGTTCAAGTCTACGGTCCGCGAACTGCGCCTAGTCTGGAACACAATTCGCAATTAAAACAATAAATTGCAATGCAAATTACAAATTGTATTATACATAAACATAAAACAACGACTGTCAAGCTAGTCTATACTATGCGACCTGACAGCACTAGGAAGGTCAGAAATTCGTTATTTCAATGAAGCATTGATAATCTTCTACATTGACAGTCTCCTCATCATCATCACAGTGGATTTCAATGAGTCTGTCCCTTTGAAACTTCTGTACGTGACACCTCTTTCTGGACGTTTCTTAAACTGTGTTCCTGGCGTAACATAGTCACCATTCAGGTTAGCATACGCACAGTGGTTATACCACCATCCACCATGATCAAGGTCTGCACATTTGTTCCTATTGTCGTTATCTCGAGTATAAAAGTTATACCCGTTGTTATATGACAAACCTTGATTATCTGCTGAAAGAACAATCATGAAAATATTAATTCCACCACAAATGCAAAAGCTAATGACAAAATTTGATTTTTGCCATTAGAAATACGAAAAAATGAACGTGAAGAATTTCCTTTAAAAATACTGATCACGAATTAAAATATTAATTTAAAACGACCCTCTCAGATCGATCTTCTTCAGAAGGAATTTAATACATACGGCATTGGCTTAAATACTAGTTATTATAGAAACATTATTACATATATACAAATGTATTGTGACTGCATATGAAAAATAGTACATATGTCTTAAAACACTCGAGTACTTGATTGTTTGAGTTAAGGATCGAAATCTGTATTCGAGTACCTGGGGAATAGTATTTCCGATCCTTCCTGGTATTTTCTACATATACGCGCACGCAAGTTTGTTGCAAAGACATTATGATGGTCTTAGACGTATTGTAGACAGAGACCATTCGAGGCAGTAGTTCAGTGATTAGCGCGCTGGACTTATGACCCTGCAATCCGATTACGATTATCGGATACGGTAGGTCAAACCCTTCCAAGAAAGTTTGACAACAATGTCGATTTTTCTCAACATGTGGAGAAGTTACCGGTCCTAGTGAAAGGGTAAGTCAGTACTGGTTAGAATACCGTCCTGAAATCCAGGTTAAGTGAATTGGCCGCCGTATATGACTGAAAAAATTGTTGAAAAACGGCGTTAAACCCAAATTCAAAAAAGAGACCACTCGATCAAGAATTATGTATCCAACTACTGGACAATCGCATCATACAAATGCAATAAACTGACAAATGCCAAAATGCAATATCTTTCTCAATCCAACTTCGATTTGTCGGTCCATTATTTAATCTAGACATGCATTATTACGCTCATTCACTGGTATCAGTAAGTTTCAAGACTTGTCAAGCTACCATCAAATCAGTGCTACCAGTACCACATGATCTGAGATCACTTATCTATACTCATTCAAACACATAACGGACCAAATAAATATCAAAATAAATGCAACCTGTACGCAAAGGCCGTATTTTCTTCTTCTCTTTATTGACCGTTGCTCACATGTTTTATCAGAAATATGCCATTAGTGGTGTTTTATACAACTGGAAGACGTTGCTTGTCATTTTAGTTTTTTTCTACCTTGAGTACAAACCTGGTTTAACAGTTGCCGGACCAATATGGAGTGTGTACTTTGGACCAGCCGACAAACTGAAGTTTTGGAATACTTCATGAGCATGACTGTCGTCTGCTGCTGTCATGTCTATCCGTAACTCAGACTTTCCATTCGCCGCTATCTCTTGAATAGTCTTTAGCCCTAATTACAAAATTTGGAAGAAACAATCAAATAAATAACTTTATCAGACTTGGTCAGAAAATGGACATCGCACATGTAGTTAAAGCTATATTGTTCTCAACTTGAGTTTGACTCATAACTAACACACGTTTTGATATCTTTTTCCTTGTGTCTGTCATAATGCATAATTATGTTGAATACACTTTTCGCAAACATTTTTACGAGTTGTTAGCGAACGTATGGCAGTAGATTGGTTAAACTTTGTGATGACAAACAACTGAAAGTTAAAATTAGTTTTCGTTATAAGCTGTTGTGGACTGCATGAAGTTAACTATAAAATAGACAATGACGGCAAAAACTAGCATCGGTCGGGTAAGGAGAAACTGAGGACTTTTTACACCTTAGCATTCTATATTTCTGTGATCAAAACCATAAAAGATAAAATGACCGAATACAAACCTAACCAAAACTCTCCGTCTATTTGTCCAAATCCATCTTCATACTCCTTAAATGTCCTGTAAAAATCCACAGAGCCATTGAATCTTTTTTGGAAAATCTGAAAATAGTAAATTAGAAATTATGTAAAAACTCTAATTTAATGTAAATACTCATTTATTGGTTGGAGCGGTATAATTATTTCCTGTGAATTATCTTTTATTAACCGTGACGTTATCGCTGTTTCTATTATAGTTATATTTTAGTCATCATCTCGGTTGTTTTTGCCTTCACTGATTGATGACGTCATATAGATTTCATTCAAAAAATAAAGGCATCTAAAAACCAAACTTATCTGTAAAATTATACTGAAAGATATGTTACAGCATTTGAACGTTCATATGGGTATGGCAAAAAAATATATGGGATCGGCTGATTAGTGATCAGCATAACGGTCTTATATGTTTTTTGAGCTACGAGATATAGTTATAAACAATTGACTAAGAATGATAACAAGTCCAGGGTTAGCTAAAATAGGAGATCGGTCGAATTAGTGGAAATCTGAAAACGTTCATACGCCTAACATAATAATTAATAGACTACCGTCCAACCGCCGCCGTCGGTGTCCATGTCACACAAAATCTCTACTTGTTGTTTTGTTTTCCATAACGAAACGAAGTATGCCCCACTAGCTGCACTTGGTAATTCTTTCTTTATGTCTGAACAGTCGCTCAAGAGAAATAAATGTACTGAAATACAAGTGACATAATGCAGATGTTGTTAAAACAGCATAGACAAACCCACTAGCCTGCTCTAGGTCTTTTCAACGTAGTATACCAGAGAGAGACCCCTTTTCCTTCGATTTTGTATATTTCTGTACTTGGTTGGTGGATCTTAGGGATGGTAGCATTTTCGCACCCGTGACACTTTTTTTGAACGTATGTTTCTTTTTTAGAAATACTATTCTGTTCTATATTCATGAATCAATGGACGTCATCGGTTAAAAGATACTTGAACTTAAACTTTTCATACCAAACTCAGGGAACCCATTTTAAACACAGAACAGAAAGTTCGTCATTCATTGAAGAACCTTTTGACTTCATATTTTGAAATTAATAACTGTAAGTAAGTGTTTAGACAGTAAGAATATTATCTCTACAGATTTCATCGGTTTTAAGAATATTTTACACTTTACCATTTTCTAAGCTTGTTTTCACTTCATCCATCCTATTCGGGATATCAAGTGAACCAGCTGTGGCATCTAGAAACAATGAAACTAAAATTATCATCTAAATAACAGTTTTAAGATTAAGGCGACCAAATAAACACCGTACACTGACATTACCCAATATTAATGGGTCTGTAGGTCGCCAAAACGTTTTTAGTTCGGAGACATAGTTATAGGCAAAAGAAATAATAAACCGATACCGTAAAAAGTCAAAGGTCTGCAGAAATATAGCATTGGTCGGGTGAGTAAAAAATCAATTCCTTTTTTTATTTTTAACTTACTTGATTTTCAATAATCATATATGTCAACCCACTTATAGCAGCCACTTTCGATTAAAGGTCACCCTTTGATTCAAGGCATTTTGAACAGTCCTTTTTTGTTGAGAACAAAATGACGTCGAAATAAAGCTACCTGTCAATAAAGGTCACTTTTGTCTGTCCCAAGTGGCATTTGTTCACAAGTTTGACAATGAAAATTTTAAGAATACCATGATTCGATTCAGTATGATTGACTCAATTCATAGATATATGATTAAGCTAAATGGGAAAGATAATTGATTATCTGTATTATTCATAAATAATTATAGAGTCACAATACATTATTCTAACAACAAGAAACAACTTTTATGATTATAAGAAAATATAGCATACTTATCCATGCCATCATGTCTTGACGATCTTTATTATACAGTCCCATCAAATCCGATTTGAATGCTTGAAAATTTCTTAGTATTTCAGTAGTGAGCGTATTAGCTTGTGCTATCTGTTCCTCAAATGTAGTACCTGTATTTACTGAAACAAAAATAAATATAACCAATATGTTAAAGATGTTGAATGTGCATTGTCCGTATAATATGAACGATTTAGTCCATGTCATAACTTTTCTGCCGTACCATGTGTAATGTTATTATATATGCATTCGTTAATTGCTTGATAATGTATCAATCCAATTAACAAAATTAAGCATTTCAACTGTTTATTTCATTCACCTCAAAATGGCATACATAATAATATGATCATGTTCTGTAAAGATTGATTAGCGAACAGTTTATTCATGATCGAATATATCATACTTCGTATAAATATTTATCATGATAGTTTTATAATTATCTCACCTCTCCATTCAGAATTTGTTTGTGAGGACTGAACTAATGTCGAGGTTACATTCTTACGAAAACTATCCATATCTAGTTCTAAACGATCCATTCTGTCAACTACTTTCTTAAGTTCACTTTTAGTTGAATTCTGTATTTCTTGCAAAACTGTCGTAGAATCCGAGATGAACTTTTTGGTATTATTTCCCATGTTGTCCACGAACAATTCTAACCTCACCATTTTTTCAAGCAACTGCTCTTCGTACATAAATTTTGTGTATTTTGGTTCAACCGAGATTGACCATGAAGTCTTAGAAATAAGTAACATCAGCATTATTTCTTTGAACAATCGTATAAACTCCATTCTGTCTTTTACAACAAGACGTAAATTCACCTTAGTGTTGTAAAATGTACGGTCTAACTTAGATACGTTTGAAAATGCGTAAATGTATGGTTTATTCACGCTAATATCAAGCAGAAAAATAAAATGAGCAGCAAAATAAACTTTATCCTTCGACGTGTATCTGGTTTTTAACCTAGTAATCTAATGAAATATACACTCTTATATCATTAGCTTTCAAAACAACATGGTCGCACCAAATTTAACAAAATAGAGTAAAAGTTTAAAAGAACAGATGCTTCCTTTAAATGAGCATTTAATTTCCAAACGTCGAATCGGGAAAAAAAATCGACATTTTTACATGTTGGTTAAATTTGATTATCTGTTCTTTTCAGTTCATTGCTTAAACAAATGAAGCATGGAACATGTGGACAACGTATTTGTAAACAAAATGATTTATCAATAGACGGTGGCTCTCTATGCTGAACAATTCCATAAAATCTTACCAAAATATTTTTCAAAATGTTTAATAGGCTTAACATATCTCTCAATGTCGATACACTGCACATACCCCCAGATATACTACTAAAATCATTGTCGCCGATTCAGCGAACAATAAATCAAACTAATCATGCCCGCTAAAATGAGCTAAACATGTCTTAATTGTGATTAGAGGTCATATCTCCTCTTCCCTTGTGTGTTCTTTTTTATCACAAGTTTAGATGTACAAGTATAATGAACGTAAGAAATAAATGAATTTAAAACAGCTTATCATTATGAAAAAAGATATGAAATTGCTCTGAAACCAATTATAGATTTACTTCACTTTATTACCCTCCTTTAATACATGCTGATGATAAACTTAGACAATTAATCCGAAGATTATAATATAGTCTCTAGTGAAAGTTAAAATAATACCATAGATAATCAAACGCAAACTTCTATCTTCACAAGCACTTAAGTGAAGAGAGATCTTGGTGAGTAACGGTTTTCTTTTCTTATTACACTTAATTGAATGATAAGCTTCATGCAAATTTGGGATTTATGGCATGTGGTAGGTCTATTGGAATGCCGACAGGTTTCTGTGTCTGTTAAGAAAATCCAAAATAAATTCAAACTCCCTATATCGTTATAACCTCTTCGAGATAAGGCCAAATAGAAAGTAGCACGTACAGTTGAACAAATGCGCGAAATGCACAAAACCTTGACGGTGAATGTCAATGAAATTCGAACAAATTTATCAAAGCTCTGTACTATTCTGTACAAAATATTCATTCACATCATTACGCTAATGTAAACAATGTGGCGTTTCGCATTGTTGCATTTTCGTCTTATTGCTATTTCGCTTCTTTGCGTTCCAGTTACGCATACGTCAAATTGTATAAGCGAAAAGACGAAAATGCAACAATGCGTAAATGTAACAATGGGAAAAAGTCATTGTTGCATTTTCGCCACGACGAACCAAAGCTGTGAATGTTGTCCCTTAAATGTCGGTGTCGGTGTAATTCTATACAAATTAGATACCCAAGTGAATCATTCGTTACTTGAGAATAAAATTTACCCAGTCCAAAATAGTATCAGTGTCTATCATCATCTCTTGTGGCTAACGTATTTGTACCACAAATCAAGGTCACCTAGATCCAGACGGTTGCTGGTAAATGTGCAATAGGGGCATTAATCCAAACTTTACGAATCAACGTTTCCGTACTTATTATGTCCCTTAGATGTAATCCTGTTCACAGATGGTGAGTTATGTTTACACAATCTTGATTTAAAGCTAGTGCTAATAGCTACGTAGAACTAGTGTCTTTGTCAGTCATTCACTGAAGATATTTATGCTTATACATGCATTTCATAAACATTGTAGTTTGTGGTTAAGAACTTTATTTGTTGTCTTTTTGCGCACTTATATGCTTCACTCGATTTGTTAGCATATTTAATCTTACTTTTCAAATTTATGAACATGGATCTTGTAACATTCAAAATATCTCCCCAATACATAATTTAATCATTTTATGACATGAAGTTTTGCAACCCACGATGTCAAATGGCTTTTGCAAAATTAATTAAAACTCAATATAACTGTTGACCCTTATTTAAAGGATGCTTAAGTCCTGTAATACTAATATATCATCTTCAATAATCCATATGTTTGACATTAACTCCGCTTGTGCCTTTTTCTCGTCTCCATGTTCTAAACGATTAAGAAGCAATGGTGCAACGATATACGGTATATTGCAATACAGCGTCGGGCCGATGCATACCGCGATACGACATCCATATACCGCGGTATTTTCTTTAATAGTCGAACATATAATTCATTATATTTAATCAATGCAGACACAGTGTGGTTTTGAACCATCAAATACCGATCCATCCCTCTGAAGAACCAATAATTGGTTATTTGCAGTTTTCCAATAAGCCTATATTGGTATTGTGTAAAACTGATAGCTTATTATTGGTACTGACAGGGCATATACTTGTTACACCACAAATTCAAAATCTATTGGCATGAACATTCTTGTTGCCAATATATGTAATTTCATGGTTAAGCATCCTTACAATACAGGGAGAAAAGCATGAAATGTACAAATCAAACAAATTAGTAAACTTAGGTGTAAAAAACATGATTCTTATGAACAATATTTAGTGCCAGAGTGTAATCATCTGTAAAATTAGTTCTCACCTCATATGGCTATTGATAGATATACCATTAATATGTTATAACAGTTTGTTTCATCATATGATATGTATACTTTGACATGAATGATCAAATAATGATAATATAATAAAAATAGTAACTAGTGTAACAGCGTAGAATGGTTTCAGAATGAATTGATTTGGATAATTTGTAAATCAAACTACTTTGTGAAGAATTTAAAAGATTCTTAAAATTTGTTAAGGAAGTCCAATGACAATAATATCTAGGTAAGAAGTATGATCTTATTTCTCTACAAAACGGACAGACTAGAAGGAAATGATATTCTTTTTTTTCGATACAGTTCATATTACATTTGGTACAAATTCTTAGGCGTCTTTCTATATTTCTTTATCTTCCTTCTTCTATCATCAAATTAAGAGCGGAGCATCTAAACTGGGCAATTCGAAATTTGTCAACTATTACAAAACTTAGATATTTTTCCATCTCAATTTTTAATGCACGCCATTATACAATTATAGCTCTAGGTAGAAACGGGTTAACACTGGAGTTAACAGTGGCTTTAACTATATTGTGTTTTTCATTACTTCACTGTATTGCAATATTGGTCGACTGTATTGTAATATATCGCAATACGAGTTATGCCATATCGTTCTACTCCTATTCAGAAGTCGCTTTTATCAATGACAGAGTAGATAGAACTACGTTTAAAATGTTTTTAACTATATATATATATACAGCCGACATTATCATGTTTGTAAACTCGGGGTATTGCTTTTCATCATGTGTTATTAAATCTATATTGTATTAAAAACATTATATTTGATATTGATAATTCAGCATGTTTTAATGTTGCGATATCGATGAACTCACGTTTCTTATTATCATTATCTGATTTCTCTTGGATGTATGTATATACAATGTATGTATGTTATGTGATATTACTACATTTAACCTGATGTGTCAATTGACCCGATGCTATTCTGATTAATAAAAAGTCAAATTTTGTTAAATCCTGTTAATGAATATAATGCATGTGAACGCTTATAAGCGCAATTTCCATCAGTTAAAAATATATTGCAAATTAAAATCACAATTGCATTATAAACATACATCAACGACTGTCAAACTTGTCTATACTATGCGACCTGACACTAGTAGGAAGGTCAGAAATCAAATAATTTCAATGAAACCCTAAAGATTTACTACTCTGTCACCCGCCAAATCATCATCACAGTGGATTTCAATGACTCCATCCTTTTGAAACTTCTGTACGTGACACCTCTTTCTGGACGTTTCTTACACTGTGTTCCTGGCGTAACATAGTCACCATTCAAGTTAGCATACGCACAGTTGTTATACCACCATCCACCATGATCAAGGTCTGCACATTTGTTGTTATTGTCGTTATCTCGAGTATAGAAGTTATACCCGTTGTTGTATGAAAACCCTTGATTATCTGCTGAAAGAACAATCACGAAACTATTAATTCCACCAAAAATGCAATAGCTAATGACAAAATTTGATTTTTTGCCATCCGAAATACGAAAGAAATAAATGTGTAGCATTTTCTTTAAAAATACAAGAAAATCACTTTCACGAATAGCATTAAAAGATTAATTTAAAACGTCCCTTACAGATCGATTTAAAACATAAAATACGACATTGGTAATCATAGAAACATAATTATGTACACATGTATTTTGATTACAGATGGATGGAAAAGAGTATTTAAACACTCCAGTACTCTATTGTTTGAGTTCGAGGATCGAAAACTGTATTCGAGCACCTGGGAAATAGTATTTCCGATCCTTCCTGGTGTTTTCTACGTATACGCGCTCGCAAGTTTGTTCAAAGATCTGATGGTCTTAGACGTATCCTAAAAAGAGACCATTCGAGGCATGGTCCAGTGATTAGCGCGCTGGACTTAAAACCCTACAATCCTGGTTCGATTCTCGGATACGGTAGGTCAAACCCTTCCATGAAAGTTTGACAACAATGTCGATTTTCTCAACATGTAGAGAAGTTGCCGGTCCTAGTGTAAGGGTAAGTCAGTACTAGACAGAATAGAGTCCGGGAAAACAGGTTAAGTGAATTAGCCGCCGTATATGACTGAAAAAATGTTGAAAAACGGCGTTAAACCCAAATTCAAAAAAGAGTCCACTCGATCAAGAATTATACATCCACCCACTGGACAATCGCATCCTTCTAATGCAATAAACTGACAAATGTCCAAATGTAATATCTTTCTCAATCCAACTTCGATTTCTCGGTCCATTATTTAATCTTAACATGCATTATACATGATTAACACCCGATTGAAGGACTGCCAAGTTTACACAATGTTGCAAATGTTTTCACGCAAAGCCAAAAACGTATGTTCAAAAACCAACAATCAAGACTTGTAAAGCTACCATCAAATCAGCGCTACCATTTGATCTAAGATGATATACTCATTGAAAGATATAACGGACCAAATAAATATAAAAATAAATGCAAACTGTACGCAAAAGCCGTGTTTCCTTCTCCTTTATTATGGACCTTCCTCGCACGTTTTATCCGAAATAGGCCAGAAGTAGTATTTTATACCACTGGTAGACGTTGCTGGTCATTTTACTTTTTTCTACCCTTGAGTACAAACCTGGTTTAACTGTTGCCGGACCAATATGGAGTGTGTACTTTGGACCAGCCGACAAACTGAAGTTTTGGAATACTTCATGAGCATGACTGTCGTCTGCTGCTGTCAAATTTATCCGTAACTCTGACTTTCCGTTCGCCGCTATCTCTTGAATAGTCTTTAATCCTAATAACAAAATTTGGACAGAAAAAATCAAAATATTTGAGACTTGGTCAGAAATGCGCATCGTACATGTATTTAAAGCTATTTTGCTCTCAGCTTGAGTTTGACTCATAACTAACACACGTTTTGATATCGTTTTTGTTGTGTCTGTCATAATGCATAATTATGTTAAATACACCTTTCGCTTTTTAAGCAATGAATCACTTTTTACGAGTTTGATAATGCAATTGTTGGCGAACGCATGCCAGTAGATTGGCTACACTATGTGACGGTAAGCAATGGTAATACTTTGATAAGTGAGGTATACTATGCAACCTGATAATTATATGCTTTCGAAGCATGTACTAGTATATGATACAGGGGAAACAACTCATCTGTCAAGAGTAAATCTTGATGGGAAGGAATAAATTGAAATAGATTGAAACTACGAACAAATCAATGTCCGTCTCTGTTTAAAGGTATAGAAGATTGATACATAACATTTTTTGTGTACGATATAAAATCAAAAGTCTGAAGGTTCTGTTGTTGTTCGGAACAACAAAGCGGTCAAAAGTTGAATTGCTTTGTTGATCTAAGTTTTGAATCCGAACGATAGTTCGTACATGAATTTTGATGCAGACTTCAGTACTACTAACCCGCTATACAGTTGTTCCCGTGCCATGTGCTTTCAGTATTTTGATTTATGATTCCCATCTGATCACCAAAAGTAGTTGAGCAATTAGCATAGTATTATAGTCTACATTACCCGCCTCTTTGTATACTCAACTTATGCAGAATGTAATATCTCATATATGAAGACATTCTGGAAGAAAAGGTTACACGTTATAAGCATTACATTAATCGATTACAATTTCCTGATGAACCTCTTTTTTAAATATCTGGTTGGCACCCATTTATCATCGCATCGTCCATGAATTCAATGATGACTTCTATACGTTTACAATAGAAGCTAGAAACCAGACTAAATTTGCATATACAACACGAGGATTGTGACGTCATCCTTACTTGAAATATGTCTACTGGTAGTAAATATTGTAGTAATCCGAGGGAGAGGATTGTTTAGATTTTTTACGACTGATTTGTATTGCTCGTATACAACATTGCAGAGCCATCTGATTTTAACTTATATGCGCGTATTATTTGCATTTGTATTTATGCCATTGAATTGAAAATTTGGAACTATGTTCGTAGGCGGAAGGTTAATGGAAGCTGTTCGGTATGCAGAAAAATGAAAACTGAGCGATTGTTGAAATATGGTAATAACTTTGTTGTTCGTACCGAACAACAAAAACGAAATAGAAATAGGCCTAAGTGAAGTTGCATCAGACCGAAAAAATACATATGTACTTGTTTGCCGCTCACATATATTGGGTCAGGTAGGTAGGCAAATCTTTTTTTAAATATCTTTTTCCAAGTACAGATATAGAATTTCATACAAAATTAATTTCTTAGGTAACTCAAATTAATAAATGATTGAAAATTAAAAATGACTTGGGTCGCCAGAATAATGCGTTGAGTTGGGCACGGGGAAATCATGTATGCTTTGAAGTTCTGGCCAATAAATTCATGCATTATCTCATTCTAATTGACTGCATGAAGTTAACTGAAAAATAATGACAATTACGGCAAAAACTAGAGTCGGTCGGGTAAGGAGAAACTGAGGACTTTTTACACCCCTAGCGTACTATATTTCTATGATCAAAAATATCAAAGATAAAATGACCTAACACAAATCTAACCAAAACTCTCCGTCTATTTGACCAAATCCATCTTCATACTCCTTAAACGACCTGTAGAAATCCACAGAACCATTGAATCTTTTTTGGAAAATCTGAAAATAGTAGAAAATTATGTAAAAACTGAATTTGATATTTTACACAGTAATTATAGTTATATTTTGGTCATCACGTGCTGTTGTATTTTTGTCTTCGCTGCTTTTAAAAATTCTTCATGACGTCATATAGATTTTATTTTAAAAAATAAAGGACATTATTATCTACAAAATTATGCTTAAAAATATGTTACATTGGTACGCTCATCTGTGTATGGCGAAAAAAGACTAACTTCTCCAAAATATATGGGGTCGGCGGGGTCGGTGATTGGCATAACGGTTTTACATTTTTTAGAGCTCCGAGATATAATTTGTATGAAAACAATTGACTAAGAATGAAACTAAGTCCAGCGTTAGCAAACATTGGGGATCGGCCGAATAAGTGGAAATCTGAAAACGTTTATAAGGCTAACATAAACATTAATAGACTACCGTCCAACCGCCGCCGTCGGTGTCCATGTCACACAAAATCTTTACTTGTTGATTTGTTTTCCATAACGAAACGAAGTATGTCCCACTAGATGCACTTGGTAATTTTTTCTTTATGTCTGTACAGTCGCTCATGAGATATAAATGCACTGAAATACAAGTAACATAATACAGAAGTTGTTAAAACAGTATAAACATGCCCACTAGCCCTGCACTAAGCCGTTCCAACGTGATATGCCAGAGAGAGACTCTTTGTCCTTCATTTTTGTATATTTCTGCGCTTGATCTTGGGGATGGTAGCATTTCCGGGAACGTGGAATTTTTTACGTATGTTGTTTCTTTTTAGAAATATTATTCAGATATATATTCGTGAATCAATGGATGTCATCGGTTAAAAAATACTTGAACTTAAACTTTTTCAAACCAAACTCAGGGAACCCAGTTTAAACATAGAACAGAAAGTTCGTTATTTATTAGAGAAACTTTTTATTTCATATTTTTGATTTTTTATCATTCGATTTCTTTTAATAAATAAATGTTTAGATAGTAAGAATATTATCTCTACATATTTCCCTTAAATCATTTTCTCAGTTCTAAGAATAGTGTACACTTTACCATTTTCTAAGCTTGTTTTCACTTCATCCATGTTATTCGGGATATCAAGTGAACCAGCTGTGGCATCTAGAAACAACGAAACTAAAATTATTATTTGATTAACAGTTTTAAGATTAAGGCGACAAAAAATATATATCGCTGTCCACTGATATGACCCAATAATTTTAAGGGTCTTTAGTTCGGAGATATAGTTCATATGTAAATATAGACAAAAACTGCTGAAAAATAAGCTACCGGTCAGTAAAGGTCACTTTTGTCTGTCCCAGGATTGGCATTTGTTCACAAGTTAAAAAATGAAAATTTTAAGAATACGATGATTCGATTCGGTATGATCGACTCGATTCATAGATATATGATTAAGCTAAATGGAAAAGATAATTGATTATCTGTATTATTCATAAATAGTTACAGAGTCACAATACATTATTCTAACAACAAGAAACAACTTTGATTATAAGAAAATACAACATACTTATCCATGCCATCATGTCTCGACGATCTTTATTATACAGACCCATCAAATCCGATTTGAATGCTTGAACATTTCTTAGTATTTCATTAGTGAGCGTATTAGCTTGTGCTATCTGTTCTTCAAATGTAGTGCCTGTATTTACTGAAACAAAAATAAATATAACCATTTTTTAAAGATGTTGAATGTTCATTGTCTATTTGTATAATTTGAACGATTTAGACCATGTCATAACTTTTCTGCCATACCATGTGTAATGTTATTGTATATGCATTCGTAAATTGCTTGATAATGTATCAATCCAATTAACATCAAAGTACTGAATGTACAGTCGGAACTTGATTTTTTTCATATGAGACAAGTCACTGGTGTTGCTCGCAACACAGCAATGACTGTTAGGAGAAATCCTAAATTAGGAACTGCACAGTTGATGGATATTCATGCTTAGGAATTAACATACACCATCTCAATATTGCCATCTATTTATGTACATATTCTGATATTCATGTGCTAAATTCCATCAACCTAGCATGATGGTTATCTAAATTATCAGATGTTTCGAGTTTTTTTATGTAGTCCATTATCCAGCCTATAATTTTCTGAATCTATCGGTACCAAAATAAGCATTGTTGCTGTCGTATTTACTGATTTAGTACATACCGAAAAACTTTCCATTTTAATAACATATCTTGATTATGACCACATATCATTTTCAATGCAAACTACAGTGTTAGAAACGAGTTAAAATCGACCTACATAATTCTTTCAGTGATAATCTGGTTTTGAAGAGTTTTTCGATTTTCCGATTGTAGTGCCATACACGGAACAAAATTGCTATCGATAGTAGAAACAGAAACCACTATCGATTGATTAATCGTAGTTAAAGATTTTTTCAGAAAATCTATATAATTTGTATGTGAATTATATTCAAACTTAATATCATGATGTTGGACTATATAACAGGTTTTGAAATGAAAGTAAGAGTTTATTGTAAAAAAGTATAGCTATTCGGAAACGAGCTGTTATACGGCGATATTTGCCGATCTTGCTACGGAATATACCGACATCACACGATTTCATTAGTTCCATTACGATCCTTCTGTCTTCACACCAAATTACCCTTCACACACTGTAAACCAACATAATAATTGCGAACATCACAATAACTGCTATTTCTTCACAAATGTATGTGTACCGCCATTCTGTTCTCTGCACTTCGACGGGAAAACCCCACATTCTTTTTTTAGAATTTATCCAACTGTAATATTATATATCTCTAGCCGATAGTATCGATCGATACGCGTTATGGATATAAACCTTAACACTGATTTACGTATCATGTCAAAAAGTCACATATAAGACATACATCAATAGTAGATGAATGTAATTACATGCATACTTCTGTAGAGAAATTACTGACCTACTGAACGAAAGCCGAAAGTAGAACTATTTTATGCTAAACTAGTTGGTTTCCGTCCCCAATCATACAGCACACAATAGAGTTAGATTGTGAACGGGAACCATGACAGTTATGGAGCTCACGGCATTTTAGTAAGTCATCGATAGCAAAGGAAAATCAAATTCCAAAAATCAAGCATTTCAACTGTTTATTTCATTCACCTCAAAATGTCATACATAATGATATGATCATGTTCTATAAACATTCATTAGTGAACGCATTATATACATTTATTCATGATCAAATATATCATAATTAGTATAAACATTTATCATAATAATTATATAATTATCTCACCTCTCCATTCAGAATTTGTTTGCGAGGACTGAACTAATGTTGAGGTAACATTCTTATGAAAACTATCCATATCTAGTTCTAAACGATCCATTCTGTCAACCACTTTCTTAAGTTCACTTTTAGTTGAATTCTGTATTTCTTGCAAAACTGTCGTAGAATCCGAGATGAACTTTTTGGTATTATTTCCCATGTTTTCCACGAACAATTCTAACCTCACCATTTTTTCAAGCAACTGCTCTTCGTACATAAATTTTGTGTATTTTGGTTCAACCGAGATTGACCATGAAGTCTTAGAAATAAGTAACATCATCATTATTTCTTTGAACAATCGAATAAACTCCATTCTGTCTTTTACAACAAGACGTAAACTCACCTTTGTGTTGTAAAATGTACGGTCTAACTTAGATACGTTTGAAATTGCGTTAATGTATGGTTTATTCACCGCTAATATCAAGCAGAAAATAAAAATGAGCAGCAAAATAAACTTTATCCTTCGACGTGTATCTGGTTTTTACCCTAATCTAATGAAATATACACTCTTATATCATTAGCTTTCAAAACAACATGGTCGCATACCAAATTTAACAAAATAGAGTAAAAGTTCAAAAGAACAGATGCTTCCTTCAAATGAGCATTTAATTTCCAAACGTCGAATCGGAAAAAATAAATAGACATTTTTGCATGTTGGTTAAATTTGATTATCTGTTCTTTTCAGTTCATTGCTTAAACAAATGAAGCATGGAACATGTGGACAACGTATTCGCAAACAAAATGATTTATCAATAGACGGTGACTCTCTATGCTGAACAATTCCATACAATCTTACCAAAATATTTTTCAAAATGTTTAATAGGCTTAACATATCTCTCAATGTCGATACACTGCACATACCCCCAGATATACTAAAATCATCGTCGCTGATTCAGCTAACAATAAAATCAAACTAATCATGCCCGCTAAAGTGAGCTAAACATGTCTCAACTGTGATTAGAGGTCATATTTCCTCTTCCATTTTGTGTTCTTTTTTATCACAAGTTTAGATGTACAAGTATAATAAATGTAAGAAATAAATTCATTTAAAACATCTTATCATTATGAAAAAAAAATTGGAAATTGCTCTAAAACCAATTATTGATTTACTTCACTTTATTACCCTCCTTTAATACATGCTTATGATAAACTTAGCCAATTAATCCGAAGATTATGATATAGTCTCTACTGAAAGTTGAAATAATACCATAGATGATCAAACGCAAACTTCTATCTTCACAAGCACTTAAGTGAAGAGAGATCTTGATGAGTAACGGTTTTCTTTTCTTATTACACTTAATTGAATGATAAGCTTCATGCAAATTTGGGATTTATGGCATGTGGTAGGTCTATTGGAATGCCGACAGGTTTCTGTGTCTGTTAAGAAAATCCAAAATAAATTTAAACTCCCTATATCGTTATAACCTCTTCGAATAAAGGCCAAATAGAAAGTAGCACGTACAGTTGAACAAATGCAACAGTGTAATAACATATCGTGGTTATTTAATTCTCAAGCAAATCAGGGAAGAAATAGTTGCATAATTTGGCACTGAGCAAGCATTATAACCCACCCACTATATAAAATGTATGGTGGCTGATTTATGATGTCGTTTTTTGTTTTCTCACTTGTTCGCCACAACAAAGCGAAAGTAAGACAAAGTTGTAGTATAATCGTGTTTTCGCTCTGTCGTGGCGGAAAAGCGAAAATACAACAGAATGAGGGCACCAATACGACACCAAAAATATGCCGTGTTTTCGCTTTAAATCTGTCATTTCTTTGCTTTTGCGTTGCGAAAATGCATTTCGCATTGTTGCATTTTCGTCGAACCGCTATTTCACATCTTTGCGTTCCGGTTACGCATGCTTCAAATTGAATAAGCGAAAAGACGAAAATGCGAAATTGCAACCATGTGAAAATGTAACAATGCGAAAAAGTCATTGTTGCATTTTCGCCACGAGAAAGCAAAGCTACGTGTTTGTATTGTGAATGTTGTCCCTAAAATGACTTAAATGTCGGTGTAATTCAATACAAATTAGATACCCAAGTGAATCATTCGTTACTTGAATAAAATTTACCCAGACCCAAATAGTATCAGTGTCTATCATTATATCTTACGGGTAACGTATTAGTACCACAAATCAAGGTCACCTGGATCCAGACGGTTGCTGGAAAATGTGCAATAGGGGCATTAATCCAAACTTTACGAATTAAACGTTTCCGTACTTGTTATGTCCCTTTAATTTAATCCTGTTCACAGTTGGTAAGTTGTGTTTACACAATCCTGATTTAAGGCTAGTGCCAGTAGTTGTGTAGAACTAGTGTCTTTGTCAGTCATTCACTGAAGATAGTCAGTTAATGCTTAGATTACATGCATTTAATAAACATTGTAGATTGTGGTTAAGAACTTTATTGGTTGTCTTGTTTACGCACGTATATGTTTCATTCGATTTGTTAGCATATTTAATCTTACTTTTCAGATGTATGTACATGGATCATGTATATCAAAATATCTCCCCAATACATAATTTAATCATTTTATGACATGAAGTTTTGCAACGCACGATGTCAAATGGCTTTTGCAAAATTAATTAAAACTCAATATAACTGTTGACCCTTATTTAAAGGATGCTTAAGTCCTGTAATACTAATATATCATCTTCAATAATCCCTATGTTTGACATTAACTCCGCTTGTGCCTCTTTCTCGTCTCCATGTTCTAAACGATTAAGAAGCAGTGGTGCAACGATATACCAGTATATTGCAAAATAGCGTCGGGCCGACATCCATGTACCGCGGAATTTTCTTTAATAGATTAACACATAATTCATTATATTAAATCAATGCAGACACAGTGTGGTTTTGAACCATCAAATACCGATCCATCCCTCTGAAGAACAAATAATTAGTTATTTGCAGTTTTCCAATAAGCCTATATTGGTAGAGTGTGTAAAACTGATAGATTATTATTGGTACTGACAGGGCATCTACTGGTTACACCACAAATTCAAAATTTATTGTCATGAACATAAACTTCTTTTTGTTGCCAATACATGTAATTTCATGGTTTAGCATCCTTACAATACAAGGAGAAAAGCATGAAATGTACAAATCAAACAAATTAATAAACTTAGGTGTAAAAAACATGATTCTTATGAACAATATTTAGTGCCAGAGTGTAATCATCTGTAAAATTAGTTCTCACCTCATATGGTTATTGATAGATATACCATTAATATGTTATAACAGTTTGTTTCATCATATGATATGTATACTTTGACATGAATGATCAAATAATGATAATATAATAAAAATAGTAATTAGTGTAACAGCGTAGAATGGTTTCTAAATGAATTGATTTGGATAATTTGTAAATCAAACTACTTTGTGAACAATTTAAAAGATTCTTAAAATTTGTTAAGGAAGTCCAATGACAATAATATCTAGGTAAGAAGTTCGATCTTATTTCTCTACAAAACGGACAGACTAGAAGGAAATGATATTTTTTTTCGATACAGTTCATATTACATTTGGTACAAATTCTTAGGCGTCTTTCTATATTTCTTTGTCTTCCTTCTTCTATCAGTAAATTAAGAGCGGAGCATCTAAACTGAGCAATTCGAAATTTGTCAACTATTGCAAAACTTAGATATCTTTCCATCTCAATTTTTAATGCACACCATTATACAATTATAGCTCTATGTAGAAACGGGTTAACACTTGAGTTAACAGTGGCTTTAACTATATTGTGATTTTCATTACTTCACTGTGGGTCGACTGTATTGTAATATATCGCAATACGAGTTATGCCATATCATTCAGAAGTCGCTTTTAACAAAGACAGAGTAGATGGAACTACGTTTAATTTTTTTTAACTCTATACAGTATACAGCCGACATTATCATGTTTGTTAACTGGGGGTTTTGCTTTTCATCATGTGTTGTTAAATCTATGTTGCATTAAAAACATTATATTTGATAATACAGCATGTTTTAATGTTGCTATATCGATGAACTCATGTTTCTTATTATCATTATCAGATTTCTCTTGGATGTATGTATATAATATGTATGTTTATGTGCTATTACTACATTTAACTTGATGTGTCAATTGACCCGATGCTATTCTGAAGAATAAAAAGTCAAATTTTGATTTCGATTAATCCTGTTAATGAAAACAATGCACGTGAACGCTTATAAGCGCAATTTCCATCTAAGTGAAACATTAATTACATACTGTTCATGAGACTGCGCCTAGTCAGTTAAAAATATATTGCAAATGAAAATCACAAATTGTATTATACATAAACATACAATAACGACTGTCAAACAAGTCTGTACTATGCGACCTGACACTAATAGGAAGGTCATAATTTCAATGAAACCCCGAAGATTTTTTACTCGGTCACCCGCCTCATCATCATCACAGTGGATTTCAACGACTCTGTCCTTTTGAAACTTCTGTACGTGACACCTCTTTCTGGGCGTTTCTTAAATTCCGTTCCTGGCGTAACATAGTCACCATTCAAATTAGCATACGCACAGTTGTTATACCACCACCCACCATGATCAACTTTGGCACATTTGTTTCCATTGTCGTTATCTGGAGTATAAAAGTCATACCCGTTTTTATATGACAAACCTTGATTATCTCCTATAAAAACAATCACTAAAATATCATAATTAATTTTCATCAGAAATGCAATAGAAAATGACAAAATTTGAATCATTTTCATTAGAAATTAACGAGAAGCAATTTTTCTTTAGAGATACAATAAAATCATAATCATGAATAGCATTAATTTTAAGTTTAATTCAAAACGTCCGTACCAGATCGATTAAAACATAAAACAATAGGATATTGGCATAAATACTAGTAATCACATGAACAAATGTATTAAAATTACACATGAAAAAGAGTATTTAAACACTCAAGTGCTCACTTGTACACTTTCGATGACTGAAATCTGTATTCGAGTACCCGAGAAATATCATTTCCAACCCAAGTTAGTAATTTCCATGCTAAATAATATTTTCACATATAACATACCATTTTAAAATCCATAACCATCAATTGAATACGAAAAGGTTTTACGTTAAACCCGAATAGATCGGAGAGACCACTCAACAGTCAACCCCAAAAAGAGTTCGTCCTACCACAAGACCACCCTTCCTACTGTGCAATAAACTGACAATTAGCCATTTGTGATATCTTCCTCAATCCAACTATGATTGCTTGGTCCCCTGTTTAATCTAGATATATTTCATTTCATTCTTTCATTGATATCAAAAAAAATAGTAATAATAATATAATATATGATATAATAAATTAATCGTTTTCATGTTTCGTGTTTGGTGATTTTTCATCTTTATTGATTTCATTGATATCAGTAAGTCTTATCCTAAATATTCTCTGTCCGTCAGAATTCGTTAACTTAAATGTTATATAAGGATAGATACGCTATTGTAATATTCTAATGCTCCTTGGACTATCACGTTTACACAAAGTTGTAAACATGTCATGTCATAACGATTCCTTTGAAACGTTTTTACTTTGTGCGTGCAAAGTATGGAAATACTCGTATGTTATTCAGTAAGTCATTACTAGTATTCTGATATGATTAAAGTTATCTATCTAGGGCGTTTAAATAGGGGTAGTCAGTGGTCGATATATAAATAACACGCTGGACAACTGAACGAAAGATCGAGGGTCCGATACTAGTTCCGCCTTTCGTATTTCTCAGAAACGCTTTTCCAGTATCCCCATCCCGGCGTTTAAATGGAAAATTAGTTTATTAATTTCTACTGAAACGGCGTCAACTACAAGTGTACAATTTTGATACAATCCCAAATTAAGCGAATTTTTTAAAACAAAAACAATCAAGACTCTTAAAAGCTACCACCAAATACAGTGTGTTTCATAGTATGTGATACCATAAGGATGTCTTATGGAGACCCACAATTCTTTACGCACTTAGTGGAGTAAATACCTATGGAATTGTTAGACTCACAAATGTTTAATAAACATTAAAAGTCGAAAAAAAATCATGTCATGTTCACGTTGTTGCGTCACGTCACTTCCGAGAGCCTTGTTTTCAAAATGGTGACGTCTAAGTAAGAAGCTGAAATCATTAAGATTTACATTGAGCGCATTTTACCCCATTTACTGTTATGCGAACAATGCAATAATGGTATCCTAAAGATTGTATATTAACCAAGCTTCAAATGCTTGGGATAGTTAAAAGATTAATGAAAGACCCGGTTTTTTGACAGAAAATTTAAAACAGAGACTCAAAGTCATTTTGGAGTAAATGAACGTCATATCGAACATCCTTTGAAAAAAATGAAAGTAGTGTTTATTGTGTGAAAATGTAAGTTTTACGCCTGTAATTTTCCGTACAAAATTTTGTGTTTATCTACTTTAAATGTTTCCTTTTAAACAATAAAATTGGCTTATGCAATCGGAGGTTATAAGCTGTTGAAATGGTATCATATATTATGAAACACCCATAATTATTATCAATGACCACCTATCTAAACTCAGTGATATATATCAGAATAAATGCAAAACTGTACCCGAAGGATATATTTTCTTATCTCTTTGACCGTTGCTTACATCTTTATCATGCAGAAATAACCCAATAAGTAGTGATTTAACTATTATATGCGTAGCTGGTCATTTCAGTTTTGTCTGCCCTTTCATACAAACCTGGTTTTACTGTTGCCGCACAAATATTGAGTGTGTACTTTGGACCAGACGACAAACTGAAATCCTGGAACACTTCATGAGCATGACTGTCGTCTGCTGCTGTCATGTCTATCCGTAACACAGACTTTCCTTTTGTCGCTATCTCTTTGATTGTCTTTAAACCTAATAACAAAATTTGGAAAAAAAAACATGGAGTATTCGTAAAAATGTAGCTTCTTACACGTAGTTAAATCAATTTTACACTCAACTAGAGGATGGCTCTGTATTTCTTTGATTAATTACATAAGTTAAACACATAAGAACTCCCGTCTGTTTGTCCCAATCCATCTTCACACTGGTTAAACGTCCTGTTAAAATCCACAGAGCCATTGAATCGTTTTTGGAAAATCTGAAAATAGTAGAATATATATAAGAACACGAACGTATTGTTTTATAAATGTCATCATAGGAAAACCTTTTGTCCTTCATTTGTGTATATTTTTGCGCTTTGTTGGTAGATCTTGGATGATATCATTTTCAGGAAGGTGAAACTGTTTGTATCTTCCTTAGAAATATTATTCTAATCTATATTCAAACCAAAATCATTTTGAACATGGATCAGAAAGTCCGTCATTCTTTAAGTACGTTTTAACTCCATATATTGAAATTTTCATCACAGTTATTGTATGTTTTAAATAAATAAATGTTTAGACAGTATGAACTTTTCTTTAGAAGATTTCATTTCTTCAATTCTAATAATATTGAAAAGTTTACCATTTTCTTAGCTTGTTATCACTCCATCCATCCTACTTGGGACACCAAGTGAACCTGTGGCATCTAGAAACAATTAAAATAAAATTACTATTTGATTTACAGTATAAAGCTTGAGGCGACAAAAAAAACAAATACCACGGTCCACTGACATTACTTAATATAATCTAGCTCATATGTAAATATAGAAAAGAAAATAATTGACTTAGACCAAAAAAAGTCGGCAGAAAAATATGGTTAGCTTGAAAAAACGGCGAAAACCAACATACTTGTTTGACATTGCTACTAATAACAAAAGAGTGACACATGCGTAATAAGGCTTTTTAACCAGGAGGAGCACAAAAATAGTTACATTATGAAACAGCATAAATAATAAATGTGTGAACATATCTAACGATGTAAACAGTATCTTTGCTTACTCAAATTGTTAAAATTAATTACTCCTGTGAAGTTATAATTTCCAATCAATTTCTATGCTTCATCCAGTTCACTTCGTGACGTCATTTACATAATCGTTTTTATGGCACGGAAAACGGCACGGTATGTGATAAAAATGCTTAAAGACCAGTATACACAAATAACACAAGTATGGAGAAGTAATTGTTTATTACAGTTTGTCCTAATTTCTTGTCCAATGAAATGTCCGCATTTCATTTGAAATTTGAAAAATATATCGCACTAAAATGTGCCGAAAACCCTGATATGGAGAAAATAAGTCAAGTTTGTGCGCTACGTGACCAAACGCTGATTAGGGCGGCGCAAAATACTTCATCATTTACCGCAATGGCACGGTGCTCAATAAAATAGGCGGAGTTTAATCACCATAGACTTTATAAGAGATTGCATCATACTGAACAAAGTCGTATCTTTAGCATACGAATTGTCCATGCTTTTTGTTAATTTTTGGGCGTTTGATGCCCGTTCACAACAGAATTTCAGTCAATTACAGACGGGCAGTTCATTTTACCATCGTTCCTTAGTAGTACCAGGTCCCATGGTTATAAAACTGTTAATAAAATCTCATAGCTTGTCTTTCGATGTTTCTAAATTAATTATTACATTACTCATAATATTGATACACATGTACATGAATATTACATGATAATCGACCTGAATATGTATTTTGTAAATTAATAATCAGCTCCATATATTCAACCGTAATACTTTGGGAATGGAATTAAGATTTGAACTCAGAGATAGATTACAAGTTTTAGATAGGCCAGTACTAGACACCTCAGTTAGCGACTGCATGTTATCTCACACTCGAACTTCCAGCGGTGAGATGTCGTGATTAACAAGCACAATACTCGTAAGCCACGTATAGCCTAGTATGTCATTCTAGAACTGCCATGGTAAAACGAAAAGTTAACTTTACTGTGAAAAGGGAGGGCTTTATGCTGTAATTGTTAACAAGTATTTCTCGAAACAGAACGGTCGAAAACTGTAAAATAAAGGTGCATGGGCCTAATGGTCTAAATTGAAAGAATGGTTTAACAGTAAGACACATTGAAATCATGCATTGCTGGATATTGATTGTTTATATCATAACTAACACAATACCAGTTCCTCAAGAATAAAACAATTATATATCTAGAATTCGTTCTGAGCTAAGAAAAAATCCATTGTTACAGGTAAATGTTGGCTTTCATTAACGCATCTAAAGCACACTGAATGTCCCCGCTTTCATTTTTAATTTCCCCCTAAATAGTATCTGACCGAGGTACTTTGTGGGTGGTGTCAAATTACATCCATAGTGATGATTGGCAGTTTTTGTCTCGACAAAATATGCGTACGTGACAGAAATTAGGACAAACTGTAAATCAGTTATCGTTCATATTTTGAATTTTTCGCGTCGCTTGTGATATATCCCATAAATAATTTTATGGGACATATCACTGCGCTCCGCTTCGCGTCGCTTGTGATATATCCAATAAAATTCATCATATGAACGATAACTAATACTTAAATGCCAAAATATGTCTGTACAAGCAATATTCATTTAGAAATGTGTCTCATTGCCTGATGATTGAAAAAAGGGTGTCATTTTCATAACCAAAGATAATTTTAAGATACTGTGTATTTTGTAAATGTATTTTAGAAGATGAGATTCATTTTGAAATAATATGTTCTTTATATATTAAGGACTTGAGAGAGCAATGTATTCCATCTGTTCTGTTAATGCCTTAAAAAACTTCAGTTACCAAAAATTAAAATTTCATTAGAAACTTTACAATGTATTTAATTTTATAGTTTGCTTTCAAAAGGAGATCTGAATATCTTGATAATTTTGAATAGTTTAATTTGTATTTTACAATCTATAGCCAAATATCATGGTGCTACTTTACCATATATAGCCAAATATCATGGTGCTACTTTACCATACATAGTCAACTATCATAGTACTACTTTACAATATATAGCCAAATACCATGGTGCTACTTTACCTTACACAGACAAATACCATGGTGCTACTTTACCATATATAGCCAAATATCATGGTGCTACTTTACCATATATAGCCAAATATCATGGTGCTACTTTACCATACATAGTCAACTATCATAGTGCTACTTTACCATATATAGCCAAATATCATGGTGCTACTTTACCATACACAGACAAATATCACGGTGCTACTGTACCATACACAGACAAATATCATGGTGCTACTTTACCACACACAGACACATATCATGGTACTACTTTACAATATATAGCCAAATATCATAGTGCTACTGTACCATACACAGACAAATATCATAGTGCTACTTTACCATACACAGACAAATATCATGGTGCTACTTTACCATACATAGTCAACTATCATTGTGCTACTTAACCATACATTGTCAAATATCATGGTGCTACTTTACCATACATAGTCAACTATCATAGTGCTACTTTACCATACACAGACAAATACCATGGTGCTACTTTACCATACACAGACAAATACCATGGTGCTACTTTACCATACACAGACAAATACCATAGTGCTACTTTACCATATATAGCCAAATATCATGGTGCTACTTTACCATATATAGCCAAATATCATGGTGCTACTTTACCATACATAGTCAACTATCATAGTGCTACTTTACCATATATAGCCAAATATCATGGTGCTACTGTACCATACACAGACAAATATCATGGTGCTACTTTACCATACACAGACAAATATCATGATACTACTTTATAATATATAGCCAAATATCATAGTGCTACTGTACTATACACAGACAAATATCATAGTGCTACTTAACCATACACAGACAAATATCATGGTGCTACTTCACCATACATAGTCAACTATCATAGTGCTACTTTACCATACATAGTCAAATATCATGATGCTACTTTATCATACATAGTCAACTATCATAGTGCTACTTTACCATACATAGACAAATACCATGGTGCTACTTTACCATACACAGACAAATACCATGGTGCAACTTAACAATACACAGACAAATACCAAGGTGCTACTTTACCATACATAGTCAAATACCATGGTGCTACTTTACCATACACAGACAAATACTATGGTGCTACTTTACCATACATAGTCAAATACAATGGTGCTACTTTACCATACATAGTCAACTATCATAGTGCTACTTTACCATACACAGACAAATACCATGGTGCTACTTTATCATACATAGTCAACTATCATAGTGCTACTTTACCATACATAGTCAACTATCATAGTGCTACTTTACCACATATAGCCAAATATCATGGTGCTACTTTACCATACATAGCCAAATACCATGGTTCTACTTTACCATATATAGCCAAATACCATGGTGCTACTTTACCATACATAGTCAAATACCATGGTGCTACTTTACCATACATAGTCAACAATCATAGTGCTACTTTACCATATATAGCCAAATATCATGGTGCTACTTTACCATACATAGGCAAATATCATAGTGCTACTTTACCATATATATCCAAATACCATGGTGCTACATTACCATACATAGTCAAATACCATGGTGCTACTTTACCATACACAGTCAAACATCTTGGTGTTACTTTACCATACACAGACAAATATTTTGGTGTTACTTTACCATACACAGTCAAACATCTTGAGGTTACTTTACCATACACAGTCAACTATCTTGGTGCTACTTTACCATACACAGTCAAACATCTTGGTGTTACTTTACCATACACAGACAAATATTTTGGTGTTACTTTACCATACACAGTCAAACATCTTGGTGTTACTTTACCATACACAGTCAACTATCTTGGTGCTACTTTACCATACACAGTCAAACATCTTGGTGTTACTTTACCATACACAGTCAACTATCTCGGTGCTACTTTACCATACACAGACACATATCTTGGTGCTACTTTAACATACATAGTCAATTATCATAGTGCTACTTTACCATACATAGCCAAATATCATGGTGCTACTTTACCATACACAGACAAATACCATGGTGCTACTTTACCATACATTGTCAAATACCATGGTGCTACTTTACCATGCACAGACAAATATCATGGTACTACTTTACCATACACAGACAAATACCCTGGTGCTACTTTACCATACACAGACAAATACCATGGTGCTACTTTACCATATATAGCCAAATATCATGGTGCTACTTTACCATATATAGCCAAATATCATGGTGCTACTTTACCATACATAGTCAACTATCATAGTACTACTTTACCATATATAGCCAAATACCATGGTGCTACTTTACCTTACACAGACAAATACCATGGTGCTACTTTACCATATATAGCCAAATATCATGGTGCTACTTAACCATATATAGCCAAATATCATGGTGCTACTTTACCATACATAGTCAACTATCATAGTGCTACTTTACCATATATAGCCAAATATTATGGTGCTACTTTTCCATACACAGACAAATATCATGGTGCTACTGTACCATACACAGACAAATATCATGGTGCTACTTTACCATACACAGACACATATCATGGTACTACTTTACAATATATAGCCCAATATCATAGTGCTACTGTACCATACACAGACAAACATCATAGTGCTACTTTACCATACACAGACAAATATCATGGTGCTACTTTACCATACATAGTCAACTATCATTGTGCTACTTAACCATACATTGTCAAATATCATGGTGCTACTTTACCATACATAGTCAACTATCATAGTGCTACTTTACCATACACAGACAAATACCATGGTGCTACTTTACCATACACAGACAAATACCATGGTGCTACTTTACCATACACAGACAAATACCATGGTGCTACTTTACCATACACAGACAAATACCATGGTGCTACTTTACCATATATAGTCAAATACCATGGTGCTACTTTACCATACACATACAAATACCATGGTGCTACTTTACCATACATAGTCAAATACCATGGTGCTACTTTACCATACACAGACAAATACCATGGTGCTACTTTACCATACATAGTCAAATACCATGGTGCTACTTTACCATACACAGACAAATACCATGGTGCTCCTTTACCATACACAGACAAATACCATGGTGCTACTTTACCATACATAGGCAAATACCATGGTGCTACTTTACCATACATAGTCAACTATCATAGTGCTACTTTACCATACACAGACAAATACCATGGTGCTACTTTACTATACATAGTCAACTATCATCGTGCTACTTTACCATATACAGCCAAATATCATGGTGCTACTTCACCATACACAGACAAATACCATGGTGGATTTTACCATACATAGTCAAATACCATGGTGCTACTTTACCATACACACACAAATATCATGGTGCTACTTTACCATACACAGACAAATACCGTGGTGCTACTTTACCATATATAGCCAAATGTCATGGTGCTACTTTACCATATATAGCCAAATATCATGGTGCTACTTTACCATACATAGTCAACTATCATAGTGCTACTTTACCATATATAGACACATATCATGGTGCTACTTTACCATACATAGACAAATATCATGGTGCTACTTTACCATACACAGACAAATATCATGGTGTTACTTAACCATACACAGACAAATACCATGGTGCTACTTTACCATACATAGTCAACTATCGTAGTGCTACTTTACCATATTTAGCCAAATATCATGGTGCTACTTTAACATACACAGACAAATACCATGGTGCTACTTTACCATACATAGTCAAATACAATGGTGCTACTTTACCATACACAGACAAATATCATGGTGCTACTTTACCATACACAGACAAATATCATGGTGTTACTTTACCATATATAGCCAAATATCATGGTGCTACTTTACCATATATAGCCAAATATCATGGTGCTACTTTACCATACATAGTCAACTATCATAGTGCTACTTTACCATATATAGCCAAATATCATGGTGCTACTGTACCATACACAGACAAATATCATGGTGCTACTTTACCATACACATACAAATATCATGGTACTACTTTATAATATATAGCCAAATATCATAGTGCTACTGTACTATACACAGACAAATATCATAGTGCTACTTAACCATACACAGACAAATATCATGGTGCTACTTTACCATACATAGTCAACTATCATAGTGCTACTTTACCATACATAGTCAAATATCATGATGCTACTTTATCATACATAGTCAACTATCATAGTGCTACTTTACCATATATAGACAAATACCATGGTGCTACTTTACCATACACAGACAAATACCCTGGTGCAACTTAACAATACACAGACAAATACCAAGGTGCTACTTTACCATACATAGTCAAATACCATGGTGCTACTTTACCATACACAGACAAATACTATGGTGCTACTTTACCATACATAGTCAAATACAATGGTGCTACTTTACCATACATAGTCAACTATCATAGTGCTACTTTACCATACACAGACAAATACCATGGTGCTCCTTTACCATACATAGTCAACTATCATAGTGCTACTTTACCATACATAGTCAACTATCATAGTGCTACTTTACCATATATAGCCAAATATCATGGTGCTACTTTACCATACATAGCCAAATACCATGGTGCTACTTTAACATACATATTCAACTATCATAGTGCTACTTTACCATATATAGCCAAATATCATAGTGCTACTTTACCATACATAGCCAAATATCATAGTGCTACTTTACCATATATAGCCAAATACCATGGTGCTACTTTACCATACACAGATAAATACCATGGTGCAACTTAACAATACACAGACAAATACCAAGGTGCTACTTTACCATACATAGTCAAATACCATGGTGCTACTTTACCATACACAGACAAATACTATGGTGCTACTTTACCATACATAGTCAAATACAATGGTGCTACTTTACCATACATAGTCAACTATCATAGTGCTACTTTACCATACACAGACAAATACCATGGTGCTACTTTACCATACATAGTCAACTGTCATAGTGCTACTTTACCATACAAAGTCAACTATCATAGTGCTACTTTACCATATATAGCCAAATATCATGGTGCTACTTTACCATACATAGCCAAATACCATGGTGCTACTTTACCATACATAGTCAACTATCATGGTGCTACTTTACCATATATAGCCAAATATCATAGTGCTACTTTACCATACATAGCCAAATATCATAGTGCTACTTTACCATATATAGCCAAATACCATGGTGCTACATTACCATACATAGTCAAATACCATGGTGCTACTTTACCATACACAGACAAATATCATGGTGCTACTTTACCATACACAGACAAATACCATGGTGCTACTTTACCATATATAGCCAAATGTCATGGTGCTACTTTACCATATAAAGCCAAATATCATGGTGTTACTTTACCATACATAGTCAACTATCATAGTGCTACTATACCATATATAGCCAAATATCATGGTGCTACTTTACCATACACAGACAAATATCATGGTGCTACTTTACCATACACAGACAAATACCATAGTGCTACTTTACCATACACAGACAAATATCATGGTGCTACTTTACCATACATAGTCAACTATCATAGTGCTACTTTACCATACATAGTCAACTATCATAGTGCTACATTACCATGCATAGTCAAATATCATGGTGCTACTTTACCATACACAGACAAATATCATGGTGCTACTTTACCATACACAGACAAATATCATGGTGCCACTTTACCATACATAGTCAAATACCATCGTGCTACTTTACCATACATAGTCAAATACCATAGTGCTACTTTACCATACACAGACAAATATCATCGTGCTACTTTACCATACATAGTCAAATACCATCGTGCTACTTTACCATACATAGTCAAATACCATAGTGCTACTTTACCATACACAGACAAATATCATCGTGCTACTTTACCATACATAGTCAACTATCATAGTGCTACTTTACCATACATAGTCAACAATCATAGTGCTACTTTACCATACATAGTCAAATATCATCGTGCTACTCTACCATACATAGTCAAATACCATAGTGCTACTTTACCATACACAGTCAAATATCATCGTGCTACTTTACCATACACAGACAAATACCATAGTGCTACTTTACCATACATAGTCAAATACCATGGTGCTACTTTACCATACACAGACAAATATCATGGTGCTACTTTACCATACACAGACAAATACCATGGTGCTACTTTACCATATATAGCCAAATGTCATGGTGCTACTTTACCATATAAAGCCAAATATCATGGTGCTACTTTACCATACATAGTCAACTATCATAGTGCTACTATACCATATATAGCCAAATATCATGGTGCTACTTTACCATACACAGACAAATATCATGGTGCTACTTTACCATACACAGACAAATACCATAGTGCTACTTTACCATACACAGACAAATATCATGGTGCTACTTTACCATACATAGTCAACTATCATAGTGCTACTTTACCATACATAGTCAACTATCATAGTGCTACATTACCATGCATAGTCAAATATCATGGTGCTACTTTACCATACACAGACAAATATCATGGTGCTACTTTACCATACACAGACAAATATCATGGTGCTACTTTACCATACATAGTCAAATACCATCGTGCTACTTTACCATACATAGTCAAATACCATAGTGCTACTTTACCATACACAGACAAATATCATCGTGCTACTTTACCATACATAGTCAAATACCATCGTGCTACTTTACCATACATAGTCAAATACCATCGTGCTACTTTACCATACACAGACAAATATCATCGTGCTACTTTACCATACATAGTCAACTATCATAGTGCTACTTTACCATACATAGTCAACCATCATAGTGCTACTTTACCATACATAGTCAAATATCATCGTGCTACTCTACCATACATAGTCAAATACCATAGTGCTACTTTACCATACACAGTCAAATATCATCGTGCTACTTTACCATACACAGACAAATACCATAGTGCTACTTTACCATACATAGTCAAATACCATAGTGCTACTTTACCATACATAGTCAAATACCATAGTGCTATTTTACCATACATAGTCAAATACCATAGTGCTACTTTACCATACACAGTCAAATACCATAGTGCTACTTTACCATACATAGTCAAATACCATAGTGCAACTTTACCATACATAGTCAAATACCATAGTGCTACTTTACCATACACAGACAAATACCATAGTGCTACTTTACCATACATAGTCAAATACCATAGTGCTACTTTACCATACACAGTCAACTATCATAGTGCTACTTTACCATACAAGGTCAACTATCATAGTGCTACATTACCATACATAGTCAAATATCATGGTGCTACTTTACCATACACAGACAAATATCATGGTGCTACTTTACCATACACAGACAAATATCATGGTGCTACTTTACCATACATAGTCAAATACCATAGTGCTACTTTACCATACACAGTCAAATATCATCGTGCTACTTTACCATACACAGACAAATACCATAGTGCTACTTTACCAAACATAGTCAAATACCATAGTGCTACTTTACCATACATAGTCAAATACCATAGTGCTACTTTACCATACATACTCAAATACCATAGTGCTACTTTACCATACACAGTCAAATACCATAGTGCTACTTTACCATACATAGTCAAATACCATAGTGCTACTTTACCACACATAGTCAAATACCATAGTGCTACTTTACCATACGCAGACAAATACCATAGTGCTACTTTACCATACATAGTCAAATACCATAGTGCTACTTTACCATACACAGTCAAATATCATCATGCTACTTTACCATACATAGTCAAATACCATAGTGCTACTTTACCATACACAGTCAAATATCATAGTGCTACTTTGCCATACATAGTCTAATATCATCGTGCTACTTTACCATACATAGTCAACTATCATAGTGCTACTTTACCATACACAGACAAATATCATCGTGCTACTTTACCATACACAGACAAATATCATCGTGCTACTTTACCATACACAGACAAATATCATGGTACTACTTTATAATATATAGCCAAATATCATAGTGCTACTGTACTATACACAGACAAATATCATAGTGCTACTTAACCATACACAGACAAATATCATGGTGCTACTTTACCATACATAGTCAACTATCATAGTGCTACTTTACCATACACATACAAATATCATGGTACTACTTTATAATATATAGCCAAATATCATAGTGCTACTGTACTATACACAGACAAATATCATAGTGCTACTTAACCATACACAGACAAATATCATGGTGCTACTTTACCATACATAGTCAACTATCATAGTGCTACTTTACCATACATAGTCAAATATCATGATGCTACTTTATCATACATAGTCAACTATCATAGTGCTACTTTACCATATATAGACAAATACCATGGTGCTACTTTACCATACACAGACAAATACCCTGGTGCAACTTAACAATACACAGACAAATACCAAGGTGCTACTTTACCATACATAGTCAAATACCATGGTGCTACTTTACCATACACAGACAAATACTATGGTGCTACTTTACCATACATAGTCAAATACAATGGTGCTACTTTACCATACATAGTCAACTATCATAGTGCTACTTTACCATACACAGACAAATACCATGGTGCTCCTTTACCATACATAGTCAACTATCATAGTGCTACTTTACCATACATAGTCAACTATCATAGTGCTACTTTACCATATATAGCCATATATCATGGTGCTACTTTACCATACATAGCCAAATACCATGGTGCTACTTTAACATACATAGTCAACTATCATAGTGCTACTTTACCATATATAGCCAAATATCATAGTGCTACTTTACCATACATAGCCAAATATCATAGTGCTACTTTACCATATATAGCCAAATACCATGGTGCTACTTTACCATACACAGATAAATACCATGGTGCAACTTAACAATACACAGACAAATACCAAGGTGCTACTTTACCATACATAGTCAAATACCATGGTGCTACTTTACCATACACAGACAAATACTATGGTGCTACTTTACCATACATAGTCAAATACAATGGTGCTACTTTACCATACATAGTCAACTATCATAGTGCTACTTTACCATACACAGACAAATACCATGGTGCTACTTTACCATACATAGTCAACTGTCATAGTGCTACTTTACCATACAAAGTCAACTATCATAGTGCTACTTTACCATATATAGCCAAATATCATGGTGCTACTTTACCATACATAGCCAAATACCATGGTGCTACTTTACCATACATAGTCAACTATCATGGTGCTACTTTACCATATATAGCCAAATATCATAGTGCTACTTTACCATACATAGCCAAATATCATAGTGCTACTTTACCATATATAGCCAAATACCATGGTGCTACATTACCATACATAGTCAAATACCATGGTGCTACTTTACCATACACAGACAAATATCATGGTGCTACTTTACCATACACAGACAAATACCATGGTGCTACTTTACCATATATAGCCAAATGTCATGGTGCTACTTTACCATATAAAGCCAAATATCATGGTGTTACTTTACCATACATAGTCAACTATCATAGTGCTACTATACCATATATAGCCAAATATCATGGTGCTACTTTACCATACACAGACAAATATCATGGTGCTACTTTACCATACACAGACAAATACCATAGTGCTACTTTACCATACACAGACAAATATCATGGTGCTACTTTACCATACATAGTCAACTATCATAGTGCTACTTTACCATACATAGTCAACTATCATAGTGCTACATTACCATGCATAGTCAAATATCATGGTGCTACTTTACCATACACAGACAAATATCATGGTGCTACTTTACCATACACAGACAAATATCATGGTGCCACTTTACCATACATAGTCAAATACCATCGTGCTACTTTACCATACATAGTCAAATACCATAGTGCTACTTTACCATACACAGACAAATATCATCGTGCTACTTTACCATACATAGTCAAATACCATCGTGCTACTTTACCATACATAGTCAAATACCATAGTGCTACTTTACCATACACAGACAAATATCATCGTGCTACTTTACCATACATAGTCAACTATCATAGTGCTACTTTACCATACATAGTCAACAATCATAGTGCTACTTTACCATACATAGTCAAATATCATCGTGCTACTCTACCATACATAGTCAAATACCATAGTGCTACTTTACCATACACAGTCAAATATCATCGTGCTACTTTACCATACACAGACAAATACCATAGTGCTACTTTACCATACATAGTCAAATACCATGGTGCTACTTTACCATACACAGACAAATATCATGGTGCTACTTTACCATACACAGACAAATACCATGGTGCTACTTTACCATATATAGCCAAATGTCATGGTGCTACTTTACCATATAAAGCCAAATATCATGGTGCTACTTTACCATACATAGTCAACTATCATAGTGCTACTATACCATATATAGCCAAATATCATGGTGCTACTTTACCATACACAGACAAATATCATGGTGCTACTTTACCATACACAGACAAATACCATAGTGCTACTTTACCATACACAGACAAATATCATGGTGCTACTTTACCATACATAGTCAACTATCATAGTGCTACTTTACCATACATAGTCAACTATCATAGTGCTACATTACCATGCATAGTCAAATATCATGGTGCTACTTTACCATACACAGACAAATATCATGGTGCTACTTTACCATACACAGACAAATATCATGGTGCTACTTTACCATACATAGTCAAATACCATCGTGCTACTTTACCATACATAGTCAAATACCATAGTGCTACTTTACCATACACAGACAAATATCATCGTGCTACTTTACCATACATAGTCAAATACCATCGTGCTACTTTACCATACATAGTCAAATACCATCGTGCTACTTTACCATACACAGACAAATATCATCGTGCTACTTTACCATACATAGTCAACTATCATAGTGCTACTTTACCATACATAGTCAACCATCATAGTGCTACTTTACCATACATAGTCAAATATCATCGTGCTACTCTACCATACATAGTCAAATACCATAGTGCTACTTTACCATACACAGTCAAATATCATCGTGCTACTTTACCATACACAGACAAATACCATAGTGCTACTTTACCATACATAGTCAAATACCATAGTGCTACTTTACCATACATAGTCAAATACCATAGTGCTATTTTACCATACATAGTCAAATACCATAGTGCTACTTTACCATACACAGTCAAATACCATAGTGCTACTTTACCATACATAGTCAAATACCATAGTGCAACTTTACCATACATAGTCAAATACCATAGTGCTACTTTACCATACACAGACAAATACCATAGTGCTACTTTACCATACATAGTCAAATACCATAGTGCTACTTTACCATACACAGTCAACTATCATAGTGCTACTTTACCATACAAGGTCAACTATCATAGTGCTACATTACCATACATAGTCAAATATCATGGTGCTACTTTACCATACACAGACAAATATCATGGTGCTACTTTACCATACACAGACAAATATCATGGTGCTACTTTACCATACATAGTCAAATACCATAGTGCTACTTTACCATACACAGTCAAATATCATCGTGCTACTTTACCATACACAGACAAATACCATAGTGCTACTTTACCAAACATAGTCAAATACCATAGTGCTACTTTACCATACATAGTCAAATACCATAGTGCTACTTTACCATACATACTCAAATACCATAGTGCTACTTTACCATACACAGTCAAATACCATAGTGCTACTTTACCATACATAGTCAAATACCATAGTGCTACTTTACCACACATAGTCAAATACCATAGTGCTACTTTACCATACGCAGACAAATACCATAGTGCTACTTTACCATACATAGTCAAATACCATAGTGCTACTTTACCATACACAGTCAAATATCATCGTGCTACTTTACCATACATAGTCAAATACCATAGTGCTACTTTACCATACACAGTCAAATATCATAGTGCTACTTTGCCATACATAGTCTAATATCATCGTGCTACTTTACCATACATAGTCAACTATCATAGTGCTACTTTACCATACACAGACAAATATCATCGTGCTACTTTACCATACACAGACAAATATCATCGTGCTACTTTACCATACACAGACAAATATCATCGTGCTACTTTACCATACATAGTCAAATATCATCGTGCTACTTTACCATACATAGTCAAATATCATCGTGCTACTTTACCATACATAGTCAACTATCATAGTGCTACTTTACTATACATAGTCAAATACCATAGTGCTACTTTACCATACACAGACAAATATCATCGTGCTACTTTACCATACACAGACAAATATCATCGTGCTACTTTACCATACACAGACAAATACCATAGTGCTACTTTACCATACATAGTCAAATACCATAGTGCTACTTTACCATTCACAGACAAATAGCATCGTGCTACTTTACCATACATAGTCAAATATCATCGTGCTACTTTACAATATATAGCCAAATACCATCGTGCTACTTTACCATACATAGTCAAATACCATAGTGCTTCTTTACCATACTCAGACAAATATCATCGTGCTACTTTACCATACATAGTCAACTATCATAGTGCTACTTTACCATACATAGTCAACCATCATAGTGCTACTTTACCATACATAGTCAAATATCATCGTGCTACTCTACCATACATAGTCAAATACCATAGTGCTACTTTACCATACACAGTCAAATATCATCGTGCTACTTTACCATACACAGACAAATACCATAGTGCTACTTTACCATACATAGTCAAATACCATAGTGCTACTTTACCATACATAGTCAAATACCATAGTGCTATTTTACCATACATAGTCAAATACCATAGTGCTACTTTACCATACACAGTCAAATACCATAGTGCTACTTTACCATACATAGTCAAATACCATAGTGCGACTTTACCATACATAGTCAAATACCATAGTGCTACTTTACCATACACAGACAAATACCATAGTGCTACTTTACCATACATAGTCAAATACCATAGTGCTACTTTACCATACACAGTCAAATATCATCGTGCTACTTTACCATACATAGTCAAATACCATAGTGCTACTTTACCATACACAGACAAATATCATGGTGCTACTTTACCATACATAGTCAACTATCATAGTGCTACTTTACCATACATAGTCAACTATCATAGTGCTACATTACCATACATAGTCAAATATCATGGTGCTACTTTACCATACACAGACAAATATCATGGTGCTACTTTACCATACACAGACAAATATCATGGTGCTACTTTACCATACATAGTCAAATACCATAGTGCTACTTTACCATACTCAGTCAAATATCATCGTGCTACTTTACCATAAACAGACAAATACCATAGTGCTACTTTACCATACATAGTCAAATACCATAGTGCTACTTTACCATACATAGTCAAATACCATAGTGCTACTTTACCATACATAGTCAAATACCATAGTGCTACTTTACCATACACAGTCAAATACCATAGTGCTACTTTACCATACATAGTCAAATACCATAGTGCTACTTTACCACACATAGTCAAATACCATAGTGCTACTTTACCATACGCAGACAAATACCATAGTGCTACTTTACCATACATAGTCAAATACCATAGTGCTACTTTACCATACACAGTCAAATATCATCGTGCTACTTTACCATACATAGTCAAATACCATAGTGCTACTTTACCATACACAGTCAAATATCATCGTGCTACTTTACCATACATAGTCAAATATCATCGTGCTACTTTACCATACATAGTCAACTATCATAGTGCTACTTTACCATACACAGACAAATATCATCGTGCTACTTTACCATACACAGACCAATATCATCGTGCTACTTTACCATACACAGACAAATATCATCGTGCTACTTTACCATACATAGTCAAATATCATCGTGCTACTTTACCATACATAGTCAAATATCATCGTGCTACTTTCCCATACATAGTCAACTATCATAGTGCTACTTTACTATACATAGTCAAATACCATAGTGCTACTTTACCATACACAGACAAATATCATCGTGCTACTTTACCATACACAGACAAATATCATCGTGCTACTTTACCATACACAGACAAATACCATAGTGCTACTTTACCATACATAGTCAAATACCATAGTGCTACTTTACCATTCACAGACAAATATCATCGTGCTACTTTACCATACATAGTCAAATATCATCGTGCTACTTTACAATATATAGCCAAATACCATCGTGCTACTTTACCATACACAGACAAATATCATAGTGCTACTTTACCATACATAGTCAAATATCATCGTGCTACTTTACCATACACAGACAAATATCATCGTGCTACTTTACCATACATAGTCAAATACCATCGTGCTACTTTACCATACACAGACAAATATCATAGTGCTACTTTACCATACATAGTCAAATATCATCGTGCTACTTTACCATACACAGACAAATATCATAGTGCTACTTTACCATACATAGTCAAATATCATCGTGTTACTTTACCATACATAGTCAAATATCATCGTGCTACTTTACCATACATAGTCAAATACCATAGTGCTATTTTACCATACATAGTCAAATACCATAGTGCTACTTTACCATACACAGTCAAATACCATAGTGCTACTTTACCATACATAGTCAAATACCATAGTGCGACTTTACCATACATAGTCAAATACCATAGTGCTACTTTACCATACACAGACAAATACCATAGTGCTACTTTACCATACATAGTCAAATACCATAGTGCTACTTTACCATACACAGTCAAATATCATCGTGCTACTTTACCATACATAGTCAAATACCATAGTGCTACTTTACCATACACAGACAAATATCATGGTGCTACTTTACCATACATAGTCAACTATCATAGTGCTACTTTACCATACATAGTCAACTATCATAGTGCTACATTACCATACATAGTCAAATATCATGGTGCTACTTTACCATACACAGACAAATATCATGGTGCTACTTTACCATACACAGACAAATATCATGGTGCTACTTTACCATACATAGTCAAATACCATAGTGCTACTTTACCATACTCAGTCAAATATCATCGTGCTACTTTACCATAAACAGACAAATACCATAGTGCTACTTTACCATACATAGTCAAATACCATAGTGCTACTTTACCATACATAGTCAAATACCATAGTGCTACTTTACCATACATAGTCAAATACCATAGTGCTACTTTACCATACACAGTCAAATACCATAGTGCTACTTTACCATACATAGTCAAATACCATAGTGCTACTTTACCACACATAGTCAAATACCATAGTGCTACTTTACCATACGCAGACAAATACCATAGTGCTACTTTACCATACATAGTCAAATACCATAGTGCTACTTTACCATACACAGTCAAATATCATCGTGCTACTTTACCATACATAGTCAAATACCATAGTGCTACTTTACCATACACAGTCAAATATCATCGTGCTACTTTACCATACATAGTCAAATATCATCGTGCTACTTTACCATACATAGTCAACTATCATAGTGCTACTTTACCATACACAGACAAATATCATCGTGCTACTTTACCATACACAGACAAATATCATCGTGCTACTTTACCATACACAGACAAATATCATCGTGCTACTTTACCATACATAGTCAAATATCATCGTGCTACTTTACCATACATAGTCAAATATCATCGTGCTACTTTCCCATACATAGTCAACTATCATAGTGCTACTTTACTATACATAGTCAAATACCATAGTGCTACTTTACCATACACAGACAAATATCATCGTGCTACTTTACCATACACAGACAAATATCATCGTGCTACTTTACCATACACAGACAAATACCATAGTGCTACTTTACCATACATAGTCAAATACCATAGTGCTACTTTACCATTCACAGACAAATATCATCGTGCTACTTTACCATACATAGTCAAATATCATCGTGCTACTTTACAATATATAGCCAAATACCATCGTGCTACTTTACCATACACAGACAAATATCATAGTGCTACTTTACCATACATAGTCAAATATCATCGTGCTACTTTACCATACACAGACAAATATCATCGTGCTACTTTACCATACATAGTCAAATACCATCGTGCTACTTTACCATACACAGACAAATATCATAGTGCTACTTTACCATACATAGTCAAATATCATCGTGCTACTTTACCATACACAGACAAATATCATAGTGCTACTTTACCATACATAGTCAAATATCATCGTGTTACTTTACCATACATAGTCAAATATCATCGTGCTACTTTACCATACATAGTCAAATATCATAGTGCTACTTTACCGTACATAGCCAAATATCATAGTGCTACTTTACCATACATAGTCAAATACCATGGTGCTACTTTACCATACACAGACAAATACCATGGTGCTACTTTACCATACACAGACAAATACCATAGTGCTACTTTACCATACACAGACAAATATCATAGTGCTACTTTACCATACATAGTCAACTGTCATAGTGCTACTTTACCATACAAAGTCAACTATCATAGTGCTACTTTACCATATATAGCCAAATATCATGGTGCTACTTTACCATACATAGCCAAATACCATCGTGCTACTTTACCATACATAGTCAACTATCATGGTGCTACTTTACCATACATAGTCAACTATCATAGTGCTTCTTTACTATACATAGTCAAATACCATAGTGCTACTTTACCATACACAGACAAATATCATCGTGCTACTTTACCATACACAGACAAATATCATCGTGCTACTTTACCATACACAGACAAATACCATAGTGCTACTTTACCATACATAGTCAAATACCATAGTGCTACTTTACCATTCACAGACAAATATCATCGTGCTACTTTACCATACATAGTCAAATATCATCGTGCTACTTTACAATATATAGCCAAATACCATCGTGCTACTTTACCATACACAGACAAATATCATGGTGCTACTTTACCATACATAGTCAAATATCATCGTGCTACTTTACCATACACAGACAAATATCATCGTGCTACTTTACCATACATAGTCAAAACCCATCGTGCTACTTTACCATACACAGACAAATATCATAGTGCTACTTTACCATACATAGTCAAATATCATCGTGCTACTTTACCATACACAGACAAATATCATAGTGCTACTTTACCATACATAGTCAAATATCATCGTGCTACTTTACCATACATAGTCAAATATCATCGTGCTACTTTACCATACATAGTCAAATATCATAGTGCTACTTTACCGTACATAGCCAAATATCATAGTGCTACTTTACCATACATAGTCAAATACCATGGTGCTACTTTACCATACACAGACAAATACCATGGTGCTACTTTACCATACACAGACAAATACCATAGTGCTACTTTACCATACACAGACAAATATCATAGTGCTACTTTACCATACATAGTCAACTGTCATAGTGCTACTTTACCATACAAAGTCAACTATCATAGTGCTACTTTACCATATATAGCCAAATATCATGGTGCTACTTTACCATACATAGCCAAATACCATGGTGCTACTTTACCATACATAGTCAACTATCATGGTGCTACTTTACCATATATAGCCAAATATCATAGTGCTACTTTACCATACATAGCCAAATATCATAGTGCTACTTTACCATATATAGCCAAATACCATGGTGCTACATTACCATACATAGTCAAATACCATGGTGCTACTTTACCATACACAGACAAATATCATGGTGCTACTTTACCATACACAGACAAATACCATGGTGCTACTTTACCATATATAGCCAAATGTCATGGTGCTACTTTACCATATAAAGCCAAATATCATGGTGCTACTTTACCATACATAGTCAACTATCATAGTGCTACTATACCATATATAGCCAAATATCATGGTGCTACTTTACCATACACAGACAAATATCATGGTGCTACTTTACCATACACAGACAAATACCATAGTGCTACTTTACCATACACAGACAAATATCATGGTGCTACTTTACCATACATAGTCAACTATCATAGTGCTACTTTACCATACATAGTCAACTATCATAGTGCTACATTACCATACATAGTCAAATATCATGGTGCTACTTTACCATACACAGACAAATATCATGGTGCTACTTTACCATACACAGACAAATATCATGGTGCTACTTTACCATACATAGTCAAATACCATCGTGCTACTTTACCATACATAGTCAAATACCATAGTGCTACTTTACCATACTCAGACAAATATCATCGTGCTACTTTACCATACATAGTCAACTATCATAGTGCTACTTTACCATACATAGTCAACCATCATAGTGCTACTTTACCATATATAGTCAAATACCATAGTGCTACTTTACCATACACAGTCAAATATCATATTGCTACTTTACCATACACAGTCAAATATCATCGTGCTACTTTACCATACATAGTCAAATACCATCGTGCTACTTTACCATACATAGTCAAATACCATAGTGCTATTTTACCATACATAGTCAAATACCATAGTGCTACTTTACCATACACAGTCAAATACCATAGTGCTACTTTACCATACATAGTCAAATACCATAGTGCTACTTTACCATACATAGTCAAATACCATAGTGCTACTTTACCATACACAGACAAATACCATAGTGCTACTTTACCATACATAGTCAAATACCATATTGCTACTTTACCATACACAGTCAAATATCATCGTGCTACTTTACCATACATAGTCAAATATCATCGTGCTACTTTACCATACATAGTCAACTATCATAGTGCTACTTTACCATACACAGACAAATATCATCGTGCTACTTTACCATACACAGACAAATATCATCGTGCTACTTTACCATACACAGACAAATATCATCGTGCTACTTTACCATACATAGTCAAATATCATCGTGCTACTTTACCATACATAGTCAAATATCATCGTGCTACTTTCCCATACATAGTCAACTATCATAGTGCTACTTTACTATACATAGTCAAATACCATAGTGCTACTTTACCATACACAGACAAATATCATCGTGCTACTTTACCATACACAGACAAATATCATCGTGCTACTTTACCATACACAGACAAATACCATAGTGCTACTTTACCATACATAGTCAAATACCATAGTGCTACTTTACCATTCACAGACAAATATCATCGTGCTACTTTACCATACATAGTCAAATATCATCGTGCTACTTTACAATATATAGCCAAATACCATCGTGCTACTTTACCATACACAGACAAATATCATAGTGCTACTTTACCATACATAGTCAAATATCATCGTGCTACTTTACCATACACAGACAAATATCATCGTGCTACTTTACCATACATAGTCAAATACCATCGTGCTACTTTACCATACACAGACAAATATCATAGTGCTACTTTACCATACATAGTCAAATATCATCGTGCTACTTTACCATACACAGACAAATATCATAGTGCTACTTTACCATACATAGTCAAATATCATCGTGTTACTTTACCATACATAGTCAAATATCATCGTGCTACTTTACCATACATAGTCAAATATCATAGTGCTACTTTACCGTACATAGCCAAATATCATAGTGCTACTTTACCATACATAGTCAAATACCATGGTGCTACTTTACCATACACAGACAAATACCATGGTGCTACTTTACCATACACAGACAAATACCATAGTGCTACTTTACCATACACAGACAAATATCATAGTGCTACTTTACCATACATAGTCAACTGTCATAGTGCTACTTTACCATACAAAGTCAACTATCATAGTGCTACTTTACCATATATAGCCAAATATCATGGTGCTACTTTACCATACATAGCCAAATACCATCGTGCTACTTTACCATACATAGTCAACTATCATGGTGCTACTTTACCATACATAGTCAACTATCATAGTGCTTCTTTACTATACATAGTCAAATACCATAGTGCTACTTTACCATACACAGACAAATATCATCGTGCTACTTTACCATACACAGACAAATATCATCGTGCTACTTTACCATACACAGACAAATACCATAGTGCTACTTTACCATACATAGTCAAATACCATAGTGCTACTTTACCATTCACAGACAAATATCATCGTGCTACTTTACCATACATAGTCAAATATCATCGTGCTACTTTACAATATATAGCCAAATACCATCGTGCTACTTTACCATACACAGACAAATATCATGGTGCTACTTTACCATACATAGTCAAATATCATCGTGCTACTTTACCATACACAGACAAATATCATCGTGCTACTTTACCATACATAGTCAAAACCCATCGTGCTACTTTACCATACACAGACAAATATCATAGTGCTACTTTACCATACATAGTCAAATATCATCGTGCTACTTTACCATACACAGACAAATATCATAGTGCTACTTTACCATACATAGTCAAATATCATCGTGCTACTTTACCATACATAGTCAAATATCATCGTGCTACTTTACCATACATAGTCAAATATCATAGTGCTACTTTACCGTACATAGCCAAATATCATAGTGCTACTTTACCATACATAGTCAAATACCATGGTGCTACTTTACCATACACAGACAAATACCATGGTGCTACTTTACCATACACAGACAAATACCATAGTGCTACTTTACCATACACAGACAAATATCATAGTGCTACTTTACCATACATAGTCAACTGTCATAGTGCTACTTTACCATACAAAGTCAACTATCATAGTGCTACTTTACCATATATAGCCAAATATCATGGTGCTACTTTACCATACATAGCCAAATACCATGGTGCTACTTTACCATACATAGTCAACTATCATGGTGCTACTTTACCATATATAGCCAAATATCATAGTGCTACTTTACCATACATAGCCAAATATCATAGTGCTACTTTACCATATATAGCCAAATACCATGGTGCTACATTACCATACATAGTCAAATACCATGGTGCTACTTTACCATACACAGACAAATATCATGGTGCTACTTTACCATACACAGACAAATACCATGGTGCTACTTTACCATATATAGCCAAATGTCATGGTGCTACTTTACCATATAAAGCCAAATATCATGGTGCTACTTTACCATACATAGTCAACTATCATAGTGCTACTATACCATATATAGCCAAATATCATGGTGCTACTTTACCATACACAGACAAATATCATGGTGCTACTTTACCATACACAGACAAATACCATAGTGCTACTTTACCATACACAGACAAATATCATGGTGCTACTTTACCATACATAGTCAACTATCATAGTGCTACTTTACCATACATAGTCAACTATCATAGTGCTACATTACCATACATAGTCAAATATCATGGTGCTACTTTACCATACACAGACAAATATCATGGTGCTACTTTACCATACACAGACAAATATCATGGTGCTACTTTACCATACATAGTCAAATACCATCGTGCTACTTTACCATACATAGTCAAATACCATAGTGCTACTTTACCATACTCAGACAAATATCATCGTGCTACTTTACCATACATAGTCAACTATCATAGTGCTACTTTACCATACATAGTCAACCATCATAGTGCTACTTTACCATATATAGTCAAATACCATAGTGCTACTTTACCATACACAGTCAAATATCATCGTGCTACTTTACCATACACAGACAAATACCATAGTGCTACTTTACCATACATAGTCAAATACCATCGTGCTACTTTACCATACATAGTCAAATACCATAGTGCTATTTTACCATACATAGTCAAATACCATAGTGCTACTTTACCATACACAGTCAAATACCATAGTGCTACTTTACCATACATAGTCAAATACCATAGTGCTACTTTACCATACATAGTCAAATACCATAGTGCTACTTTACCATACACAGACAAATACCATAGTGCTACTTTACCATACATAGTCAAATACCATATTGCTACTTTACCATACACAGTCAAATATCATCGTGCTACTTTACCATACATAGTCAAATATCATCGTGCTACTTTACCATACATAGTCAACTATCATAGTGCTACTTTACCATACACAGACAAATATCATCGTGCTACTTTACCATACACAGACAAATATCATCGTGCTACTTTACCATACACAGACAAATATCATCGTGCTACTTTACCATACATAGTCAAATATCATCGTGCTACTTTACCATACATAGTCAAATATCATCGTGCTACTTTCCCATACATAGTCAACTATCATAGTGCTACTTTACTATACATAGTCAAATACCATAGTGCTACTTTACCATACACAGACAAATATCATCGTGCTACTTTACCATACACAGACAAATATCATCGTGCTACTTTACCATACACAGACAAATACCATAGTGCTACTTTACCATACATAGTCAAATACCATAGTGCTACTTTACCATTCACAGACAAATATCATCGTGCTACTTTACCATACATAGTCAAATATCATCGTGCTACTTTACAATATATAGCCAAATACCATCGTGCTACTTTACCATACACAGACAAATATCATAGTGCTACTTTACCATACATAGTCAAATATCATCGTGCTACTTTACCGTACACAGACAAATATCATCGTGCTACTTTACCATACATAGTCAAATACCATCGTGCTACTTTACCATACACAGACAAATATCATAGTGCTACTTTACCATACATAGTCAAATATCATCGTGCTACTTTACCATACACAGACAAATATCATAGTGCTACTTTACCATACATAGTCAAATATCATCGTGTTACTTTACCATACATAGTCAAATATCATCGTGCTACTTTACCATACATAGTCAAATATCATAGTGCTACTTTACCGTACATAGCCAAATATCATAGTGCTACTTTACCATACATAGTCAAATACCATGGTGCTACTTTACCATACACAGACAAATACCATGGTGCTACTTTACCATACACAGACAAATACCATAGTGCTACTTTACCATACACAGACAAATATCATAGTGCTACTTTACCATACATAGTCAACTGTCATAGTGCTACTTTACCATACAAAGTCAACTATCATAGTGCTACTTTACCATATATAGCCAAATATCATGGTGCTTCTTTACCATACATAGCCAAATACCATCGTGCTACTTTACCATACATAGTCAACTATCATGGTGCTACTTTACCATACATAGTCAACTATCATAGTGCTTCTTTACTATACATAGTCAAATACCATAGTGCTACTTTACCATACACAGACAAATATCATCGTGCTACTTTACCATACACAGACAAATATCATCGTGCTACTTTACCATACACAGACAAATACCATAGTGCTACTTTACCATACATAGTCAAATACCATAGTGCTACTTTACCATTCACAGACAAATATCATCGTGCTACTTTACCATACATAGTCAAATATCATCGTGCTACTTTACAATATATAGCCAAATACCATCGTGCTACTTTACCATACACAGACAAATATCATGGTGCTACTTTACCATACATAGTCAAATATCATCGTGCTACTTTACCATACACAGACAAATATCATCGTGCTACTTTACCATACATAGTCAAAACCCATCGTGCTACTTTACCATACACAGACAAATATCATAGTGCTACTTTACCATACATAGTCAAATATCATCGTGCTACTTTACCATACACAGACAAATATCATAGTGCTACTTTACCATACATAGTCAAATATCATCGTGCTACTTTACCATACATAGTCAAATATCATCGTGCTACTTTACCATACATAGTCAAATATCATAGTGCTACTTTACCGTACATAGCCAAATATCATAGTGCTACTTTACCATACATAGTCAAATACCATGGTGCTACTTTACCATACACAGACAAATACCATGGTGCTACTTAACCATACACAGACAAATACCATAGTGCTACTTTACCATACACAGACAAATATCATAGTGCTACTTTACCATACATAGTCAACTGTCATAGTGCTACTTTACCATACAAAGTCAACTATCATAGTGCTACTTTACCATATATAGCCAAATATCATGGTGCTACTTTACCATACATAGCCAAATACCATGGTGCTACTTTACCATACATAGTCAACTATCATGGTGCTACTTTACCATATATAGCCAAATATCATAGTGCTACTTTACCATACATAGCCAAATATCATAGTGCTACTTTACCATATATAGCCAAATACCATGGTGCTACATTACCATACATAGTCAAATACCATGGTGCTACTTTACCATACACAGACAAATATCATGGTGCTACTTTACCATACACAGACAAATACCATGGTGCTACTTTACCATATATAGCCAAATGTCATGGTGCTACTTTACCATATAAAGCCAAATATCATGGTGCTACTTTACCATACATAGTCAACTATCATAGTGCTACTATACCATATATAGCCAAATATCATGGTGCTACTTTACCATACACAGACAAATATCATGGTGCTACTTTACCATACACAGACAAATACCATAGTGCTACTTTACCATACACAGACAAATATCATGGTGCTACTTTACCATACATAGTCAACTATCATAGTGCTACTTTACCATACATAGTCAACTATCATAGTGCTACATTACCATACATAGTCAAATATCATGGTGCTACTTTACCATACACAGACAAATATCATGGTGCTACTTTACCATACACAGACAAATATCATGGTGCTACTTTACCATACATAGTCAAATACCATCGTGCTACTTTACCATACATAGTCAAATACCATAGTGCTACTTTACCATACTCAGACAAATATCATCGTGCTACTTTACCATACATAGTCAACTATCATAGTGCTACTTTACCATACATAGTCAACCATCATAGTGCTACTTTACCATATATAGTCAAATACCATAGTGCTACTTTACCATACACAGTCAAATATCATCGTGCTACTTTACCATACACAGACAAATACCATAGTGCTACTTTACCATACATAGTCAAATACCATCGTGCTACTTTACCATACATAGTCAAATACCATAGTGCTATTTTACCATACATAGTCAAATACCATAGTGCTACTTTACCATACACAGTCAAATACCATAGTGCTACTTTACCATACATAGTCAAATACCATAGTGCTACTTTACCATACATAGTCAAATACCATAGTGCTACTTTACCATACACAGACAAATACCATAGTGCTACTTTACCATACATGGTCAAATACCATATTGCTACTTTACCATACACAGTCAAATATCATCGTGCTACTTTACCATACATAGTCAAATACCATAGTGCTACTTTACCATACACAGACAAATATCATGGTGCTACTTTACCATACATAGTCAACTATCATAGTGCTACTTTACCATACATAGTCAACTATCATAGTGCTACATTACCATACATAGTCAAATATCATGGTGCTACTTTACCATACACAGACAAATATCATGGTGCTACTTTACCATACACAGACAAATATCATGGTGCTACTTTACCATACATAGTCAAATACCATAGTGCTACTTTACCATACACAGTCAAATATCATCGTGCTACTTTACCATACACAGACAAATACCATAGTGCTACTTTACCATACATAGTCAAATACCATAGTGCTACTTTACCATACATAGTCAAATACCATAGTGCTACTTTACCATACATAGTCAAATACCATAGTGCTACTTTACCATACACAGTCAAACATCTTGAGGTTACTTTACCATACACAGTCAACTATCTTGGTGCTACTTTACCATACACAGTCAAACATCTTGGTGTTACTTTACCATACACAGACAAATATTTTGGTGTTACTTTACCATACACAGTCAAACATCTTGGTGTTACTTTACCATACACAGTCAACTATCTTGGTGCTACTGACCATACACAGTCAAACATCTTGGTGTTACTTTACCATACACAGTCAACTATCTCGGTGCTACTTTACCATACACAGACACATATCTTGGTGCTACTTTAACATACATAGTCAATTATCATAGTGCTACTTTACCATATATAGCCAAATATCATGGTGCTACTTTACCATACACAGACAAATACCATGGTGTTACTTTACCATACATTGTCAAATACCATGGTGCTACTTTACCATGCACAGACAAATATCATGGTACTACTTTACCATACACAGACAAATACCCTGGTGCTACTTTACCATACACAGACAAATACCATGGTGCTACTTTACCATATATAGCCAAATATCATGGTGCTACTTTACCATATATAGCCAAATATCATCGTGCTACTTTACCATACATAGTCAACTATCATAGTACTACTTTACCATATATAGCCAAATACCATGGTGCTACTTTACCTTACACAGACAAATACCATGGTGCTACTTTACCATATATAGCCAAATATCATGGTGCTACTTAACCATATATAGCCAAATATCATGGTGCTACTTTACCATACATAGTCAACTATCATAGTGCTACTTTACCATATATAGCCAAATATTATGGTGCTACTTTTCCATACACAGACAAATATCATGGTGCTACTGTACCATACACAGACAAATATCATGGTGCTACTTTACCATACACAGACACATATCATGGTACTACTTTACAATATATAGCCCAATATCATAGTGCTACTGTACCATACACAGACAAACATCATAGTGCTACTTTACCATACACAGACAAATATCATGGTGCTACTTTACCATACATAGTCAACTATCATTGTGCTACTTAACCATACATTGTCAAATATCATGGTGCTACTTTACCATACATAGTCAACTATCATAGTGCTACTTTACCATACACAGACAAATACCATGGTGCTACTTTACCATACACAGACAAATACCATGGTGCTACTTTACCATACACAGACAAATACCATGGTGCTACTTTACCATACACAGACAAATACCATGGTGCTACTTTACCATATATAGTCAAATACCATGGTGCTACTTTACCATACACATACAAATACCATGGTGCTACTTTACCATACATAGTCAAATACCATGGTGCTACTTTACCATACACAGACAAATACCATGGTGCTACTTTACCATACATAGTCAAATACCATGGTGCTACTTTACCATACACAGACAAATACCATGGTGCTACTTTACCATACACAGACAAATACCATGGTGCTACTTTACCATACATAGGCAAATACCATGGTGCTACTTTACCATACATAGTCAACTATCATAGTGCTACTTTACCATACACAGACAAATACCATGGTGCTACTTTACTATACATAGTCAACTATCATCGTGCTACTTTACCATATACAGCCAAATATCATGGTGCTACTTCACCATACACAGACAAATACCATGGTGGATTTTACCATACATAGTCAAATACCATGGTGCTACTTTACCATACACACACAAATATCATGGTGCTACTTTACCATACACAGACAAATACCGTGGTGCTACTTTACCATATATAGCCAAATGTCATGGTGCTACTTTACCATATATAGCCAAATATCATGGTGCTACTTTACCATACATAGTCAACTATCATAGTGCTACTTTACCATATATAGACACATATCATGGTGCTACTTTACCATACACAGACAAATATCATGGTGCTACTTTACCATACACAGACAAATATCATGGTGTTACTTAACCATACACAGACAAATACCATGGTGCTACTTTACCATACATCGTCAACTATCGTAGTGCTACTTTACCATATTTAGCCAAATATCATGGTGCTACTTTAACATACACAGACAAATACCATGGTGCTACTTTACCATACATAGTCAAATACAATGGTGCTACTTTACCATACACAGACAAATATCATGGTGCTACTTTACCATACACAGACAAATATCATGGTGTTACTTTACCATATATAGCCAAATATCATGGTGCTACTTTACCATATATAGCCAAATATCATGGTGCTACTTTACCATACATAGTCAACTATCATAGTGCTACTTTACCATATATAGCCAAATATCATGGTGCTACTGTACCATACACAGACAAATATCATGGTGCTACTTAACCATACACATACAAATATCATGGTACTACTTTATAATATATAGCCAAATATCATAGTGCTACTGTACTATACACAGACAAATATCATAGTGCTACTTAACCATACACAGACAAATATCATGGTGCTACTTTACCATACATAGTCAACTATCATAGTGCTACTTTACCATACATAGTCAAATATCATGATGCTACTTTATCATACATAGTCAACTATCATAGTGCTACTTTACCATACATAGACAAATACCATGGTGCTACTTTACCATACACAGACAAATACCCTGGTGCAACTTAACAATACACAGACAAATACCAAGGTGCTACTTTACCATACATAGTCAAATACCATGGTGCTACTTTACCATACACAGACAAATACTATGGTGCTACTTTACCATACATAGTCAAATACAATGGTGCTACTTTACCATACATAGTCAACTATCATAGTGCTACTTTACCATACACAGACAAATACCATGGTGCTCCTTTACCATACATAGTCAACTATCATAGTGCTACTTTACCATACATAGTCAACTATCATAGTGCTACTTTACCATATATAGCCAAATATCATGGTGCTACTTTACCATACATAGCCAAATACCATGGTGCTACTTTAACATACATAGTCAACTATCATAGTGCTACTTTACCATATATAGCCAAATATCATAGTGCTACTTTACCATACATAGTCAAATATCATCGTGCTACTTTACCATACACAGACAAATATCATAGTGCTACTTTACCATACATAGTCAAATATCATCGTGCTACTTTACCATACATAGTCAAATATCATCGTGCTACTTTACCATACATAGTCAAATATCATAGTGCTACTTTACCGTACATAGCCAAATATCATAGTGCTACTTTACCATACATAGTCAAATACCATGGTGCTACTTTACCATACACAGACAAATACCATGGTGCTACTTTACCATACACAGACAAATACCATAGTGCTACTTTACCATACACAGACAAATATCATAGTGCTACTTTACCATACATAGTCAACTGTCATAGTGCTACTTTACCATACAAAGTCAACTATCATAGTGCTACTTTACCATATATAGCCAAATATCATGGTGCTACTTTACCATACATAGCCAAATACCATGGTGCTACTTTACCATACATAGTCAACTATCATGGTGCTACTTTACCATATATAGCCAAATATCATAGTGCTACTTTACCATACATAGCCAAATATCATAGTGCTACTTTACCATATATAGCCAAATACCATGGTGCTACATTACCATACATAGTCAAATACCATGGTGCTACTTTACCATACACAGACAAATATCATGGTGCTACTTTACCATACACAGACAAATACCATGGTGCTACTTTACCATATATAGCCAAATGTCATGGTGCTACTTTACCATATAAAGCCAAATATCATGGTGCTACTTTACCATACATAGTCAACTATCATAGTGCTACTATACCATATATAGCCAAATATCATGGTGCTACTTTACCATACACAGACAAATATCATGGTGCTACTTTACCATACACAGACAAATACCATAGTGCTACTTTACCATACACAGACAAATATCATGGTGCTACTTTACCATACGTAGTCAACTATCATAGTGCTACTTTACCATACATAGTCAACTATCATAGTGCTACATTACCATACATAGTCAAATATCATGGTGCTACTTTACCATACACAGACAAATATCATGGTGCTACTTTACCATACACAGACAAATATCATGGTGCTACTTTACCATACATAGTCAAATACCATCGTGCTACTTTACCATACATAGTCAAATACCATAGTGCTACTTTACCATACACAGACAAATACCATGGTGCTACTTTACCATATATAGCCAAATATCATGGTGCTACTTTACCATATATAGCCAAATATCATGGTGCTACTTTACCATACATAGTCAACTATCATAGTACTACTTTACCATATATAGCCAAATACCATGGTGCTACTTTACCTTACACAGACAAATACCATGGTGCTACTTTACCATATATAGCCAAATATCATGGTGCTACTTAACCATATATAGCCAAATATCATGGTGCTACTTTACCATACATAGTCAACTATCATAGTGCTACTTTACCATATATAGCCAAATATTATGGTGCTACTTTACCATACACAGACAAATATCATGGTGCTACTGTACCATACACAGACAAATATCATGGTGCTACTTTACCATACACAGACACATATCATGGTACTACTTTACAATATATAGCCAAATATCATAGTGCTACTGTACCATACACAGACAAACATCATAGTGCTACTTTACCATACACAGACAAATATCATGGTGCTACTTTACCATACATAGTCAACTATCATTGTGCTACTTAACCATACATTGTCAAATATCATGGTGCTACTTTACCATACATAGTCAACTATCATAGTGCTACTTTACCATACACAGACAAATACCATGGTGCTACTTTACCATACACAGACAAATACCATGGTGCTACTTTACCATACACAGACAAATACCATGGTGCTACTTTACCATACACAGACAAATACCATGGTGCTACTTTACCATATATAGTCAAATACCATGGTGCTACTTTACCATACACATACAAATACCATGGTGCTACTTTACCATACATAGTCAAATACCATGGTGCTACTTTACCATACACAGACAAATACCATGGTGCTACTTTACCATACATAGTCAAATACCATGGTGCTACTTTACCATACACAGACAAATACCATGGTGCTACTTTACCATACACAGACAAATACCATGGTGCTACTTTACCATACATAGGCAAATACCATGGTGCTACTTTACCATACATAGTCAACTATCATAGTGCTACTTTACCATACACAGACAAATACCATGGTGCTACTTTACTATACATAGTCAACTATCATCGTGCTACTTTACCATATACAGCCAAATATCATGGTGCTACTTCACCATACACAGACAAATACCATGGTGGATTTTACCATACATAGTCAAATACCATGGTGCTACTTTACCATACACACACAAATATCATGGTGCTACTTTACCATACACAGACAAATACCGTGGTGCTACTTTACCATATATAGCCAAATGTCATGGTGCTACTTTATCATATATAGCCAAATATCATGGTGCTACTTTACCATACATAGTCAACTATCATAGTGCTACTTTACCATATATAGACACATATCATGGTGCTACTTTACCATACACAGACAAATATCATGGTGCTACTTTACCATACACAGACAAATATCATGGTGTTACTTAACCATACACAGACAAATACCATGGTGCTACTTTACCATACATCGTCAACTATCGTAGTGCTACTTTACCATATTTAGCCAAATATCATGGTGCTACTTTAACATACACAGACAAATACCATGGTGCTACTTTACCATACATAGTCAAATACAATGGTGCTACTTTACCATACACAGACAAATATCATGGTGCTACTTTACCATACACAGACAAATATCATGGTGTTACTTTACCATATATAGCCAAATATCATGGTGCTACTTTACCATATATAGCCAAATATCATGGTGCTACTTTACCATACATAGTCAACTATCATAGTGCTACTTTACCATATATAGCCAAATATCATGGTGCTACTGTACCATACACAGACAAATATCATGGTGCTACTTAACCATACACATACAAATATCATGGTACTACTTTATAATATATAGCCAAATATCATAGTGCTACTGTACTATACACAGACAAATATCATAGTGCTACTTAACCATACACAGACAAATATCATGGTGCTACTTTACCATACATAGTCAACTATCATAGTGCTACTTTACCATACATAGTCAAATATCATGATGCTACTTTATCATACATAGTCAACTATCATAGTGCTACTTTACCATACATAGACAAATACCATGGTGCTACTTTACCATACACAGACAAATACCCTGGTGCAACTTAACAATACACAGACAAATACCAAGGTGCTACTTTACCATACATAGTCAAATACCATGGTGCTACTTTACCATACACAGACAAATACTATGGTGCTACTTTACCATACATAGTCAAATACAATGGTGCTACTTTACCATACATAGTCAACTATCATAGTGCTACTTTACCATACACAGACAAATACCATGGTGCTCCTTTACCATACATAGTCAACTATCATAGTGCTACTTTACCATACATAGTCAACTATCATAGTGCTACTTTACCATATATAGCCAAATATCATGGTGCTACTTTACCATACATAGCCAAATACCATGGTGCTACTTTAACATACATAGTCAACTATCATAGTGCTACTTTACCATATATAGCCAAATATCATAGTGCTACTTTACCATACATAGCCAAATATCATAGTGCTACTTTACCATATATAGCCAAATACCATGGTGCTACTTTACCATACACAGATAAATACCATGGTGCAACTTAACAATACACAGACAAATACCAAGGTGCTACTTTACCATACATAGTCAAATACCATGGTGCTACTTTACCATACACAGACAAATACTATGGTGCTACTTTACCATACATAGTCAAATACAATGGTGCTACTTTACCATACATAGTCAACTATCATAGTGCTACTTTACCATACACAGACAAATACCATGGTGCTACTTTACCATACATAGTCAACTGTCATAGTGCTACTTTACCATACAAAGTCAACTATCATAGTGCTACTTTACCATATATAGCCAAATATCATGGTGCTACTTTACCATACATAGCCAAATACCATGGTGCTACTTTACCATACATAGTCAACTATCATGGTGCTACTTTACCATATATAGCCAAATATCATAGTGCTACTTTACCATACATAGCCAAATATCATAGTGCTACTTTACCATATATAGCCAAATACCATGGTGCTACATTACCATACATAGTCAAATACCATGGTGCTACTTTACCATACACAGACAAATATCATGGTGCTACTTTACCATACACAGACAAATACCATGGTGCTACTTTACCATATATAGCCAAATGTCATGGTGCTACTTTACCATATAAAGCCAAATATCATGGTGCTACTTTACCATACATAGTCAACTATCATAGTGCTACTATACCATATATAGCCAAATATCATGGTGCTACTTTACCATACACAGACAAATATCATGGTGCTACTTTACCATACACAGACAAATACCATAGTGCTACTTTACCATACACAGACAAATATCATGGTGCTACTTTACCATACATAGTCAACTATCATAGTGCTACTTTACCATACATAGTCAACTATCATAGTGCTACATTACCATGCATAGTCAAATATCATGGTGCTACTTTACCATACACAGACAAATATCATGGTGCTACTTTACCATACACAGACAAATATCATGGTGCTACTTTACCATACATAATCAAATACCATCGTGCTACTTTACCATACATAGTCAAATACCATAGTGCTACTTTACCATACACAGACAAATATCATCGTGCTACTTTACCATACATAGTCAAATACCATCGTGCTACTTTACCATACATAGTCAAATACCATAGTGCTACTTTACCATACACAGACAAATATCATCGTGCTACTTTACCATACATAGTCAACTATCATAGTGCTACTTTACCATACATAGTCAACAATCATAGTGCTACTTTACCATACATAGTCAAATATCATCGTGCTACTCTACCATACATAGTCAAATACCATACTGCTACTTTACCATACACAGTCAAATATCATCGTGCTACTTTACCATACACAGACAAATACCATATTGCTACTTTACCATACATAGTCAAATACCATGGTGCTACTTTACCATACACAGACAAATATCATGGTGCTACTTTACCATACACAGACAAATACCATGGTGCTACTTTACCATATATAGCCAAATATCATGGTGCTACTTTACCATATAAAGCCAAATATCATGGTGCTACTTTACCATACATAGTCAACTATCATAGTGCTACTATACCATATATAGCCAAATATCATGGTGCTACTTTACCATACACAGACAAATATCATGGTGCTACTTTACCATACACAGACAAATACCATAGTGCTACTTTACCATACACAGACAAATATCATGGTGCTACTTTACCATACATAGTCAACTATCATAGTGCTACTTTACCATACATAGTCAACTATCATAGTGCTACATTACCATGCATAGTCAAATATCATGGTGCTACTTTACCATACACAGACAAATATCATGGTGCTACTTTACCATACACAGACAAATATCATGGTGCTACTTTACCATACATAGTCAAATACCATCGTGCTACTTTACCATACATAGTCAAATACCATAGTGCTACTTTACCATACACAGACAAATATCATCGTGCTACTTTACCATACATAGTCAAATACCATCGTGCTACTTTACCATACATAGTCAAATACCATAGTGCTACTTTACCATACACAGACAAATATCATCGTGCTACTTTACCATACATAGTCAACTATCATAGTGCTACTTTACCATACATAGTCAACCATCATAGTGCTACTTTACCATACATAGTCAAATATCATCGTGCTACTCTACCATACATAGTCAAATACCATAGTGCTACTTTACCATACACAGTCAAATATCATCGTGCTACTTTACCATACACAGACAAATACCATAGTGCTACTTTACCATACATAGTCAAATACCATAGTGCTACTTTACCATACATAGTCAAATACCATAGTGCTATTTTACCATACATAGTCAAATACCATAGTGCTACTTTACCATACACAGTCAAATACCATAGTGCTACTTTACCATACATAGTCAAATACCATAGTGCAACTTTACCATACATAGTCAAATACCATAGTGCTACTTTACCATACACAGACAAATACCATAGTGCTACTTTACCATACATAGTCAAATACCATAGTGCTACTTTACCATACACAGTCAACTATCATAGTGCTACTTTACCATACAAGGTCAACTATCATAGTGCTACAATACCATACATAGTCAAATATCATGGTGCTACTTTACCATACACAGACAAATATCATGGTGCTACTTTACCATACACAGACAAATATCATGGTGCTACTTTACCATACATAGTCAAATACCATAGTGCTACTTTACCATACACAGTCAAATATCATCGTGCTACTTTACCATACACAGACAAATACCATAGTGCTACTTTACCAAACATAGTCAAATACCATAGTGCTACTTTACCATACATAGTCAAATACCATAGTGCTACTTTACCATACATAGTCAAATACCATAGTGCTACTTTACCATACACAGTCAAATACCATAGTGCTACTTTACCATACATAGTCAAATACCATAGTGCTACTTTACCACACATAGTCAAATACCATAGTGCTACTTTACCATACGCAGACAAATACCATAGTGCTACTTTACCATACATAGTCAAATACCATAGTGCTACTTTACCATACACAGTCAAATATCATCGTGCTACTTTACCATACATAGTCAAATACCATAGTGCTACTTTACCATACACAGTCAAATATCATAGTGCTACTTTACCATACATAGTCAAATATCATCGTGCTACTTTACCATACATAGTCAACTATCATAGTGCTACTTTACCATACACAGACAAATATCATCGTGCTACTTTACCATACACAGACAAATATCATCGTGCTACTTTACCATACACAGACAAATATCATCGTGCTACTTTACCATACATAGTCAAATATCATCGTGCTACATTACCATACATAGTCAAATATCATCGTGCTACTTTACCATACATAGTCAACTATCATAGTGCTACTTTACTATACATAGTCAAATACCATAGTGCTACTTTACCATACACAGACAAATATCATCGTGCTACTTTACCATACACAGACAAATATCATCGTGCTACTTTACCATACACAGACAAATACCATAGTGCTACTTTACCATACATAGTCAAATACCATAGTGCTACTTTACCATTCACAGACAAATATCATCGTGCTACTTTACCATACATAGTCAAATATCATCGTGCTACTTTACAATATATAGCCAAATACCATCGTGCTACTTTACCATACATAGTCAAATACCATAGTGCTTCTTTACCATACTCAGACAAATATCATCGTGCTACTTTACCATACATAGTCAACTATCATAGTGCTACTTTACCATACATAGTCAACCATCATAGTGCTACTTTACCATACATAGTCAAATATCATCGTGCTACTCTACCATACATAGTCAAATACCATAGTGCTACTTTACCATACACAGTCAAATATCATCGTGCTACTTTACCATACACAGACAAATACCATAGTGCTACTTTACCATACATAGTCAAATACCATAGTGCTACTTTACCATACATAGTCAAATACCATAGTGCTATTTTACCATACATAGTCAAATACCATAGTGCTACTTTACCATACACAGTCAAATACCATAGTGCTTCTTTACCATACATAGTCAAATACCATAGTGCTACTTTACCATACATAGTCAAATACCATAGTGCTACTTTACCATACACAGACAAATACCATAGTGCTACTTTACCATACATAGTCAAATACCATAGTGCTACTTTACCATACACAGTCAAATATCATCGTGCTACTTTACCATACATAGTCAAATACCATAGTGCTACTTTACCATACACAGACAAATATCATGGTGCTACTTTACCATACATAGTCAACTATCATAGTGCTACTTTACCATACATAGTCAACTATCATAGTGCTACATTACCATACATAGTCAAATATCATGGTGCTACTTTACCATACACAGACAAATATCATGGTGCTACTTTACCATACACAGACAAATATCATGGTGCTACTTTACCATACATAGTCAAATACCATAGTGCTACTTTACCATACACAGTCAAATATCATCGTGCTACTTTACCATAAACAGACAAATACCATAGTGCTACTTTACCATACATAGTCAAATACCATAGTGCTACTTTACCATACATAGTCAAATACCATAGTGCTACTTTACCATACATAGTCAAATACCATAGTGCTACTTTACCATACACAGTCAAATACCATAGTGCTACTTTACCATACATAGTCAAATACCATAGTGCTACTTTACCACACATAGTCAAATACCATAGTGCTACTTTACCATACGCAGACAAATACCATAGTGCTACTTTACCATACATAGTCAAATACCATAGTGCTACTTTACCATACACAGTCAAATATCATCGTGCTACTTTACCATACATAGTCAAATACCATAATGCTACTTTACCATACACAGTCAAATATCATCGTGCTACTTTACCATACATAGTCAAATATCATCGTGCTACTTTACCATACATAGTCAACTATCATAGTGCTACTTTACCATACACAGACAAATATCATCGTGCTACTTTACCATACACAGACAAATATCATCGTGCTACTTTACCATACACAGACAAATATCATCGTGCTACTTTACCATACACAGACAAATATCATCGTGCTACTTTACCATACATAGTCAAATATCATCGTGCTACTTTACCATACATAGTCAAATATCATCGTGCTACTTTCCCATACATAGTCAACTATCATAGTGCTACTTTACTATACATAGTCAAATACCATAGTGCTACTTTACCATACACAGACAAATATCATCGTGCTACTTTACCATACACAGACAAATATCATCGTGCTACTTTACCATACACAGACAAATACCATAGTGCTACTTTACCATACATAGTCAAATACCATAGTGCTACTTTACCATTCACAGACAAATATCATCGTGCTACTTTACCATACATAGTCAAATATCATCGTGCTACTTTACAATATATAGCCAAATACCATCGTGCTACTTTACCATACACAGACAAATATCATAGTGCTACTTTACCATACATAGTCAAATATCATCGTGCTACTTTACCATACACAGACAAATATCATCGTGCTACTTTACCATACATAGTCAAATACCATCGTGCTACTTTACCATACACAGACAAATATCATAGTGCTACTTTACCATACATAGTCAAATATCATCGTGCTACTTTACCATACACAGACAAATATCATAGTGCTACTTTACCATACATAGTCAAATATCATCGTGTTACTTTACCATACATAGTCAAATATCATCGTGCTACTTTACCATACATAGTCAAATATCATAGTGCTACTTTACCGTACATAGCCAAATATCATAGTGCTACTTTACCATACATAGTCAAATACCATGGTGCTACTTTACCATACACAGACAAATACCATGGTGCTACTTTACCATACACAGACAAATACCATAGTGCTACTTTACCATACACAGACAAATATCATAGTGCTACTTTACCATACATAGTCAACTGTCATAGTGCTCCTTTACCATACAAAGTCAACTATCATAGTGCTACTTTACCATATATAGCCAAATATCATGGTGCTACTTTACCATACATAGCCAAATACCATCGTGCTACTTTACCATACATAGTCAACTATCATGGTGCTACTTTACCATACATAGTCAACTATCATAGTGCTTCTTTACTATACATAGTCAAATACCATAGTGCTACTTTACCATACACAGACAAATATCATCGTGCTACTTTACCATACACAGACAAATATCATCGTGCTACTTTACCATACACAGACAAATACCATAGTGCTACTTTACCATACATAGTCAAATACCATAGTGCTACTTTACCATTCACAGACAAATATCATCGTGCTACTTTACCATACATAGTCAAATATCATCGTGCTACTTTACAATATATAGCCAAATACCATCGTGCTACTTTTCCATACACAGACAAATATCATAGTGCTACTTTACCATACATAGTCAAATATCATCGTGCTACTTTACCATACACAGACAAATATCATCGTGCTACTTTACCATACATAGTCAAAAACCATCGTGCTACTTTAACATACACAGACAAATATCATAGTGCTACTTTACCATACATAGTCAAATATCATCGTGCTACTTTACCATACACAGACAAATATCATAGTTGTACTTTTCCATACATAGTCAAATATCATCGTGCTACTTTACCATACATAGTCAAATATCATCGTGCTACTTTACCATACATAGTCAAATATCATAGTGCTACTTTACCGTACATAGCCAAATATCATAGTGCTACTTTACCATACATAGTCAAATACCATGGTGCTACTTTACCATACACAGACAAATACCATGGTGCTACTTTACCATACACAGACAAATACCATAGTGCTACTTTACCATACACAGACAAATATCATAGTGCTACTTTACCATACATAGTCAACTGTCATAGTGCTACTTTACCATACAAAGTCAACTATCATAGTGCTACTTTACCATATATAGCCAAATATCATGGTGCTACTTTACCATACACAGTCAAATACCATAGTGCTACTTTACCATACACAGTCAAATACCATAGTGCTACTTTACCATACATAGTCAAATACCATAGTGCAACTTTACCATACATAGTCAAATACCATAGTGCTACTTTACCATACACAGACAAATACCATAGTGCTACTTTACCGTACATAGTCAAATACCATAGTGCTACTTTACCATACACAGTCAACTATCATAGTGCTACTTTACCATACAAGGTCAACTATCATAGTGCTACAATACCATACATAGTCAAATATCATGGTGCTACTTTACCATACACAGACAAATATCATGGTGCTACTTTACCATACACAGACAAATATCATGGTGCTACTTTACCATACATAGTCAAATACCATAGTGCTACTTTACCATACACAGTCAAATATCATCGTGCTACTTTACCATACACAGACAAATACCATAGTGCTACTTTACCAAACATAGTCAAATACCATAGTGCTACTTTACCATACATAGTCAAATACCATAGTGCTACTTTACCATACATAGTCAAATACCATAGTGCTACTTTACCATACACAGTCAAATACCATAGTGCTACTTTACCATACATAGTCAAATACCATAGTGCTACTTTACCACACATAGTCAAATACCATAGTGCTACTTTACCATACGCAGACAAATACCATAGTGCTACTTTACCATACATAGTCAAATACCATAGTGCTACTTTACCATACACAGTCAAATATCATCGTGCTACTTTACCATACATAGTCAAATACCATAGTGCTACTTTACCATACACAGTCAAATATCATAGTGCTACTTTACCATACATAGTCAAATATCATCGTGCTACTTTACCATACATAGTCAACTATCATAGTGCTACTTTACCATACACAGACAAATATCATCGTGCTACTTTACCATACACAGACAAATATCATCGTGCTACTTTACCATACACAGACAAATATCATCGTGCTACTTTACCATACATAGTCAAATATCATCGTGCTACATTACCATACATAGTCAAATATCATCGTGCTACTTTACCATACATAGTCAACTATCATAGTGCTACTTTACTATACATAGTCAAATACCATAGTGCTACTTTACCATACACAGACAAATATCATCGTGCTACTTTACCATACACAGACAAATATCATCGTGCTACTTTACCATACACAGACAAATACCATAGTGCTACTTTACCATACATAGTCAAATACCATAGTGCTACTTTACCATTCACAGACAAATATCATCGTGCTACTTTACCATACATAGTCAAATATCATCGTGCTACTTTACAATATATAGCCAAATACCATCGTGCTACTTTACCATACATAGTCAAATACCATAGTGCTTCTTTACCATACTCAGACAAATATCATCGTGCTACTTTACCATACATAGTCAACTATCATAGTGCTACTTTACCATACATAGTCAACCATCATAGTGCTACTTTACCATACATAGTCAAATATCATCGTGCTACTCTACCATACATAGTCAAATACCATAGTGCTACTTTACCATACACAGTCAAATATCATCGTGCTACTTTACCATACACAGACAAATACCATAGTGCTACTTTACCATACATAGTCAAATACCATAGTGCTACTTTACCATACATAGTCAAATACCATAGTGCTATTTTACCATACATAGTCAAATACCATAGTGCTACTTTACCATACACAGTCAAATACCATAGTGCTACTTTACCATACATAGTCAAATACCATAGTGCTACTTTACCATACATAGTCAAATACCATAGTGCTACTTTACCATACACAGACAAATACCATAGTGCTACTTTACCATACATAGTCAAATACCATAGTGCTACTTTACCATACACAGTCAAATATCATCGTGCTACTTTACCATACATAGTCAAATACCATAGTGCTACTTTACCATACACAGACAAATATCATGGTGCTACTTTACCATACATAGTCAACTATCATAGTGCTACTTTAAAATACATAGTCAACTATCATAGTGCTACATTACCATACATAGTCAAATATCATGGTGCTACTTTACCATACACAGACAAATATCATGGTGCTACTTTACCATACACAGACAAATATCATGGTGCTACTTTACCATACATAGTCAAATACCATAGTGCTACTTTACCATACACAGTCAAATATCATCGTGCTACTTTACCATAAACAGACAAATACCATAGTGCTACTTTACCATACATAGTCAAATACCATAGTGCTACTTTACCATACATAGTCAAATACCATAGTGCTACTTTACCATACATAGTCAAATACCATAGTGCTACTTTACCATACACAGTCAAATACCATAGTGCTACTTTACCATACATAGTCAAATACCATAGTGCTACTTTACCACACATAGTCAAATACCATAGTGCTACTTTACCATACGCAGACAAATACCATAGTGCTACTTTACCATACATAGTCAAATACCATAGTGCTACTTTACCATACACAGTCAAATATCATCGTGCTACTTTACCATACATAGTCAAATACCATAATGCTACTTTACCATACACAGTCAAATATCATCGTGCTACTTTACCATACATAGTCAAATATCATCGTGCTACTTTACCATACATAGTCAACTATCATAGTGCTACTTTACCATACACAGACAAATATCATCGTGCTACTTTACCATACACAGACAAATATCATCGTGCTACTTTACCATACACAGACAAATATCATCGTGCTACTTTACCATACACAGACAAATATCATCGTGCTACTTTACCATACATAGTCAAATATCATCGTGCTACTTTACCATACATAGTCAAATATCATCGTGCTACTTTCCCATACATAGTCAACTATCATAGTGCTACTTTACTATACATAGTCAAATACCATAGTGCTACTTTACCATACACAGACAAATATCATCGTGCTACTTTACCATACACAGACAAATATCATCGTGCTACTTTACCATACACAGACAAATACCATAGTGCTACTTTACCATACATAGTCAAATACCATAGTGCTACTTTACCATTCACAGACAAATATCATCGTGCTACTTTACCATACATAGTCAAATATCATCGTGCTACTTTACAATATATAGCCAAATACCATCGTGCTACTTTACCATACACAGACAAATATCATAGTGCTACTTTACCATACATAGTCAAATATCATCGTGCTACTTTACCATACACAGACAAATATCATCGTGCTACTTTACCATACATAGTCAAATACCATCGTGCTACTTTACCATACACAGACAAATATCATAGTGCTACTTTACCATACATAGTCAAATATCATCGTGCTACTTTACCATACACAGACAAATATCATAGTGCTACTTTACCATACATAGTCAAATATCATCGTGTTACTTTACCATACATAGTCAAATATCATCGTGCTACTTTACCATACATAGTCAAATATCATAGTGCTACTTTACCGTACATAGCCAAATATCATAGTGCTACTTTACCATACATAGTCAAATACCATGGTGCTACTTTACCATACACAGACAAATACCATGGTGCTACTTTACCATACACAGACAAATACCATAGTGCTACTTTACCATACACAGACAAATATCATAGTGCTACTTTACCATACATAGTCAACTGTCATAGTGCTCCTTTACCATACAAAGTCAACTATCATAGTGCTACTTTACCATATATAGCCAAATATCATGGTGCTACTTTACCATACATAGCCAAATACCATCGTGCTACTTTACCATACATAGTCAACTATCATGGTGCTACTTTACCATACATAGTCAACTATCATAGTGCTTCTTTACTATACATAGTCAAATACCATAGTGCTACTTTACCATACACAGACAAATATCATCGTGCTACTTTACCATACACAGACAAATATCATCGTGCTACTTTACCATACACAGACAAATACCATAGTGCTACTTTACCATACATAGTCAAATACCATAGTGCTACTTTACCATTCACAGACAAATATCATCGTGCTACTTTACCATACATAGTCAAATATCATCGTGCTACTTTACAATATATAGCCAAATACCATCGTGCTACTTTACCATACACAGACAAATATCATAGTGCTACTTTACCATACATAGTCAAATATCATCGTGCTACTTTACCATACACAGACAAATATCATCGTGCTACTTTACCATACATAGTCAAAAACCATCGTGCTACTTTAACATACACAGACAAATATCATACTGCTACTTTACCATACATAGTCAAATATCATCGTGCTACTTTACCATACACAGACAAATATCATAGTTGTACTTTTCCATACATAGTCAAATATCATCGTGCTACTTTACCATACATAGTCAAATATCATCGTGCTACTTTACCATACATAGTCAAATATCATAGTGCTACTTTACCGTACATAGCCAAATATCATAGTGCTACTTTACCATACATAGTCAAATACCATGGTGCTACTTTACCATACACAGACAAATACCATGGTGCTACTTTACCATACACAGACAAATACCATAGTGCTACTTTACCATACACAGACAAATATCATAGTGCTACTTTACCATACATAGTCAACTGTCATAGTGCTACTTTACCATACAAAGTCAACTATCATAGTGCTACTTTACCATATATAGCCAAATATCATGGTGCTACTTTACCATACATAGCCAAATACCATCGTGCTACTTTACCATACATAGTCAACTATCATGGTGCTACTTTACCATACATAGTCAACTATCATAGTGCTTCTTTACTATACATAGTCAAATACCATAGTGCTACTTTACCATACACAGACAAATATCATCGTGCTACTTTACCATACACAGACAAATATCATCGTGCTACTTTACCATACACAGACAAATACCATAGTGCTACTTTACCATACATAGTCAAATACCATAGTGCTACTTTACCATTCACAGACAAATATCATCGTGCTACTTTACCATACATAGTCAAATATCATCGTGCTACTTTACAATATATAGCCAAATACCATCGTGCTACTTTACCATACACAGACAAATATCATAGTGCTACTTTACCATACATAGTCAAATACCATGGTGCTACTTTACCATACACAGACAAATACCATGGTGCTACTTTACCATACACAGACAAATACCATAGTGCTACTTTACCATACACAGACAAATATCATTGTGCTACTTTACCATACATAGTCAACTGTCATAGTGCTACTTTACCATACAAAGTCAACTATCATAGTGCTACTTTACCATATATAGCCAAATATCATGGTGCTACTTTACCATACATAGCCAAATACCATGGTGCTACTTTACCATACATAGTCAACTATCATGGTGCTACTTTACCATATATAGCCAAATATCATAGTGCTACTTTACCATACATAGCCAAATATCATAGTGCTACTTTACCATATATAGCCAAATACCATGGTGCTACATTACCATACATAGTCAAATACCATGGTGCTACTTTACCATACACAGACAAATATCATGGTGCTACTTTACCATACACAGACAAATACCATGGTGCTACTTTACCATATATAGCCAAATGTCATGGTGCTACTTTACCATATAAAGCCAAATATCATGGTGCTACTTTACCATACATAGTCAACTATCATAGTGCTACTATACCATATATAGCCAAATATCATGGTGCTACTTTACCATACACAGACAAATATCATGGTGCTACTTTACCATACACAGACAAATACCATAGTGCTACTTTACCATACACAGACAAATATCATGGTGCTACTTTACCATACATAGTCAACTATCATAGTGCTACTTTACCATACATAGTCAACTATCATAGTGCTACATTACCATACATAGTCAAATATCATGGTGCTACTTTACCATACACAGACAAATATCATGGTGCTACTTTATCATACACAGACAAATATCATGGTGCTACTTTACCATACATAGTCAAATACCATCGTGCTACTTTACCATACATAGTCAAATACCATAGTGCTACTTTACCATACACAGACAAATATCATCGTGCTACTTTACCATACATAGTCAACTATCATAGTGCTACTTTACCATACATAGTCAACCATCATAGTGCTACTTTACCATATATAGTCAATTATCATCGTGCTACTCTACCATACATAGTCAAATACCATAGTGCTACTTTACCATACACAGTCAAATATCATCGTGCTACTTTACCATACACAGACAAATACCATAGTGCTACTTTACCATACATAGTCAAATACGATCGTGCTACTTTACCATACATAGTCAAATACCATAGTGCTATTTTACCATACATAGTCAAATACCATAGTGCTACTTTACCATACACAGTCAAATACCATAGTGCTACTTTACCATACATAGTCAAATACCATAGTGCTACTTTACCATACATAGTCAAATACCATAGTGCTACTTTACCATACACAGACAAATACCATAGTGCTACTTTACCATACATAGTCAAATACCATATTGCTATTTTACCATACACAGTCAAATATCATCGTGCTACTTTACCATACATAGTCAAATACCATAGTGCTACTTTACCATACACAGACAAATATCATGGTGCTACTTTACCATACATAGTCAACTATCTTAGTGCTACTTTACCATACATAGTCAACTATCATAGTGCTACATTACCATACATAGTCAAATATCATGGTGCTACTTTACCATACACAGACAAATATCATGGTGCTACTTTACCATACACAGACAAATATCATGGTGCTACTTTACCATACATAGTCAAATACCATAGTGCTACTTTACCATACACAGTCAAATATCATCGTGCTACTTTACCATACACAGACAAATACCATAGTGCTACTTTACCATACATAGTCAAATACCATAGTGCTACTTTACCATACATAGTCAAATACCATAGTGCTACTTTACCATACATAGTCAAATACCATAGTGCTACTTTACCATACACAGTCAAATACCATAGTGCTACTTTACCATACATAGTCAAATACCATAGTGCTACTTCACCACACATAGTCAAATACCATAGTGCTACTTTACCATACGCAGACAAATACCATAGTGCTACTTTACCATACATAGTCAAATACCATAGTGCTACTTTACCATACACAGTCAAATATCATCGTGCTACTTTACCATACATAGTCAAATACCATAGTGCTACTTTACCATACACAGTCAAATATCATCGTGCTACTTTACCATACATAGTCAAATATCATCGTGCTACTTTACCATACATAGTCAACTATCATAGTGCTACTTTACCATACACAGACAAATATCATCGTGCTACTTTACCATACACAGACAAATATCATCGTGCTACTTTACCATACACAGACAAATATCATCGTGCTACTTTACCATACATAGTCAAATATCATCGTGCTACTTTACCATACATAGTCAAATATCATCGTGCTACTTTACCATACATAGTCAACTATCATAGTGCTACTTTACTATACATAGTCAAATACCATAGTGTTACTTTACCATACACAGACAAATATCATCGTGCTACTTTACCATACACAGACAAATATCATCGTGCTACTTTACCATACACAGACAATTACCATAGTGCTACTTTACCATACATAGTCAAATACCATAGTGCTACTTTACCATACACAGACAAATATCATAGTGCTACTTTACCATACATAGTCAAATATCATCGTGCTACTTTACCATACACAGACAAATATCATCGTGCTACTTTACCATACATAGTCAAATACCATCGTGCTACTTTACCATACACAGACAAATATCATAGTGCTACTTTACCATACATAGTCAAATATCATCGTGCTACTTTACCATACACAGACAAATATCATAGTGCTACTTTACCATACATAGTCAAATATCATCGTGTTACTTTACCATACATAGTCAAATATCATCGTGCTACTTTACCATACATAGTCAAATATCATAGTGCTACTTTACCGTACATAGCCAAATATCATAGTGCTACTTTACCATACATAGTCAAATACCATGGTGCTACTTTACCATACACAGACAAATACCATGGTGCTACTTTATCATACACAGACAAATACCATAGTGCTACTTTACCATACACAGACAAATATCATAGTGCTACTTTACCATACATAGTCAACTGTCATAGTGCTACTTTACCATACAAAGTCAACTATCATAGTGCTACTTTACCATATATAGCCAAATATCATGGTGCTACTTTACCATACATAGCCAAATACCATCGTGCTACTTTACCATACATAGTCAACTATCATGGTGCTACTTTACCATACATAGTCAACTATCATAGTGCTTCTTTACTATACATAGTCAAATACCATAGTGCTACTTTACCATACACAGACAAATATCATCGTGCTACTTTACCATACACAGACAAATATCATCGTGCTACTTTACCATACACAGACAAATACCATAGTGCTACTTTACCATACATAGTCAAATACCATAGTGCTACTTTACCATTCACAGACAAATATCATCGTGCTACTTTACCATACATAGTCAAATATCATCGTGCTACTTTACAATATATAGCCAAATACCATCGTGCTACTTTACCATACACAGACAAATATCATAGTGCTACTTTACCATACATAGTCAAATATCATCGTGCTACTTTACCATACACAGACAAATATCATCGTGCTACTTTACCATACATAGTCAAAAACCATCGTGCTACTTTAACATACACAGACAAATATCATAGTGCTACTTTACCATACATAGTCAAATATCATCGTGCTACTTTACCATACACAGACAAATATCATAGTGCTACTTTACCATACATAGTCAAATATCATCGTGCTACTTTACCATACATAGTCAAATATCATCGTGCTACTTTACCATACATAGTCAAATATCATAGTGCTACTTTACCGTACATAGCCAAATATCATAGTGCTACTTTACCATACATAGTCAAATACCATGGTGCTACTTTACCATACACAGACAAATACCATGGTGCTACTTTACCATACACAGACAAATACCATAGTGCTACTTTACCATACACAGACAAATATCATAGTGCTACTTTACCATACATAGTCAACTGTCATAGTGCTACTTTACCATACAAAGTCAACTATCATAGTGCTACTTTACCATATATAGCCAAATATCATGGTGCTACTTTACCATACATAGCCAAATACCATCGTGCTACTTTACCATACATAGTCAACTATCATGGTGCTACTTTACCATACATAGTCAACTATCATAGTGCTTCTTTACTATACATAGTCAAATACCATAGTGCTACTTTACCATACACAGACAAATATCATCGTGCTACTTTACCATACACAGACAAATATCATCGTGCTACTTTACCATACACAGACAAATACCATAGTGCTACTTTACCATACATAGTCAAATACCATAGTGCTACTTTACCATTCACAGACAAATATCATCGTGCTACTTTACCATACATAGTCAAATATCATCGTGCTACTTTACAATATATAGCCAAATACCATCGTGCTACTTTACCATACACAGACAAATATCATAGTGCTACTTTACCATACATAGTCAAATACCATGGTGCTACTTTACCATACACAGACAAATACCATGGTGCTACTTTACCATACACAGACAAATACCATAGTGCTACTTTACCATACACAGACAAATATCATAGTGCTACTTTACCATACATAGTCAACTGTCATAGTGCTACTTTACCATACAAAGTCAACTATCATAGTGCTACTTTACCATATATAGCCAAATATCATGGTGCTACTTTACCATACATAGCCAAATACCATGGTGCTACTTTACCATACATAGTCAACTATCATGGTGCTACTTTACCATATATAGCCAAATATCATAGTGCTACTTTACCATACATAGCCAAATATCATAGTGCTACTTTACCATATATAGCCAAATACCATGGTGCTACATTACCATACATAGTCAAATACCATGGTGCTACTTTACCATACACAGACAAATATCATGGTGCTACTTTACCATACACAGACAAATACCATGGTGCTACTTTACCATATATAGCCAAATGTCATGGTGCTACTTTACCATATAAAGCCAAATATCATGGTGCTACTTTACCATACATAGTCAACTATCATAGTGCTACTATACCATATATAGCCAAATATCATGGTGCTACTTTACCATACACAGACAAATATCATGGTGCTACTTTACCATACACAGACAAATACCATAGTGCTACTTTACCATACACAGACAAATATCATGGTGCTACTTTACCATACATAGTCAACTATCATAGTGCTACTTTACCATACATAGTCAACTATCATAGTGCTACATTACCATACATAGTCAAATATCATGGTTCTACTTTACCATACACAGACAAATATCATGGTGCTACTTTACCATACACAGACAAATATCATGGTGCTACTTTACCATACATAGTCAAATACCATCGTGCTACTTTACCATACATAGTTAAATACCATAGTGCTACTTTACCATACACAGACAAATATCATCGTGCTACTTTACCATACATAGTCAACTATCATAGTGCTACTTTACCATACATAGTCAACCATCATAGTGCTACTTTACCATATATAGTCAATTATCATCGTGCTACTCTACCATACATAGTCAAATACCATAGTGCTACTTTACCATACACAGTCAAATATCATCGTGCTACTTTACCATACACAGACAAATACCATAGTGCTACTTTACCATACATAGTCAAATACCATCGTGCTACTTTACCATACATAGTCAAATACCATAGTGCTATTTTACCATACATAGTCAAATACCATAGTGCTACTTTACCATACACAGTCAAATACCATAGTGCTACTTTACCATACATAGTCAAATACCATAGTGCTACTTTACCATACATAGTCAAATACCATAGTGCTACTTTACCATACACAGACAAATACCATAGTGCTACTTTACCATACATAGTCAAATACCATATTGCTATTTTACCATACACAGTCAAATATCATCGTGCTACTTTACCATACATAGTCAAATACCATAGTGCTACTTTACCATACACAGACAAATATCATGGTGCTACTTTACCATACATAGTCAACTATCATAGTGCTACTTTACCATACATAGTCAACTATCATAGTGCTACATTACCATACATAGTCAAATATCATGGTGCTACTTTACCATACACAGACAAATATCATGGTGCTACTTTACCATACACAGACAAATATCATGGTGCTACTTTACCATACAAAGTCAAATACCATAGTGCTACTTTACCATACACAGTCAAATATCATCGTGCTACTTTACCATACACAGACAAATACCATAGTGCTACTTTACCATACATAGTCAAATACCATAGTGCTACTTTACCATACATAGTCAAATACCATAGTGCTACTTTACCATACATAGTCAAATACCATAGTGCTACTTTACCATACACAGTCAAATACCATAGTGCTACTTTACCATACATAGTCAAATACCATAGTGCTACTTTACCACACATAGTCAAATACCATAGTGCTACTTTACCATACGCAGACAAATACCATAGTGCTACTTTACCATACATAGTCAAATACCATAGTGCTACTTTACCATACACAGTCAAATATCATCGTGCTACTTTACCATACATAGTCAAATACCATAGTGCTACTTTACCATACACAGTCAAATATCATCGTGCTACTTTACCATACATAGTCAAATATCATCGTGCTACTTTACCATACATAGTCAACTATCATAGTGCTACTTTACCATACACAGACAAATATCATCGTGCTACTTTACCATACACAGACAAATATCATCGTGCTACTTTACCATACACAGACAAATATCATCGTGCTACTTTACCATACATAGTCAAATATCATCGTGCTACTTTACCATACATAGTCAAATATCATCGTGCTACTTTACCATACATAGTCAACTATCATAGTGCTACTTTACTATACATAGTCAAATACCATAGTGTTACTTTACCATACACAGACAAATATCATCGTGCTACTTTACCATACACAGACAAATATCATCGTGCTACTTTACCATACACAGACAATTACCATAGTGCTACTTTACCATACATAGTCAAATACCATAGTGCTACTTTACCATACACAGACAAATATCATAGTGCTACTTTACCATACATAGTCAAATATCATCGTGCTACTTTACCATACACAGACAAATATCATCGTGCTACTTTACCATACATAGTCAAATACCATCGTGCTACTTTACCATACACAGACAAATATCATAGTGCTACTTTACCATACATAGTCAAATATCATCGTGCTACTTTACCATACACAGACAAATATCATAGTGCTACTTTACCATACATAGTCAAATATCATCGTGCTACTTTACCATACATAGTCAAATATCATAGTGCTACTTTACCGTACATAGCCAAATATCATAGTGCTACTTTACCATACATAGTCAAATACCATGGTGCTACTTTACCATACACAGACAAATACCATGGTGCTACTTTACCATACACAGACAAATACCATAGTGCTACTTTACCATACACAGACAAATATCATAGTGCTACTTTACCATACATAGTCAACTGTCATAGTGCTACTTTACCATACAAAGTCAACTATCATAGTGCTACTTTACCATATATAGCCAAATATCATGGTGCTACTTTACCATACATAGCCAAATACCATCGTGCTACTTTACCATACATAGTCAACTATCATGGTGCTACTTTACCATACATAGTCAACTATCATAGTGCTTCTTTACTATACATAGTCAAATACCATAGTGCTACTTTACCATACACAGACAAATATCATCGTGCTACTTTACCATACACAGACAAATATCATCGTGCTACTTTACCATACACAGACAAATACCATAGTGCTACTTTACCATACATAGTCAAATACCATAGTGCTACTTTACCATTCACAGACAAATATCATCGTGCTACTTTACCATACATAGTCAAATATCATCGTGCTACTTTACAATATATAGCCAAATACCATCGTGCTACTTTACCATACACAGACAAATATCATAGTGCTACTTTATCATACATAGTCAAATATCATCGTGCTTCTTTACCATACACAGACAAATATCATCGTGCTACTTTACCATACATAGTCAAATATCATAGTGCTACTTTACCGTACATAGCCAAATATCATAGTGCTACTTTACCATACATAGTCAAATACCATGGTGCTACTTTACCATACACAGACAAATACCATGGTGCTACTTTACCATACACAGACAAATACCATAGTGCTACTTTACCATACACAGACAAATATCATAGTGCTACTTTACCATACATAGTCAACTGTCATAGTGCTACTTTACCATACAAAGTCAACTATCATAGTGCTACTTTACCATATATAGCCAAATATCATGGTGCTACTTTACCATACATAGCCAAATACCATCGTGCTACTTTACCATACATAGTCAACTATCATGGTGCTACTTTACCATACATAGTCAACTATCATAGTGCTTCTTTACTATACATAGTCAAATACCATAGTGCTACTTTACCATACACAGTCAAATATCATCGTGCTACTTTACCATACACAGACAAATACCATAGTGCTACTTTACCATACATAGTCAAATACCATCGTGCTACTTTACCATACATAGTCAAATACCATAGTGCTATTTTACCATACATAGTCAAATACCATAGTGCTACTTTACCATACACAGTCAAATACCATAGTGCTACTTTACCATACATAGTCAAATACCATAGTGCTACTTTACCATACATAGTCAAATACCATAGTGCTACTTTACCATACACAGACAAATACCATAGTGCTACTTTACCATACATAGTCAAATACCATATTGCTATTTTACCATACACAGTCAAATATCATCGTGCTACTTTACCATACATAGTCAAATACCATAGTGCTACTTTACCATACACAGACAAATATCATGGTGCTACTTTACCATACATAGTCAACTATCATAGTGCTACTTTACCATACATAGTCAACTATCATAGTGCTACATTACCATACATAGTCAAATATCATGGTGCTACTTTACCATACACAGACAAATATCATGGTGCTACTTTACCATACACAGACAAATATCATGGTGCTACTTTACCATACATAGTCAAATACCATAGTGCTACTTTACCATACACAGTCAAATATCATCGTGCTACTTTACCATACACAGACAAATACCATAGTGCTACTTTACCATACATAGTCAAATACCATAGTGCTACTTTACCATACATAGTCAAATACCATAGTGCTACTTTACCATACATAGTCAAATACCATAGTGCTACTTTACCATACACAGTCAAATACCATAGTGCTACTTTACCATACATAGTCAAATACCATAGTGCTACTTTACCACACATAGTCAAATACCATAGTGCTACTTTACCATACGCAGACAAATACCATAGTGCTACTTTACCATACATAGTCAAATACCATAGTGCTACTTTACCATACACAGTCAAATATCATCGTGCTACTTTACCATACATAGTCAAATACCATAGTGCTACTTTACCATACACAGTCAAATATCATCGTGCTACTTTACCATACATAGTCAAATATCATCGTGCTACTTTACCATACATAGTCAACTATCATAGTGCTACTTTACCATACACAGACAAATATCATCGTGCTACTTTACCATACACAGACAAATATCATCGTGCTACTTTACCATACACAGACAAATATCATCGTGCTACTTTACCATACATAGTCAAATATCATCGTGCTACTTTACCATACATAGTCAAATATCATCGTGCTACTTTACCATACATAGTCAACTATCATAGTGCTACTTTACTATACATAGTCAAATACCATAGTGTTACTTTACCATACACAGACAAATATCATCGTGCTACTTTACCATACACAGACAAATATCATCGTGCTACTTTACCATACACAGACAATTACCATAGTGCTACTTTACCATACATAGTCAAATACCATAGTGCTACTTTACCATTCACAGACAAATATCATCGTGCTACTTTACCATACATAGTCAAATATCATCGTGCTACTTTACAATATATAGCCAAATACCATCGTGCTACTTTACCATACACAGACAAATATCATAGTGCTACTTTACCATACATAGTCAAATATCATCGTGCTACTTTACCATACACAGACAAATATCATCGTGCTACTTTACCATACATAGTCAAATACCATCGTGCTACTTTACCATACACAGACAAATATCATAGTGCTACTTTACCATACATAGTCAAATATCATCGTGCTACTTTACCATACATAGTCAAATATCATCGTGCTACTTTACCATACATAGTCAAATATCATCGTGCTACTTTACCATACATAGTCAAATATCATAGTGCTACTTTACCGTACATAGCCAAATATCATAGTGCTACTTTACCATACATAGTCAAATACCATGGTGCTACTTTACTATACACAGACAAATACCATGGTGCTACTTTACCATACACAGACAAATACCATAGTGCTACTTTACCATACACAGACAAATATCATGGTGCTACTTTACCATACATAGTCAACTATCATAGTGCTACTTTACCATACACAGACAAATATCATCGTGCTACTTTACCATACATAGTCAAATACCATCGTGCTACTTTACCATACATAGTCAAATATCATAGAGCTACTTTACCATACATAGTCAAATACCATAGTGCTACTTTACCATATATAGCCAAATATCATGGTGCTACTTTACCATACATAGTCAAATACCATCGTGCTACTTTACCATACATAGTCAAATACCATAGTGCTACTTTACCGTACATAGTCAACTATCATTGTGCTACTTTACCATACATAGTCAAATACCATCGTGCTACTTTACCATACATAGTCAACTATCATGGTGCTACTTTACCATACATAGTCAACTATCATAGTGCTTCTTTACTATACATAGTCAAATACCATAGTGCTACTTTACCATACACAGACAAATATCATCGTGCTACTTTACCATACACAGACAAATATCATCGTGCTACTTTACCATACACAGACAAATACCATAGTGCTACTTTACCATACATAGTCAAATACCATAGTGCTACTTTACCATTCACAGACAAATATCATCGTGCTACTTTACCATACATAGTCAAATATCATCGTGCTACTTTACAATATATAGCCAAATACCATCGTGCTACTTTACCATACACAGACAAATATCATAGTGCTACTTTACCATACATAGTCAAATACCATGGTGCTACTTTACCATACACAGACAAATACCATGGTGCTACTTTACCATACACAGACAAATACCATAGTGCTACTTTACCATACACAGACAAATATCATAGTGCTACTTTACCATACATAGTCAACTGTCATAGTGCTACTTTACCATACAAAGTCAACTATCATAGTGCTACTTTACCATATATAGCCAAATATCATGGTGCTACTTTACCATACATAGCCAAATACCATGGTGCTACTTTACCATACATAGTCAACTATCATGGTGCTACTTTACCATATATAGCCAAATATCATAGTGCTACTTTACCATACATAGCCAAATATCATAGTGCTACTTTACCATATATAGCCAAATACCATGGTGCTACATTACCATACATAGTCAAATACCATGGTGCTACTTTACCATACACAGACAAATATCATGGTGCTACTTTACCATACACAGACAAATACCATGGTGCTACTTTACCATATATAGCCAAATGTCATGGTGCTACTTTACCATATAAAGCCAAATATCATGGTGCTACTTTACCATACATAGTCAACTATCATAGTGCTACTATACCATATATAGCCAAATATCATGGTGCTACTTTACCATACACAGACAAATATCATGGTGCTACTTTACCATACACAGACAAATACCATAGTGCTACTTTACCATACACAGACAAATATCATGGTGCTACTTTACCATACATAGTCAACTATCATAGTGCTACTTTACCATACATAGTCAACTATCATAGTGCTACATTACCATACATAGTCAAATATCATGGTTCTACTTTACCATACACAGACAAATATCATGGTGCTACTTTACCATACACAGACAAATATCATGGTGCTACTTTACCATACATAGTCAAATACCATCGTGCTACTTTACCATACATAGTCAAATACCATAGTGCTACTTTACCATACACAGACAAATATCATCGTGCTACTTTACCATACATAGTCAACTATCATAGTGCTACTTTACCATACATAGTCAACCATCATAGTGCTACTTTACCATATATAGTCAATTATCATCGTGCTACTCTACCATACATAGTCAAATACCATAGTGCTACTTTACCATACACAGTCAAATATCATCGTGCTACTTTACCATACACAGACAAATACCATAGTGCTACTTTACCATACATAGTCAAATACCATCGTGCTACTTTACCATACATAGTCAAATACCATAGTGCTATTTTACCATACATAGTCAAATACCATAGTGCTACTTTACCATACACAGTCAAATACCATAGTGCTACTTTACCATACATAGTCAAATACCATAGTGCTACTTTACCATACATAGTCAAATACCATAGTGCTACTTTACCATACACAGACAAATACCATAGTGCTACTTTACCATACATAGTCAAATACCATATTGCTATTTTACCATACACAGTCAAATATCATCGTGCTACTTTACCATACATAGTCAAATACCATAGTGCTACTTTACCATACACAGACAAATATCATGGTGCTACTTTACCATACATAGTCAACTATCATAGTGCTACTTTACCATACATAGTCAACTATCATAGTGCTACATTACCATACATAGTCAAATATCATGGTGCTACTTTACCATACACAGACAAATATCATGGTGCTACTTTACCATACACAGACAAATATCATGGTGCTACTTTACCATACATAGTCAAATACCATAGTGCTACTTTACCATACACAGTCAAATATCATCGTGCTACTTTACCATACACAGACAAATACCATAGTGCTACTTTACCATACATAGTCAAATACCATAGTGCTACTTTACCATACATAGTCAAATACCATAGTGCTACTTTACCATACATAGTCAAATACCATAGTGCTACTTTACCATACACAGTCAAATACCATAGTGCTACTTTACCATACATAGTCAAATACCATAGTGCTACTTTACCACACAGAGTCAAATACCATAGTGCTACTTTACCATAAGCAGACAAATACCATAGTGCTACTTTACCATACATAGTCAAATACCATAGTGCTACTTTACCATACACAGTCAAATATCATCGTGCTACTTTACCATACATAGTCAAATACCATAGTGCTACTTTACCATACACAGTCAAATATCATCGTGCTACTTTACCATACATAGTCAAATATCATCGTGCTACTTTACCATACATAGTCAACTATCATAGTGCTACTTTACCATACACAGACAAATATCATCGTGCTACTTTACCATACACAGACAAATATCATCGTGCTACTTTACCATACACAGACAAATATCATCGTGCTACTTTACCATACATAGTCAAATATCATCGTGCTACTTTACCATACATAGTCAAATATCATCGTGCTACTTTACCATACATAGTCAACTATCATAGTGCTACTTTACTATACATAGTCAAATACCATAGTGTTACTTTACCATACACAGACAAATATCATCGTGCTACTTTACCATACACAGACAAATATCATCGTGCTACTTTACCATACACAGACAATTACCATAGTGCTACTTTACCATACATAGTCAAATACCATAGTGCTACTTTACCATTCACAGACAAATATCATCGTGCTACTTTACCATACATAGTCAAATATCATCGTGCTACTTTACAATATATAGCCAAATACCATCGTGCTACTTTACCATACACAGACAAATATCATAGTGCTACTTTACCATACATAGTCAAATATCATCGTGCTACTTTACCATACACAGACAAATATCATCGTGCTACTTTACCATACATAGTCAAATACCATCGTGCTACTTTACCATACACAGACAAATATCATAGTGCTACTTTACCATACATAGTCAAATATCATCGTGCTACTTTACCATACATAGTCAAATATCATCGTGCTACTTTACCATACATAGTCAAATATCATCGTGCTACTTTACCATACATAGTCAAATATCATAGTGCTACTTTACCGTACATAGCCAAATATCATAGTGCTACTTTACCATACATAGTCAAATACCATGGTGCTACTTTACTATACACAGACAAATACCATGGTGCTACTTTACCATACACAGACAAATACCATAGTGCTACTTTACCATACACAGACAAATATCATGGTGCTACTTTACCATACATAGTCAACTATCATAGTGCTACTTTACCATACACAGACAAATATCATCGTGCTACTTTACCATACATAGTCAAATACCATCGTGCTACTTTACCATACATAGTCAAATATCATAGAGCTACTTTACCATACATAGTCAAATACCATAGTGCTACTTTACCATATATAGCCAAATATCATGGTGCTACTTTACCATACATAGTCAAATACCATCGTGCTACTTTACCATACATAGTCAAATACCATAGTGCTACTTTACCATACATAGTCAACTATCATTGTGCTACTTTACCATACATAGTCAAATACCATCGTGCTACTTTACCAGATATAGCCAAAAATCATAGTGCTACTTTACCATACATAATCAAATACCATAGTGCTACTTTACCATATATAGCCAAATATCATGGTGCTACTTTACCATACATAGTCAAATACCATCGTGCTACTTTACCATACATAGTCAACTATCATAGTGCTACTTTACCATACATAGTCAAATATCATGGTGCTACTTTACCATACATAGTCAAATATCATAGTGCTACTTTACCATACACAGACAAATATCATCGTGCTACTTTACCATACACAGACAAATATCATCGTGCTACTTTACCATACATAGTCAAATACTATGGTGCTACTTTACCATACACAGACAAATATCATGGTGCTACTTTACCATACACAGACAAATATCATCGTGCTACTTTACCATACACAGACAAATATCATAGTGCTACTTTACAATATATAGCCAAATATCATGGTGCTACTTTACCATACACAGACAAATACCATGGTGCTACTTTACCATACACAGACAAATACCATGGTGCTACTTTACCATACATAGTCAAATACCATGGTGCTACTTTACCATACATAGTGAAATACCATGGTGCTACTTTACCATACATAGTCAAATATCATAGTGCTACTTTACCATACACAGACAAATATCATCGTGCTACTTTACCATACACAGACAAATATCATCGTGCTACTTTACCATACATAGTCAAATACTATGGTGCTACTTTACCATACACAGACAAATATCATGGTGCTACTTTACCATACACAGACAAATATCATCGTGCTACTTTACCATACACAGACAAATATCATAGTGCTACTTTACAATATATAGCCAAATATCATAGTGCTACTTTACCATACACAGACAAATACCATGGTGCTACTTTACCATACACAGACAAATACCATGGTGCTACTTTACCATACATAGTCAAATACCATGGTGCTACTTTACCATACATAGTCAAATATCATGGTGCTACTTTACCATACATAGTCAAATATCATGGTGCTACTTTACCATACACAGACAAATACCATGGTGCTACTTTACCATACACAGACAAATACCATGGTGCTACTTTACCATACACAGACAAATACCATGGTGCTACTTTACCATACACAGACAAAAAGCATGGTGCTACTTTACCGCACACAGACAAATACCATGATGCTACTTTACCATACACAGTCAAATACCATGGTACCATACATAGTCAAATATCCTGGTGCTACTTTACCGTACACAGTCAGCTATCATAGTGCTACTTTACCATACACTGTCGAATATGATGTTGCTACTTTACCATACATAGTCAAATATCACGGTTCTCTACTTTACCATATATAGCCAAATAATTATCATAGTGCTACTTTACGATTCACAGTCAAGTATCTTGGTACACCGAGAAATATCATGGTACTACCTAATGTTTGTAAAATAAAAATGCCCATTTGAAGTTTTTTTGCATCGTCAAACTTATGAAACATTTGTATGTTTAATTCTTTTATCATATAGCACGTCGCTTAATTATAGTTATATTTCATACATGTACACTTTTACAAAAATGCAATCTGTCTGTTCGTCCGTCTGTCTGTTTAATATCTGTATATCTATCTGTGATAACTCGTGTTTCTATTCACCATTTAGCTTATAGATACAGACTCGCCTCCGTGATCGAGTGGTTAAGGTCGCCGACTTCAAATCGCTGTATATCCTCTTACAGAAAGAGAATCGTGAGTTCAAGCCCCGCTACCCACCATGTCTCTTTATGTGAGAAAGTAGGTAGTTGCTTACGGAGGATGGAAGTCTAGTACTGGTTCTTCCCAGGAACGATCGTTAGGTGAACTGTCTGCTTCATATGAAAAGGGGCGTAAAACCCAAACAAACTTGTAAACAAACAGTATAGATACATCACATCATATATACATAATTATTAGTGTTATACGGCACTTTATATGCACACACACACACTTACATTTATATCAAATACTTAATACTCTTATTATATTTACTTGTAACAATATGACAATCGTGCGTTCAACAACGCTTATTTATCATGTTCAGCGAGTAAGCTGACGTGTAAATAAGACTAAACGAAGAGCGGTGAAATATGTGACTTTATTTACAGATCGGCAAATATTTGCCTCTAGTATTAGACAGTTATTGATTTTAGGGCCCTTTTTATTTTCCAACTGATCATTTCAATAACTTTACAATTTGTTTGTACGACGGACAACACGCGATCACAATAGCCCACCTTCAGCACTTTGTGCTCTTGTGAGCTAAAATTGAAATGTCAGTGCCGTAAAATCATTTCTTGTTCACTGAGCTTTTATTCCCCGGGAAATACACTAGGATACAAAAACAAAAAGTGTTTCGATTAAAGTGACTCCGTCACTTTTACCACAGACCTATACTATACGTTGACCATATGTGGTTTGTAGTGTTGTCCCAAGCTTCATGTTCACAGACGCATAGTTAATTTATTGCTGTATACCTATATGTACGTATAATCTCCATTTAAACAACTAATCATGCATTATGAAAATATTATTTATTGCTCGAGGCTATTCGAATTTCTAACAAGTATATTAATCTTTCATTTTCTTAAAAAAATGGTGGGTGTTCCGAATGCGAATGATTTAAAAAGCTTCACACACGTACACACTAGCTAGATCGAGGCTTTTAAATAATGACATATTCCACATTTATTTCTTGGTTTTAACGGCGCACCAACAGGGCCGTTTGACGATTTTCCCATCTTAAGGCTGGGAAGACCTCTGCCGTACACCTGAGCGGAACCATCGATCTTCATAAAGCCAACTGAATGGCTTTATTTCATGATGACCTTGCTAATATATTTTCAGGAACTGTAGCTATTCAACCACAGCGGCACCTTACAAATATCACAGAATAGCATTAACACACAGGGCCCTAGGAACCGGAGAGACGGTCTATGGAAGTCTTAGCCCTCCCAATAATTTCACCTGATATGGTAATTAAAAGGGTCTGTTTCCGAGACCCCTTCGCTGTCAGACAAATGTTTTCAAAAATCATCCCTAAATCTGAAACTCACACAATATTTTCATGACATTAATTTTAGAATTGAATGGATTAGGCAAACTAATTCAATATTGTCATGTTTGTGAAGGATTATATCATCATACATGTATTTACTTTAACGATAAAACAAATATAAGTTCCATGGCTTAATCGACCCTAAATCCTGTAGTAATACATATACATATATTTATCGGCAAACAGCTATAAATAAACACGATATTGATATCATTGGGTATTATTTCTGTACCTCTTACTTCTTCCAAACCAGGGATTTTACATTAATGAGAGTCCCTGCCGAAACCCACCCACCTAAACCTTGCTCGACACGGAAATGATGGATAAGCACATGCAGTCTCCCAGAGGGGTACTGTATATCTAAATGACCTGTATCAAACCTATACATGGGGTTTAAATTAGTTGTATGGTACTGGTGAATCTCAAACTCAGGGAAACAAGAATGGAATTACAGAAATAGCATACAAAAATAAAAACAAAAACAGTACAATCAACAGCAAACATTATTGATAACAAAACGTTTCATAAAGACATAACGAACAAAAAATCGGAACTCCTCGGCGTCTACATATTTTGTCTAGAGAAATGTGCCTCAGACATAACAGGCAGGTCGCCATATTGCTGTTTTGCTCAATGGCTACTTTCCCTCATGGCTGACACTGGGAATCCAACGATGGAAATAACCCGTTTCTATTTCAATGGGAATTATATGCCCATTTTATCAATCGCGATCGATGAACACGTTTGAAAGTCTGTAATCCTGAAAATGATTCTACGAGGCGTATAATTTCTCAATTACGGAAATGCCCGAGTAGTTTGAACGAATGAACGAACACAATGTATGTCATAGCTCCCAAGCTCGATTTGAGAGATATCTAGAGTGGGAAAGAGATTAGAAAGAGACCTCGTGACCTGTTTTTTACCCTATGTGACCCATATTTGACATTTTTTCTTAATATCATTAAGACGAACAATCTGACAAGGTTTGATGAAGATCCAAATAGAACCATGACATCTAGAGCTTTATCACGTTTTTTACCTAAAATTTGACCTGGTGACCTAGTTCATGACCACGGCTAACTCATGTTCGTCCTTGACCCACATACCATTGAGGCAAACATTCTAACAAGGTTAGGTGAAGAACCAATCAAAACTGTATCATGTACAGTGTTAACAAAGTTTTTCTGAGATTTGACCTTGTGACCTAGTTATTGAACTCAGATGACACATATTTTTACTTGACGGTTATATCATTAAAACAATCAATTTGACAAAGTTTGGTGAAGATCTAATTATAACTAGAATCTACAATGTTAACATGATTTTTCATAAGAGTTTTTTACCCAAGATGACCAATGCTCGAACTCGTCCAAGATATTATAAAGAAACACATTCTGACAAGGTTTCATGATGATCCAATCAAAACAGTGACTTCTATAGTCATCATGAGGCTTTCCAGCATTTTGCCTTACTGACCTAGTTTTTGAGCGCAAATGACCCATTATCAAACTTGACCTACATAATAATTATCATTGAAATAATAAACATTCTGACAAAGTTTCATGAAGATCCAATCAAAACAGTGATTTCCAAAGTGCTCACAAGGTTTTTCCTTATTTGGCCCTGGTGACCTAGTTTTTTACCCCAAGTGGCCCAATATCGAACTCATCCTAGATTTTGTCGATATTTACATTTTGACCAAGTTTTGCGAAAACTGAGCCATAAATGTCCTAAAGGTTTGAGATGCACAACGCCGGACGAAAACTGATCACATAAGCTAACCATGAACACAAGTGCTCATGTGAGCTAAAAATTGGAATGATTCTGAAGAAAATCACTGGAAATATTTCATAAATTTATCAAGCGCACTATCTCTCGAAGGAATGTACAATCGGTAATTAGGTCAGTAATTCAAATCGCATAAACGGAAATAAATCACAAAAGTCTACATAATCTACATAATACTTAGGCTAAGTTTTGTACATACAATGGAAATTTAGGACACTTGAACACATAATTTTAAACTACTTTTTAGACGTTGACAGAGACCGACAACTCGGAGTAGAGAGGATGGAGAAGTCGACGGAAAGCTGAATTACCACCCAATTTCCAAAAATTAATCATCTAATCAATTCGTGATTTCAAGACCTTATTGGTTTATAATTGTATGGCATTTTATTTCAGCTGTTTCACTAAAATTGCGGACAGAGTTTGTTCACTAAATCTTGGGTTTTATTTAGAATTGTATACACAGGAACGACTGTGAAATCAAATGGCATTTCTAATGAACTGTCATAGTTTTCCCAAGTTTCATAACTTAAATTCCGCCATGATGCTATAGACTCGTAACACCGATGCCAAGGTCGTCCGATTTTAAAGTCCTTAGAGAATAATTCCAAAAACCCAGCATGTTTTGGCAGAAATATAGTGTGACTCATGCCAGCACCGTGCATACCAATTAATATATCAGTTTGGCGAATAACATTAAGTTGTGCTTTCATAGGAAGTGTTTCCATTAGCAACGCTTTCACACATGCATGTGGGTAAGCTTTCATCAACGCATTCACTACTTCAGCCTCATTGTATATTTTCCTCCCCACATTACCTTGAACATTTCTCGGATGATATACAGCATTTCGTCGCAATATTAGAGTTATCTTTAATTTCTTGCAATCAAGACGGACCTCACTATTTACTTCAAAACGAGCCAACACAAAAGCTCGAAATTCTTCCAAAAACGGCACCAGTTTGTTTTCATATTTAGAGACTGGTCCTTCATTCTCTTCAAATCCTAAAACCAAGTTATGGTATTTTATAGGTGTGTCCAGTCTACCGACTCGTTGTGGTTCGCCATATATAACTCCCCACGCTTTGTCCAACTCCGTAGCAGGATGTCCATCCATGAACATAATTGAAACATTGACTGGTTGAAGATTCAGATGGATCATTATCAAAAAAGTGTTGTAGACATTTCTTACCCAGTTGTGTAAGTTTGCGTAGTCCTGTCTTCGAACTACAACAACATATCTATCACGTTCGATTTTTACATTTTTCTCATGTCTCCTCATAGTATTTTCAAATTTAAGATTTTCCATCCATTTCATTCTTGACTGAAGTTTGTGTACAGTAAAGTTTTCTTGACAATCAATATCAAAGAAGTCGGGGTTAAATTTATAGTCTTCCTTGTCTAGTGCTTGATTAAGTACATCACGGACTTCCTCGCCACCTTTACTCTGGGCGGCCATATTGTATATTCTGTCCGGATGTAGAATGACATCATGCAGAATTCCAAATAGATCATTGTAAATGACTGCGTTTCCATTACAATACGATTTCATTTTCTTCTTGTCAATATACGATGACGTCAGGACTGAGTCATTTAAGCTGTATTTATTCGTAAAGAACTCGAAAGAGCCGGAAGTGTTCCATGCATTGTCACTGTTGCCAAATTGACAAAAAGAACAGCCCACTCTTTCAACTTCTTGTTGATTAGTTGGAATTAATCGGGTTTCATGGATAGGCGTGAGCAAACGACGCGGTATGACATTGTCTGGAATAGACCATGCACTCAGTGTTTTTATTTTTGTAATTCGACCCCAAAACAAATACACCGTGACAAGTTGTAAAAATACAAGGGCGAAGGCAGCTAGCTTCTTTCTACACTGTCTGGACATAATGTTCTTTATCGTGTCAGAGTTAAGTCAACAACTGCTAAAACTCCTTTATCAGAGGCGTCCGTGTTGTCAACGGTAAAAGTATGTCGCGATTGATGGCATGAATCGTACCTGCAAATATATTAAAGATATTAAGGTAATACTCAGTGCATCAATTGATGACCTTGACACATAGAGCATCGAAATTGTGTATTATGAATATTTCTTCAATTATCAAGTGTAGACAAACCAAAATTTGGCACTTTGAAAATCGTCATCCAAAGAAACTTAAACTGTTTTACAAACTGACATACACATGAAAGTAACAATACTATTTAGAAACAAAAAGTCGAGAAATACGTTATTTTTTGTGCAAACCTGTCAGCATGAATATTGAGTGTCAACCACTAAAATGTACGCAAATGCATTAATGAAACAATAAACTAGATGCTCGAACCAAGAACAAGAACCTTATACCATTTAATGAAACATTTTATAATATCTACTTCATTCACACGGCAAGCAAGGAGGCCGCCATATTGGAAAAAACAAGATGAACTTTCGGCTTTACCCTGAAGTTTATCCTACAATAATACAAAGATCTGCGCATGATCTACATTATGATTGACTTACGTAAATGCATTGGTGTAACATCCCCACTTTCATGTAATTTGATATTAGAAAACAAATTAAACAAACAAGTAAGTGAATTAAAAGAACTTGCTTTCAGATTGTTTACATTTTAATTTCACGACTTGGATCTCAGCGCCACGTGACGAGCAAAAAAATTATTACACACCGACTTTTAAATTGAATTACATAAAACTTTTATTCGTAATGGAATCTGTAATGATTATTGTACCTTATCGGCATAAAACTATAGCAAACGTTTCACAGTGAACGTGTAAACTAACTGCTGAAAGAAGGCACTACAAACATATACGCGTAGTATTATTTTAGTCTACTCGACGGAAGTACTGGTTCCATTATCACGTGCAACGGTCCAAAGACGATGCGAAAACCAATTTAGATCATGACTGACATCTTCCGGTATCAACAATTTAGATATTTGCTCACACGTATGTTATTTTCTATCGATCTTTATTAATAATTGATCCAATTTGTTTTGTATGTATGGTCTAAAATCGGAGTAGTATACTAATTGCCGATCCTGAAACAGTTCTTTGTAATTTATCATTTAAAATACTGTTTGTTTTTTGTAAACACATTCGACCAGCCGTTTATTTTTAACAGAATAACGATTTTTTCGTGCTATTGCGTTTTAGTTTTCGAGACGGTGGCGTGGTTTAGTTTAATGTCTATGGTGTACTCATTTGTCCATCGAATCCTTCATCGTAAATATTGTTTTCATGATATTGAAAATATGTAAAATAGATTTCATTTTTATTAATGTTTTAGGCTGGAATTCAATTAAAATGCTCACTACTGGGAGAGTATATCGTTGGTGTTTTTGCTGTCCATTCAACCGTTACTCTTTTGTCCAAAGCATTACTGAAAAGGACTGAAGTCATTTTGAGCAAAACGTATGTTTTTGGATCGTAATACATATATTACATTATTATTATTATTGCAATAAGTATATTGAGGTACATATTTCGACTTACATTTAATCGTAACACTGTTAGATAATTACATTTTGAAATATGTTTTTTTCTTTTCAGTTTCTACAAAACATTGGGTGAAGTTTTAGTAAGATTTAGTGGCAAATGAAACACCATACTTTTTTGGGGAACTATTTTCATTTGACAGTTCAGCCATGGAAATAATTCTCATTTTTGTAAATGAAGGACATTACATATTGTGATATTATGGATATTGGACATAAGTTTTGAAATTTATCTTTATTCGAGCATCTAGAGGACACTTTGAACTTGCGAATGAACCATAGTTTGTGTACTTTTGTGATATTTAATTTGAAGGATAGTTGCACAAAAATTGAGTATTTTTAACTGTAAGTGTTTCTTTCAATTTTCGTTTATATAACCAAAATATACATTTCACAACTTTTTCACAGTCTTGTCTTTATTTTGAACTATGCCATTTGGGTATTTTCCCATCATGAGCTGAGCAATAATCATTCAAACTTTGACAGCCAATTTTTGACGGAGGCCATTTTTGTTGTGATAGTATTACCTTAAACTCACGTTCATCAACTGATTCTATTAGTCCATTTTACCAGCAAAGTGTTCCTGAACAGAACTTATCTTGTTCTCCGGAAATAGCGACCAACTTTTTTACATGAATTCATCTAATCAGCGTCTTAAACCAAATCGTAACACACTATGCCACAGACTGCGTCCAAAATCCAACTAATTCTGACCTATTTTCTAAGACCCTCTTTGTAAAAAGGAATAAATGGCTTTTGAGAGGTATCGCGTTAAAACATAAAACAAATGTAGGAAACAACGAGATGGAAATAAAACTGAAGCGGTCTCAAAGTTTAGTTTAGATATTGTAGAACATAATTTCGGACTTGTAGTATTTTTCATAAAAAACGAGTACGTAATCTTTTATTTGTTTTTGAAAAATTGTAACTTTAATAAAACTTGCCTTGTAAATTATTCCGATTTGCTTCGTAAAATGTTCACCCCAAACTTCTTCTTATTTAGATTTCTTAACATTCAGATAATAAAACGCCATAATTATAATGTAACACTCGCTTTAAGAGCGCAACACAGTGTAATCTACGGTTTACTTACAAATGTAAACGTCACCTCATCACGGGTTATGCGCAGAGATACCGACGCGCATAGTAAAACATGTATATATTACATAATGAAAATTATTCACGGTTCACACAGTTACAGGTTTTATTCATATTGATACGCTCCCGCCACTGCTTGGTTTAGGCACGGAAGTCCCGTGCAGAATTGTGTGAACTATACAAGAAGCAATCGTGTAGTTTAATGTCACTCGAGGTTTAGTATTTGGTTAGTGAAGTACTATGGATAGAAATCGAGAAGTGAGTCGTGACGAAAGGTCGAGGGTTGTTCCATTCATTGAAATAGGGATAAGTAATACAATGACTAAGTACATTACTAAACATAACCTTACATTAAAATTGTGTAGGCCACTGTTGTAAATGGTCTACGTAGTCATGAAATCAGTGCACCGCACTATAGTAACATTATTAAACTGAATTGTGTTGGTTTGTATCCTTAATCTTGCCACTATTCTTTTCAAATCATGCATTGCTCGTGATTTCGGTGTCTTTATGTTAAAAAGGGCATATATGTTTGCAATCAAAACCAATTCTGTTCTCAAAGTATGCAGGCGATGTCATGTTATAACGAAGCAATTTATTAGATTCTCTGACAGTGCGTGGCTCCAGTACAGATGCTGCTAACGAAGGAGTAATTGAAATTACATGAAATTAAATTAAAATACATACGCAATTGATTCCAAACATTGAAGTAAAAATTTGCAATAACAAAATGCCAAAAAGCCAATTAAAAATGGAAAGGAGTAATTGAAATTGAAATCACATGAAATGAAATACATACAAAATTCATTCCAAATATTGAAGCAAACTTTTGCAAGTAACAAAATGCCAAAAAGCCAATTAATAATGGAAAGGAAAAATCGTTCAAATGGGGTTCGAACCCGCAACATCTCGAACAACAGACTGCATAAGTAAAAACGCTGGCGCCTTTATTGATCGAGCTACGCTCTTAATCTCAGCTAATAGGACAAATAACTGATATTTATATATTACGGAAAACATCGAAACGTTCCAAAATGCTACCCACCCTACAAAATGGACTTAGCTGATCTTTGATCATTCACAGGTCGTTGTCGGACTATAGTATTCCTTATTCCACCCACCCACCCAGCTTTACATAATATTTACAAGTCATGATAATATTATTTGTATAAAGTTAAACGGCAGTATCTTTTGTATGGAAAATGATTAAATTTTCTGTCTATGCTGTGTTGTTCCAGAGAACAGTTCCAACCAAGTATGGTAGGAACATATACTTCTGACAGGCTTTTGAATTTTATCACCGATTTTGAATGTGTAAAGTGAAAATAATTTTAATTTTATGTTATGCGGTGATATGGATGCACACACGTCCGATAATCCAGATTTTGTATTGCATGATTCATTGATTAATATTGATGTCTTACTTCCAGATTATAGCACTGATGAATATTTACATCGTAGTTCATGTAACAACGGTCAAGTTGATACTCAAGGCGTTATGTTGACTTATGTTACGCATTCTGAATGGTCGTTGTGATAAGGATTGGATTGGTAATTTTACTCATGTGGGTAGTCGAGGTAGTAGTGTTACAGATCATGTAATTTTTTTCCCTAGCATATTGAATAATGTATCATATTTTCAGGTACATAGTTCAAACGTTTGATCACTGTATTATTGATTTTTATTTAATTTTGATGCACACGATGTAATTGCGGAGCAACGTACCCTCGACAGTAATGATGTTATAAATGAAAAATATGTTTGGAATAATAGTTTTAAAGATTCTTTTATTTCTGATTTGTCTCCATGATTACACTAATACTAAGCTTAAATACTGCAGTGATCATGTGATTGTGGCATATATACTACTCAAAATTTGATAAGGATCACTTTTTATTCTGTATGGCATTATCGTCAATTTTGGATGACATACATAAAATATGATTTTTTGTTATTTTCAAAGATACATGCATATCATGAGTGCAATATATAATCCATACATTGAATCATTCGAGCGTAACGAGCGTCAAAATGAGGATAGGGTCAAAATTAGACATGTTATGGGTATGTGTGGGGAATACAAACTTTGAGGAAAATGCGCAAAAGTGCTAACTTTTGTTTTTAGTATCGATACTGATGTCTTCGTGCGTCAAAAACAGCCTGACATCGACTTCTCATGCTTCTACTGAGCCAAAAATTAAAATTTCATTAGAAACTTTACAATGTATTTAATTTTATATTTTGCTTTCAAAAGGAGATCTGAATATCTTGATAATTTTGAATAGTTTAATTTGTATTTTACAATCTATGTTAAAGTCCAATAAACTTTTTGCTATAAAAAATAAATGCAAAAATCAAACAATTGCTGATATTATCCCAAGATAATTATTACCGACGAAACAAGCCATTTTTCTTCTAAAAACACTCATTTCACTGTGATTTTTGCTTTTGTAAACTTGAAATATGTAGGGCGTGTGACGTCACTTTACTACGTGTGCATAGCATGACTGCGGGAAAACTCAGGTGTCCTATAAATAGTATTTATTTCAATGATATTGAACAAATACGATAGTAGTTTCGGAAACATTTTTTCTTGCTATAAAGTATGCACGGGAGGAAAACACATCGGATTACTCTGTTATAGAACAAACAGAAACTATTAGAACCAATACATTTATAGGCTTATGGGACTTTAACTTTTATAGCATCTCTATATCTTTGTTAATTAGATCATGCCTCAACATGGAGACACTAGTAAATCCGTACTTGCGCTAGGTTTTACATCAGTGTAAATATTAGCAGATCAAACAATCCACTTCTATAGTAATTTTCTATTTCTTAAAACTGATAGGTGGTTGTACTTATATATCATTACATTATCAAATTATCAAATAAACAAGGTAAACTTTTGTATATTAATTTGATTCAAATCTTAAAAGTTGTTTAATTATTTGCTAAAATCATAAATGACTCGATTACTTACTACGGAATCATAAATTTTCGTTGGGGATTTAAATGCAGAGATAAGGCATTTCTTTTCAAAAATCAAACTCCACGAATTTATGACCCAACGAAATAACCATTTTAGTAAAAACCACGAAAATTGAGCCCAACGAAAATAAATTGAAATACAGTACGTTTTGTATTTATATGATATTTTGTTTAAATGTTTATGAGATATATAAGTTACTTTGCATACATTCGAGTGATTTTTCCTTTGTGATTCGGTGAGCGATTGTGTTTTGAGTCCAATTTTACGACACTGAAAAAAATCAAATAATGCAAATGTGTTTATAAAATAATAAAAGGTAAATGAATACTTGATTACAATTCGTGCACATTAATTTATGGTATCGCATTTCGTTAATTAGTTTAAGCTTCACGGCTTGTTGCCCTTGTGACAAATTATTCACCAAACATGACAAACGTAATCGTATAAAACGGAGATGTTTCTGAAGACCAAGATGATATAATTCAACATCTTGACGAAAACACCAGTAATATTCAAAATGTGGAAATCAACCATTTTGTATCAAATAATAACATTGGTTATTATGGAGCAACTGTTTGTAGTAAAGTTATCAGCAAGCGAAGGAAAATGTAACCAACTAATGACCGAGGTGCAATTACTTGAAAAAATGGTCCGCATGGAATTCTTAATTGAAAATATGGAGAGAGAAGTGAGAAAGATGGTTGGAGACGTTGGTGCAAAACTGGCTCAAATCAAAGGTGCAGCTAGTGGTGATCTTGGGGACATATCAATTGAATACATTGATCCTAACGCTACAACCCTCGCTAACCTTGAAAGTAAGTTCAACTATGCTAGTTTGTAACCACGTAATTCTAAGTTTCTCAAGCCACCGATTAAAAGAACTACCAAATTATGATCTTGTTAATTTGACAGTTTGCCAATCAATTTAATTGTAAATCTTTAGGTGTCTACTTAAGTTTTTTTATGCATTTACGTTGTTTTATTTGATAGTATATTTTTTGCCAATCACACTGTCCTTCGAAGATTCTCGGCGAATTCTGAGTTTTCTGTTCAATACCGAATACAGATTTACACTTCCTTCTGTTTTCAAACTCTTCGAAATCATAAAAGCCATAATAAATGTCTGTATAAAATATATATCTATACAATCTTAAATTGGTAAATGCCAAAAAAAAGTTCACATACGACACTGTTGATAAAAGCATTACCTTTCACATGGTATGATTCATATTATCAGCTTTCACATCAAGAAAAATACTGGTCATCCTGCAACAATGTTTCTCTTTTAAACAAGGCCAATAACTCGTTAAATGAATTTAAGTATCCGGGGTAACTCTCTAAGAAAAAATGATAATTGGAAACACTATTTTTGTAGTATTAACATGTTTGTGATACGTCATAAAAGTACAGGACTAGTGACTAGCGACATAATACCTTAAAATTTCATCGGCGTTATGATTGTGTTTTTAGATGAAGAAGAAACGGCCACACGTAAGAATTTTGTTTTCAAAAAGTGGCAGTTTATACAAAATAATCAATACATTTTCAATAACTAAATTCACGCCCTTTACTTGTACACTACAAGGACATAATTACTTCTATGGACGTCGTTTTTTTTGTGAGTTCGATACCTGGGCGTGGCTCATGTTCTGTGTGACAAGTTTGATCGAATACATTGCGCTCATGGTTTTTTTATTGACCCCCCCCCCCATCCGCCCTTTTGCTGATAAGTCATGCTTCGTAAATCCCGAAAGATACTTTCTTTCAAAGCCCGGACGTATGTATTTGGATTGATGTATTGAGTCGTTTCCATCAAGACTCCATCGGTCGTTAACGATGAAAGGATGTTTGATCTCGTTGTGATAAAACTTAACATGATTCACACAATCGTTATGCTTTGTTTAAATAGAATTTACTTTCACAAGTTAGCCTCCTTTTTTATCAAACTGAAATGACAAAAAAAGTCCTAGTTTGCTTAGAGAAGCTCTTTATTATTATTTGATAAAATTGCTTACAAGCATATAATCAGATTTAAATACTACTAAATGTGTAAGAGCATTTCATTTTGATGTCGTTTACAAAGACTGCACAAAACAAATAAATAGATGCATAGTTCCGCTTAATTGCCGACCGGTTCGATAATACGACCGCTTTTTCAAAACGATCAAATTGATCCCTTTTTATTTCTACATAACAGTGGATCGAAATAAAGACCGATCAACTATTACATAATACCATGATAACTTGAATTAATGTAAACAAGGAGCCACACCTATTTCCTATTTCCATGAGGTTTGTCTGTGATGTTCGCGTGCCTTAAAGTGTATACATGTATACCCGACAGTCCTGTTATTGTTTGTATGTGATTATAATCATACCCAAGTAACTAAATATTAAATATTGGAAGTCACCTGTAAATTTTGATAAACAATTACATGTGCATGTAATTTCATATACGTAATTGTAGTTTCACATGAGCCATAGCGCCTGCTGATTTCAAAATAAAAAAAATCTTATCAGTTATAAAAAGAAATGAAAGGGAAGAGATGGTAAAAAAACTAGGAAATCAAAAATCAACAAAATCAAACATTTTCTATATCAAATCAAGCAGATTTTTGCAAGAGTGGAAAGGTGATATAGTGGTAACGTGGTTGACTTTCAGTCGGAAGGTCTTGCGTTCGAACGTCGACTCAGCCTTCCATTATTTCAGCGACACTTTCCAGTGTTCCAGTGTCCCCATCCTAACAAGCAAGCTCATTGCTGTGTCTAGATACTGTACAATCATTAATTTTCGTTGGGGATTTAATTTCGTGGATTTCGTGGTTCGACTCATCCACGAAATCAAATCCCCACGAATTCAAATGCGGAGATAAGGCATTTCTTTTCAAAAATCAAAACCCACGAATTTATGTCCCCACGAAATAGCCTTTTTAGTAAAAACCACGAAAATTGAACCCAACGAAAATTAATGATTCCACAGAAATCACAGGAAAACGGATGAGGCGTATATCAGTGCTATACACCGGGTCGGGCACAGTACAGATCGGGAATAACTGTTTGAAAAAGTACAGGTATTATCGCTTCTCCCTCTTCTATACACTCTGGTTTGGGGACATTGATATGGCCACGGCTGTCGAATGTCGAAATAAAAGATAAAGAAAAAGAGTTTTCTCATTTCCAAGTAAAGATACACTGTCGTTTATATTTTTTTGTGAAAGCGAATGGGATATGTTTGAATTCAGAAAACGCCGCTTGAATCGTTTAAGAGCAGACTAAATTGTTAGGGCACATTTAAATTAATTCTGATAAATTGTAACAATCATGTTTGCCTCATTACAGAAAAGTTTTTCATGAAACTCTTTTGAGAAAACGCAATACATGTGATTTTAAACATTCTGAAATTAATGTAACATTTTTTGTCAAATATATATATAGCTTTATAGTAGATTTAAGACCATGTTAAATGTTTTGTAAGACATTTTCAAAGATTTTTTTTTCACTTCGCAATCATTACCGTTACCGTGTCTGGAGTTTAACTATCGTTGTAAAAGTTCATTCCATTCAATCAGGCTGATCATCATAAAGAATGTTACAGGAATTTCAAGAAATTAACAAGATTGTAATTAACTGCATTAGCAAAATTACTTGTCGTAAATCTTCAAATCTCGAAACATTTAATGATATTTATTGCTATGTCTGTCTGGCGGTTAATGTTGCGATTTCATGTTTACGCAGGCTCTGGGATTATTTTTTGATGGCCACAATTTATTTCGAAATGAATAAACTAATATACCTGATCTTCATGTCTATCTGTCTTCCCTTTTTCATTGTTTTAATGGAAGGGCGAGAGCAGTTTAGAGAAAAACATGTTTGTTATATCTTGTTTAATGTCGTAGATATATTTAATTGCTAATTTCTAAATTCATTAATTTATAAAACATTGATCATTTACCACAAAATGATTGAAATAATTTAAATTTGGTATGAATACAAATTTGAATGTTTTTAATAAATCAAATATAATGAATAATCATAAGAGTATTAGCAAGTCATTTATCAAGAAAAATACTTAGTTCGTATATAAAAAACATCTCGCCGCCTCTTCTATAAAAAGATCACTTCATTATAACGACCTCTTATTTTTTTGCCAGTTTTCTTTGTTTTCAATATTATTTCAACTTAACTTTTTTGTTTTGTCTTGGGTTTTACGTCCCTATTCAATAGAGACATAGGAGACAGACAGTTCACCAAACCATCGTTCCTAGTAAGAACTAGTACTAGACTCCCATCTCTGTAAGAAACTGTTTACTTTCTTATATAAAGAGATATGGTCGTTGCTCTATCAGTCAGAGGTTACGGTGATTTTGAAGTTTAAAAACCACTCGACCACGGAGAAGGGTACTTAACCATAATCATGGTATAAACAGTTCTTGGTCGGCCTAGAAGGTCGTCATATCTACTTCATGTATATACTGTCTGCGTTTTTTGTGGGGGTGCTGATTCGGCCGATTCCGCAGTCTGAAAAGTTTTTATTTTCTCCCAAAATTTACATAAAAAATCCCCTTCAGCGGAATTTTATTTTTCTTGAAAACTTTTCAGCTAAAAATGATAATAAAATATTAATGTAGGATGACTTTATGTCTGTAACCATCATGGCTATAACCTATTGATAATTCAATGTTATTGTTTCCCTGTCTAATGGCCCGCCACCTTTTCCTTAAAGATGAATAAAAACACTGACTGTATTATGGGTCAGAATCAAAGACATATTTTAGTTAGAATAGAAATTTTTTAGGTATTAAACTTTAATAACAGATCATCGAAAACACTCAATTTTATGTACAAAAATGAGGTTTGAAGATTCAGGTCTGAAAACTTCCGTCTTGGCAAGAAGTGTCTATGGAATGGTCTCTTGTCTCGTTAGCAAGACAGTAAAATGCATTTTGTTAATGTCGATATGATAACATATTCGTCGGTGCTGTTGCCGCTTCTGTTGATGTTGTTGCTGTTGGTGTTGTTCCTGAATGTGGTGGTGGTCATAGTCTTTGAACTTCGAACTTGAATTCGATACACACTTTAAGTCCCATAAGCTTATAAATGTATCTGTCGTAATAGTTTCTGTTTGTCCTATAACAGAGGAATCATGTGTGTTTTCCTCCCGTGCATACTTTATAGCAAGAAAAAATGTTTCCGAAACAACTATCGTATTTGTTCAATATCATTGAAAAAAAATATTTCAAGCTTCAAAAGCAAAATGAGTGTTTTTACGAGAAAACGGACTCGTTTCGTCGGTAAAAATTAATTTGGGATAATAAAAGTTAATGGGACTTTAATGTACATGTACGAGTACGTTGCCTTCTAATCACAGCCTTTGCTAACGATTAAGAAATTTGGGGAGAGGTAGATCATTCCTGGAAAAAAGATCAGACCTAATTTTCCCGTACCCCGCCCCCCCCCCCCCCTCCCCCATGACATAACAAGAAAAACTATAGGCCTAATAAAACGTTATAGGTAGACGGATTACAAGAAGCATATTGGTTTATGTTTTATGTATGAAATTGCTTTTTTCATAAAGGAAATTGTTTGCATATCTTATTCAATCCTGCATTAAGGAGAGTATTAACTATTTACATGATATGAGTAATACAGACAGATTATATTAATGATAATCATGAGTATTTGACAAATGAATACATTCATGTATATAGTTCACAAGCACATGGTTATATCATACTCTACATCAATCAAATAGAATCAACCCTAAATGTTAACGAATTCACCATAAATCTGAGCACTATCATACAAGCACATCGAACTTTAAATAGCCACACACATAACAACTTATCTAGGCACTGCCTTCATGATTTACTTACCTGTCAACTATTAATAAATTCAGTCATCACCATTAGCCAATCAAATGGCTAGGATTAGCCAAACTAGTAATAAACACTACACTATATACACATGTACTCGCAAACAGCTATAATAAACTAATACTCATAAGTATAATTCGTCTAGAAAATCACAGACTTGTCCAATTACATAATTCATGATTTTATAAGCCCAGATATGTTTGTTAAATAATGGACGGATCGCAAAAAAGACCTCGATTTCATTTCTTCCACAAGTTTCAAGAATTTTGAAAAGAATCTTTATAAACAGTGAAAGGGTGAATCAGCAAAATCCAATTTGATTAAAATACGGACCAATTCCTTAAACCTTAAAGTGTTATCATTTTGGTTTCACGTGTATACTTGACGAGTTAAACAGGTGTTGTTTATAAACTTTGTTGAGATGGGATTTAAGAAATAGGATGTTATATATTCCAGAAACTGCATAATTGTCAGTACCTATTGGGTACTGATTCACCGCCAAATAATTTCTCTTTAACCACCATCCAATCATCTTATATCCATATATTGCTCTGAACTGGAGCAACAAGCCCTTCAACTTACAAAAAGTACCTCTCGTCATCGATGTGACCTAAGTTTGTTTTCATTTGCTACATAGTAAATTTCTTTACTCCTTCGTGATTTCACACCCACTCCGGTGTTAATCGAAAGAAAATCAAATTGGTTATCACTCACTGCCGACGAATCATTCAATGGATGGATACCTGAGGCATTATGATTCGACATTTCACGCTTTCGTCCGATTTCGCATCTCATCTGTCATGATCGCAGTTTAATGCCTGTGAATAAATTAATATCAAATTTTTCAGCAAAATGCATGATGAGTTTATTTTAAAGTCTTAGTAATAGAATCATTTTATAAACATAATCAGTTTATCACAATTAACGATATGTGATAAAAAATGTATTTTTGTACGACTTAATGTGCAAATTAATCAAGGAAAAGACGATCACAAATGCTTTTTCTTTTCTACTTGGTTGAGATGAAATATTTCTGTAAAATTACAAAGCGACTCAATAGCTAACAAAAATGTCGTCAACTCGTAAAATCACAGAAAATGGGGACAATTTTTCAAAAATCAACGAGTTGTTTTCTTTGATATAGTGCATAATGTGACTTTTAATATTTTTTATCGTTTATGGTTTATACGGCACGCCTAGTTTGACAGTCTAACATCGATTTTACATGGTAAATTGACAGGGAAAATACTTGCAATTTCGCGGATATGAAAATACATGCAGGACGCCCTCCGTCAAATAATCGCCCATCAAGCTTATTCTTTCTCTTTTTTCCAAAGGCCTTAACGCCGTGTTTCAACATTTTTCCGCTGTTTATAAAATACAAACTCCCAGATTGTTTTTGCATTCAATCATTCCGTATTTTTGTAAACCAACAGAACTCAATCTTAAGCGAATTAAAGATTCACTGCTTTATTCATACGCTCGAAAATAGTTCCCTGACGATAACCGGTTGATTGGACCCTTCGAGTCTATTTACAAATAACAATCTGAGGTTAAAATGGTGAACTACATCAGTGAATAGACAACCAAACTGTTTACTAAGAAAAGGTATTACAGTCTCAGTCAGTAGCTCCTACAAGCTAGCATGTGCACGAAATCGTTTCAGTTAAAAACGATATTTTGGCGTAATCTTTTCTTAATGCGAATAGTATTAGACCATTAATTTAAAAATAGGACTATACTTCTTTTTTTGTCTTTGACGGCCAACATGGAAGCCTAGCGTAAACTGGAAGTTGCGTATATTAATATAAGTGACAAAGCACATAAAGATAAGGCGTATAATGTGTTACCTGGGCCAACATGTAATCGTATATTGGTCCGAAGCTTTACCAACTCAACATTTGAACTTCAGCCATTTTGTGTTACGTTAGGTATTATGATAGGAATTTAAACTGCCAAAACAACATGACCACACCTACAACACCGAACGTTCCGAAAATATAGACCAACCTGGATTCCAGCTTAACCTATCAGTAAAACTAAAAAGCCGGAGACAAAAATATGATAATCAATTTCCCCATGTTTCGCAGCCATTAGTGTGGTTTCCGTCTCAATCTTACATTAAAGCGGAAATCAGAATACATAGCCTTTAGTATAGTAACGCAAATATGTCTTTGAAACTAAAAGAGACGTCATAATGTCAAAGCACTGAAGGTACTGCGATTCTAATCGGGAGTCACGGTGAGTGCATACTGCGTTTGAGTACCCATTTAAAAGCTAACCTTGTAGCATCTTACATAGGCTTACAACATTGAAGAAATAAAATTGTTTATTTCATCACGTGTAAGCGTACACATTACTGCGTAAATGTGACAGCCCGAAGCAGAGGTGTAACTTACATATGTACATAAATTTTGTACGTAAACGGATTTTGTTGAATCTTTTAAACCATCTAATTCGTTAATTATACGTCACATTCAGAACATGTTATTGATATGCTAATCCGATACACTGTGTCTTACTGAACAATACACCACTTTCCAGTGCGTTGATCGCGGTTTACCAAATTGAATATGTTAATTAAAGTTAATTATTACGTAATATAAAATGCATTTTCTTGTCTCACACCTGTTTAACAATCTACGTGTAACGTAAATAATCATCACCTCGTAAACTAGGAAAGAAAACCACAACCACGAGACTTAGATTTGATGAATGATTTTCGCTTAGACATTGAAATAAATATGTAACATTAATTAATTGAGCTTCGTTATAACGGGACGTTGGGCTAGGTTAAAATTGAATCTTAATCTGTCTGGATTTTTTTTCATTTGTGAATACCACAAACGCGAATAAAAATAACGCTGATTTCGACGAAAACCTTAAAAATGCCAATAAACACGTGATAATCCACACATTATTCATCGATAAAACATGATCGGCTTTTTTTAATTTTATCCATTTATCCGATTGAAGCCTATAAATTACAGTGGCTAATGCTATCCCTTTATCAAAATAATTTATAATTTATGAGAGCGGTATCATGTCACATAATCTGACCAAACAAATCTAACAATTCTTAGAGGGACTTCCGTATCCGAGGAGTTATGGACTCTGACTAAAATCCTACCTTGGACCATACAAATTGCTCATGTGAGAAAATGGTTAGCTAGCTTATGGAAGGTCGGTGGTACCTCACAGATCATTATCTATGATATTCACCAATCGTTAAAGCTGGGAAAGGTGCTTAATGACCCTGGCTGTATGAACGACATGAAGCACTTAAGAAAACATATCTTATACATAAAGAAACAACTCTTCGGTATCTTGTTGTTATTGTTGTTTTGGATAAGAATGTTCAATTTATGATACGCGTTTATACTGAATTAATGAGGAACCCATATCATACAATTAGAAACTACATGTAGTATAAATTATTAACAGAAATAGATACATTTATGTGTGGTTCTACGCAATGTTAGCTTAGAAGGATAATGGAGTGTTTTAGTCATGTATGGTCGTTATAGTCAGGTGGTAGTGGTATTGTCGTAGTCGCTTAGTGGTTCTTTCATTGCTCGTTAGTCTTAATGAGCATCAAGCGCAGGTGTTATCCTTTTTTCCAAAATCATTAATTCAAGCTCATATTTCTACATTTTTCTTAGGAATTTTTATTTTTATTTTCACTCTTTATTTGTAAAACGTCAATTGTTTACATATATATCAATTTAAAGGGACATTAAATAAACATTAAAGCGTCTGGATCTCGTCGATCATAACTGTTTTGCAGATATTTTGAAGATGCTTAACATCAATGCAACTTTGTAATATTATACACTATCCATTTTCATGCGGCAAAAAAACTGTTTTATTGAATTGGTTATAGATGTATTTATTTCGTGTTAATGGTCTGGCAAGAAATAAAAGTAATAATCGGCTTTATGATAATTGTTGCGTTCAAAAAGACATTGAAACTATGTTTAACTGCGCATGCATGCAAAATGATTCTCAAACAAACATCGAACTTATATTATCCTAGATTTGTATTATAACGTTCGGCTTTCTGATAATCAGCAAAATGCACGGCTAGGTGAGGTGGACAAACGGACCGACCGACAAGGCTTTCGTTCAAAGAAAAAGAAACTATGATTTAACATAGCATGCATGCAAAATGAAAAAAAATTATATATATATCTCAAATTTATGTTTTAACACTAATTGCATGCAAATAAGCAGACAAAAGGACGGGTCGTGCTTGCAGGCAGACACAGTTTAGTTACATAATCATGCACTTGCATGTATAACATTAATTCATGTGTCTATCTAAGTGTAGGAATTGTATTAACCAATATTGCATATACGTGTTTAATTTCAGATAAGACGTTTGAGAGATATGATGCTCTTTTTGAAGGTCTTAGGAATGATACCATTCCAACAATTGAGAAGAAATATGGCGAACTCCTTAGACTTGAGGGTAAGTCTCTGCTTAGTCAAAGGAATTAGAGTACTTGTTACTTTTTGAATATTACCAAATATGAATACCTTACCAATTTTCAGAAGTCTGCATTAACTGTTCATAGCGACCAAACTATGATAATTATGCATTATAATTTAAACTTACATGTAAAGCCATGCCTATGTGAAATGTCATCTCCGAATAAAGAACATCCGGTTCATAAAAGGCCATTCTTTCAAAAAACATCTTTAATTATTTAGAACAAAATGAGCTCTAAATAAAGACCGCCTTTCAACAAAGGCTACATCGTGTCTTTCCGAAGGGTCACTGTTGCATGCAGGTGCGAATGTATATTCGTTTTCACCTTCATATTTGTACAGATTTAACTGTCTACAATTTCAGAAGACCTTCAAATTCCTAACGTGGCCTTCTCAGCAATAAGTGTCAGAAAAAGTCCACTTGCTAAACGGGACCCAGTTATTTTCAAAGCTATTATGTTAAATGACGGCGCTGGTTATAGCATTGAAAAGGGTTACTTTACAGCGCCTATATCTGGAGTGTACTACTTCACTTCGCAGCTTTGCATCAATGAAGACAAAGACCTGGAATACGCTATAAAGGTTGATGACCGTAGAATCATTTCCGGGGAGTTCCGAATGCCAAAGGGTTCGAACGATGGGAAATGTACAGCATTCACTGGTGTTGCCATAGTCCGTCAACGACAGAAAGTATCCGTACAAGGCTGGGGTGCTCGGCTCTTTGACAATGACAACGACTGGAATTCTTTTGCCGGCTTTCTACTTTACAAAATCGATTAAAAGCTTGTACAAATCTACATATAAACTCATTCTGCTTAATAATTCTCTTCACACAAAACGTGTAACACATCTAGCTGGAACTACCGGAAGATATTATGCAACAACTTTGGCATTGATATTTTAAGGCATCTGGCTTGGATGTCAGGTCAAATCAAGTTTCACCAATGTATAGATTTAAAAACTAAATCATAATTATATACTAAAATAAACCCACTGTATAAAGAGCATTGCAAGTAATTTGAAACAAATATTATATTTGATTGGTCTTCTATAATCCAATATCGCACGTAATTTACTTTTTTTAACAACGATAACTACTCTGTATATAGGCATATATAAATGTATAAAGCAAGAAACCGTGCCTCGTTTTTTTTATAACGTCTTCCGTTCGTTAGTTACTTGACTTTAAAGAAATTCCGTACCAAGAACCCCGCTGTTTATTATGTAATACTCCATAGATAAAAAAAAATGAAAACAAGTAACAAAATTCTGAGGCACGGTTCCTTACATCAACATAGCGTAAAATGTCAGTTTATGTTATCAAAACATTTGTTAATATAAAATAGCCGCAACACGCGAGTAATTAATTGTATTACACATCGTTAAGAACCATGTACTTATTATGCTTGCTCTTCTATACGTGTATATGTGCATATAGTGTATTAAAACTACTTGGAGAAGGTTTTTTTTCATTTACTGAATATAAGATGCCCCCTTCCGAAGAAAATGGGGTATACTGACTTGCACATGTCGGTCGGTGCGTCAAAGGTCAAGGTCACATTGACCTTCAATGCAAAAACCTTGTCCAATCAATACCAATATTACGAAGTTTTTCAGATCTGGTGGCGAGGTTAGATGACCCCTATTGATTTTGAGGTCAGTACGTCAAAGGTCAATGTCACAGTGACCTTCAGCGCACAAACCTTGTCCGACAGATAACTAGAAAACGATTTGGCCTCAGGCAATACTATAACGAGGAAGGGACAATTTACCTGGTTGTTGTTTAATTGTTCCCCCTCCACACACACCAACATAGATGAATAACAATAATTATTGGGCTGGGATACAATACTAATGTACGAACTTGTTTTTAAGCCTAAACGGAAGAAATGCTCGAGAATGAGAATTCAGTTTTCGCTTGAAAACTATATAATGTGCAGCCTAATGATTTCTGAATGACTACATGTGAAATGTCACATGCTCCATTTTCCATACAGATTACTAAATCCACTGATCAGCCGACACGACTCTCGCCAAAGAGTCAAATTTAAACATGTTAAGGTATTGAAGCCGACCAACTCGGCCAATATCATTAGTCACAAAACAACATTTACAATTCGGATTGTCACATAGAATAAAACCTCAAAAAAGTGCTTAAACAAGTTGTGTCTTTAAAGCACAATGCCCCTTCCTCTGGGTCACCTTGACCTTGACCTACATACCTGAAAATGGACAGGCATATAGAGGTAGCCATGAGGAACCAACATATGAAGATTGATGATTGTAGGTTGAGGCGTTTGTAGGCGTTTTGATTTTATAGGCAAGGTTTAAGTTTGATACAAACAAACAGACGAACAGACACAACGGACAGACCAAACACGGCATAAAATAAAATCCAAAAACAAAATAAACCAGTACGATGTGAAACACTAAATAAAACACAGTTTATCTATTGCGGGAAGCGAAAACGTAAGTTATGGAGATCGTATTAAGAAAAGAAGAATGCATGTAGTGTACAAATGAATTCAAGAATTTGAAACCTCTATGTTTCGTACAGTATTCCCATGAAGTCCCAAATGAATGAACGATTTCCTTTGGAAAAGATACACATTATACATGGATATTAAACATGATAGCAAATATAAACATCAAAGCGCTGAAAGCACTGAGGTATTCACTGCTGATTGAATTTCTTATATGATTGAATCCAACAAGGTCAGTGGTTTGTAGTACTATCAATTAATTAATATTAATTAATCAGACATGACTTACAAACAAGTACATGTATTGACATATTGCATGCTAATGGTGGCAATATCTTATCTTTACGATGAGAAAAAGAGCTAGAGATATACTTCAACAACAGATTTTTATTTACAAACAATGCCAGGAAAACTCTATTTTAAATGCAAATATTGTAAAATGTACATGCAGGAAAGTACGTTAGTTTTTAAAAATAAATATTTTATAATAACATTATACATGTAGTGTAAGCATGCTCTTTCAAGTTTCCTTCAGCATAATTGTGTTCAAGACAATATAACTTTGACCTTCAAATTCTAATTGAACTCCATATTTATTTCATGAGAACTATAGTCTTCACAATTATTTTTCTGTGTTTAAATCCTATAAGTTCAAGGGTATAAACTTAAAAGAAACAATAGAAATCAATGAGTATATTTAGGAGTAATTATAATCACTTTAAACAAATTCATTTTACAATTCCATCTAGGTTTGTACATTCTTAATGCAAATGATAGTATATTTGTTTATTTGTTAACCTCGATATAAAGCAATTGATTTATTGTGCTTATTATCTCAGACCCCATTCACAGTAGTGAAGAGAGAGTAGTGTGTACCGGTTGCAGGTCACATTATAGGTCTGTTGAAATAGTGCATAAGCTTCGTTATGTAAAGTATTAGGCGTACGGATAAACAATGCTATATATTTACTATGCTACCTTTGTAGACTGCACAAAATACACGACATTGGAACCTCCTCAATAAAAAAGCAGTGAAAGCTGAACAATTGCTCAGTTTAAAAAAACGCATAATTTTTACATTGATTCAGCACTCCAAAATCGGGCTTAAATTACAATTGATTACTGAATATTGTACTGTATTCATAATTATACTACCATGAATAAAGCGGCACTACTAGTTAAGTCCTAACTAATATATGATAACAGAGAGTCAATGTTACTGTTATATATACATGTTGATTGAATGTTAGTAGTCAAGTTAGTTCGTAGAAGTCTATCATATATTAAACATATTATAAGCTATTATAGTGTTATTTCTATATAGGGTCTCGAATCCTACTTGGTCAACCTGATGACCGAACAAGAAAACATAAGAAATATGATCGGCAAATGGTAATTATCAAATTGTTACATAACCGATGGGGCTCGCATCCCAGGGGGAGATACACCTAGCTGTCAGAAGGGTTATGCTACTCATGCAGATATCTCCCTCTTCAAAGAAAGCACCTCGGCTATTGCTGGTGGAAGTCTGTTCCATATGGGAAAGGTATAAGGGAAGAATATATGTGTAAATTAATCTGTGTTTGTAGAGAAATGTACAAACATGAGGGCCAAGATGGCCCAAGGTCGCTCACCTGAGAACAAAGACACTATGTAACAATTGATGACCAGGTAATATATGTATTTCATCTCGTATAACCCGTTTGTTACACAGATTTTGATCAAAACTAACAATGAAGGTGCTATGATACCGTTAAACAAGCTCAAATGTAGCAAATTGTCTTCTCCAAGGGCCCATAACTCTTGAAGTTGTGGTCCGATTTCATCCATGCCTTATCTGGTCCAAGACCTTAAGGTCATACTCATTCGTTGTAAATATGAAAAGGATCAGTGAATAAATAAAGGCACTAGATCGAGCGTAATGCACAAGCTAAAATACGGCAAATTTTCTAAGTCAATTAAGTACCCATAACTCTTGAAGTCATAAACTGATTTCGCCCATAATCAAACTCGGACGTGAATATTGATGCGAAAGAAATAATCTTATATTGAAACTGCGAAAAACATTATGAACGTCACTGTTTTTTACAATATAAAACAATATCGATACATAATGATAACAAGAGGGGCAAGGTGGCCCTAGATCGCTCACCTGAGAACAAAGGCACTATGATAATTAATGACCAAGTAATATAGTTTTCATCTTGTATAACCCAATTTGTACGTAGATTTTGAGACCAAAACCAACAATGAAGGTAAAATGCTGTTAAACAAGCTAACACGTAGCACATTTTCAAATACAAGGGCCCTTAAATCTTGAGGTTGTGGTCCAATTCCAACCATATTGAACTTGTCCAAGACCGTAAGGTAATACACGTTCACTGAAAATATCATCAGGATTGGCGAAGAAATAAAGGCGGTAGAGTGTAAACAAGCACAAATATAGCAAATTTTCAAAGTCAAGGGCACATAACTCTTGCAGTTCTGGTCCGATTTCGCCCATAAACATACTAGTTCAAGATCTTTTGGTTATACATACTTACTGAAAATATTATTAGGATCAGTGAATAAATGAAGGCGCTAGAGTGTACACAAACTCAATTATAGCAACTTTTATAAGTCAAAGGCACATTATAAACTCTTGTAGTCCTTGTCCGATTTTGCCCATAATCGAACTTAGCCGAGACAACATCGCGGCCATATACATTGTGTCCAAGTTTTATTTAGATTGTTTAAGAGCTGTGGATGCTAGAGTGTAAACAAACTAATTGTGGACGGACGACGGACGACGGACGTCGCCCTCGGTCCGGAGACATTCATCGATCTTTTAGAAAAAAGCTCAACTAATTTAAGTGAGCTATACCACTTTTTTACAATGTCTTAGAAACAGCAGGGTCAGGTTAGTACTAACCTTGAGGTTTATTTTTTATCGGTACCTAGTATATATAGTAATTTGAAACATTTTTAACAATTAAGGGGACACAAATCTCAACTTTCAAAATAAAACATAGAAAATAGTCAAATGGCCAGTTGAAATAATTACTTGGGGAGTCTATACAAAAGTATTGGTAAGTTGTTAAAACATTAGTGCAGACATGTTATATTCACTATTTGAAGGATATAGACTAGCTACCACTGATTAATCAAGAAAACAACACCGTTAAAAACGGTTTATGAAAGTACATTCAAATTCAAAATGTAACGAACAGTTCGTGAACCAAATTAGTTTTTAAACAATACGAAGTAACACTGAATGTTGTACGAATCCATTTTTTGGTTGACATAATCGCGTTTACTGAAACGACCAAACAAACATTCGACATGTGACATAAATTTCGACAGGACGCCATTTTTTCATTCGTTAAAATGTAAACAAAACAAATATCTGTGCGATTAGACATTTAAAGCTGTGACAACACATGATAAGTAATGCATAATGTACCTAAGACATATGGGATTCTCCATTAAGATGGTAAGTCTAAAACACTTCTTTGATTTCTGGTTCTTTCCATTTGAATTATGGTTAATTGTAGAATGTTTACGATCACTTTCATTTTCCCACGGCTTCTGACCGATTCACTGAAAATAATTCGTCCGCGAAAGGAACGGAAGCTCGAATAATACTAAACAGGTGGTGGCACGTGCTTTTTTTATTAAATGACAAGGATTTTTGAAAGAATATCGTTTATTTACCAACATTTGAAAATATACTTATATCCGTGTAAAGATTAGAAGTTTTATTCGCTTAGGGGAAAAAATAATTAAATAATGGACTATGTTTCCGATCGAAGACATTTCCGTTTTCAGTTGTGAAGCAATTCCGCTATAAATTTCGAAAAGTACATGCAAACAAAACAAATAAGGAGACCAAAATTGCGATAATGAGTAATCAGTACGCAGATCAAAGTAAGTATTAATGCCAAAACATTATGCTTTCATTTATTTACTTTTTGTCGTAGGCACATGCCATGTCTTCAACTTTATAAAGGTAAGTGCATGAAATATGTGGTTTTACTATCGCACTGACCCAATTTATCGAAATCCCGTGCAAAGCGTTCTTGAGATATCAGTAAATAGTATGGTGTCTGTGAAGGGATACTGTAGGAAATAATAATATGCGTAAAGTTCAGTATTAGTTGCTATCATAATGTATAAAGTGTCTTTCTACCTCTGGTAACCTTTTTTATTTTTTATATGTTTAACCAGGTTTTCCAAGGCAAAGGCTACTTTATTGGCGAATGTCGGCGCACGGATCCACAGGCGGGCGGGTTGCAGGGCGAGCTTCCACAATTTCTTCTGGACGCAACTTCTCCTACAATTCTCAAGGGATTTCAACCAAACTTTTACACATAACTATTTTGTAGTACCCCTATGCATTTTAGGGATTTTGTGATATGATCCCTTTTGGCCGATCTATGACCTCGTGTTTTATTGTGTGCATAACCTATGTGGTATATACAGTATATATGGGGAATTACTCTACTGGACGCAACTCCTTCAATTCTGAAGGGACTTCGACCAAATTTCCACAGATCTCGAGCTACTATGATCAAGTATCACATCGTTTTTAAACTTCTTTTTTCTAGTATACGATTACATGGCCATTTTGCCCCTCTTGTTTATTGTTATTTTATTGATCCTTAATACATAAATTGATTAATAAATACTATGAACGAATATTGAATTTGTGATTATTGTAATTGACATGTATTTTGATAAGTCACAGAACTGGCTCAATAAGCTTAACATGAAAATTATCAGAAAATGTGATATACTTTAAATGGCAAGGGGAAATTCTAACTATTGACTGTTTATTCCATGGCACTTTTGACCACCATACCTTTTACTGTACTACTTTATGAGCAAAACAGATAGTGTTTTTACCTGGTAGTGTGTGTAATAAAATGAAGTTAGCAGTGTTAATTCTCATTATTTCAAATAAATTTCACTCGTACGTACAACATTGATAAATGTTTTGACATTGTGTAGTGCATAATACTTTTTTGAAATATGAATTAATTTTTGTGTTTTTGAATGTACGCGAGAATTTGTTCTTATATCCACATTAGCTTTGCCATTTTATCTTTTTTTTCTCCATTCTTGTCAACATTCCTTTCAGTGCAAATATGACTTGAAATTACATTGATTTCTTTTACTTAAATACAAGCCTATTTTTAATTCTTACCATACCCCACCCGCTTTAGATAATTGTCAGAAATTGTGTCCCCTTAATTGTAAATAACACTATCGCGCATGTCCAGTGTATAAAACCATTAGCGATATTGTGGTAGTAGTACGTATATATGCAACGTATATAGATGGAAATCGAGCAGTGAGTCGTGACGAAAGGTCGGGGGTTGTTCCATTCTTTAAAATAGGGATAAGTAATACAGTGATCAAGTATATCACTAAATATGACCTTACATTAAAATTGTGTAAGTCGATCACTGTTGTAAGAGGCATTCTTAGTTCTCTCACTCTACAGAATGGACTTAATATAGCTGATCTTTGATCATTCACAGGTCGTTGTCGGACTAGTTGTATATGTAAGATGTACATATACCATATTGAGCAATTTCATTACTTATTCATTTTCAGTACCTTGGCTTTGAGCAAAAACACCCATCGCGTACCTAAAATTAACCGGTTGTCCGTTGCAATTCATCCACCGTACAGACAGGGCCTATTGCGGGTACGAAACGGAACAGACCGGTCCGCGACATATACCTTATCACGAGTTACCTTCCTTTGTTCAACATGGCGGTGCTTATTAAAATTCAAGTTTTTAATTTATGAAAGCGTTAAGTTACGCCTTATATGACCACAAGGTAATTATTATTTTATTGAAATCATTGCAGAAAATATTTATAAGCGAGATGCATTTACCTTTATATGGGAAAATGTATCAATAGATGGCTATTTTGGCAAATGTGCCGCTTGAGTAATTGTCGGCATTGATCAGCAGCTTCATTCTTTCATTTTTGAGATGCGAGGAATCTGAATGATGGGTACTGAGAAGGGCCTGTTACGGCATATACACAGGAGTGGAGTGTCCTTATCAAATTGGAGAGAGGCTTTGAAGCTCTCGACTGTTTCCATGTTTATTTTCAATTTTAAAAACAATCCTCAATTTTTAAAAAGCCTTAAAAGGTCCTCCTCATAAAGTCATACATGTATATATGTATTTAGACGTATGTACTACACAGTAACCTAAACAAGCATGGAAGAAAAAATCACTCTGTGAAAGTTGAGGACTGTCTTTAAAGTTGAAAATAAACATTGACAAATATTTGATGATGAAAATTTAAAATATGGATAGTTTATAATGATAGTTGATACCTTGAAACCTCTTCTACAGGATGGAGGCTATGCAGCCTGTAACTCCCGCTCTGTTCTACTTTTATTAGTTGTTGCATGGGTGAAACCCTCAATGACATAATTTTTATATCGAAGTTATTGTTGGACATTGTAGTTTATATTAATTTTTATATTATAATAAATTATTTTGGCAATACATAGTTCCCACAACTACAATATTTACTTCCCTTGTTTTAAATTGGCGGCCATCTTGAAAGTCAAATTTCTTATGTGTTTAATAGAAAAAAACAAAAAAGTGGTTATAAACAACTCAATTTACAAAATATAACTTAATCATGAAGTTGGAAAAAGCATAATCATATCAGGTTTAAGAAAATGTAGTTGTCACATATGAAAATTTTAGATTTAGAATTATCAGAACAAAAATATAAATATCCTCTATCAATGCTAGTCAAATTAGACTTTCAAGATGGCCGCCAAGGGAGGTAAATATTGTAGATGTGGGAACTATGTATTGGAATTAGCATAAGTTCAGGTTAGAATTATAGAAACATCAAATATTATACTACTGATGCATAAATGTACATTTATTAATTTAATAATTACCTATTGATAAAAACTCATAAATTCAGTTATGTAATATGTATTTTCAGTAATTATCGAACAATGCCACTTCTTTAGGATACATAGCTAAAATATCAGACGGCCATTTTGTCACAAATTCGAATTACCTTAATATCCAGATGGCTCCAATCAGGGATGCTATATTAAACGGATATGCAGGGGTGTAAAATTTTTTTGAAAGGCAATCGTCCTGCAGGACGACTTAATGCAAAATTTTGGTCGTCCTTGCATAAAGTTTGGTCGTCCTCAAATTTTTTCCAACTTTGCTCACCTCTGTAGAAATGTTACATCATATTGCTTCTAACAGGGGTGTGTAAATATATTTGTCTACTCGCCTGCGGTGAGCTCGACTTAGTCGCCACAATGGCGGTTGCGTGTCTGTACGTTAGTTAGTTAGTTAGTGAGTGAGTTAGTTAGTAAGTGTGTCCGTCCGGATCCTTGTCCGGGCTGTATCTCCCTTATGCATTGACACTTTTTAAAATAACTTGGCATAATTGTTAAACACCATGAGACGGTGTGCAGTGCGCAAAATCCAGGTCTCTAGCTCAAAGGTCAAGGTCACACATAGAGGTCAAATGTCAAAAATGAGCATTATAGACCTTGTCCGTGCTGTATCTCCCTTATTCATAGAAACTTTTTAAGATAACTTGGCATTATTGTTAAACACCATGAGACGGTGTGCATTGCGCAAAATCCAGATCTCTAGCTCAAAGGTCAAGGTCACACTTAGAGGTCAAACGTCAAAAATTAGCATTATACACCTTGTCCGGGCTGTATCTCCCTTATGCATTGAAACTTTTTAAGATAACTTGGCATAATTGTAAAACACCATGAGGTGGTGTGCAGTGCATAAGATCAAGGTCTCTAGCTCAAAGGTCAAGGTCACACTTAGAGGTCAAACATAAAAAATAATCATTATACACCTTGTCAGGGCTGTGTCTCCCTTATGCATTGAATTATTTAAAAATGACTTGCCATAATACAATGCGACCATGTGTCTTGGGCAACACCCAGATTTTTATAGGTCAAAGGTCAAGATTACACATTCGGTCAAATATATTTTCCTTGTCTGGGCTGTAACTTCTGTTTGCATTCAAGGATTTTTAAATAAATTGTGTCATGAATATCACCCATACTTGTAGTTCAAAGGTCAAGATCACAAGCTGGCTAAACAGGGGCTCGACATGTTGCCCTTGGGCTTCTAGTATTAAATTCCACTGACGCAGAATCACAGCTTGGGGCAATTAAAATTGGTGTTGATAGATGCAAACAAACAACATGCATCGTCATGGTCAATTTAAAATATCATACAAGACTCGGGAGACAGACTTTGTTTGCATTTGCTTTGTAATGACAGACGACATGACGTGACAAACTTAGACTGTGTTCCGAACTTAAAAAATCTACCATGAAATATGTGGTAAACGGTGCAACTCTGCATACCAGTCTACACACTTTTCGCTATTTGACCGACCAAGAGCGTCGCTATGGCGATAGCTATGCATATTTACCTCCCTTGCTAAAGTAAAGCATTTGGTGAACATGATTAATTTACCGATCGAAAACTGTTTTCTTGCAAAAATTTAAGATTAATTGTGACTATGAAACTTAGTCGTCCAGTCAGACGACTGTTATTTGAAACCTCGCTCGTCTGACCATGAAACACAAGCGGTCGAGTGGATTTTTACACCCCTGAATTATGCAACCGACAGAAACTGGCTGAAAAACAGTGCCTGGGGATAACGCGAGAATTCATGCGAGGGCGTATTACCATTAATGTTGTTATCTAGCAGATATAGTGTCAAATATTCTCTTCAATTGGCTTAAATAAATGTTGTTTTTTAATAGAGTTTTTAGCTCACCTGATTCATCAGCTTTTAGGATCGTTGAATGTCCGTCGTACGTCCACAATTATTTGTTAACACTCTAGCATCCGCAGCTCTTAACGAATCGTGATTAAACTTGCTCACAATGTATATGGCCACAATGTCTCGGCTAAGTTCGATTTATATGGGCAAAATCGGACTATAACTTCTAGAGTTATGGGCCCTTGAATTACAAAATTTGCTATATTTAGCTTGTTTACACTCTAGCGCATTCATTTATTCACTGATCCTAATAATATTTTCAGTTAATGTGTATATCCAAAAGATCTTGGACAAGTTCAGTTATGGGCGGAATCAGACCAGAACTTCAATAGTTATGGGCCCTTGACTTTGAAAATTTGCTATTTGAGTTTGTTTACACTCTAGTGACTTCATTTATTCACCAATCCTAATCATAGTTTCAGTAATTGTGTATTTATAACCAAATGATCTTAGGCCAGTTTGACTATGGGCAGAATCGGATTAGAACTTCAAGAGATATGGGCCCTTGACTTCGTAAATTTGCTATGTTTCAGTTTGTTTACACTCTAGCGTCTTCATTTATTCACCGATCCTAATCATATTTATGATGATTATATGACCTTAAGGTCTTGGACAAGTTCAGTTATGGGTGAAATTGGACCTCAATTTCAAAAGTTATGGGCTTATGGGTCTAAGTGCCATTTTATGGGTCAAAGGAGAGCCCTGGTTTATGATTCAATCTCTTTTTACAGAATTATGGCCTTTTGTTCACTTCATGCAGGTAATTATTAAATATATTGAGAGAAATTATAACTCTTTTGTTTGCAACTTCTTCTCTATTTATCAAGAGGGATTTTACCATACTTTGATCGAACCATCGTCACCAAGTTCTCCAGCGCATATTTTGTGTGTTTTGTGATTCGATCATTTGTGGCAGATTTATGGCCCTTGGTTTATTTTTTGTCCAAAATTTCTTCTAAGCATGATTCACCTCCTATATGGCTATATTTCTCAAAGGACCTGGATGAAGTTTCATAGACTTAATGTCACCAAGAACATATATTCGCAGGGCTCGACACTAACAGTGGTCCGTTAGCCCGAGGCTACCTATTTTCTCCAAGGACTACCTAGGTTTATAAGCTGGGTATCCCGTCTGGCTATCTGAAATTTTACCTGAATTCCAAAAATTAAAGTTAATTTGATAATAAAGCTTACAAACTTTTGTTAGATCTATCTGACGTGATGTAACCTGTATAACTTTGTTCAATACATTTTGTGAAAATCTGACATTCATACTTGTATTCTGATTAATACACTCAATAGGCATTGAAATAAAATGTCAAACACATTTTTATTTAGTAGAATGAAGACTACATGTACCTATGTTTTGCAAGGACTACCTCATTTTCTTTGCTGGTAGTCCTGCTGACTACCTCCTGAAAAAGTTAGTGTCAGTGACACTGTGTCAAGCCCTGATTCGGGGTTTTGGATATTTTTGGTGGATTTATGGCTCTTCATTTGTCTATACCAAACTTTAACTCATAGGACTGTCATCTAGGGCTTCCATCTACAATCATCAATCTTCATATGTTGGTTCATCATGACAATCTCTACAGGACCTGTTGTGAATTACATGTGAAATTTCCAACTTATACCCCAGTCTTCTTCTTTCAGAGTCTCCAAGTTTAACCATTGAAACTTATATGTGGACATATATTTGAAGAGCAAAAAGTTGTGTGTATTTTAACAATTCAATCAGTCACTAATTCTGAAGGATACATTGATTCAGAACTTCTACGAACAGATCAAGATGACAATGGCATCACCAGATATGGATGTAATCAAGGAGATTCCTGGATATAAAGTTATACTTAAAGCTGTTCTTAAAAGTCAGATTCAGCAACTGGTAAGTTATTCTAATATCAAAGTAACATTCATTATGTAGCATTAAATTGATATGGGCAATTTGTCATCCTTTCAAAAGGATATTCCATTGTCAGACAGAATATGATTTAAATCAAAGCATACAGATCCAGTCAAGATCTGTATATTATTTTTTTTTGCTAGATGGGTAAAGTATTGTCTTCCTCTCAACTGTTTACAAGAGCAAACTCACACCAGAAATGCAGCCCATTCCCTCATAGATCTGAAGTGTGTGTTTTTTTCCAGTAATAATAGATATTCCCTGTGTTGAATTTTATTTTCTTAATGTCATATTTGTAAAAAAAATACTCGAATAGACCTTAAGCATATAGCTCCTTTTTAGCTAATGGTTATCAAAATTTGGTCTTGTTATTTCCCCTGTCCCCCCCCCCCCCCCCCCCTTTATAGATGCTATTTTCCCTTTCAATGTGCAATGCTATCTTTCCCTACATGGTGACACAGGACTGGATTTATTTTTGTCAACAAGCTTGTGATTGATTCTCTCTGTATTGATATAGGTTGAACAGTTAGCAAGCAGTACTGATGAAGAATCTGTTATACTCACAGCAAGTGTTGCTGATGGTACATTGTGTCATCTTGGTTCAAACTCAGGAAAGGGTTTCCTTGAAGATCACGAAGATATCAAATCACAGTTTCTTGGCTTCTGCTTAAAACGTAAGTACTACATCCAAAAATTGGTAGGACAGTTGGTTGTAACAGAGACAGACCTGTAACAAACAAAGAAGTTATTACCAAGCAGCATGCTGCCAAAGCCTTTTAATTTGAGGCCAAAATTGTCATTGTCAAAATTTCTGTTTTTTATTTTTATTATTTTTTTAACAATGTGAAAATACACAAAGCAAAGCTATGCTTGTGAGAATGCTTTATTTACTGTCTATAAACATTAGGTCAGTCTGTCTTCTAGCCTTTGATTGGTCAGTTTTACCCCTGGACAAGCACATGTTCTCTGTGACGATTAGGTTGAGAACATAATATTCAAGGTCATATGGTCCTTAAGATTCCTGTGGAGAAGTTATGGTTGATACAAGTCATGTACATGCAAAGAGCAAGGTAAGTACTGGTACAAAATCTAGGGGTACTGGTTAGGTTGATTGTCTGCTGTTATTTAACTCCCATACTGTTGAAAACAGGCTTAGGTCTGAGAAAGCTGTAATGAAAGAAAAAAATTATGTTACAGGGCACCATACTGAGAAGCGAGATAAAGAGAGGAAAGAAGCCCAAGACAGAGATGAAGCCTTGACACGTAGCATGCAAGGTGTTACTGCACCAAATTATGGTAATTCTGGGATGAATTACGTTCCTCAACATGGTATGTTACCTCGGTATCCCTCGCCACGGCAATATGGAAATAATACACAAATGAGGTCTGCTGGAGTTAGACATCAGCCATATTCCACATCACGTCCCGTGAGACATCAATTACAGCCCAGTTCCTCTCCAGTAATTCAGTCTGAAGGGCAAATGATTAAAACTGAACCTTCCGATGACAATGAAAATTCTAATTCACAAACTGGTGATACAGGTCAACATCCATCTAATGCATCTGACTCTAGTTCACCAGCTTCACCATTTGTTGGCCTTGTGTCGAGTTCTGAACCCAATTCCGAATCCTTACCATCAAATGTTTTACCTGACACTTCAGCTTTAGAATCTTCGAATTTGTCAACCAGTGTACCTTCAGTGTCTGAATCTGGAAATGATTCGCTAACTAATGTAGGATTAGACCCCAATATAACTGTTAAACTTGAATCAATGAATAACCCAGATATGGATTTAGAAATAACGGGTGTAGAATTGGGAAATCCTGCCTCTAGTGTGGACTGGACACCAAATCTCCCAAGTATTGGACAAGGAGCTGCTGGTACATCGTCAGACCTGGTTGATCAGTCTGGTTTCCGTAAGTGTTCAATACTTTTATATCTTTTTATTGTTTATAAAGCTACACAGAGTTTGTCATCTGCTCTCAATATCACTGTTCATTCTAGACCTGTTTGTAATTTATAATTAATGAGTAAAATTTTGAAAGTGATCAAAGGCATTTATCAATCATTATTATTGTTATATTCAGTAATTCATTACATGCAAGTGTTGATGTTGTTTCATAAGAAAAGGAAACAAAAAATACTGAAGGCAGATAGCAAGCTTTGAGTCTTTTATTTTAATATCCTATAACTTAGGTCAGAATTTTTTTATGTTTCTCGAGCACTGATTTTATAATCAGACCTGTATTCAGACAGGGTCTGTAGGTTTGGAAAAAAAAAGTTTTGATTGATGAATCTTAGTTATTTCACTTTGTAAATTTCAAAATTGAAACGTTGCTCTAGAGAAATAATTAATAAAACTGTTCTGGCCTAATTCAAATCCTTTTACCATCAACACAATATAATAATGAGTTACAGGTTATAAAACTTAAGGTCAGTCGGCAATTTGAATCTCATGTTTGTCTTTTCATGTGGTTAATTGTAATAAGTTTGTTTTGATAAAACTAAGATCAATGTTATCAATTAGACATAATTATGACAACAAAATTTGTCTACATTTTTTTAGAGACTTCAAGTACATATAGCATATTTCTAGGAACCAGTATGCTTTGTCAAATTAAATGTACGATTTAAGACATTTCTCAAGTTTTGCACCCTCTGGACATGACTTTCAGTACTACACTTTATAAATTATATATATATTTGTCGTCCTAAGAGTTTTTCAGTGGATGAAAATATAAGTTCTAGAGAAATGCATTGTATAGAATTACAGGTCTTATGATGGATGATTGATGGTGTAATTAATGGAAACATGATGCGCTACTGAATGAAAGGTCTTGTTAAAGTCTCGGCTCCATTTCAAAATTCCTAAGGGACGCTTTTTCTGTGTCCCAATACCAGCCCAAGTACTGTATCTAGAAAATCACTGGAAAAGGTCAAGGTGTGTATTGGTCCATTCCACTGGGCATGATAAAGAACTGGGAAAACTTTTGGAAATAAGAATAGGGATACAAATGCCCGGTTCTCCTGTATCTTCACTTCCCTTTCTCTAATGACCACAGCCGAAATGGGCTGCTTAACAACAGATAAACAGGATCTTAAGTACATAAAAATCCCTTTGATTAATCATTTTTAGTGAAGATTTATGTCAATATATGTATTGAGGACCAGTAATATATGTTCATGCAAGCTAGTCAGTCCTCTGGTCTAGACATAGTTCATTCTTGTGAATACTCTGTATTGTCTTATTATATTGTTTTTGATGGTGAAAGATTATAACAGAACAGAATAGAATACATGCATTAACTTGATTAAGATCAGGTATTTAGTAAGAAGCATTTTCTTAACAATTATTTATTACAATGAATGAATAATTATTAAGAGTAATAAATGTTTAACTCAGTAGTGAAGACTAAATTTGTATTCTGTTTTGTTTCTGTCAATTGTTAGTTGTTACACATTAAATGTTTGTTAGTTATGTTACACAATTTTCTGGTTACCCAAATGACCCTTATTTTTCCCAGCTCCCTTAGACTTAATTAAGTCCAAGAAACAGTATGTCCATTTTCTCACTCTCTTTAAAATAACTTCACACATGCTTTTAAGAGCCAAAAAAAGTCTAGAGCTAACTACCTACTCTTTTTCAAATTTGTAATGATCATATAACCAGAAACAAACACTTTTTAAAGCAGTGTTTCCTGCAGAGTTTAAGTAAGGCATGGCGTTTTTATGCTAAAAGGGCACTTTCAGACTCAGAGCGCGGTTCTAACCATGCAGGGCAAGTTGCCAGATTATTCCTTTAGTTAGTGATGTTCCTTGTCACTGCATAGTATAATTTGCTATCACAGCAATCTGTGCAAGATTATGTCAGAATTAATTGTGCTGCTAATTAATGAATATTGCTTAAAATGACTCATCAGGCGCAACAAAAGGGGCATATTTATGACAATTGGCCCTGTATATAATTTATAAAGGCAGCATGGCGATTTGTCTTTGAGGCATGGCGCAGCGCCGTCCTAAAAAGGCCTGAAGGAAACACTTTAAAAGGCTTAATAAAATTATATGTACCTAGTGTTTATTCTAAAACATTGTGTGTGCTGTGAGGTTATAACATTTTCCATTGGTTTCCCTGCTCAAATTTCTTCTTATTGCAGGCCAATTTAGATACATATTATATAGCGCAGCACTGCACCATGGCTTATTTACTTGAATCAACAATCCTAACATCTCCAAATTTGGCCAAAAATCATGTATTTCCCAAAAGGAAAGGCTTAAAGGCCCCTTTCCAATTCATGGAAATAAGGCCCTGCATTGACTTGTTTCTTATTAGTATTCAAGATTAAATCATCAGTAAAGTATAGAATAATGTGGTTATATTCCACACTATTGATAGATGACATCAGTAATTCAAAGGATTAACATAGAACATCTTGCCCTGCCTGGGTCAAACAATGCTCTGAAAGTGCCCCTTCCAAACACAAAATGTCATGCCTCCTTTAGTACATTCCGTTTATATATATAATTGTATTAAAATTCACTAAAAATTATGAAACCAAAATTTGAGCTTTGAGATCAAATCCAAGGTTTATATTTTTGGACCCACCTATTACTTTTAATCACCTTAGTCATACTTACAATTTGACTTCTTTACATGTATGGGGATTAAACTTCATACTGACTGTTGTATCATAGACATATCTTAGACAATCTTGATCAAAGACTTTAAATCTTAAGTATTGCCATGCTGTGAAATGTTATTAATAAAAAGTGTAGTTGCGCATGTAGATACATTTGTATGTTACTGTTTATTCTTGTCATTATTCATAGAGCCTTTTTTCCTTCTGTATTATAAAAGTAGCTGATATTGTGTGACTTACCAATTGCAAAGAGCCACTTTTTCCTAATTTGGTCAAAGAATTCCACATGAACATTACAATGCTAAATTCAAACTTAGTTAAAGCCGACATTACCCCCTCTCTGTCACAATGCATTCATCATGTACAGATATTCCTGAATCATAATATGAATTGATGTCCTGTTTCAGTGTTTGATAAATTTGTAATTTGATGGAACTTTCTATTTTCTGCATGTTTGTAAGTCTGCCAAAAAAGGTTCCGATTTTACTGAATACAAAAAGCTGACATTTGTGTGAACTGTTCCATCCAGCTGAAAAATGAAAAAAACATCCATGCAGTATCCTTATTAGGGCTGCAATGATGTTGTATAACCCGTATTGCGATATATTGCAATACAGTTGTCCCGTATTGCAGTACAGTGAAGTAATGAAAAACTTTGAATAAAACTTTTTGTATTTTGTATATAAAATTGGATATGCCTATTTTGATGAATATTTGTACATTGTAACTTAATATTTCTTGAACATGAACATATGACTGCATATTCCCTTCCAAATGACTCCAGAGTTTCAGTTTTCCTGAAATTAGTTTTTGTTTAAAGTCGATTTTGCGTTTTTGGATACATTGAATTTTCGGTCAAAACCTTGTGTATCAAACTTGCTTTTATGAAATTGCCGCTTACAAAATTTAGTATATCAAAAAAAAAGTAAAAATTACACTCTAGCATCAACTGCTCAGATTCAATTGTTATCAAACTTGGTCACAATATATGTATACAATGTCTTGGCTAAGTTGGATTATAGGCAAAATCATGCAAGGATTTCAAGTAATGTCATGTTAGATGTGCCCTTGACTTAGAAAAATTTGCATTATTTAGATTGTTTACACTCTACACCTTCATTTTTACACCAATCCTAATCATATTTCAAGTAAATGTGTACGACCAAAAATGGGCAGGATCGGACCAGTAGTTCAAGAGTTATGGGCCCTTGACTTTGAAAATTTGTTATATTTGAGTTTGTTTACACTCTATTGCCTTCATTTATTCACCAATCCTAATCACATTTTTAGTAAATGTGTATAATGAAAGGATCTTGGACAAGTTTGAATATGGACGGAATTGTACCAGAACTTCAAGAGTTATGGGCCCTTGACTTTGAAAATTTGGTATAATTTAGCTTGTTTAGTTTACACTCTAGCGCCTTAATTTATTCACTGATCCTAATCATATTTATGATGAATGTGTATGACCTTAAGGTCTTGAACAAGTGTATGTATGGATGAAACTTAAACAATTATGGGCCCTTGGAATAGAAAATTTGCTATATTTCAGCTTGTTTACACTCTAGCGCCTTCAATTCTTCACCAATCCTAAACATATTTACATAGAATGTTTATAACCCAAAGGTCTTTGTTGAGTTTGATTATGAGTGGAATTGAACTAGAACATGTACTAAGCGAGTTATGGGCCCTCGACTTAGAAAAAATGCTACATTTTAGCTTGTTTACAGCACCTTCATTTCTTCAATAATCGTTATAAATCGTATTTACACAGAATGTAAATAAAAATACATTTCACTGCATCCAGTATTTATGAAAATTAGAGTTGGTTTTGATCAAAATCTATGTAAAAACGGGTTATACGAGAGGAAAACTATATTACATGGTCATTAATTGTAGTGTCTTTCTCAGGTGAGCGATGTAGGGCCATCTCGGCCCTCTTGTTTATCATATGTCTATGTCAAATCAATTAAATCACCAGTTCGCACCTGATCAGATATATTTTGTATTGAACTACAAGGTAGATATTCAGTTAAGAACCGTTATGCAAAAATGTCAGTGTCCATGGATGCTTGCGATTATAAAACCAGTACAATCAGTTTATGGGAAATTTATAAGTATGCATTATAATTATTATTATTTTCTCTAACACATACTGTGCAAAATGTTCATGTTGTGTAATTTTTTGTAGTTCAAACTATAATTTTATGCCAGTATTTGTTTGCAAGAATTGAACTATATCTTGGATTACTGCAGTTGTGATTTTACTCTTGAAGTGGAATTTCATGTAAGGGATATTGTTACTAATTAATGCCATATTGGTGTCAGGGTAACTCAAAAAAATTCAGACTGCTCATCCTGCTGGGCGATCCTGCTGGGGCGCGGCTCAGGCTTTTGCATTTGTGACTAGTTTTACAGCAATGGTAAATCATAAAGTGAAAGCTCCGCTATATGTACAATGTGTCATCCTAAAAAACATAGGATTGGTACAAAAATGTACATGTTTATATATAGGGAGGACAAGTTTTACAGTGAATGAAAATATCAGCTTAAGAATTGTTGATTTTGACAAAAATCAATTTCAGAAAATAGGTTTTGTCAAGTTAGCATAATCCAAGTACAATGTGTGTCAGATTTCAATGAATAACAATTGCCTTTTCCATACAATAATTAATTCAGTCTTTGTTCATAGTATTTCTCACTGAATAGTTGGAAACACACGTCAAACTCTGTGATACATGCATGTACATCCATGATTGCACATAAACAGACCTTTGCTACATGAAGTCTGTGAGGACAACATGGTTAAAGGCTATAGTGTGGAGAAAATATCATGTCTGAAAACAATACATCATTTTTATTTAAAATATGTAAAGTACAATTTATAATAATGATTCTATGTCAATCATACTTCAATTCTTAATACTTATGTATAACTATAAATAACAAGACAAATTAATTGAATTACAGTAAAACCCTGATTATCCAAACTCGGATTATCCGAAAACCTGGTGTTGTCCGAAATGAATTTTCGGTCCCGATTTTCTCCTGTATTATGTCAATGTGAAATGAACACGATTATCCGAGCCGTGTTATCCGAAGCCATGGATTATCCGAGCCGTGTATTCCGAAACCATGGATTATCCGAAATGATATTTCGGTCCCGTCGATTTCGGATAATCGATGTTTTACTGTATATTTATTCCGGTTAAATGCTGCATAGCAATGTGTGGATATTACCAACTGCCCTCAAGAAATTAAATAGAACGAAGGAAAAATATACTTATCTGATTGATGCAGTTTTGCTGATTTTTGTTGTGGAAATGTTTGTTTTGAGGACAATTTTCGATATTTGTACTGAGCAGTTGTTTCTTACTTGTTTCCTTAAGTCTTCTCATTAAAGTGATATTTCAGGAGGTTTTGTTCAGATAGTTTCAGCACTTTTGTTTGATTGAAATAAATATCACATACATGTAATACTGGTGACCTACATGTACTGATATTGCATTGACATCATTTTGTCGTACATATTTAGAAATAATCGAGATTGTATTTTATCTCCAGGAAAACACAGTTGATTTGGAAAAAAAAATCATTACATCTCTCCTTCTTTGAGTTTGATGCAAGATATATTATGTTTTTTATTTCATCCAAATTGTGCACTGTTTTTGTATTTTGAATATAATATGTACTCTCAAACATTTTTTTTGTCTTGACCTTTGTTCCAGAGGTTCAAGGCCAAATCCCATTATTTTCTATGTTCGTACCTTATAATCAAGACTTGAAGGGATACACATTTTTTTGTTGTAATTATACATGTATGTTGTTATTCTTATGAAAATATTCATTTCACACATATACATGTATCTTACTGGTGAAATATTTTTGCATTCAAATGCATTAAGTTATTTCAGGATAGTGCCCTTTTTTCCAGATACCTTCTCATCGCCTGATTCTCAACAACTGAACTTTCCCTCTGGCGTGGAAAACAGCCATCTTTTTGGTCAGGCAAAGAAACCAATAGCCATTGGTAGCCATGTTTGCAGCATTTGTGGAAAGAGGTTTTCTCGTTATGCTCACCTTACGGCTCATATTCGAGTACACACTGGAGAAAAACCATTCATCTGTAACATATGTAACAAAGGATTTTCACAGAAAAGCAATCTGAAACAGCATATGATAATCCATACTAACTTTTTCTGAAACGACTTTTGTTGCCGTTTCTTGCAAGCTTTATGTCTGTCTTCCTTTGTTTGTTAGTTTCACCATGTCTGTTATCATGCTTGTAAGTTAATTTTTATTTTGGGTTTTGAATACAAGCTGTCCGCTTTACCCATTATTACCATGATTCAAACAAATTCAGGAGAAACTTAGGAATGGAGGATGCCAAGGTGACAGTGTTTGGTGTTGGGTTTCCTCAACCATTGCAGCTTTTACTGGATTTTTAATCCTTAGTGTTAGTGCAATTACCTGTTGTAGTATTGCAAAGCTGATTTAAACTTGCTTGCTCTCTTCCAGAATCTGTTGGAGATTTAAGAAAATATCAGTGCAATCTATGTGGAAAATTGAATGGCTCAAGGGCAAATCTTGAAGTTCATATGAGAAAGCACACAGGGGAACGACCTTTCAGTTGTCAATTCTGTGATTCTGATTTTACCACGAAAGGAAACTTGTTAAGGCATGTAAGGATGAGACATAGCAACAATCAGTTGTGAGCTTTGCCTTTTTTAGTGCTTTACCTGGGGTTTGCAATATGGGCTTGTGATTTTGGGAACAATTTGTATGGAGAAGTGCTATGAAAAGACTTTTTGTGTGATATGTAAAAAAGTTGATAACTTCATTGTTCTTGATTCTGTTTTGATGTAATTCATTAATGTTATTACTCACATGTACCCAGTAAGTATTCATTGAAATATAATTATTTGACTATGTTGTGATGGACATATATTAATTTTATTGTGGTTGTTATACCCCGCAAACAAAGTTTGAGAGGGGGTATATTGGAGTCACTCCGTCGGTCGGTAGGTCCGTCCGTCCGCATAAAATATCGAAAGTTTGTGGAGCGAACTACTTTCAAATTCTTTAAGCAATTGCAATGAAACTTCAAATATGTTATCACAATGAAGTGTACATGTGCAAGACACAATTTTCATTCCCAGCGATTCACTCATTCCAGTGTTAAGTCCCCTTGAACTTAGCCGTATAGTGTAGAATGGCACTCTTAGTTTGTGGACTGAACTACTTCCACATTTTTCAAGGGATATGGTTTTGAAACTTAAAATATGTTATCACCATGAAGTGTACATGTGCAAGACGCAATTTTCATTCCCAGCGAATCACTCATTCCACAGTTATGTGCCCTTGAACTTAGCTGTATAGTGTAGAATGGCACTCTTAGTTATTGGAGTGAACTACTTCCACATTTTTCAAGGGATTGAATTGAAACTTGAAATATGTTATCAATATAAAATGTAGATATGCAATACAAACTTTTCATGCCCAGTGATCCACTCATTGCAGAGTTATGTCCTCTTGAAGCTGTATAGTGTACTATCACATTCTTAGTATCAATGCGGCGACTGGGGTATTAGTCACCTCTGTGACAGCTCTAGTTTATGGTTTGGAAGAACATAATTATTTTGTATCAATGTTTTACAAAATGTTTTGGTAATCATTGCTTCAAATGATATCTATTCATGTACAATTGGGAACATTTTTTTTCTGCCAATTTATCTTCATTACACATTTCAAAATATTGATATTTTGGCGCAAAATTCTGGTTGAAACAAAAAAGTAATTGTTTGGCCTTTGCAATGGGAAAAAGGGCTGTATATAACAATGGGACTGTATAACAAACAGTTCTAGTAATGATCAAATTATTGAAAAGCAAATTATTTTTGCTGTTATTTTCCTCTGAAGTTCACAAAGTTCATATACAACATTTTTGTTTTACCTTGCTTACTGGGCGTAATTATGTATGAAAAATGGCCATTTGCCTACATGTATTTATGAAAGAACGTATAAATGTATCAGTATATTGTTGATACTGATTTCACTATATTGATATACCGTCGATTTGCAAAACCCTGAATCAATGACAGCCCTATTAAATTATTATGAAAATTAAGTTGGAAATATAAACTTAATTTTTGGGTCTTATTGATGTTAACTTTTAATGTTACATGCAAGCTTGTCACTTTATTTGTTTGTTTTATTGAATAATGTAGCTTCCGTTGAAGTTAAGTGTTTAGATTTATTAGAACAAATACTTTGTTGAACTATTTTTTTTTAGTATTTTTATACACACAAAATTTTCTCTAATTTAAGCACTTCAACAGAATTTATACTTACTACATTTTTTATTTTTTTACAATGATTATATGATTGGAAGATCTGTTAATTAAAAGGCTTGAGTGTTTATGGTCCTCTGTGGTCAAATGGACACTGTCTAGTAAACACTAGTTTCTAAGCACTTATCAAATTACACCCAGAATAAGAAAATTACATATTTGAGGAAGCTCAGTTACATGTAGCTGTCCAGAAACTTACAGGGGGTTGTTGGTGTTACCCAGGTAGAATCCTGTGGTCTTCCTCCACAGCTAAAAATGCTGGAAAAGTTTCCTGTGACCCTGACTGTTTACATTGTATGTGACTTTAAACCTATGTACATCTGAAGTATATTTTCTGCAATTGGGGTGAGGCAAATTTGTAGGGAATATGCACATTTTGGTATTTTTGTGGGCAGGAACAATATGACTTTAAATGCCAACTTTCTGTCCTTTACTTTGTAAAGATGTAATATTTTGTTGATATTTATAATTACATTGTAAATGCCCATTACCTTTTTGAATTTAGTGATACTGAACATTAAAAATGATTATGGTAAAATATAAGAAATATTTGTCATTTGCTCTAAAACAATACTTAAAAGATGCCTTTCTTTAGCCAAATCTCGTAAAAATATTGTTTGATGCTTTTTCTTATTTTTGCAATGTCATTGAAAAAAATACTGCACTGCATTAAATTTTCTATATGTACTTTATGATTAAAAAAATGAATACTTTGAATTGCTGAAATTTTGTTACTGTTCAACAGTGTCTGTTTTGCTGATTAAAATAAAATGATAAACAAAACATTGCTTGTTGTTTTCAATTGTTTTTCTATTCCTTATGGCATGTCCTTTTTATGATACCACCATACATAATTACTTCTTATTAATACCAGACAGTCTAGAAAAAATCATACTGAATTAGATCCAATTGTGTCCTGACTCCAGTATCTATTCAAACAGGAAGTAGACAAACTGATCTAATTTGTAAAATGTACCCCCACACACACATATCGGAAAAGATAGACATCATGACAAAATTAGTGCTGTGTTATTCCCACATGGAGATGTAGGTGGCTGTATTTAATGTGATGATCCTGATTTGAAGATTCCTTGATTTTTTTGTTCGGATTTATTGGCAGCAGTCCTAGTCAGTGTTAGGCATACATGTAACTCATCTAAAATTAATTACCACTGTCAGTCATTTTCCTCTCCGGGTCAGGTGTGAATGGTCAGTGATGGAAACATACTCATTGGCATTATCCTTTGTAAATACTTCACAGGAACAATTTGAAACATCTTGCAGTAACCTTGTGTAGGAGCAATATGATGTATAGCAAATCTCCTGAAATTCTTCTTTAAAAAGTATCATTAAAAGTAATACTAGTTTATTGAATTTCAGGATACACCAAGCCTGACCATCAAACAAATAGATCCGGAAAAACTACATCATTATTGACGAATGGCATTCATGCTTGTGATGTTTGTGGGAAAAGGCTACCTTGCAAGGCTCAGCTTGTGATACACTATCGAATTCATACGGGAGAAAAGCCCTTTGTTTGTCAAATTTGCAAAAAGGGTTTCGCTCAAAAAAACAATTTGAAATCACACATGGCTGTTCATGGATTTGCAACCTTGCATCCTTGAACCTTGTGCTGTACATGTGCAGTTAAAGTACTAGAAGTTTACCTCAGCTGTTATCATCCTTGATTGTGAAAGTGCCCAATTAATTTGAACGTTTGCCAGTCAATAATTTCATACGGAGAAAACTGATCCTTTAATGTTATTTGCATTGATTTTGTTTTCGTTCCCCAACATCACCTGTGAAGTAGTTTTATGTTGCTTTGTCCAAGGCGTTACATTCGAATTTTGACAGATTCCGAGTTAGTACAGTTAGACATTGTGTTTGAGATATTATCTAAGAGCAAAAACTACTTATATTTTCAGGCCAAGAGGAATTTAAAGGTGACCAATTGGAAGGTGTATTTGATTTCAAGAAATTGTGTGTTTGCAAAATCTGTGGAAAAGCTTTTCCATTTAGATCAAAACTAACTGTTCATATGAGGAGTCACACTGGTGAACGTCCTTGCCAGTGTCTGTATTGTAATAAAAGATTTGTCAGTACAAGCAGTTTGAACTTACATGTTAAAAAAGTCCATAAAGACAAACAATGTTGATTACCATAATCAAAATAGTTTGAACTTTTCTTTTATTATACAGAACCAATATTCACATTATAAGGGCATAAAAAAGTGTGTTTGTTTCTGGTTACGTGCTGAGTAAAAATAGCTAGTTAGGAGCTTTTTTCGCTCTTAAAAAAAGTACGAGAAAGTGTGTGTATCGTTCTCCAGGGACTATTTAAAAGGGTAGAGTCTCATGAAAATTAGAGCGGGTGCGGTACCCAGAAACATGCATTTTTACGTCTAAAAACAAATCATGTATCACACGTTATTAAAATGAGCTGGAATTAGTATTAAGCTTGCATACACCATCTTTCACCAGATAATTGTAATAAGAGGACACCAAATATTTCCATAAAGATGTCCCTCCTTGAGTTCTTGCGTTTTCAACCTTTTTACTTCTAATGCTTTAATGATGCATTGATCATCACCACTTATGTTTTAATGATACTTCTACAGTGTAACTTCTGAAATCCGGACACCCATGGGACCAGCCAAAATGTCCGGATTTTGGAAGTTTCCGGAATTCAGAAGTCTAAAATTATCTGAACAAGTACAGATGTTAAACACCACAGGTTCTTTATGGTGAAAATAGGGACATCATTATTTATGCATATAATACAATAAGGTGTTATAATCATTGAGACATGATGCAAATATAAAAGATAAACATTAATAAGGTTTATTTATCAAAATCTAATATTTTCTCGAAAGGTAGATAACAAAAACACAAATTTACATACAAGAATGAACCAGTCAAAAATTTTAATGAGTGTAAATATTTGGGAATATATTTTAGTAAAAGTGGTTCATTTTAAATTACAAATGCATATTGACATATTGTGATTCTAACACATGTCAAAATAAACTAACACCACTGATTGGTAAACACTTGAAAGAAGAGACAATGACATTTTGCTTCAGGGTTTATAATCGCTGGACTAATTTAGGATGACACTTTCTGCACTGTCCGGATTTTGGAAGTAAAAATGCACTTACATAAAACAAAATTTATGAAAATATCGTCCGGAATTCAGAAGTTCCGGAATTCAGAAGTCTAATTTACATTGAAATGGAGGGAAAAATTTCGGGACCAATAAAATCGTCCGGATTTCAGAAGTTTCCGGATTTCAGAGGGTCCGGATTTCAGAAGTTACACTGTATAAATCCCAAAGCATCCAAATACTGCTTAAAATGATATAAGATTTTTTTTTAAATATGAAATAATTTTAATTGATCACACTCTGGGGTATACTTTAGGTAATATTCAGTTATGTTGTTTACCATCTGTTCTATGTCTTATCAATAATTTCCTTTAAATGTGAAGTTAATTTGTGTTGGAATTTGTCTTATTAACCTTGTAATTGTATGTAACTTTGTTGTTATATTTTGTGACATGTTAGTTTTGATGTAAATAAAAGATAAAGAAATCTAATTTTATGTGTATTTACTCATTTGATTTCAATCTTAGAGTACACTCTTAAACAATGAAATATGTGGACATCAAAGTTATATCAAGTTGTTTAAAATTGTGTGAAATTATAAAAAGTGGACTGAAAGTTATGCAAAATATCAAGTACACATATTTAAAAATTATTAATGCCCACCCTTTTAATTAATGCCCTCCTTTAATTGATGCCTCTCTTCTTATTACCCGGTAATCTCCTCCTTTAATTGAAGCCTCGTAACTTTTCAAACAGGAAGTAAAATTTGTAAAAAGGAGCCCCTAGGGTACTTTTTTAACACTTTTTACAAGTAAAAACACTCCACAAATACAGACAGAAAATTATGTAAAGCAAGACAGAACTTTACTGGTCTTCTTATTTAAAGGGGCATGCCCAGGAACTGCTGTGTCTTGGGTTTTATACACCAAAAATGCGTTTATCACTTGTAAAAACAATTATTACCGAAAAGTCAAAGAAGAATGTGCCTTCAAAAATGGCCCTATAACGCACGCGTGGGTATTTATATGCCGGTTTAAATAAAAGGCTTACAAGCCTTTTATTGACGACAACGATATTACCGATTCGTCTGAGAATTTAACTTAGCGTGCGCACTGCCTTTCAAGCAGCAAAACAATGATATTTACCTATAATTGATCGATAGATAAGCTTTATGTCGCAAACAATGAACATGACATGAGCAATACTTACCATTTCACAGTTTGTTGACATTTTTTCCGCTTTTGACAGATCCCGAAAGGGTCGAGTTATGAAAATGACAAATATTTTCTAAGGCGTAATCGGCAGGTTTGGTAAATCTTGAAATGTGTATTTTTAGTCAAATAACGGGACATTTCGTAAATATTTTACAGGACTTTCATTAATTGATTTTGGCATTCAAATGATACCAATTTGATTTATATTCGAGACGCTTCAGTTCCAGGGCATGCCCCTGTAAGGTTTTTGAAGTGTAATGTGAACTGTGGGAAGGATTGTATTTTAGATATTGTCATTCTTTTGCATATCCATTTAATGAAGACATTTACAGGTGATTTTTTTTAACTTTACCATCAGCTAAGAGAGTTAAGACTATTTTTGTTCCTCTACCCCTAAAGTAAAATAGTACCTTAAAATCAAATGAAGACACTCGAATGAAAATTGACCTACCTCTCTAACAGATGATACAATAAATGCAAAAATGTGTATAAGTCTAAGGGTAACCAATATTCAGTCAATCCAGATTGTTATGTGATGTTTGGAACTACTAAGTAGCATAAATAGTGGAAAATGTAACCCTGCCCCTTTATTTGATTTAGTCAAGATTTTTGCTTTTTACCAAAAAGTAGCAAATTGGTAAATATCATAAAAATAGAAACTGAAGCAGGGCAACATCTGAAATTTTCTCAAAATTAACTACTATGTGTGTATAATTTCTACACCAAATATTAATAAGTTTTACCGTCCGGTTTTGAAGAGATGTGTGTCAGAAATCCACAGTTACGGTTGTATTTGATTTTTGTAATTAACCATGTATTAATTGCTGTAAGTCAAACTATTTTGGAATTTTTTTTCTCTTCCACATCACTGCATAAATTCATGTTCTAAATACGAAACAATACATAAGAACTAAAAGAAAGAAAAAAAATTTGGTCCCAGTGGGGGTTTGAACCCATGACCCTCAGGAATATGTCAATATATCAGTGAATTTCATGAAATTGAGTACTCTTCAAAATGGAGGAACAAAGTCCTCAAACGATCCACAGCCAATCATGTCATCCCAGATTGATTTATTTACAAAATGCAGTATGTGAGAGTTTGTGCTGTCTTACATGATCTGAAGGTACAGAATAGAATGCATCTCTTCTATTTGCAAGTGTTGTTTGTTTCTTTTGAGCAATACATTATTATTATAAAATTATGGCGCCCCAAACTTTAGTACAGCAAATTATGATTCTGTCATCATTATTATTTTCAGGTCAGACTCGACACCATCAAAACATAGGCAACCTTGAACTTCCAAGTCATCTATTAAAATTCCAATGTTCAATTTGCTCCAAAATTTCATGCTCATCCTCTGCATTGAAAATACATATGCGGACACATACTGGAGAACGTCCATTTCTCTGCGATTTCTGCCCAAGACGATTCATCACCCGCAGTAATAAGTATCAACATATTCGAGGTGTACATGATCCTAATTATCAAATACTGAAGTGAACTGTTCAACTTTTTCATGCTTGGTTAGAGATACATGTGAATGACTTAATTTTTTTAAACTGAATTAAATTGTCAATTTATTCACCCGTGTGAATGACTGTATTACTCAAAAACTTCCAATGACTTTGTTTATCTATCAACTTTATTGTTCATGATTTAACTGCATCTTACTTGTGACTAAACCAGCGGAAAAATGTGTACACATGCTGTTGAAATGACTGCTTAGCATTTTTACATCAGTTTCTGTTATCAATATATTGTTGTGTAACTACATTCTTTATTCATGGAATTATCAGTCTTTTTTGTTGAAGTTCACTACATTTGGAAATAGTAGACAATGATTTGGCCTGCTTTTTGTTTAGTCTGAATAATGATTAAATGGTTTTTATACAGTTTTCATCTGACAATACATATTGTGATACAAATTGTATAGTAAACCCTGTACCGCAATATGTATCGTGAGGCGAGCGTATAGTAACACCCTTTACTTTGTATGGTCTCATCTTGACACTGTCGAGCATGTTATGTTAGACCAATAGAGACAACTGTATCTTGCAATTGTGACTTTAAAATTTTAGCATCAGGGTAATCAGGATATGGAATATATGTATTGTTTGTTTCAATCTTTATGCAATATTCTAGTTATTATATTAATATGGTATTAAAATAATTTAATCTCAGTATAAAGATTGTTTTTGTTTTGTTTCTATCAGTTATATGAGGCATTTGTGATATGCCTGGCAACTGGGTTATAAAACTGGAGAAAAGTCTCCTAATTCAAATTGCTATTTCATCTCTATATATTCTAGTTGAATGTTTAAATATAACCATCAGTTAGGTTGACATTACAATGTACATGTTTGTATCATCATGTGGGGGTTGTATATGGTCTGGTGAAAACTTGATTAAAGGGGTTGTGTATGGTCTGGTGAAAACTTGATTGAAGGGGTCGTGTATGGTCTGATGAAGTCTTGATTGAAAGGGTCGTATATGGTCTGGTGAAAACTTCATTGCGGGGGTTGTATATGGTCTGGCGAAAACTTGATTGAAGGGGTCGTGTATGATCTGATGAAGTCTTGATTGAAAGGGTCGTATATGGTCCGGTGAAAACTTGATTGAAGGGGTCGTTTTTTGTCTGGTGAAAACTTGATTGAAGGGGTCGTATTTTGTCTGGTGAAAACTGTGTGGGTTGTATGGGTCTAGTCATATCACTACCATTGAATGTAAAAATAAGACAAAATAACCCTGATATTTAGACTACCCTCTGGACAGAAAACTTTTTAATTTAATTTAGATGATGTTATTATTAAGTTGAAATGTAGAGTAATATACAGGGAATAGGATTTTTAAATTCAGTCATTTTATTTAGGTTGTGATTTTGAGATGCTCACTATGTGAAGTTTTATTGTACATATTAATATGTGCAATATGAGGTAAAAAACTAACCTATGAGCAACTGTTCTGAAGTGAGCAAATGAACTTCTCAAAATATATTTAATTGTATTCAGACAATGTAACATATTAACAATCTTCAGTACACAGTTCTGAACAATATAGACTTAGATGTATGCGAAATTGATGTCAATAGGTTTGTAATTAATGTTTCAGAGTGCCGTACTGTTGAAATACCGGATGGAGGATTTGGAATGAAGTCTAGCACAGTCCCTTTGCGCCTCCTTATTTGTCCTGTTTGCAGTAAAGGACTAACGTCAAGTTACAATTACAACGTCCACATGAGAATCCATACTGGAGAAAAGCCATATCGTTGTGAAATTTGTGACAGGGCTTGGGCTCAGAAGAATAATTTGAATCGACATAAGCGCATGGTTCACCAAATGCAATGATGTGTCGGCTGTATAAAGACAAGATATTAAGCTGTTTGAGGGATGTTAACAAAGCAGTGTTCGACTCAATAAGCTTTGCTAAGAAAGCATCTGTTTGACTTTGATGAAGTCTGTTTTTATGAAGAATTATAAATATTCATTTTCATCTGATTCATGGACTGAAGTGTCAAATTTATGATTTATTGTAACTGATTGACTTAAATGTGGGATTAATTACTCAATGTGCCCTATCATTCATGGGGAAAACATGTAAAAATCATGATGTACCAGAAATGCTTGAAGTTCCCAGGTTTAGAAGCCTTTTGGGGGGGAATATTTGGTTTATGGTGCTTACTGGATGTGGAAAGTTAAGGGTAAAAAATGTCCTTATTTTTTACACTCGCTCTTGGCTGATTATAATTTGAATCTAATAAGCAACATTCCTTAATAATGTAACATTTAATTGTACCCTTTAGTACAAATTTGCTAATTTCAAGAGTCAAAATACCATTTAACTACCCGTAATACTTGAACTGTTTAACCAGCTGAACTAACTTCTCAAATGGAGAATTTCTCAATGATGATAGAAAATCATATATTTCTTTTATTAATCAAAGTACTGAAAGTACTTTTGAAGACTGAAATTATATAAACCTGCACTGCAAAAGCCTGGCTGATGTAGAAAAATGTAGTAGTTTGCAAAATTCACTATCATTCAGCTTCCAAAAATAATAATTGTGCCTGGAAAAGATTCATCATTGATATTATATAGTCCAAACACAATGGCATTTACATGTATTTTGACTAGCAATGATTCCTACTGCTCAATATTGATTCTGACATCCATTTTGATTAAAATCTTGTACCTATCTATTCAAACTGTGTCACACCCTTTCGAGTATTTTGTGCAGGTACCACCACATCACAAGAAGGGTAGTGGAAGTTAAATGAATTTCAATTGATATCATTTGAGATAACTGATGATTGTGTGAAGGTTTGAGTCTCATTTATGTAACTTCATTGTAAGAAAGCACAAAGGTGGTTTGTTCCAGTTCAATGATTTCTGAATTGAATGATTCAGTTTTAGCATTATTGAACAGTGTGTATTATGTTCATTATACCCCCAGATATGAAATATATGGGGGCTACATTGGATTCACGCTTGACGGTCGGTCGGTCGGTCCGTGCGTCTGTAGACACAATTTGTCCGGAGAATTTCTCAGCAACTACTTACAGGATTTCAATAAAACTTCACAGAAGTGATCAGTAGTAAGCGTAGTTGTGCATGCTATAAGCAATTTTCGTTCGGATTAATCATCACTGAGTTATACCCCTTTGTTGTTTTTATATAGTATATACAATAGGCAAATTTTGTCCGGACAATTTCTCAGCAACTACTCACAGGATCTCAATGAAACTTCACAAAAGTGATCAGTAGTAAGCCTAGTTGTGCATGCTTAAAGCATTATTCGTTCGGATTAATTTTCACTGAGTTATAGCCCTTTGTTGTTTTTATACAGTATATACAATAGGCAAATTTTGTCCGGACTATTTCTCATTGACTACTGACAGGAATTCAATAAAACTTCTCAGAAGTGATGAGTAGTTAGCCTAGTTGTGCATGCATTAAGCTTGTCTTGGTTGGTTAAATTTTCACTGAGTTATGGCCCTTTGTTGTTTTTTATACAGTGTATATACAATATCTCAGTAACTACTCATAGGAATTCAATGAAACTTCACAGAAGTTATAAAAAGTAAGCCAAGTTGTGCATGCAATAACCAGGTTTTGTTTGGATTAATTTTCACTGAGTTATGGCCCTTTGTTTTATACAATTAGGTAAATTTTGTCCGTACCATTTCTCAGCAACTACATGCAGGAATTCAGTGAAACTTCTTAGAAGTGATAAGTAGTTTGCCAAGTTGTGCATGTCCACAATAGGTTTTGTCCAAGTAAATTTTAATGAGTTATGGCCCTTTGTTATTTTTTATATAATGTATATTTAGAAACTGGTCAGGATATATCTAAGCAACAATTTGCAGGTATTAAAAAAATGAAAATGCATTATATTTCCCTCTGTAAAATGTAACAATATCTGTGTCAAGGCCGCATCTGGGGGTATTCATCACCTTTAGTGATAGTTCTAGTTTCCAGTAAAATAATAACTATACATGTACAATTAAACGAATGAACAAAGACCACCCTTGGGAAGGACAATATGTTGGCTATTGTTGACAGATGGCCTTTATTTGGAAATGGCTTAGGTCTAACACAGGTTTCACTGTATGTTCATGTATTCATAAATTGTGTTCATTGAAAGATGATTGTTCAATAATTATGTTCATTAACCTTGTCTTTCTTGATATGATTTCTCTACTTTAAGATCATATACTCTGAGCTCAAGTACACTTAGCTCCTCTACCAAAATACTACACTCTTCTCCCTCCATTTTAGCAGGTCCACAAGAAATATGAAAAATCAGATTATCAAATGTGCTCTCATGAGCAAGCATTGACATCAGACAATTAGTTTAGACGGTTTGATACATGTAACATTATTTTTGCTTTACCTGTTGATGACTGGTTCTTTGAGGTCTCTATTGATAAAACAGGAAAATCTGAAAGTGATTTCTGCTCAATAAAATTCAAACTTTTGTTTTATGTTTTATCATTTGATAAGGTGTAATTTTTCTTTCTTTCTGGTTACCTGTCCTAAACTAATTTGATCTGGCTACCCTAGACTTTTGATTAAGCCCAAGAAAAAGTTCATCCACTGTTTCACGTTTTATCTTTTTGCATGCTTCCTAGAATATTAAAAAACCTACCTACCTTCCCTATTTTTTGATGACCATGTAACCAGAATGAAACAATGTTTTATGCCTTAAGAATAGGCAAGAGTTCAGCTGTGCAATGATTATTGATCATGCAAGAAATATAAATAAAGTTACAATAAATAAATAATTTATGCTTATAATATCAAGTTAACGACATGCATTGAGTGTAATTTTGATGTAAGAAAGTATTCTGTTTGAGGGTAATGATGATATGTATAGTAGGACACAGTTTTAGTGGAATCCTGGTAGCAGAAATACTTGTTCTTTATATCCATTTCATCATGATCTATTACAATAAAATAAAGGATTTTCAAGGGGAAGAATGATTGCTTCACTTTATATATAATATTTCACTCTTGACATTCAAGCTAGTTCACTATTACCTTTGTTGCACTTTGTGTTGGATCATTGAAAATTGTCCATTATAATTAGTCTCTCATCTCTGCTAAACGTTTATTAGTCAAAATCTTTTCTTTTGGGCGGGGGGTATTCAAATTCATTACAAGCTATATTTCTGCAAGATGTTCAACCATAGTTGCAACTCTTAGTCCTCTCAGCAGATTTTGAATACCAAAATAATTCTATACAGTCTTTAAACGAAAGCATAAATAAGATCTGTCCTGTGTTTAAACTATTACACAGTGGTTACCTATTGTCATGGTGTTATACTATTGATGCAACATTCACTGCTTTAAAAAAGTGACACTTAACTTCTGACTTCTTCAGATGAATATCAAGACTTCTAGCTTTACCTGAGTTTTCCATCCTTGACCAACATTTCTATTTTCAATTTTCAGGTAAAGTTGGTCCATTTGATCATTTCTCAGAAAGAAGCCGAAAAAAGGTGTCCCCATCTCATACAGGCTTGAAGAAAAGACTCGGATTTGATTCAACTTCTCTAGACATTCCTACCATGGCCTGTTGTTCAGTATGCCAGAAAATCTTGCAATCTGGTTCAGCACTGAGAATTCATATGCGCATTCACACTGGGGAGAAACCATTTGTTTGTAGACTATGTGGCAAAGCTTGGGCTCAAAAGAGCAACTTGAATAGTCACATGAAAATAGTCCACCAAATTTGAAGTACCTGCTCTGAATGTTCCGTTTGAAAAGCTAATATGCATCAAGCATGCCCTCTGTACTCTCTTATTTAGGGAAGATCTCAAAATCATGACTTGGAAATAGTGCTTAAATAAGCTTTCAAAATGTATGAATTGCTTTCTGAAGTAACTCAAACAGTAAATTAACAATGGAGACGCAATGCACATTTTAAAGGAACATACTGTATTTGTAAGACAGTTGGATTTTAGAGGAATAGCAAGCTTTAAATTCTTCCTGTATCTCAGGCTATTAGGTTGGCAAGCTCAAGATTTCCAAGCGCTTGGTTGTTGTTTGTTTGTTTGTTTTCGCCATTTGGCAAAAGTAACACTGTCAACTCTGACTTGAATAGAGAAATGTTAAAAACTGGATAAAATCATCTCAGAAATATAGCCAAAACATAATTTGGAATATTGAAAAGTGTATTTTGGGAAAGGAATGTTTTTTGTCTGTTTTTTTTTTTAGAAATCTAAAATCTTTTTTATATCTACCCAGACAAAGTCAATACTAAAATAGTTACTGCATGTATTTTCTACATAGTTTCTATTACGTTTAACATTACATCTTCGAATTGAGATGAAAAATCTGTGAAGATGTTTGTTCTGGAGATAGTTAGAAGAATATGTTCTTGTTCTATGTGTTCGGTTATTGAAAATGAACCATCATAAATGTAGAAATTGTAATTTGACATACTTACAGTACCCACTCTTCTGGCATGTGTTATGAATATTTAATTAGGTAGGCGTTGCTCATATAGCATTTAGTTGATAGAGAAAATATTTTGTTAAGTTGTATTTAATGCATAATTACTACTGCACTGTGTATGAATACATTATTTTTAAAAAAATAACAGATCTATCTATTAATTCACAGAAAACCAGCGTATCTCAGTTAATATGGAATTGTTACATCATGATAATGGGCGGAGCTTTTTTCTACTCGTTATTAGAAGCGTAGGTCGTATACGTATAATTCTGTGAGAAATCAGAAATTTAGATACCATGTTTGTTTGTTATCATTGAGACATATGTTGAGCACTGTGTCAAATAAAATAAAGAATTGTAATAAAGCAAAACTGTTTTTATCAAATTTATACGATATTATGATGTTCCTCAGGAACAACAACAGTAGTTGGTATTGAAAGTGTTGAAGTACAAAACGATACTATATTCAAATGTCCGTATTGGTGGGATACTGTATTATGGGAACAGCAGCTGGCGGCATTCTGCAATAGTTGCATGGTGTCTAAATTGTATTCGTTATTCACCAAAATTTATTCATACGCCCTCCCCTCACCGCTTCAAAGAAGGGATGTATTGCTTTGCACTTGTTGGTTGGTCAGTAGGTCACTCTGTCAATTTGCAAACATTGTCAGTCTTATTTTGAAAATGGAATGTAATGTACAAAACTGACATAACGAAGATCACTACAATGTTTTTATAACATGACTTTGTATGTCTTAATAAATTGTTGTGATACCAATTAATACTAAGCAAAGTTAGGCTTAGCGTCACACATCCTTGATACTTAAAACTGGCGATACACCCCATTGATAACAGTTTAGGGGTATGTTAGTAAATCAAGGGGTTACAATTAGATAGGGTTATAGTGAACTTGAGTTCAATGAAGAATCTGATATTGTTGTCAAAGTATATAATTATTCCCCACTGTTAAGCCAATCTCAAGTTTGTTGTAATGGAAAGTGAAATGTACATATAATGAAGGACATGTACTTACTTCTGATCCAATGTAATGCAATTTAACTGCTCTCAGGTTATGCCATTTTGTGCCTTTCATCATCCTTTTTTCTGAGTCAGAACTTTTGGCGGCTTTTGCAAAATATCTTTTTCAGTTGATTTTGCTCTTAATAATATACATGTATTAGATAAAAGCAATTTGAAAACATTCAGCATTTAATATGTTTTTAAACTCTTTTTCCAGTTGGGTCATTGGTATACACCAATCAAATGGCGCTAAGGCGGTTTCCATGTCAACACTGCAGTCGTACATTCTCCACTAAATCTCATGCTAAAAGACATGATGCCATCGTACACAGAGGAGAAAAACCATTCGTTTGTAGCATTTGTGACAAAAGATTCTCTACTAATGCTAATCTCAAATCACATTCAATCACTCACTTGAAACAGTATCAGGATTTGAAACTGTAAAAGCATGTATTGTCTGGGATAAAGATGGTGCTGGGAGAAGTGTAGTTGAAAGCTGAAATAATATCACTTACCTTTGAAGCTATGTTTGTGTCGAGAGGTAGTCTTCCTTAATGGGATCGACTGTAATTTTCTACTTTCTGAACTTCTTGTTTTGAATAAAAAGATCTATAAGAAATGTAAAAGTTGCTTTTACTTGTTTTCTTTGTAGATACAATAGAAATTTCAGTTGCAGTGCAAAAAATTAGATAAACTCATATCAAATGTATTTTATTCGCAAGTGTTGGGTTCAAATTACGCTAATAGTAGGAAAAAGTTACTTTTACATGATGACCATCTCTTATCTACTACGATCAAATTATTCACTTGTCCTGGATCAATATTATCGGAAGCTTTTGCGTACATTTCTGTTAATGCCTCAGCATTTACATAAATCTTGTTATACAAGATATATCGCCACAAATGGTACAAATTTACAACTTCTTTGGTGAAACGATTTCTTGCGAATGATACGTTGGGGACAAAGGATGTCATGATTTATCAGAATATGACAGAAAATATTTTATCTGTCAAGCGCACTATTTATTCCTTGTTGCAAGTTGTTTGTTTATTTTCAATATTAGGTTACAAAGTTCAATCGCTTTTAAGATAGAAACAAAATGCTGAAGGTGAACGTAAATTGAAGATTTTGACAACAAACGCACTTTAAGAGAAAAGCAAAAGCATGTATTTCAGTATCAGATGAGAATTAAAAGATACTTGGTCACATCTTGGACTGCTTTTCAGATGTTGTCAGATATGTATGTGAGGGATAATGAGCGAACAAATTATATTGGTATTGGATACAAATCAATGAATTGATCAGTTTTGTTACCTCTTGAACTATATATATGAGAAAGAGTTGCAAAGACTTGTGTCTCAATTGTCTCAAAATAACAATCTTAAGCTTAGCATTTAAAAATGTTGCCATGATACATTACATAAGAACAATGTATTTGGGTAAAGATAAGAAAAGGGTTGCCACGAAAAATCTACATTCCCCACAAAACCACTGTCAAAAAAGCCTTCAAACTCACGCAACACCAAAACATAAAAAATGAGGGACATACTCTATAAATTCCTAGGTCACCCTTCCAAATTTAAATCAGATTTTTACTTCTTATACATACAACTCCTACATCTCCCTGAACCATATATGTTATGTAGTAATTAACCTTGCCATGTGACAATGGTGGTAAAAGCAATTTAATACTAGTACACTATTGAACAAGTCCCTTTGCGGTAGGTTACATCTAATGTTTTCCATTCATTATTCTTTGTCTGTTTATAATTTTTACATCTTTTCATGACGTATAAATCAAGGCTATACAATATTGGTCCTGTGATGTGACAATATACTGAATAATTTGTGGAATATGTTACCTTATGTCCACGTGATGGAGGAAGTCATGTATCCTTCTGTTTGTCCATTTTAGCCATTTCCCCCTTGAAATCTACTACTTACTCCCATCTTTAGTAGTAATCTGTTCACTGGTTTATCTGTACATGTATTTTGAAAGGTTGGGTTACTGTATGTTGTACTACTTAGATTTTTTCATTTATGTGTGCTACCGCATTTTAGACGCCACAATTGGGCATTGTGAAAAATGTCTTTAACTCACATGGCTCTGGCACAGAGTGCCAATGTGAGCTTTCCGGATTAGGCTGTCCGTCGTTATCCGTACGTTTCTTTCAGTCCCATAAGCATAATTATACACTTATTGGTCGTAATAGTTTCTATTTGTCCTATAACAGAGGAATCCTGGGCGTTTTCATCGCGTGCATACTTTATAGCAAGAAAAAATGTTTCCGAAACCATTATCGTATTTTTTTTTCAATATCATTGAAAAAATACTATTTATAAACAGCTGTGTTTCCCCGCAATCATGTTATGCACACGGCATAAAGTGACGTCACGTTTTTAGAAGAAAAGGGGCTTATTTCATCGGTAATAATTATCTTGGGATAATATCAGCAATTGTTTGTTTTTTGCATATATTTTGTTTAGCAAAACGTTAATGGTGCTTTAAACAACATCATCTTCCAAACTTCACAGGGGTGTTCCTTGGTTTAAGCTCTACCAAAGTTGTTCAAAGAGTTCTGTTTCATGTAGAATTTTGGCTGCCATGGCAACCAAAGTGAAAATTTCTTTTATAAAATAAAGTAAATCGGACGGCCTAGAGCTCATATATATGGTAAGAAGCATCATCTTGTGGACCTCTAATAAGTTTGATCAAAGCATGACCATGGGGTCAAATTTGACCCCGCCGCAGGGGTCATTGGATTTCACATAGATTTCTATTGGTAAATATTCTTTAAAAAAAAACAGATGACTGAGAGCTGAGCTATTTGGTGTGTTAGACCTCTATGAAGTTTGTTCAAATTATGACCCACTTGGTTAAATTGATCCCCGCTCCGGGGGTCACTTCATTGTAGATAGAATAAAATCTTCCAAAAAAATGAACCGGAAGGCATAGAGCTTAAGATATTTGACATGTAGCATTAGCTTGTGGACCTTCTCGTATGGTTGACCTCGCATGTCAAAGATTAGAGCAAAAAGAACATCTATTTCTATGAAAACCCATGGTAAAGAGATGCAATAACACAGTATCATTTTAATTTGATAAAATATCTGTTTAGATATCTCCACCTTCGAGATTTGGATACAAGCAGGACGCGTTACCTTGATTTATCAATAATTTGTTCTTTTTTGTAATTTCAGTCACCTCATTGGCTGCACCCGGAGAGGTCACAAATAAATCTTATTTGGAGTGTTCCTACGACCCCAGTGGCCAAATGCATATTATTAAAAAACATCCCTGTGAAGTGTGTGGAAAATTATTTAAAACGAATTGGGAGCGAAAACGACACGAGAAAGTACACACTGGGGAACGACCTTTTAAATGTGAAATATGCGACTTCAGATGTTCGCAACGGCACCATTTGAAATCTCACCTGGCGAGACATTTAGTGAATATTTAATGATGTTTAAGATCTCCTCTGGCGAGACATTTAGTGAATATTGAATTACATTGGAAAATTCATCTGGCAGACATTTATTGATTATCTTATTTCTTTTGAAATTTCATCTGGCGAGACATTTAGTGAATATTTAAGCCAATGTCACTCCTTGTTTGAAACTGTCATCCTCCACCAATGCTCAAAGATCTTAGCTGGCTGTTTAAATAGTTATTTCAAAGTATGTACCGTTTTCAATGATATCCACGTTTTATAAACAGCTACATAAACTAAGATATGTCTATGAAACGACGTCCAGACTAGCACGGTTGACCTCCTATGGTTCTACGGAAATGTGAATGGTTTCGAAATAATTCAAAGCGTCAGGATCTTTAAATTGAGCGTATTTTACCGTTTTGGACTTTTAAACTACATGTACTGTGATTTGCCGCGTGAACCGGGGGGGGGGGTAATAATTTCGGCTTTTGTGATAATTAAAAGGACTTAAACTGATCGACCCTCCCCCATTGTCAGACAAAATTTAATAATACATTAAAATAACAGCAATACATATTTCATTTATTTTGAAAAACCATCAATTTTCAAACCTGTTAGCAAAAATATACTTAAGTATGATGAGTAATGGCTCGTAATAGGTGTAATGCTCCATTTGGTAGTCTTTATTCACCGGTGGTTATTATTCCAGGTCTGATGTCCACTGAAGGCCATTCTTCACTTTATTTATTGCCATGAATTTGGTTAATTAAGTAAGTTTAGTTTGGTACTTGTAAGCGGGTTGCGTAAAATGGAAGTTCATCGATTGTTGCATGACATGTCATATGACTGATAGTTGCTTAAGTTGATGCTTAACCTTGCAAAACGTACAACATTAACCATATTTTCTTACGATTTATACACTTCAGGGTCTTCATTATTTGGATTTTCACAGACTTACGATAAACGATCAAGAAACTTCTGTTGTGAAATTTGTGCCAATTATTTCCAGTCTAAGGCTCATCTTGATAGACACATGCGCACACATACTGGGGAAAAGCCATATGTTTGTGATATATGTCAAAAATCATTTACCCAGAAATCATCGCTGAAAAATCATGGATTTTCATTGCATGGCGTTCTTATTAACTAAACAGTTAATAAAGTACATTATTATTGTATTAGAATCGTCATTAATCACTGAGATAAATATTTGTAAACTTTTTAGCTCACATGATTTCATCAGGTCGTTGAATGTCCGTCGTCCGTCCACAATTAGTTTGTTTACACTCTAGCAACCGCAGCTCTTTACGAATCTTGATTAAACTTGCTCACAATGTATATGGCCACAATGTCTCGGCTAAGTTCGATTATGGGCAAAATCGGACTATAACTTCTAGAGTTATGGGCCCTTGAATTACAAAATTTGCTTTATTTAGCTTGTTTACACTCTAGCGCCTTCATTTATTCACCAATCATGATAATATTTTCAGTAAATGTGTATAACCAAAAGATCTTGAACAAGTTCGATTATAGGCAATATCGGACCAGATCTTCAAGAGTTATGGGCCCTTGACTTAGAAAATTTACTATATTTGAGTTTGTTTACGCTTTAGCGCATTCATTTATTCACCAATCCTGATCATAATTTCAGTTAATGTGTATAACCAAAAGATCTTGGACAAGTTCGATTATGGGCGGAATCGGACCCAAACTTCAAGAGTTATGGGCCCTTGATTTTGAAAATTTGCTATATTTTAGCTTGTTTACACACTAGCGCCTTCATTTATACGCCGATCCTAATAATATTTTCAGCAAATGAGTATAACCAAAAGATCTTGGACAAGTTCGATTATGGGCGGAATCGGACCACATCTTCAAGAGTTATGGGCCCTTGACTTAGCAAATTTGCTATATTTTAGCTTGTTTACACTCTAGCGCCTTCATTCACCGATCCTAATCATATTTACAATGCAGGTGTATGACCTGATGGTTTTGGACAAGTTAAGTTATGGGTGGAATTTGACCACAACTTCAAGAGTTATGGGCCCATATGGTACAATTTTGGTCAATTTCCATAAGTAGTCTCCCTTTCGAATTCGAGCTGATTAAGCTGATACCAACTATTGGATTGTTTCCCTTTAGGTCATCTGATAGAACACATGATACTGGTCAAAATTTACCGAGTCACCAATTTAGCCCCAGGAAATCGATAGGCAATAAAACCACGGGTGGTTTTATACAAGCTTGTAATATACGTAATTATCTGTGTATGAACATCGATAGTATATAATGTACAACAGAGAAAATGCCAGCGTAGTTGGCAAGTAAAATATGTTAATATGCAGTTATAGAAAAAAATATATTATTTTTTATTGAATTTTTTTTAAAATCCGAAAATCCATGATTATATTATTTTATTGATTTGGTTGTTAATAGCGTTATACAGCACGAGAACCTATTTTCTTATTCACTGATATTACAAGTATTCTAAAACGAAAGTTTGTATGCATGTCAAATTTGATATAATTTATTTGTTGCTTATTGTGTCTAAGGCCGTAAAATGAGTAAAAAATTGATATATTAATACGTCGTGTATGACTTTGAAATAGAAAGACAATTCGGATTTTGATCCATTAATCCTTAACCCCGAGAGCTAGCATTAATTTACACTGGCTGTGTGTAATAAGAATATTCAAACATAATCTAAATAGTCTAGAACAAAGATCGAGGACTTATATATGTAGTTGTAATTGTTTCTTTAAATTTTTCCTCAAAGTCAAAATCCTTCTCGTGAAAATATGAGGAACTTAATGTACAAACAATGGTATAAAACTAGCTCTTAACAAAATCAAAATACTGACTATCTATATTTACATGATGATGCTCAATATAAAAAATATCTAAATAAAAAATTATCGCTTTTTAATGGCGTATTTCGCACCTTTTCTCGAAACAACAATCAGAAGACCTGCTCAATTCTAATTGCATTAAAACTGTTAATCGACAGATAAACGATATTATGTATAAACTATAAACTAATGTATTACTATTTACATGTGTATGTCAGTTCGTACTAAAATAAAGCGCAGAAACAATAATGATGAATAGTAAAGATTTTGGTACATTTATTAAAATTAAATATTAGAACTGTACGTATCATAAACACTCGTTTAATCATTTAAAAAATAAAATGCTTTAAGTTTTTACCAAAAAAATAAGAAACTTTCTGTTTAGAATGATTCACTCTTGAGATATTTACTACCGTAGTAGAATTGTATTAACTTTTTAAAAAAATACTCACAACTTTCCTTACAGTAACGCCATATAATTGTCTACTGGAATCATCAATTTACAATATCTTATCTTATTACAATAGAATTATGGAACTAAAATTGTATTTTAGACTTAAGTATAACAACTCATCGTCACTACAACATACACATAACTATGAGTACATGAAATAAAATTTAATGCAATTATCTAATAAATAACAATTCAGTTCATGTACAATGGAAAGAAATATTAGATCGTATATATATCAAGGGCATATATATATATATACATGCAAATAAATACGGTATAATCACAATTTTTATTGATATATTGTTTCATGCATCTTTTCAAATTCACAAGAACTTAAATTTACGTCTACAAGGGATTTTCTACCATAAAGCTGTTTAAGGATATATATACATTCCAATGTGTATAAACCACCCGCTGTGCTAAATTTGTACATGCATCGGTAAACATCGGCCAAACGGAAATTACCGAAGATCGAGCTCAAACAAAAGCAAATTTGTCAAAACATGGTGTTACAAATCGTTAAAAATACTGTACAAGATGTATATTTATTTTATTTTGGTTTATATCATTTTACGGGAAAAGAATTTCTCTAAAATGTCATATGTGGTAATTTATTGGCAACTTATGAATTGTTTGTCAATTTTTAGTCTGAAATTTGGCAAAAAATCATTTTCTTCAATATTTACATAGAACATAGAGTAAATTTTGAACCGTTTTACCTGTTTCATACAAGTGCAAAAATACTGCCCAAGATAGATAGTTATTTTAGATTAAATTACACCATTTGAAAGATAATGGTTTTATCTACAATGTCATATGTGGTAATATATTGGCATTTACCGAATAAAGATTTTATAGCAAGTTTTAAATTATTTCCCTATATAATCTATATAGAGTTAAACTGGGCAAATGTTATCTGATTATGGTTTATCGAGTCATTTCAAGGGAGATAACAACATCGATTAAGACGATTATTGGTTCAGTATTGTTCCATATGCTTGGATTAGAAAATTTGCTACGTTTTAGCTTGTTTAACAGTATTATACCTTCATTGTTGGTTTTGATCTCAAAATCTACGTAAAACTGAGTTTTACGAGATGGAAACTATATGGTCATTGATTATTGGCCTTTGTTCTCAGGTGAGCGATAAAGGGCCAATGTGGCCCTCTTGTTATTTGTTTTGATCAGAAATGATCACTAAACATATATACATGAAATTGATGTTATGATTGGTTCAAGATGATAGATATATGTTACCAGTGTATTAGAATAAACCAATAGATTACTAAGCACCATTAATAACAAACAAATAAATAATGTATGGGCTGTATCACGCCCTTTTGACTACATGTGATTTGATGACAAGTAGATAATAGAAAGACAAAAAAACACACCAAAAAAATCCATTAAATTATGTTTATAAATGTAGGCAAACATTTGTCCAGCCCTGCTTATAAAGAATAATCATTAGATACAACCGTAGGATTAAACATAATTAGCAGCGTAAAAAATCTATAAAAAAAAACAAGCAAAAGAACAGTAACATTTACACTGAATTATAATTTCAATAATAACAACATTATTTGGGTGATCTAATATGTATAAACGTTTCACTCTTGTACACGATATTAGATTCAAATATGTATACATAAAATAACAAGGATTCAATTAAGACACACAGTTATGGATGTATACTATTAGTTTGAACATTAGGTTTGTTATGAAGTTGAAGGAATGTTAGAAGAGTATAAGACAATGTACATAGTGATACTATCATGATAACAGGTTAATTTTCCTTCAAGTTATCGGTTCTAAGTGAGAAAGAATGGTAAACATGGATAGCTAAATTTCGAATTTCCTCAACATTATTGCTTTCAAATAATTGTATAGTTTTAAATAAGCTAACATTCTGGTAAAAATAAGGTTTGATATTTTTTTGACGTATATCTTTGCATTCAATCATAAAATGATGCTCGTCTTCAAGTATATTACAGATTTTACAACGACGTTCATTAAAAGGAGTGGCGGGTTGTTTCCATCTACCAGACTCAATTTCAAGTCTATGTGTAGCAACTCTTAAGCATGTTAAAGCAAATCTGAACTTTTTAATATTTACTGAGGATTAGTACGATTTATAGCCAAAATCATTGAAGTTTCTATAGACTATATTTCTTGTTGACTCATTTATATAAGTCTTCTACTCTGATAATTTATCATACATAATTCACCATATATAATGATGTAGATTGTCAAAATGTATGTCATAATGACATGTAAGACAAATTCTAACATAGGTCATCTGGGGTCAAAATCTAGGTCACGAGGTCAAATCTTAGGAAAACATTGTCTATACTGTAGTTTTCATGGTTTTGATTGGATCTTCACCAAATCTTGTCAATATGTTTGTCTTATATGTAGGACAAGTTCTAACAAGGATCATCTAGGGTCAAAAACTAGGTCACCGGTTCAAAGCAATGTTTAATGAATGAACAGTGATTGTCATGTGAGCGATATAGGGCCATCTTGGCCCTCTTGTAAACAATTAACAATGAATTCGGCTCTCCCAGTCCGAGCACAAATTCACCATTGACTTAACAAACAGAATTGTAAGTTACAAATAAAACATCTAATTATTCATCTTAAACTAACTGAATAACAAAGGAATTTTACATTTTACTAAACAAGAGTACTTCTCTAGATTTTACCATGTTTCATCAAACTTTTTGTCAAAAGACTGAGGTCTGACAGTCTTCTGCATGAACTATATTTTGTTGTTCAACATGTTGAACAATATTTACAGAATATATATTAAATCTCGGTGTTTGGAAATGCCAGTTTTTCTGTTAGATTGACATTTTTTTCATGGAATGACTGTGAAAACCGTATGTTCCATTATCAGTAATATCTTGTTGCGAACAGTCATTTCTATTCATAAAGACTTTCTTGGTCCGTAGCGTCAGTATTATGTATTTATATGTAACATTTTTATTTAGCATACATCATTGCAAAGTACAACTTTACATGAATCTTAGCTGAACTGAAATTCTAAAAACACAATTTAACATCCTTTGAGTTTGTATTGTTAAGATGTAAGAATCATGAAACAAACATACAAACAAGAAATAATAAGACCCTACTTTTTCCATTGTAAGGTATTGAATATTATGCTTTATTCAGAATCAAAAGTAAACAGCAAATGCTTGTACATTGATTGTATTCTGCAATCCTAGTTTGAATAAATAGAAAGAAAATAGAAAAGTTGTTACAGTTGTATTGTTTTCTTTGTGTGTACATTAGAAATCATCTGTGTGAACGATATTATCAGCCATGGCATAGATGAACTGTAGGTATTGCGAACTGTGTATTTTATGTTGCTAGCCATTTATACGTCCAAAATCGAGTGTAAAAACGGGTACGTCTTACGCATAGGTGTAGATAAGTAAATCAACAAATGATACAAATTTTACATTTTAGTGAAAAGATTTGGTGTAATACATATATGTAATTCATTTATTCACCAATCCTAATCATATTTTCAGTAAATGTGTATAACTTAAAGATCTTGGACAATTTTGATTATAGGCGGAATCGGACCAGAACTTCAAGGGTTATGGGCCCTTGACTTAGAATATATGCCATATTTTAGCTTGTTTACACTCTAGCGCCTTCATTTATTCACCGATCCTAATCATATTTACAATGAATGTGTATGACCTTATGGTTTTACAAGTTCAGTTATGGGTGGAATCGGTCCACAACTTCAAGAGTTATGGGCCCTTGGATTAGAAAATTTGCTACGTTTTAGCTTGTTTAACAGTATTATACCTTCATTGTTGGTTTTGATCTCAAAATCTACGTAAAAATGAGTTTTACGAGATGGAAACTATATTACCTGGTCATTGATTATTGGCCTTTATTCTCTGGTGAGCGACAAAGGGCCATCGTGGCCCTCTTGTTTAGTATATTTTATTATGAATGATGAGTCTAAAATACGATGCCAAAAATAAGTATTCTTTTAACACAGTGGCAAATTGGATAATCAACACCTTCCTCATTAATTAGTCAATACTATTCAATAAGTAAGGGCCCGTTTCTGCACAATTAATTTCTTTTTTTCACACCTTCATACATTACAAATAATGAAACATGGCAAAAGCAGCTGTACATGGTTGTCGTTCTCCCGCACGGTCGAGTGAAAACAGTAGCACATTGAAAGCTTCAAAAACACATCACATATGGTTTTTATTTTATTTATTTCTTTCTTATAATTAAGCAGTGAACCGGAAAATAATATAATTATATATATTGATGCATATGTACTGGATATTAGTGTAAGTATTTAATAAAACCACAAATCGTATTTAGACAGACGCTGAATATGGCCCTTTTCATATATGACTGGACTTGACGTTTTGTATACAATTTGTCTGCAAAAAAATTGTATATATGTTCGGAGTTCAGGTACCAGTGAGACTGTGCCATTGAGGCATCATCACATACTATACAAGATATACGTTTCAACATTTCTCCATCAACAGTTCGTACACGTAAACAGTTTCAACTCTCGCCACTAGCATATACTTGGATATTTCAAGTTTTCTTCATCATACACATTCCTAATATCGAGCTTAAATGACCCTTCCACGTGTGTAATTAATTCACGTTAATTATCATGAACATGCTGGCCAACGACCCGTATATAACTTTTTAGCTGATCAGTTTTGCAAGTAAGTAAAACGCATTTCTTTAACGTACTGAGAATTTCTCAGTAGTCCGCCATTATCATCAATCTAGTGCGTAGTCCCCGGAAGTAGAATTATTCCTTATCAGGGGACATCACCGTCGAATTACTAAGGGAAGTAACCTAGTTATGGGAAAGGGCCATACTGCACCCCTTCATCGACTTTTCCTTATCAGCGTTAAACATCTCTAACGTAATGCGCATTACATTGGTACGATGTCGATACTATTAATTTGTTACTGACAGTATAATTTGTTATTAGATCTTTTGCTAGACATCAAACCTGGGCGTGGTTTCAATTATTGAACCGTAAACATTTGCGATTTTGATTGGCTATCAGAATTGAATGGGATGCGTCAAATTCGTTGATTTCGTGAGACGATAATGATCCGACACTTTTATTGTCAATTGTTCAGCTTAAAAGAACACAATCATTTTCGAAATTAACAGTGCCGTCTGATTTGATGACGGATTTCAAAGCGGTTTTCGATATTTTGTAGCGGAAAAGTTAATCTAGGAAATCTTGCCTCAGAATTGTGATACTTGGTTTTATTTTTATCTATGGAGTATAACGTAATAAAATAAACAGCAGGGTTCTAGGTACGGAATTTCTGTAGGTCAAGTATCTAACAAACGGAGGCCGTTATCAAAAACTGAGGCACGGTTCCCTGCATTATACATTTATAGTCACTTTAAGGCTATTTGTTGTAATACGAGGCTTGTCCAAAAACTTCGTGGACACCCCCTTTATTATTTTTCCCGACGTCATTACATTAAACTAAGCTATACCACGACAAAACATAATCCAAAACACATATTATCAATGATTCTGATAAAATTATACTTATTATTTTGAAAGTTGAAGCCGATTTAATAACCAGTGGTAGCGTCGAGCGGGCCACCCCAATTTTCGAACAGTTGATGTTTCAGATACCGTTGCGCAAAATCCATATTTTTTGCGAGATTACATTGTACGTCTGTCATTCGCAAGCGACATATTATAAAATCAATTCATGCAAATATCAATGACGTGAGACGCATCATTTTGAATCAACGGGCATTTGTTCTCAGAATTTGCGAGATTTGAAATTCGCAAAATGGCGTCTTTTGACACAGAAGAACAACGTACGGTTACTAAATTGTGTCTTTCACAGAAGAAAACACCATGTGAGACATTAAAAATGATAAGTTTAGCAAGAGGAAATAGCAATGTTTATAGATTGTACATTTATAAGTGGCACAAATGCATTGCGGATGGTATAGACAGACTAAACAAAATGATGAGAGAGTGGACGCCCGAATTTGTTAAGGACGCGCTCATGGCGTCGGTAAACGAGCTAGTTGTTGAGGACTGGCGCGTAACAGTACGACAGCCAAAACAAAATCAGCAAAAATCAATTATTACTCCATCAAAGGATGAACAAGTTACACAATGTGCATGTTAAAATATGTCATTTTCTTATTTTGAGTAGATGTGACTGTATTGAGCATTTTATCATCACGTCTCTAAATAACGTCAACGTCATAAGTCGATGTAACGTGCCCCGCACAACGATAGGTACACCTGTTTGAATGTAAACAGTTTCCTTATTTTTTGTTATATTGTGATGGCATTTTACATGACATACTGTAATATATCAGTATTTGATATAGTGAAAGAATGATGTTGTTATCTTGTTTTGTTAAAAAGGTGTCCACGAACTTTTGGACAAGCCTCGTATATTCCTATAAACAGAGTAGACCAATGAAATGTAATATTTGTATTTTAGCATATAATTAAGGTTTGATGAAACTTGATTTGACCTGACATCCGAGCCCGATACATTAAAGTAAAGCTTTGTACAGATTGTTTAAAGTACATGCAATTTTGAGGGCCAAATATAACACTAACAGTGGAAACAAAGACTAAAGTACATAAATTATAAACATATTGCTAAATTTGTGTTTTCAACTCGTATCTGTTGGCAGCACTGTTACATGAAGTTAAAGCTCATATAGGTATACACTACTTTTTCTACTTACAATTACGTGACGCCTCATACATCTGCGTTGAAAATAGTACCACTTGTCGTATAAGTATACATTGCAGAATTTGCAGTTTTGATAACAGTTTGATATACATGTATATTGATTGATTCTCTTGAAGTTGAAATAATGGGAAACATTACTGTGTTTTGGCAATTTAAACTGTAGAACTAGCAAGTATATACAATGATAAAGTGTTCATCCGCTCAAAAACTTTCATTCATAAACTGTTGAGGTAACGAATTTACTACATATTGAAAATAGATTCATTCAGTAAAGTAGTGCAGGACACTACTAGTATATAAAGTCTCTTAAAAGTGACTTGGGGACAAATACACACAGGGATTGGAAACTGTCGATTTATCTCAGATAATTATGTATTTGGTTTGGCCGTGTGTGTGGTCCAAGTAGTGAATTTCATAGTGACACAAGGTCAGAAGTAGAGTATAATAGTATAACATATGGTTTATATAGCTAATATTCTAATATAGTAAAGGCACTGAATTTGTTTGGGTATTAAAAATGTGCAGTAGCTGGTCATTTCTCACTATATGTCATGAGTTAAGCAATTCCTTCCTTGCAGTTAAAACAGTTAAAAGGAGTAGCTTTTCCTTAGTAATCAACCTAAATATGTATATTTTGTCAATAGTACTAGTATATATACTTGACCTTCAAATTCTTATTCATTATGATGATAGCATAGGCCATTAAATAGTGTTTTATGGCTTGATGTCAATCATTTTAACTTCGCTACTGATAGTACTTTCAGTGATTTGAATTACTCACCAGAATACAATGTGAGCTTTTGTAATCACCCTACGTCCGCCACGGGGTGTGCTTTGTGAAGTGGCGTTATTTTTTCTTTAAAAAAAGCATCACCTCCTAAATCAGCCAATTGCGACCAAACTTTGCGGAATGATCCTTGGGTGGTTCTTCTTCAAATTTATTCAACATATTAAGTTCCATTCAGAACTCTGGTTGCCGTGGCAGCTTATTGGAAAGGTTTCGAAGTTCTTGTCCGGAATTACATTTCCCATAACTATTTGATGTGTAGCATTGTCTAGTAGACTTCCACCAAGAATTAAGACACTAGGGTCAATAATGGTCCCGCCCCTGGAGTCGTTTGAATTTACATAGACGTATATAGGCATTTTGTGATCCCTCAGTGTTCGTCGTGCGCCGTGAAGTGATGTCCATATTTTCTTTAAACAACATCTCCTCCTAAATCACAGGGTCATTTGCAACCAAACTTTGCTTGAAGGGTGAATGATACGATCTTTTATAGGATCATAAGTATCCATATTTTAGAATTAAGAGTAACATAATTGTTCTAACCAATGAAGCCAAATTAAATCGAATGAACGTCGAATTTAATAATTATTGTTGTAATCAATGAACCGACGTTAAAGTTTATAAAACATGAACATATGTTAAATAAACTCATAATCTTTATGTCCCCGCATCTATGATGTCTGGGCATATAGTGATTGTCCTGTCCGTCCGTCCGTACGAGTTTAAGTAGATTTTACCGTTTCGTCTAGCACAAACACCGCTTACTAGAACACTTTAATACTACTACTATCAACCAACATCACCTTGACCTTGACTTAATTTGGACTTAGAATGATTATGTACTAGGTTAAGTACATTTTACAGTTTCGTCTAGCACCAACAGCACTATTAAAATACTATGGTACTTATACAGTTGTTGCTTACGACCATTCTCAATCCACCCATGATTGTCAAACACTCACTTTGACCTTGTTCAAATGGGCTATTGCTTGACAATCATGCCACCGGTCGCATATGCGTTTATTAAACGCAGCGTCTTGTTCTTACCAATGACCGGGCGTAAAATGAAATATTTTACTAAGCAATGAACGGATGTTAAACTAGATAAATAACTGCAAGTGAGCCGTTGGCAATTCACAGCTTTGTCATATTAATTGCTACTTCCTAAATTTACATTTGTATATTTGTACTGTCTTTTCTCCACCTTCGAAATTTGTATACAAGTAGAACGCGTTACTTTGATTTGTCAATAATTCGTATTTTTTGTATTTTCAGACACCTCAGTGGATACACCCGGAGAGGTCACAAATGAATCATATATGGTTTATTGTTACGACCCAAATGGTCGAATGCATGTTATTAAAAAACACTCATGTGACGTGTGTGGAAAGTCATTTAAAACGAATTGGGAGCGAAAACGACACGAGAAAATACACAGTGGGGAACGACCTTTTAAATGTGAAAAATGTGACTACCGATGTTCGCAACGACAATATTTGAAATCTCATCTGGCGAGACATTTACAGAATAATTGGTAGTTACATTTGACATCTCATCTGGCGAGACATTTGCAGAATAATTGGTTGTTACATGTGAAATCTCATCTGGCGAGACATTTACAGAATGATACATTTGAAATCTCATCCGGCGAGACATTTACAGAATGTTATATTTGAAAACTCAACTGGCGAGACATTTACTGAATATCCAGTTACAATAATTCCTCTTCAGAACTACTTGTATTTTCAATATCAAAATCACTTCATTATAACTGCTTATTAACCTTCAGCTTGATAACTACATCTGTTCCATATTAGGACCATGTGAATAGAAATAAGTTTTACTGTACAAATAGATTGTAAAGTTGTATTATGTTTCTAACACAACAACTGGACGTACCAACATTACGTCAAAGAAACAGCAATAGGTACCATTGTTGATGATTTTACCTCATCTGAGCAAAGCGAAGGATGAGCTGTTTAATGTAAGTATGCTTTTTGTCCGTCGTCCGTCCGTCCACTCTTCTTTTCAAACGGCTTCTCTGAAATGGCTATGTCAACCGAACAACAGGAACATAGCTAAAAAGTGTATATATTCGTTATTATGACACTTTTCAAGAAAACATTTACGCATGTCACTTGTGGGAATCTGTTTGTTATTCAAATACCAGAATTGATGTTTCGGAAGTTAAGCATGTAATTGTCAAGAGATAAGTTCATTCTAGTTTTCAAACCACCCCGAGTGACTCCGTCGTATGGTTTTTAGGAGCGAAGTATACACAACTTTTTATACTTACAATATAGTGACGCCTCATACGTCCGCGTTGATAATAGTTCCACGTACTTGCTGTATAAGTACATTTGTATACATTGCATACTTTCCAGTTTTGTTAAAAGTTTGATATATATTGCAGGATTCTGTTAATTTGAAAGCTTCACTCATAATCTGTCCAGACAGGGTCTTTCAAATGAATGGTCTCGACACGTTTAATTAATGCGCCGTGTGTTGATCGCGCTACAAAATGTCCGCCATGGTAAAACGATATAAAGCACTTCAACACACAAGTTATTAATAATATTATTGGTATAGATCTTCACGAAAAGTTAGATGGTAAGTATCTTCTCCCAATTTGACAAATTTCTTTGGATAAGATGAACTTTTTTATTTCGAAATTCGATGATACATGAATGTACGAAAATCCATATAGATTGTTATCTAAAAAATGTGTATTTTTCGGAAGCAAATACAACCTTTTCAATTCGACAATTTACTACGTAGTGTAGTAATAGTTACATAATGACACATGGTCAGAAGTTCAGTATACAGTACAACGGATGGTTATATTGATCAAAAGGCTAAAGGCACTGAATTTGTTAAAGGCACTGAAATATTTACAGTTAAAATGTGTAGCTTTTCCTTGGTAAGTGTGGTTAATTGGCTTAAAGATGTACATTGTGTCAATACTTTATATATACTTTAATTTCTTAAGAATGGTATTGTCAGTATTACATTAGTCATTTACTTTGAAAAATAAACGTTCGTTGATTCATTAATTATGTGTTGATATTTTGTGTAATTTATGATATCTCACCTCTCATTCAAAAGTCCTTACTACTATATCAAACAATGTGTTGGATATTTACATCATACCACAGATGATTATCTTTTTAGCGCACCTGATTCATCAGGTGAGCTTTTAGGATCGTTGAATGTCCGGCGTCCGTCGTACGTCGTCCGTCCAAAATTAGTTTGTTTACACTCTAGCATCCGCAGCTCTTAACGAATCCTGATTAAACTTGCTCACAATGTATATGGCCACAATGTCTCTGCTAAGTACGATTATGGGCAAAATCGGACAATAACTTCTAGAGTTATGGGCCCTTGAATTACAAAAGTTGCTATATTTAGGCTGTGTCCGATGTCGTGCGTCATGAGTCGACAACAATTTGATTCAAACATCTCTTCCTAAACCCCTGAGACTAATCCAAGAACTGTTCTAAGGGGACCTATAGCTGTGATATTTGTTATGTAGCCTTGCTTAGTGGCACTCTTCCAAGATTTTCAAATCATGACCCCGGGTCTAAATTGACCCCACACAGGAGTAATTTGATTTCATCCGAAAATCTTCTTCTCAAAACCCAGAAGACCTAGAGCTTAGATATGTAGTGTGTATCATTGCCTAGTAGACCACTACCAGTATCGTTCAAATCATTGAGCTCAGATCAATCTGACCCCGACCCAAACAATTTGATTCCTACTTAATCACCGGGCCAGTTTCAATAAGATTTCACAAGATTGATCTTTGCATGAAGCTTATTGGTATTCTGAAGATTCCATTCTATGTAGTAATCTGGTTGTCATGACAACCGGAAGGAAAATCTTTTTTTTTATATCTTCACATAAACCAATGGACCTAGATGTTTGTCGCCCGCCTGTCCGTCCGCATTCCCCTGTTTCACAATTGTGGTTGAATTAAAAATCTTAAAACAAACCAGAAGGATGAGAGCTTAGAATTTGTTCTATAATATAACATGGTGGACCTCTACCAAGTTTGTTCAAATCATGACTCCTGGATCAATTTGACCCTATCCCAGCTGTCTTGGTTGTACTAGCCTGCAACGGTAATCAGATGATCGGTTTAGGACCATCATGTATCTCTTGTTCTGATAAGAATATTAAACAATTGTACATAAATAGGATGTAATCACTTAAGGATTTCGATGAATTTTACTGATATACTGACGTATTTCTGAGGGACATGGGTTCGAACCCCACTGGGACATATTTCTTTCTAGTTTTTAGGTAATGTTTTGCATTTAGAACATGAAATTATACAGTAATTATGGAGGAAAAATTTTATTCAAAATATTTTGTTCAATTAATAAGTTTATAGGATTAATGAAATTAATGAAAATCAAGTAATTATGGATTTCTGACACACGTGTTTTCAAAACCGGACCGTAATACTTTTATGCCCCCGCCAAAGGTCAAGGTCACAGTGGACACTTAAAGCATTATATGTATATGTTCGTGTCTGGCTTATAACTCTGCCATGCATGATTGGATTTTGAAATAAATTGGCACAAATGTTCATCATATCAAGACGACGAGTCATGCGCAATACATGTAACTGTGTCGCTTGCTCAAAGGTCAAGGTCACAGTGGACACTTAAAGCATTATATGTATATGTTCGTGTCCGGCTTATAAGTTTGTCCTGCATGATGGAATTTTGAAATAAATTGGCACAAATGTTCATCATATTAAGACGACGTGTCATGCCCAAAAACTGTGTCGCTTACTCAAAGGTCAAGGTCACAGTGGACACTTATATATTTATGTTCATTCCTTACATTGAAATAGTGAATGTACATGTAGTTGTGTGTTTACCACCCTTAGGTGATCTTTACCTCCCACTATAGGCAGCATTCCCGAGCAACCTGCTCTATGTTGTATTCACATATTTGTCACACAACACTCATTTCTGTGTCTAGTGTGAAATGGCGGGGGCATCCGTGTCCTACGGACACATTTCTAGTTATAATTTGGTATAGACATAATACACACATAGTACTTAATTTTACCCCGCTTTAGATCTTATGTTAATGATATTTATCAATTTGTTACTTTTTGGTAAAAGGCAAAACTCTTTACTAAATCGTAAAGGGGCGGGGTTACATTTTTCATTTTTTCTGCAACATAGTACATATAGTTCCAAACATCATATAAGCAATTTGGATTGACTAAACATTGGTTACCCTTATAGAATGATACACAATTTTGCATTTATTGTATTATCTGTTAGTGAGGTGGGTCAGGATCGAGCTTTTAGGATCGATGAATGTCCGGCGTGCGTTGTCCGTCGTCCGTCCACAATTAGTATGTTTACACTCTAGCATCCACGGCTCTTAACTAATCTCAATCAAACTTGGTCACAATGTATATGGCCGCAATGTCTCGGCTATGTACGATTATATGCCAAATCGGACAAGGACTTTAAGAGTTACAGGCCCTTGACTTAGAAAATTTGCTATATTAAGGTTGTTTACACTCTAGGACCTTCATTTATTCATTGATCCTAATAATATTTTCAGTAAATGTGTATAACTAAAAGACCTTGGACAATTTAGATTATGGGTGGAATAATCATGGGTTTACACTCTAGCGCCTTCATTTATTCACTACTTCAAGAGTTATCGGCCCTTGGAGTAGAAAATTTGCTACGTTTTAGCTTGTTGAACGGTATTATAGCACCTTCATTGTTATACCCCCAGATATGAAATATATGGGTGATATATTGGATTCACGCTTGACGGTCGGTCAGTCCAGGCGTCCGTAGACACAATTTGTCCGGAGAATTTGTCTACTACTTCTTACGGGATTTCAATGAAACTTCACAGAAGTGATCAGTAGTAAGCCTTATTGTGTATGCATAAAGCATTTTTCGTTTGGATTAATTTTCACTGAGTTATAACCCTTTGTTGTTTTTATACAGCATATACAATAGGCAAATTTTGTCCGGACAATTTCTCAGCAACTACTCACAGGATTTTAATGAAATTTCACAGAAGTGATCAGTAGTAAGCCTAGTTAAGCATGCTTAAATAATGTTTCATTTGGATGGATTTTCACTGAGTTATAGCCCTTTGTTTTTATACAGTATATACAATAGGCAAATTTTGTCCAGACTATTTCTTATTAACTATTGACAGGAATTCAATGTAACTTCACAGAAGTAATAAGTAGTTAGCCTAGTTGTCCATGCTTAAATAATGTTTCATTTGGATTGATTTTCACTGAGTTATAGCCCTTTGTTTTATACAGTAGATAAATTTTGTCCGTGCCATTTCTCAGCAACTACATGCAGGAATTCAGTGAAACTTCTTAGAAGTAATAAGTAGTTTGCCAAGTTGTGCATGTTCACAATAGGTTTTGTCCAAGTAAATTCTAATGAGTTATGGCCCTTTGTTATTTTTTTGTATAATGAATATTTAGAAACTGGTCAGGATATTTCTAAGCAACAAACTGCAAGTATTAAGAAAATGAAAATGCATTATATTTCCCTCTGTAAAATATAACATTAACTGTGTCAGTACCGCATCTGGGGGTATTCATCACCTTTAGTGATAGTTCTAGTTAGTTTTGATCAAAATCTATGTATAAAAACGGGTTATACGAGATGTAGTGTCTTTGTTCTCAGGTGAGTGTCCTAGGGCCATCTTGGCCCTCTTGTTTTAAAATTCACCTGTAAATGTCTTAATGGATGTACAAAAGAACGACAAGATTTAAAATACATTCCTTAACATTTCATATTATACTTGGATATTCTTAATGGTAAATATGCCACTATGTAAGTTTATCTGTTAATTCTGTGAGAATTGAAGTAAATTTAAGTAAGCTATTAATTGCGGATATACACTGGATCAAACATGTTTGGAAACGTGCCACTAACTTATATCAGCATATCTCCAGATATCTGCTTTTTTCCAGCCGCGTTTTTAATTTCTTTTATCTTTGCTGTGCATTTCAATAATGAATTGATCAACTTTATTCAAATCAATATATTTAAGATTATAACTAGACAGCCTGTTGAAATAATGATTAATTGCAGAGTAACCATTAATACATGTGGATTACTTGGAGAAAGTATTCATTCATGAGCAAACACCATATTAATGTAGTACTCAAACCAGTTAATCTTTCTTATTTAAACGAATATAACTGACGCATAAAAATCAAAGTACTGAAAGTCCAAGTGAACTTATAAAAAGTCTGCACTGCAACATGAACCGGGAAACATTTAGATGGCGGATGTAGAAAACGTAGTACTTTGGTCCGCATCAAAATTCATGCGCACCGAGCGAATGACGGGTATAGAAAGCTGAACTATCGCTCAGTGACCGAAGAGTTCATTCTGTCCTTTGACTGATCCAGTGATGTAAACGTCTGTGATCCTAATACATCTGAAATACAATCAAGGATGTCATTAATATACTGCTGAAGCACATCTGTACTTTCTGTTTTTCTGCTATCCTTATATTTAATGTTACAGACAGACAGACAGGCAGGCCTGCAGGCAGGCAGATAGATAGATTTATTCAGCATATAAAACACATGGTATGGTACAATACTATGTATGAATGGATTTATTCAGCATATAAAACACATGGTATGGTACAATACAATGTATGAATGTTTTAAAAAAACGCATTGTTACAAAAGATTAGAATAATACATTTAATGACATATAATACTAATAAATTTTTAGATGTACCAGTACATGTATATATAGTATACCATCATACATAATAGAGTATACTTAATGCATGTGTTATTTACAAATCCATCCGTAGTTATAAATCATATTCATGTAAAAGACGTTTTTCACAATGAATATTGCATATAATTTTGTTAATAATGTTCATATAATGAATGTGTTTTGCCAACATTTGTAACAGCTGCATTAGTAAAGTGACATTTTTGTTTTATAATTATTATTATATATTATGCCTGTATTACCAAGTAATTTACATTGTAAATATGAAATAAAACAAACATACTTCACTGAGCATGTTTGCTGACAACCGGGACTTTACTACCTCTGATTTTATTCCCAGCCTTGAGTTGATTTCAACATGGATTAATGTTGCCATATTTCTGACAAATGCATACACTACTGGACACCTTTCTTTTTTTCTTTATTTCGAGGTATTTATGTGTAACTCTCAGCATTGCATCCTGAATTGCTTCACTTCCCTTCCACTGACTTTGATTTTCTTAATTTAACTATAACATTCATGTAACTTGTGTTGTTATCAATTTCTATTGTCATCAATTTCCAGGTGTATTGGCTTTATTCAACACTTTCAGTTTTACATTAGAGATCTTATCATAACAACAAGCTCCAAACACAAGAAGGGGATCATTGCTATACGTCTATAACTACAAGCCTTGTAAAAATTCATCTGATTTAATCCACAATATAAAATAATTCAAGCTTCGCAGGCCCAATATTTTACTTACCAGCTTTCCTGATTGTTGTGTCTGCTTTATTTTCCTGTTTGGGGATTTCCTTAGACTCTTCTTTCTCAACAAACTTTTCCACGGTACCTCAAACAACTAAAGTTCGTTCAACAAATGGTGCAGTTTACGACCACCCGTAGGGGACAAAGTTTTTGTGCATTTAAGAGATGAAAAATTTTACAGTTTTATTTTTTAATTGATACTAGTACCACAAAGTGCAAAGGTGAGTTTTTGTGATCCTTGGTTGTCTGCCGAATGGACCGTTAAAGAACAGATAAACGTGTGAATGGCTACCACCTGTGTACAACGGCCACCAGTTGATCATCGATTTTACACATAATTGGCCAAATCAACTTCTGAAATATGGTCATCTGTGAATAAGGCGTATAAAATGTTAGATTTACCCTAATTGTCCCCCTTTACCCAAGGCGTTATACTACACCCAAAGAAGACGAGCAGTTTGAGTCCACTTTGTATAAGCTTAACATGGGCTCTAAAGAATAGCTAAAAGTACATGAATAATGAAAACAATTCCCTAACTACCTACCCTGTTTTAAGGAGCATAAATTCAACCTGAAATCAATTGAAATACATGTGTAAATCGAAAGGATGAATGTATTATCTGACGGTTTTACTGTATGTGTGAAATGCTTCAGGAAATAAAATATAAAGTAAAACCTGTGTTAGCGACCATCTCCCAATAAAGGACACTACGGGTCACAGTGCGAATAAAACATTCTTTTAAAAATAGCCATTGATTATTTAGACCAAAATGATCACCGAATATTTAAAGGCCACCAGTCCTATCAACAAAGATACTCTTATGTCTTTCCCTTCGTTTACAGGATTGATTGTACTTGAATTATAACATGATGTGTATTTGGCCTTTATATATCATTCTCTAGCAATGCCTATTGACCATTTATTTACAATTTATTTACCATTTACCATTTATTTACCTTTTTCAAAGTGAGTCTACTTCAAAGCTTGGTCGTTTGTTTAATTTTATAGATTCAAGATTCTTTATTTGTAACTAAACATATATACATGTTTCTTGTTACTTGATCAAATGTATTGTATATAGTATATACAAATAAAATAGCAAAACATTTATAAGTTATACAAGTATATATACAATTTATAGATATGTAAACCCAAATCATCGATTGATAAGCCACTCAGCGCATTAGTCTTTTCTACGATGACATTTTGATAGTGTCCGGATTGGATGTCAGGTCATATCAAGTTTCACCAATTTATAGATTTAGAAAGTAATCCGTAATTATACCCCCCTTTCGAAGAAAAGGGGGTATATTAGTTGATTTGTCCATGTCGGTCGGTCGGAAGGCCGTCCGTCCGTTCAATAACCAGAAAATGATTTGACCTTAGCTCTTCAGATTTGATTGGGAGATTGTTCATTACTGATTTTAAGGTCAGTATATCACACGTCAATGTGTAAGAATCCAGTTGGCCATTAGGGGTCATCCGTGTTTCATAAACACTTCTTGATATATACTGAAATAAACCCACTGTACAAAGTCACCAGATAAGACAAGGGCTGTATTTATATGAAACCTATTCAGCATTATTAGAGAAAGTTTTTATCCCTTTCTGATACGTTCAACATACTAGTTTACAAATACCCCACCCATCTTGGCTGACACACGGATTTTTTAGGGTAGTTGTGTTTGATGGTTTACTGTGATATTGTTTTTGATTTTTTTAAAGAATGGAATATTGTACAATGAATTAAACAGGTACATTTATATGTCAGTATAAAAACTTTTCTGAAATAAATTATATTTATGTATTTGTTTCGATCCTATATATATGACCCTTTAATTGTTTTGTTGAGTATGGTATACAAATACATTTCAAAATCATAAACGATGATTTGGTCATAATCTTAACTCACAAAAGTATTATCTCAAAATAGGGTGGACTGATTTTTTAATTGTAAAATACCTGTCATAGATTTCCATGATAGAAAATGATTTACCATGAGATTCTTCAAAAACATTGATATTCCGGTGAGTTATTTCCCCTTTAAATTTGCATTGAAGTCTTTGGGACTACCCCATTTCTCAAAAATTACGGCAATTTCAATGAAAAATCATGGTAAAAAGATGCCATTACACAATATCAATCGAATTTGATAAAGAACATATTGGTCATGAGAAATTTTCAGAAATTGATACTTTCCTAGATTTCAACAAGGACAACAAATCATACAGAAGTTTAAAAATGTGCCGTAAGAAGTTGAAGTATCTGAGCTAGGTAACTATGAAAGAAATGATGATCATTTAGTTAGGCAGTACTATTTTTGTAATATCAATATGTGTGTGTAGCACAGAACAGCTATGTCAGAAAAATACAGTATTAGGATCCTAATACCTTAAAATTTAAATAATATAAAAACAATTAGATAAATACAAACAGTAACGTACAGACAAACAGAGATGTAGTTTTATGACATTAAATCATTGCAAATATTGCGGTCTATGTTTTGTTTTATTAATATGCCTCATCATGCGTGTCATGCCGCTGTAACATACCGATTAACATTTTGTTTATTTAAAATGTTGTAGACATATTCATTTAAGCAATGGCTCTTTGCATCTAATGAAAATATGTAGATAGATAGATTTTACTCCCTTAGTGTCGGGAGTAAATCAATTATTCACTAATCACAAGTTACAGGACAAAGAAACAACAAATAGGAAATAGGCTTTAGTATCTGGTAGCGAAATGATTACAATAAAATCGACAAGTTTTGTAGTTATGTTTTAACATGTGCATACAAACACCGTAAACATTGAATGTCCGTAATATAACAATAAATAAAATCACAAGGTACCATCATATAAGGCACAAAATATCCCAAAAACTGATAATTATGTGATTCAAAGTCAAATATCAAAGTATTGAATCCTCAACTGTAAGCAACGGTGGCTACCTAACCACAAAAACCCTCATGAGGGAAATATGGAGGTAAGGGCTCCAGGCTAAACAGTATAGTGGCCTTTAACACTTGGACTCAATACTGTTTAATTATAACTTTAGAATTATGTAACGTTATGTGTACAATCAATCAACAACTTCTTGTAGTTATCTTGGAATGGAACTTGTTGTACATAGCTCCGGTGTTGTTGGTTCATAATAGTTTGTGATTTCACGGTTTTGTTCATCTGAAAAATACTAACATGATAAAAGTAAATTGAACATAGCAATAGATTATGTTTCAAAGTTTAAATCTTTAAATACCAGAAGGTCTTGACCCATGCAACAACTATTTAGAGTGTGACAGATTGACATATATACATATATTTACAATCACAAAATAAATATATAAATAAATAATTTTACCTCACTTTAACTATGAAAAATTTGATAAAAGTATTCACAATGCCATGTTTACAAAATACAAGACGATAAAACAATATATATGGATACTAATGATAATTGTATATATATTAAACGATACAAATATTGCTTGACATTGTTTAGGCGTATCTTACATTATTTCTTATATAAAATGCCTTTGGATATAAATACTTAATTTTCTTATTAAGTTTATATTTTCATTATTTTACAATTCAATTTATGCCAGGATTTCTTCTATAATACAAAGGAATATAATTGTTTCTTAGATCAGGATATAACTCGCACTCAACAAAAATTGGTACTCATCTTTTAAAATGTTGCAATTTACACAAAGTCTATCATTTACCGGAGTTGCTCTAGGTTTATTCCATCTAATATGTAGTCTATGAGATGACATTTTAAAGAAGTAACATCGAAATTTGTGTATGTTTGAAATATCTTAATATGGTTGAAACTGAAAATAAACTGTTTTATAAAATAAAACTCTACTTGATTCATTTATCTACTCCGCCAGTTTTGAACGAATTGATAAGTTATTCTTTGTTTGAAATACACTAACATTACCAATGTCTTGAAAATACCAAGCGTCATATAAACCAATGTTACATAACACATATTTTATCAGGGAACACCAATTTTATTTATTAGGATGTAATTCCGTGTCTAATTTCAACATGTTGTATACTTTTCTGTTGTACTTATTTTAATTAGTTCTTAATAATTTAATCCCGTATTTTATAATAGTTATTTGTCTCAAAGTATGCAGATTCAGGCGACCTATATAAGTTCTCCATAAACAAAATCGTTTTGTGTATTTCTTTTAACACCAGTAATCTTTTACAAAATTGTAAATGAACATTCTCGGTCGATTTCCCTTGTATAAACCCCAATACCTGTCTAGCATAATTAAGAATAGGCGTTATTATTATCGAAGAGTTCTAACCTATGTTTTACAGATAAATCCGTGAATTTGTACAAATGTTTGTTCATTTTGAATACATTTGAAGCTTGACCATACAACACATTTTGAGCATTTGAAAAAGATTCACCCGAGCGGAAAACTACTCCAAGATATGTGAATTTATCGACGTATTCTAAATCAATATTATTATAATAAAACTTCATATTTTTCGATATTTGCCCTACCTTTCTGAAATTATAATTTTTGTTTTATTTGTATTAACTACTAATTTCCGTCTATTACAATAATCTAAAGTATATCTAAACATGACTGTAATTCTTCTTGATGTTGGCAAAAATAATCAGCATAAACAATCAGAAATACTTTTGAAGGTATCAACATCAATATCAGTGAGGCCCTTAAGTTTGAAATGTCTTCTATATCATTTATAAACATTAAAATTAAAAAGGTGAGATGCTTTCTCCTTGACTTACTCCAAGTATGCAATCAAAGCCTTCACTTAATTGATTATGTAATTTAACTCTAGATTTAACAGCTGAATACATAGATCTCATAATATTTAACATATTACCCCTGACTCCAAGTTTGATTAGTTTTGTCCATAAATTATCTCTCGTATTATAATCTAAGGCCTTAGTAAAGCCTATACACTCACAAAACAGTTGCTTACCATCATTCAAAACAAAATTATGAACTGAGCATAAATTTGACATAAAGCCTGCTTGCATTTCTATGTATGTATACATTATACTATTACCACATAATCAATTATTTCCTTCTTGTCATTTTCTTGTTTTTCTAATTCCAGGCTATTAGTGCTTGAATCAGAGATGTTTCTTTTACATTGCTTTGCTTAAATCAGTCAATATTTAGCAATTTTTTGTTTACATGAATGTAAAAGTTAAATTTGTAAAATGTTATTGAGTTTACAATAATATTATTAAAACTTAATGCCTATACATATTCCGTCTCCTCAATAACTGTATACTACGTGGGTATTTTTCAAATTATATACGGGAAATACTTCAGAATAATAAGCTTCTTCGTATTCCTAACTACAAACATACTTCCCCGAACCGACAGTACCTACTGAAAATATTTTTCTCAATTTTTCTCACCATGCACATTGTTTATATACTATTTATTTGTACATGTACACCATTGTATCATTTATGTGATTATGGTTAAATAAAGTAAAGTAGAAAGTTGAAGTTATACATTGTATTTTCCAGTCCAATTAGTTAATCTACTGTTTAAAACCCTTATAAATAGCTTCCCTAAAGTACTTAATAACATGATACCCCTACAATAATTTGCTTCGTTTGAACTCCCCTTTTTATGTATTGGTACAACGAAATTCTCCGACCGAATCGCAGGAAAATAAACAACTTCAATATTTTCTTAAAAGGAGTCAATAAGTGCGCAGACAAAGTGTGATTACCATGTTTAAAAAATTCGTTTAAAAGCATAACTGGACCTGCAAAATTATTCAATTTTTATTTAGCTGTTTTATAGCCATAATTAATTCGTTCTGCTCTACCGGCTCATTTAATTCTTTAAACATAATATCAAACTCATTACGTTCATACATATCTATGAATTGCAGTATGTCGTCATCCGATGTAAAAATTTGACCATTCTTATATTTTTGAAATATCGTTCAAAGTCGCTCAAATGTATATTTGTTTGTTTAGCATTTACACACTGCTTTAACATGTTCCAATACAACTTAGCATTTAGAAAAAGTTTAGAGTTTTTAAAATTTATCATACTCGTATTTCTCCTTACGGATATAAGATTTCAAGTGTGTAAGAGCATTGACCATATTCAAACGGTTAAAATCACTATTATATGTTTTAAAAACATTCAGCTCAGCATAGAAATCTTGTCTTTTCATCATGCATTCTTCATCAAACCAAAGTTGATGTTTATCATTAGATTCAGAACATACAGCATCAGTAGATAAAATGCGTTTTAAATATTTAGTTACATCGCCCATAATGGATGAAAACTCATTATTATATATTCAATATATACAATCATATATATATGCCACAATCACATGATCACTGAAGTATTTAAGCTTAGTATTAGTGTAATCATGGAGACAAATCAGAAATAAAAGAATCTTTAAAACTATTATTCCAAACATATTTTTCATTTATAACATCATTACTGTCGAGGGTACGTTGCTCCGCAATTACATCGTGTGCATCAAAATTAAATAAAAATCAATAATACAGTGATCAAACAATATGTTTGGACTATGTACCTGAAAATATGATACATTATTCAATATGCTAGGAAAAAAAATTACATGATCTGTAACACTACTACCTCGACTACCCACATGAGTAAAATTACCAATCCAATCCTTATCACAACGACCATTCAGAATGCGTAAACCAGTCCGTTTACATAAGTCAACATAACGCCTTGAGTATCAACTCGACCGTTGTTACATGAACTACGATGTAAATATTCATCAGTGCTATAATCTGGAAGTAAAAAAAGACATCAATATTAATCAATGAATCATGCAATACAAAATCTAGATTATCGGACGTGTGTGCATCCATATCACCACATAACATAACATAAAATTATTTTCATTTTCGACATTCAAAATCGGTGATAAAATTCAAAAGCCTGTCTAAAGTATATGTTCCTACCATACTTGGTTGGAACTGTTCTCTGGAACAACACAGCATAGACAGAAAATTTAATCATTTTCCATACAAAAGATACTGCCGTTTAACTTTATACAAATAATATCATCACGACTTGTAAAGATAATGTAAAGCTGGGTGGGTGGGTGGAATAAGGAATACTAGTACTTCGCTAACCAAATACTAAACCTCGAGTGACATTAAACTACACGATTGCTCCTTATATAGTTAACACAATTCTGCACGGGATTTCCGTGCCTAAACCAAGCAGTGGCGGGAGCGTATTAATATGAATAAAACCTGTAACTGTGTGAACCGTGAGTAATTTTCATTATGTAATATAATTATACATGTGTTACTATGCGCGTCGGTATCTCTGCGCATAACCCGTGATGTGGTGATGTTTACATTTGTAAGTAAACCGTAGATTACACTGTGTTCCGCTCTTAAAGCGAGTGTTACATTATAATTATGGCGTTTTATTATCTGAATATTAAGAAATCTAAATAAGAAGAAGTTTGGGGTGAACATTTTACGAAGCAAATCGGAATAACTTAAAAGGCAAGTTTTATTAAAGTTACAATTTTTCAAAAACAAATAAAAGATTACGTACTCGTTTTTTATGAAAAATACAACAAGTCTAAAAAAAGTCCGAAATTATGTTCTACAATATCTAAACTAAACTTTGAGACCGCTTCAGTTTTATTTCCATCTCGTTGTTTCCTACATTTGTTTTATGTTTTAACGTGAGACCTCTCAAAAGCCATGTATTCCTTTTTACAAAGAGGGTCTTAGAAAATAGGTCAGAATTAGTTGGATTTTGGACGCAGTCTGTGTCATAGTGTGTTACGATTTGGTTTAAGACGCTGATTAGATGAATTCATGTAAAAAAGTTGGTCGCTATTTCCGGAGAACAAGAAAAAATCTGTCAGGAACACTTTGCTGGTAAAATGGACTAATAGAATCAGTTGATGAACGTGAGTTTAAGGGGACACAATTTCTGACAATTATCTAAAGCGGGTGGGGTATGGTAAGAATTAAAAATTAAGAATAGGCATGTATTTAAGTAAAAGAAATCAATGTAATTTCAAGTCACATTTGCACTGAAAGGAATGTTGACAAGAATGGAGAAAAAAAGATAAAATGGCAAAGCTAATGTGGATATAAGAACAAATTCTCGCGTACATTCAAACATAAAAATTAATTCATATTTCAAAAAAGTATTATGCACTACACAATGTCAAAACATTTATCAATGTTGTACGAGTGAAATTTATTTGAAATAATGAGAATTAACACTGCTAACTTCATTTTATTACACACACTACCAGGTAAAAACACGACCTGTTTTGCTCATAAAGAAGTACAGATTAAAAGGTATGGTGGTCAAAAGTGCCATGGAACAAAACAGTCAATAGTTAGAATTTCCCCTTGCCATTTAAAGTGTATCATATTTTCTGATAATTTTCATGTTAAGCTTATTGAGCCAGTTCTGTGACTTATCAAAATACATGTCAGTTACAATAATCACAAATTCAATATGCGTTCATATAATATTTATTAATCAATCTATGTATTAAGGATCAATAAAATAGCAATAAACAAGAGGGGGCAAAATGGCCATGTAATCGTTTACTAGAAAAAAGAAATTTAAAAACGATTTGATACTTGATCATAGTAGTTCTGTGCAAATTCGGTCGAAGTCCCTTCAGAATTGAAGGAGTTGCGTCCAGTAGAGTATTTCCCCATATATACTGTATATATCACATAGGTTATGCACAAAATAAAACACGAGGTCATAGATAGGCCAAAAGGGATCATATCACAAAATCCCTAAAATGCATAGGGGTACTACAAAATAGTTATGTATAAAAGTTTGTTTGAAATCCCTTCAGAATTGTAGGAGAAGTTGCGTCCAGAAGAAATTGTGGAAGCTCGCCCTGCAATCCGCCCGCCTGTCCGTGCGCCGACATTCGCCAATAAAATAGCCTTTAATTGCCTTGGAAACCTGGTTAAACATATAAAAAAAAAAAGGTTACCAGAGATAACAAGACACTTTATACATTATGATAGCGACTAATACTGAACTTTACGCATATTATTATTTCCTACAGTATCCCTTCACAGACACCATACTATTTACTGATATCTCAAGAACGCTTTGCACGGGATTTCGATAAATTGGGTCAGTGCGATAGTAAAACCACATATTTCATGCACTTACCTTTATAAAGTTGAAGACATGGCATGCGTCTACGACAAAAAGTAAATAAATGAAAGCATAATGTTTTGGTATTAATACTTACTTTGATCTGCGGACTGATTACTCATTATCGCAATTTTGATCTCCTTATTTGTTTTGTTTACTTTTCGAAATTTATAGCGGAATTGCTTCACAACTGAAAACGGAAATGTCTTCGATCGGAAACATAGTCCATTATTTAATTATTTTTTCCCCTAAGCGAACAAAACTTCTAATCTTTACACGGATATAAGTATATTTTCTAATGTTGGTAAATAAACGACATTCTTTCAAAAATCCTATTCATTTAATAAAAAAAAAACACGTGCCACCACCTGTTTAGTATAATGCGAGTTACCGTTCCTTTCGCGGACGAATTATTTTCAGTGAATCGGTCAGAAGCTGTGGGAAAATGAAAATGATCGTAAACATTCTACAATTGACCATAATTCAAATAGAAAGAACCAGAAATCAAAGAAGTGTTTTAGACTTACCATCTTAATGGAGAATCCCATATGTCTTAGGTACATTATGCATTACTTATCATGTGTTGTCACAGCTTTGAATGTCCAATTGCACATATATTTGTTTTGTTTACATTTTAACGAATGAAAAAAATGGCGTCCTGCATTGAACATCGTCGCATTGAACACATTCAGGGTCACTCAAATCAAAAAGGTCCTGACACAGTAGAGTAAGATGTTGCATGAAATTCAGACGTGATTATGTAATTCTAAATAATCTGGCGTAAAAGGAACTCTTAAACAATAAATTTTAAAAGCACGTTTCCAGTAATTTACGTTCGTATTTAGCGACTCGAATTATTATTCTTAAGTCGCAGTTTTAACATTCAACCTTCGATAAATCAAACTCCCCACATCGGTTACGCTTTGCTACTAGCCACTGCGGGGAGTGAGTCTATAAATAGTGATTCCGTCATCAAAATAACACTAGTTGGTATGAATATCACGGAATACGATTAAATGAGAATTCGCTTTGTAATATTAAGAAATGTTAGAAAGGCACAAAACACACACATCGATGGTAGAATGTTGCAAATGCATGAATACGTCCGTGGAGATTTTTCTGAACTATCGAACGAAGACCAAAAGTAGAACTACTTTTACGGCAAAGTATTTCATTGGACAGTGAATACGCGGTTTTAATTCTACGCATTTGAAAATCCCATGTATCTACCGACAAGCACAAGCACTTATTTAGATACATGACTCTTTCCATGTAGTTACAATATAATGATTTGAAATGTATTTAGATCTGACACACTTAATTGGGGAAAGATTCCAGATACTTCTATATAAACATACCATTTAGTTGCGTACTATTTCCTTTATGTGGCATTCTTTTAACCAAGCTGTTATGGAGTCCAGCGACAAATATAAGTCAACGATTACAAAGGACTTGATTTTGATAAAAATCAAGTCCAAAAACGGGTTATACGAGATGTAGTGTCTTTGTTCTCAGGTGAGTGTCATAGGGCCATCTTGGCCCTCTTGTTCTAAAATTCACCTGTAAATGTCTTAATGGATGTACAAAAGAACGACAAGATTTAAAATACATTCCTTAACATTTCATATTATACTTCGATATTCTTAATGGTAAATTTGTCACTTTGTAAGTTTATCTGTGTTAATTCTGTGAGAATTGAAGTAAATTTAAGTAATCTATTAATTGCGGATATACACTGGATCAAACATGTTTGGAAACTTGCCACTAACTTAAATCAGCATATCTCCAGATATCTGCTTTTTTCCAGCCACGTTTTTAATTTCTTTTATCTTTGCTGTGCATTTCAATAATGAATTGATCAACTTTATTCAAATCAATATATTTAAGATTGTAACTAGACAGCCTGTTGAAATAATGATTAATTGCAGAGTAACCATTAATACATGTGGATTACTTGGAGAAAGTATTCATTCATGAGCAAACACCATAGTATTCAAACCAATTAATCTTTCTTATCGAAACGAATTTAACTGACGCATAAAAATCAAAGTACTGAACGTTCAAGTGAACTTGTAAAAAGTCTGCCCTGCAACATGAAACGGGAACCACTTTACATTTAAATTGCGGATGTAGAAAACGTATAACTTTGGTCCGCATCAAAATTCATGCGTACCGAGTGAATGACGGGTATGGAAAGCTGAACTATCGCTCAGTTTCCGAAGAGTTCATTCTGTCATTTGACTAATCCAGTGATGTCATTAATATACTGCTGAAGCACATCTGTACTTTCTGCTTTTCTGTTATCCTTAAATTTAATGTCATGACATGATTTTATCTTAATTCATAAATGTCGATAGATAGATAGATAGATAGATAGATAGATAGATAGATAGATTCAGTATATAAAACACATGGTATGGTACAATACAATGTATGAATGTTTTAAAAAACACATTGTTACAAAAGACTAGAATAATACATTTAATGACATATAATACTAAAGAAATTTTAGATGTACCAGTACATGTATAATTATGTAGTATACCATCATACATAATAGAGTATACTTAATGCATGTGTTATTTACAAATTCATCCGTAGTTATAAATCATATTCATGTAAAAGACGTTTTTCAAAATGAGTATTGCATATAATTATGTTAATAATGTTCATATAATGAATGTGTTTTGCCAACATCTGTAACAGCTGCATTAGTAAAGTGGCATTTTTGTTTTTTAATTATTATTATATATTATGCCTGTATTACCAAGTAATTTACATTGTAAATATGAAATAAAACAACCATACTTCACTGAGCATGTTTGCTGACAACCGGGACTTTACTACCTCTGATTTTATTCACAGCCTCGAGTTGATTTCAACAGGGATTAATGTTGCCATATTTCTGACAAATGCATACACTACTGGACACCTTTCTTTTTTTCTTTGTTTCGAAGTATTTATGTGTAACTCTCAGAATTGCATCCTGAATTGTATCACTTCCATTTCACTGACTTTGATTTTCTTAATTTTACTATAGCATTCATGTAACTTGGGTTGTTCTCAATTTCTATTGTAATCAATTTCCAGGTGTATTGGCACTTTCAGTTTTACATTAGAGATCTTATCATAACAACAAGCTCCAAACACAAGAAGGGGATCATTGCTATACGTCTATAATTACATGTCTTGTAAAAATGTATCTGATTTAATCCACAATATAAAATAATTCAAGCTTCGCAGGCCCAATATTTTACTTACTAGCTTTCTTGATTGTTGTGTCTGCTTTATTTTCCGGTTTGGAGATCTCCCTGAACTCTTCTTTCTCAACCAACTTTCCACGGTACCTCAAACAACTAAAGTTCGTTCAACAAATGGCACCCGTAGGGGACGAATTTGATTTTTTAGATGATACTAGTACCAAGTGCCAAGGTGAGTTTTTGTGATCCTTGATTGTCTGTCGAATGGACCGTTAAAGAACAGATAAACGTGTGAATGGCTACCACCTGTGTACAACGGCCACCAATTGAACATCGATTTTACACATAACTGGCCAAATCAACTTCTGAAATATGGTCATCTGTGAATAAGGCGTATAAAATGTTAGATTCTTGGTACTCGACTTACCCTAATTGTCCCCCGTTACCCAAGGCGTTATACTACACCCGAAGAAGACGAGCAGTTTGAGTCCACTTTGTATCAGCTTAACATGGGCTCTAAAGAATAGCTAAAAGTACATGAATAATGAAAACAATTCCCTAACTACCTACCCTGTTTCAAGGAGCATAAAATCAACCTGAAATCAATTGAAATACATGTGTAAATCGAAAGGATGAATGTATTATCTGACGGTTTTACTGTATGTGTGAAATGCTTTAGGAAATAAAATATAAAGTAAAACCTGTGTTAGCGACCATCTCACAATAAAGGACACTAAGGGTCACAGTGCGAATAAAACATTATTTTAAAAATAGCCATTGATTATTTAGACCAAAATGATCACCGAATATTTAAAGGCCACCAGTCCTATCAACAAAGGTAGTCTTATGTCATTCCCTTCGTTTACAGGATTGACTGTACTTGAATTATAACATGATGTGTATTAGGCCTTTATATATCATTCTCTACCTTATTTATATCGGCAATGCCTATTGACCATTTATTTACAATTTATTTACAATTTATTTACCATTTATTTACCATTTATTTACCTTTTTCAAAGTGAGTCTACTTCAAAGCGCGGTCGTTTGTTTAATTTTATAGATTCAAGATTCTTTATTTGTAACTAAACATATATACATGTTTCTTGTTACATGATCAAATGTATTGTATATAGTATATACAAATAGAATAGCAAAACATTTATAAGTTATACAAGTATATATACAATTTATAGATATGTAAACCCAAATACATCGATTGATAAGCCACTCAGCGCATTAGCCTTTTCTACGATGACATTTTGATAGTGTCCGGATTGGATGTCAGGTCATATCAAGTTTCACGAATTTATAGATTTAGAAAGTAAACCGTAATTATACCCCACTTTCTAAGAAAATGGGGTATATTAATTGATTTGTCCATGTCGGTCGGTCGGAAGGCCGTCCGTCCGTCCGTTCAATAACCAGAGAATGATATGACCTAAGCTCTTCAGATTTGATTGGGAGATTGTTCATTACTGATTTTAAGGTCAGTATATCAAACGTCAATGTGTAAGTATCCTGTTGGCCATTAGGGGTCATCCGTGTTTCATAAACACTTCCTGGTATATACTGAAATAAACCCACTGTACAAAGTCACCAGATAAGAAAAGGGCTGTATTTATATGAAACCTATTCAGCATTATTAGAGAAAGTGTTTATCCCTTTCTGATACGTTCAGCATACTAGTATACAAATACATTTCAAAATCATAAACGATGATTTGGTCATAATCTTAACTCACAAAGGCATTATCTCAAAATAGGGTGGACTGATTTTTTAATTGTAAAATACCTGTCATAGATTTCCATGATAGAAAATGATTTACCATGAGATTCTTCAAAAACATTGATATTCCTGTGAGTTATTTTCCCTTTAAATTTGCATTGAAGTCTTTGGGACTACCCCATTTCTCAAAAATTACGGCAATTTCAATGAAAAATCATGCTAAAAAGATGCCATTACACAATATCAATCGAATTTGATAAAGAACATATAGGTCATCAGAAATTTTCAGAAATTGATACTTTCCTAGATTTCAACAAGGACAACAACTCGTACAGAAGTTTAAAAATGTGCCGTAAGAAGTTGAAGTATCTGAGCTAGGTAACTATGAAAGAAATGATAATCATTTAGTTAGGCAGTACTATTTTTGTAATATCAATATTTGTGTGTAGCACAGAACAGCTATGTCAGAAAAATACAGTATTAGGATCCTAATACCTTAAAATTTAAATAATATAAAAACAATTAGATAAATACAAACAGTAACGTGCAGACAAACAGAGATGTAGTTTTATGACATTAAATAATTGCAAATATTGCGGTCTATGTTTTGTTTTATTAATATGCCTCATCATGCGTGGCATGCCGCTGTAACATACCGATTAACATTTTGTTTATTTAAAATGTTGTAGATATATTCATTTAAGCAATGGCTCTTTGCATCTAATGAAAATATGTAGATAGATAGATTTTACTCCCTTAGTGTCGGGAGTAAATCAATTATTCACTAATCACAAGTTATAGGACAAAGAAACAACAAACAACAAATAGGAAATAGGCTTTAGTATCTGGTAGCGAAATGATTACAATAAAATCGACAAGTTTTGTAGTTTTGTTTTTACATGTGCATACAAACATTGTAAACATTGAATGTCCGTAATATAACAATAAATAAAATCACAAGGTACCATCATATAAGGCACAAAATATCACACAAACTGATAATTATGTGATTCAAAGTCAAATATCAAAGTATTGAATCCTCAAATGTAAGCAACGGTGGCTACCTAACCACAAAAACCCTCATGAGGGAAATATGGAGGTAAGGGCTCCAGGCTAAACAGTATAGTGGCCTTTAACACTTGGACTCAATACTGTTTAATTATAACTTTAGAATTATGTAACGTTATGTGTACAATCAATCAACAACTTCTTGTAGTTATCTTGGAATGGAACTTGTTGTACATAGCTCCGGTGTTGTTGGTTCATAATAGTTTGTGATTTCACGGTTTTGTTCATCTGAAAAATACTAACATGATAAAAGTAAATTGAACATAGCAATAGATTATGTTTCAAAGTTTAAATCTTTAAATACCAGAAGGTCTTGACCCATGCAACAACTATTTAGAGTGTGACAGATTGACATATATACATATATTTACAATCACAAAATAAATATATAAATAAATAATTTTACCTCACTTTAACTATGAAAAATTTGATAAAAGTATTCACAATGCCATGTTTACAAAATACAAGACGATAAAACAATATATATGGATACTAATGATAATTGTATATATATTAAACGATACAAATATTGCTTGACATTGTTTAGGCGTATCTTACATTATTTCTTATATAAAATGCCTTTGGATATAAATACTTAATTTTCTTATTAAGTTTATATTTTCATTATTTTACAATTCAATTTATGCCAGGATTTCTTCTATAATACAAAGGAATATAATTGTTTCTTAGATCAGGATATAACTCGCACTCAACAAAAATTGGTACTCATCTTTTAAAATGTTGCAATTTACACAAAGTCTATCATTTACCGGAGTTGCTCTAGGTTTATTCCATCTAATATGTAGTCTATGAGATGACATTTTAAAGAAGTAACATCGAAATTTGTGTATGTTTGAAATATCTTAATATGGTTGAAACTGAAAATAAACTGTTTTATAAAATAAAACTCTACTTGATTCATTTATCTACTCCGCCAGTTTTGAACGAATTGATAAGTTATTCTTTGTTTGAAATACACTAACATTACCAATGTCTTGAAAATACCAAGCGTCATATAAACCAATGTTACATAACACATATTTTATCAGGGAACACCAATTTTATTTATTAGGATGTAATTCCGTGTCTAATTTCAACATGTTGTATACTTTTCTGTTGTACTTATTTTAATTAGTTCTTAATAATTTAATCCCGTATTTTATAATAGTTATTTGTCTCAAAGTATGCAGATTCAGGCGACCTATATAAGTTCTCCATAAACAAAATCGTTTTGTGTATTTCTTTTAACACCAGTAATCTTTTACAAAATTGTAAATGAACATTCTCGGTCGATTTCCCTTGTATAAACCCCAATACCTGTCTAGCATAATTAAGAATAGGCGTTATTATTATCGAAGAGTTCTAACCTATGTTTTACAGATAAATCCGTGAATTTGTACAAATGTTTGTTCATTTTGAATACATTTGAAGCTTGACCATACAACACATTTTGAGCATTTGAAAAAGATTCACCCGAGCGGAAAACTACTCCAAGATATGTGAATTTATCGACGTATTCTAAATCAATATTATTATAATAAAACTTCATATTTTTCGATATTTGCCCTACCTTTCTGAAATTATAATTTTTGTTTTATTTGTATTAACTACTAATTTCCGTCTATTACAATAATCTAAAGTATATCTAAACATGACTGTAATTCTTCTTGATGTTGGCAAAAATAATCAGCATAAACAATCAGAAATACTTTTGAAGGTATCAACATCAATATCAGTGAGGCCCTTAAGTTTGAAATGTCTTCTATATCATTTATAAACATTAAAATTAAAAAGGTGAGATGCTTTCTCCTTGACTTACTCCAAGTATGCAATCAAAGCCTTCACTTAATTGATTATGTAATTTAACTCTAGATTTAACAGCTGAATACATAGATCTCATAATATTTAACATATTACCCCTGACTCCAAGTTTGATTAGTTTTGTCCATAAATTATCTCTCGTATTATAATCTAAGGCCTTAGTAAAGCCTATACACTCACAAAACAGTTGCTTACCATCATTCAAAACAAAATTATGAACTGAGCATAAATTTGACATAAAGCCTGCTTGCATTTCTATGTATGTATACATTATACTATTACCACATAATCAATTATTTCCTTCTTGTCATTTTCTTGTTTTTCTAATTCCAGGCTATTAGTGCTTGAATCAGAGATGTTTCTTTTACATTGCTTTGCTTAAATCAGTCAATATTTAGCAATTTTTTGTTTACATGAATGTAAAAGTTAAATTTGTAAAATGTTATTGAGTTTACAATAATATTATTAAAACTTAATGCCTATACATATTCCGTCTCCTCAATAACTGTATACTACGTGGGTATTTTTCAAATTATATACGGGAAATACTTCAGAATAATAAGCTTCTTCGTATTCCTAACTACAAACATACTTCCCCGAACCGACAGTACCTACTGAAAATATTTTTCTCAATTTTTCTCACCATGCACATTGTTTATATACTATTTATTTGTACATGTACACCATTGTATCATTTATGTGATTATGGTTAAATAAAGTAAAGTAGAAAGTTGAAGTTATACATTGTATTTTCCAGTCCAATTAGTTAATCTACTGTTTAAAACCCTTATAAATAGCTTCCCTAAAGTACTTAATAACATGATACCCCTACAATAATTTGCTTCGTTTGAACTCCCCTTTTTATGTATTGGTACAACGAAATTCTCCGACCGAATCGCAGGAAAATAAACAACTTCAATATTTTCTTAAAAGGAGTCAATAAGTGCGCAGACAAAGTGTGATTACCATGTTTAAAAAATTCGTTTAAAAGCATAACTGGACCTGCAAAATTATTCAATTTTTATTTAGCTGTTTTATAGCCATAATTAATTCGTTCTGCTCTACCGGCTCATTTAATTCTTTAAACATAATATCAAACTCATTACGTTCATACATATCTATGAATTGCAGTATGTCGTCATCCGATGTAAAAATTTGACCATTCTTATATTTTTGAAATATCGTTCAAAGTCGCTCAAATGTATATTTGTTTGTTTAGCATTTACACACTGCTTTAACATGTTCCAATACAACTTAGCATTTAGAAAAAGTTTAGAGTTTTTAAAATTTATCATACTCGTATTTCTCCTTACGGATATAAGATTTCAAGTGTGTAAGAGCATTGACCATATTCAAACGGTTAAAATCACTATTATATGTTTTAAAAACATTCAGCTCAGCATAGAAATCTTGTCTTTTCATCATGCATTCTTCATCAAACCAAAGTTGATGTTTATCATTAGATTCAGAACATACAGCATCAGTAGATAAAATGCGTTTTAAATATTTAGTTACATCGCCCATAATGGATGAAAACTCATTATTATATATTCAATATATACAATCATATATATATGCCACAATCACATGATCACTGAAGTATTTAAGCTTAGTATTAGTGTAATCATGGAGACAAATCAGAAATAAAAGAATCTTTAAAACTATTATTCCAAACATATTTTTCATTTATAACATCATTACTGTCGAGGGTACGTTGCTCCGCAATTACATCGTGTGCATCAAAATTAAATAAAAATCAATAATACAGTGATCAAACAATATGTTTGGACTATGTACCTGAAAATATGATACATTATTCAATATGCTAGGAAAAAAAATTACATGATCTGTAACACTACTACCTCGACTACCCACATGAGTAAAATTACCAATCCAATCCTTATCACAACGACCATTCAGAATGCGTAAACCAGTCCGTTTACATAAGTCAACATAACGCCTTGAGTATCAACTCGACCGTTGTTACATGAACTACGATGTAAATATTCATCAGTGCTATAATCTGGAAGTAAAAAAAGACATCAATATTAATCAATGAATCATGCAATACAAAATCTAGATTATCGGACGTGTGTGCATCCATATCACCACATAACATAACATAAAATTATTTTCATTTTCGACATTCAAAATCGGTGATAAAATTCAAAAGCCTGTCTAAAGTATATGTTCCTACCATACTTGGTTGGAACTGTTCTCTGGAACAACACAGCATAGACAGAAAATTTAATCATTTTCCATACAAAAGATACTGCCGTTTAACTTTATACAAATAATATCATCACGACTTGTAAAGATAATGTAAAGCTGGGTGGGTGGGTGGAATAAGGAATACTAGTACTTCGCTAACCAAATACTAAACCTCGAGTGACATTAAACTACACGATTGCTCCTTATATAGTTAACACAATTCTGCACGGGATTTCCGTGCCTAAACCAAGCAGTGGCGGGAGCGTATTAATATGAATAAAACCTGTAACTGTGTGAACCGTGAGTAATTTTCATTATGTAATATAATTATACATGTGTTACTATGCGCGTCGGTATCTCTGCGCATAACCCGTGATGTGGTGATGTTTACATTTGTAAGTAAACCGTAGATTACACTGTGTTCCGCTCTTAAAGCGAGTGTTACATTATAATTATGGCGTTTTATTATCTGAATATTAAGAAATCTAAATAAGAAGAAGTTTGGGGTGAACATTTTACGAAGCAAATCGGAATAACTTAAAAGGCAAGTTTTATTAAAGTTACAATTTTTCAAAAACAAATAAAAGATTACGTATTCGTTTTTTATGAAAAATACAACAAGTCTAAAAAAAGTCCGAAATTATGTTCTACAATATCTAAACTAAACTTTGAGACCGCTTCAGTTTTATTTCCATCTCGTTGTTTCCTACATTTGTTTTATGTTTTAACGTGAGACCTCTCAAAAGCCATGTATTCCTTTTTACAAAGAGGGTCTTAGAAAATAGGTCAGAATTAGTTGGATTTTGGACGCAGTCTGTGTCATAGTGTGTTACGATTTGGTTTAAGACGCTGATTAGATGAATTCATGTAAAAAAGTTGGTCGCTATTTCCGGAGAACAAGAAAAAATCTGTCAGGAACACTTTGCTGGTAAAATGGACTAATAGAATCAGTTGATGAACGTGAGTTTAAGGGGACACAATTTCTGACAATTATCTAAAGCGGGTGGGGTATGGTAAGAATTAAAAATTAAGAATAGGCATGTATTTAAGTAAAAGAAATCAATGTAATTTCAAGTCACATTTGCACTGAAAGGAATGTTGACAAGAATGGAGAAAAAAAGATAAAATGGCAAAGCTAATGTGGATATAAGAACAAATTCTCGCGTACATTCAAACATAAAAATTAATTCATATTTCAAAAAAGTATTATGCACTACACAATGTCAAAACATTTATCAATGTTGTACGAGTGAAATTTATTTGAAATAATGAGAATTAACACTGCTAACTTCATTTTATTACACACACTACCAGGTAAAAACACGACCTGTTTTGCTCATAAAGAAGTACAGATTAAAAGGTATGGTGGTCAAAAGTGCCATGGAACAAAACAGTCAATAGTTAGAATTTCCCCTTGCCATTTAAAGTGTATCATATTTTCTGATAATTTTCATGTTAAGCTTATTGAGCCAGTTCTGTGACTTATCAAAATACATGTCAGTTACAATAATCACAAATTCAATATGCGTTCATATAATATTTATTAATCAATCTATGTATTAAGGATCAATAAAATAGCAATAAACAAGAGGGGGCAAAATGGCCATGTAATCGTTTACTAGAAAAAAGAAATTTAAAAACGATTTGATACTTGATCATAGTAGTTCTGTGCAAATTCGGTCGAAGTCCCTTCAGAATTGAAGGAGTTGCGTCCAGTAGAGTATTTCCCCATATATACTGTATATATCACATAGGTTATGCACAAAATAAAACACGAGGTCATAGATAGGCCAAAAGGGATCATATCACAAAATCCCTAAAATGCATAGGGGTACTACAAAATAGTTATGTATAAAAGTTTGTTTGAAATCCCTTCAGAATTGTAGGAGAAGTTGCGTCCAGAAGAAATTGTGGAAGCTCGCCCTGCAATCCGCCCGCCTGTCCGTGCGCCGACATTCGCCAATAAAATAGCCTTTAATTGCCTTGGAAACCTGGTTAAACATATAAAAAAAAAAAGGTTACCAGAGATAACAAGACACTTTATACATTATGATAGCGACTAATACTGAACTTTACGCATATTATTATTTCCTACAGTATCCCTTCACAGACACCATACTATTTACTGATATCTCAAGAACGCTTTGCACGGGATTTCGATAAATTGGGTCAGTGCGATAGTAAAACCACATATTTCATGCACTTACCTTTATAAAGTTGAAGACATGGCATGCGTCTACGACAAAAAGTAAATAAATGAAAGCATAATGTTTTGGTATTAATACTTACTTTGATCTGCGGACTGATTACTCATTATCGCAATTTTGATCTCCTTATTTGTTTTGTTTACTTTTCGAAATTTATAGCGGAATTGCTTCACAACTGAAAACGGAAATGTCTTCGATCGGAAACATAGTCCATTATTTAATTATTTTTTCCCCTAAGCGAACAAAACTTCTAATCTTTACACGGATATAAGTATATTTTCTAATGTTGGTAAATAAACGACATTCTTTCAAAAATCCTATTCATTTAATAAAAAAAAAACACGTGCCACCACCTGTTTAGTATAATGCGAGTTACCGTTCCTTTCGCGGACGAATTATTTTCAGTGAATCGGTCAGAAGCTGTGGGAAAATGAAAATGATCGTAAACATTCTACAATTGACCATAATTCAAATAGAAAGAACCAGAAATCAAAGAAGTGTTTTAGACTTACCATCTTAATGGAGAATCCCATATGTCTTAGGTACATTATGCATTACTTATCATGTGTTGTCACAGCTTTGAATGTCCAATTGCACATATATTTGTTTTGTTTACATTTTAACGAATGAAAAAAATGGCGTCCTGCATTGAACATCGTCGCATTGAACACATTCAGGGTCACTCAAATCAAAAAGGTCCTGACACAGTAGAGTAAGATGTTGCATGAAATTCAGACGTGATTATGTAATTCTAAATAATCTGGCGTAAAAGGAACTCTTAAACAATAAATTTTAAAAGCACGTTTCCAGTAATTTACGTTCGTATTTAGCGACTCGAATTATTATTCTTAAGTCGCAGTTTTAACATTCAACCTTCGATAAATCAAACTCCCCACATCGGTTACGCTTTGCTACTAGCCACTGCGGGGAGTGAGTCTATAAATAGTGATTCCGTCATCAAAATAACACTAGTTGGTATGAATATCACGGAATACGATTAAATGAGAATTCGCTTTGTAATATTAAGAAATGTTAGAAAGGCACAAAACACACACATCGATGGTAGAATGTTGCAAATGCATGAATACGTCCGTGGAGATTTTTCTGAACTATCGAACGAAGACCAAAAGTAGAACTACTTTTACGGCAAAGTATTTCATTGGACAGTGAATACGCGGTTTTAATTCTACGCATTTGAAAATCCCATGTATCTACCGACAAGCACAAGCACTTATTTAGATACATGACTCTTTCCATGTAGTTACAATATAATGATTTGAAATGTATTTAGATCTGACACACTTAATTGGGGAAAGATTCCAGATACTTCTATATAAACATACCATTTAGTTGCGTACTATTTCCTTTATGTGGCATTCTTTTAACCAAGCTGTTATGGAGTCCAGCGACAAATATAAGTCAACGATTACAAAGGACTTGATTTTGATAAAAATCAAGTCCAAAAACGGGTTATACGAGATGTAGTGTCTTTGTTCTCAGGTGAGTGTCATAGGGCCATCTTGGCCCTCTTGTTCTAAAATTCACCTGTAAATGTCTTAATGGATGTACAAAAGAACGACAAGATTTAAAATACATTCCTTAACATTTCATATTATACTTCGATATTCTTAATGGTAAATTTGTCACTTTGTAAGTTTATCTGTGTTAATTCTGTGAGAATTGAAGTAAATTTAAGTAATCTATTAATTGCGGATATACACTGGATCAAACATGTTTGGAAACTTGCCACTAACTTAAATCAGCATATCTCCAGATATCTGCTTTTTTCCAGCCACGTTTTTAATTTCTTTTATCTTTGCTGTGCATTTCAATAATGAATTGATCAACTTTATTCAAATCAATATATTTAAGATTGTAACTAGACAGCCTGTTGAAATAATGATTAATTGCAGAGTAACCATTAATACATGTGGATTACTTGGAGAAAGTATTCATTCATGAGCAAACACCATAGTATTCAAACCAATTAATCTTTCTTATCGAAACGAATTTAACTGACGCATAAAAATCAAAGTACTGAACGTTCAAGTGAACTTGTAAAAAGTCTGCCCTGCAACATGAAACGGGAACCACTTTACATTTAAATTGCGGATGTAGAAAACGTATAACTTTGGTCCGCATCAAAATTCATGCGTACCGAGTGAATGACGGGTATGGAAAGCTGAACTATCGCTCAGTTTCCGAAGAGTTCATTCTGTCATTTGACTAATCCAGTGATGTCATTAATATACTGCTGAAGCACATCTGTACTTTCTGCTTTTCTGTTATCCTTAAATTTAATGTCATGACATGATTTTATCTTAATTCATAAATGTCGATAGATAGATAGATAGATAGATAGATAGATAGATTCAGTATATAAAACACATGGTATGGTACAATACAATGTATGAATGTTTTAAAAAACACATTGTTACAAAAGACTAGAATAATACATTTAATGGCATATAATACTAAAGAAATTTTAGATGTACCAGTACATGTATAATTATGTAGTATACCATCATACATAATAGAGTATACTTAATGCATGTGTTATTTACAAATTCATCCGTAGTTATAAATCATATTCATGTAAAAGACGTTTTTCAAAATGAGTATTGCATATAATTATGTTAATAATGTTCATATAATGAATGTGTTTTGCCAACATCTGTAACAGCTGCATTAGTAAAGTGGCATTTTTGTTTTTTAATTATTATTATATATTATGCCTGTATTACCAAGTAATTTACATTGTAAATATGAAATAAAACAACCATACTTCACTGAGCATGTTTGCTGACAACCGGGACTTTACTACCTCTGATTTTATTCACAGCCTCGAGTTGATTTCAACAGGGATTAATGTTGCCATATTTCTGACAAATGCATACACTACTGGACACCTTTCTTTTTTTCTTTGTTTCGAAGTATTTATGTGTAACTCTCAGAATTGCATCCTGAATTGTATCACTTCCATTTCACTGACTTTGATTTTCTTAATTTTACTATAGCATTCATGTAACTTGGGTTGTTCTCAATTTCTATTGTAATCAATTTCCAGGTGTATTGGCACTTTCAGTTTTACATTAGAGATCTTATCATAACAACAAGCTCCAAACACAAGAAGGGGATCATTGCTATACGTCTATAATTACATGTCTTGTAAAAATGTATCTGATTTAATCCACAATATAAAATAATTCAAGCTTCGCAGGCCCAATATTTTACTTACTAGCTTTCTTGATTGTTGTGTCTGCTTTATTTTCCGGTTTGGAGATCTCCCTGAACTCTTCTTTCTCAACCAACTTTCCACGGTACCTCAAACAACTAAAGTTCGTTCAACAAATGGCACCCGTAGGGGACGAATTTGATTTTTTAGATGATACTAGTACCAAGTGCCAAGGTGAGTTTTTGTGATCCTTGATTGTCTGTCGAATGGACCGTTAAAGAACAGATAAACGTGTGAATGGCTACCACCTGTGTACAACGGCCACCAATTGAACATCGATTTTACACATAACTGGCCAAATCAACTTCTGAAATATGGTCATCTGTGAATAAGGCGTATAAAATGTTAGATTCTTGGTACTCGACTTACCCTAATTGTCCCCCGTTACCCAAGGCGTTATACTACACCCGAAGAAGACGAGCAGTTTGAGTCCACTTTGTATCAGCTTAACATGGGCTCTAAAGAATAGCTAAAAGTACATGAATAATGAAAACAATTCCCTAACTACCTACCCTGTTTCAAGGAGCATAAAATCAACCTGAAATCAATTGAAATACATGTGTAAATCGAAAGGATGAATGTATTATCTGACGGTTTTACTGTATGTGTGAAATGCTTTAGGAAATAAAATATAAAGTAAAACCTGTGTTAGCGACCATCTCACAATAAAGGACACTAAGGGTCACAGTGCGAATAAAACATTATTTTAAAAATAGCCATTGATTATTTAGACCAAAATGATCACCGAATATTTAAAGGCCACCAGTCCTATCAACAAAGGTAGTCTTATGTCATTCCCTTCGTTTACAGGATTGACTGTACTTGAATTATAACATGATGTGTATTAGGCCTTTATATATCATTCTCTACCTTATTTATATCGGCAATGCCTATTGACCATTTATTTACAATTTATTTACAATTTATTTACCATTTATTTACCATTTATTTACCTTTTTCAAAGTGAGTCTACTTCAAAGCGCGGTCGTTTGTTTAATTTTATAGATTCAAGATTCTTTATTTGTAACTAAACATATATACATGTTTCTTGTTACATGATCAAATGTATTGTATATAGTATATACAAATAGAATAGCAAAACATTTATAAGTTATACAAGTATATATACAATTTATAGATATGTAAACCCAAATACATCGATTGATAAGCCACTCAGCGCATTAGCCTTTTCTACGATGACATTTTGATAGTGTCCGGATTGGATGTCAGGTCATATCAAGTTTCACGAATTTATAGATTTAGAAAGTAAACCGTAATTATACCCCACTTTCTAAGAAAATGGGGTATATTAATTGATTTGTCCATGTCGGTCGGTCGGAAGGCCGTCCGTCCGTCCGTTCAATAACCAGAGAATGATATGACCTAAGCTCTTCAGATTTGATTGGGAGATTGTTCATTACTGATTTTAAGGTCAGTATATCAAACGTCAATGTGTAAGTATCCTGTTGGCCATTAGGGGTCATCCGTGTTTCATAAACACTTCCTGGTATATACTGAAATAAACCCACTGTACAAAGTCACCAGATAAGAAAAGGGCTGTATTTATATGAAACCTATTCAGCATTATTAGAGAAAGTGTTTATCCCTTTCTGATACGTTCAGCATACTAGTATACAAATACATTTCAAAATCATAAACGATGATTTGGTCATAATCTTAACTCACAAAGGCATTATCTCAAAATAGGGTGGACTGATTTTTTAATTGTAAAATACCTGTCATAGATTTCCATGATAGAAAATGATTTACCATGAGATTCTTCAAAAACATTGATATTCCTGTGAGTTATTTTCCCTTTAAATTTGCATTGAAGTCTTTGGGACTACCCCATTTCTCAAAAATTACGGCAATTTCAATGAAAAATCATGCTAAAAAGATGCCATTACACAATATCAATCGAATTTGATAAAGAACATATAGGTCATCAGAAATTTTCAGAAATTGATACTTTCCTAGATTTCAACAAGGACAACAACTCGTACAGAAGTTTAAAAATGTGCCGTAAGAAGTTGAAGTATCTGAGCTAGGTAACTATGAAAGAAATGATAATCATTTAGTTAGGCAGTACTATTTTTGTAATATCAATATTTGTGTGTAGCACAGAACAGCTATGTCAGAAAAATACAGTATTAGGATCCTAATACCTTAAAATTTAAATAATATAAAAACAATTAGATAAATACAAACAGTAACGTGCAGACAAACAGAGATGTAGTTTTATGACATTAAATAATTGCAAATATTGCGGTCTATGTTTTGTTTTATTAATATGCCTCATCATGCGTGGCATGCCGCTGTAACATACCGATTAACATTTTGTTTATTTAAAATGTTGTAGATATATTCATTTAAGCAATGGCTCTTTGCATCTAATGAAAATATGTAGATAGATAGATTTTACTCCCTTAGTGTCGGGAGTAAATCAATTATTCACTAATCACAAGTTATAGGACAAAGAAACAACAAACAACAAATAGGAAATAGGCTTTAGTATCTGGTAGCGAAATGATTACAATAAAATCGACAAGTTTTGTAGTTTTGTTTTTACATGTGCATACAAACATTGTAAACATTGAATGTCCGTAATATAACAATAAATAAAATCACAAGGTACCATCATATAAGGCACAAAATATCACACAAACTGATAATTATGTGATTCAAAGTCAAATATCAAAGTATTGAATCCTCAAATGTAAGCAACGGTGGCTACCTAACCACAAAAACCCTCATGAGGGAAATATGGAGGTAAGGGCTCCAGGCTAAACAGTATAGTGGCCTTTAACACTTGGACTCAATACTGTTTAATTATAACTTTAGAATTATGTAGCATTATGTGTACAATCAATCAACAACTTCTTGTAGTTATGTTGGAATGGAACTTGTTGTACATAGCTCCGGTGTTGTTGGTTCATAATAGTTTGTGATTTCACGATTTTGTTCATCTGAAAAAAATACTAACATGATAAAAGTAAATTGAACATAGCAATAGTTTATGTTAATTATGTTTCAAAGTTTATTTCTTTAAATACCAGAAGGTCTTGACCCATGCAACAACTATTTACAGTGTGACAGATTGACATATACACATATATTTGCAATCACAAAATAAATATATATATAAATAATTTTACCTCACTATAACTATGAAAAATTTGATAAATGTATTCACAATGCCATGTTTACAAAATACAAGACGATAAAACAATATATATGGATACTAATAATAATTGTATATATATGTTAGACGATACAAATATTGCTTAACATTGTTTAGGCGTATCTTACATTATTTCTTATATAAAATGCCTTTGGATATAAATACTTAATTTTCTTATTAAGTTTATATTTTCATTATTTTACAATTCATTTAAACATGCTAGGATTTCTTCTAAAATACAAAGGAATATAATTGTTTCTTAGTTCAGGATATAGCTCGCACTAAACAAAAATTGGTACTCATCTTTTAAAATGTTGCAATTTACACAAATTCTATCATTTACCGGAGTTGCTCTTGGTTTAATCCATCTAATATATAGTCTATGAGATGACATTTTAAAGAAGTAACATCGAAATTTGTGTATGTTTGAAATATCTTAATATGGTTGAAACTGAAAATAAACTGTTTTATAAAATAAAACTCTACTTGATTCATTTATCTACTCCGCCAGTTTTGAACGAATTGATAAGTTATTCTTTGTTTGAAATATACATGTACTAACATTACCAATGTCTTGAAAATACCAAGCGTCATATAAACCAATGTTACATAACACATATTTTATCAGGGAACACCAATTTTATTCATTAGGATGTAATTCCGTGTCTAATTTCAACATGTTATATACTTTTCTGTTGTACTTATTTTAATTAGTTCTTAATAATTTAATCCCGTATTTTATAATAGTTATTTGTCTCAAAGTATGCAGATTCAGGCGACCTATATAAGTTCTCCATAAACAAAATCGTTTTGTGTATTTCTTTTAACACCAGTAATCTTTTACAAAATTGTAAATGAACATTCTCGGTCGATTTCCCTTGTATAAACCCCAATACCTGACTAGCATAATTAAGAATAGGCGTTATTATTATCGAAGAGTTCTAACCTATGTTTTACAGATAAATCCGTGAATTTGTACAAATGTTTGTTCATTTTGAATACATTTAAAGCTTGACCATACAAAACATTTTGTGCATTTGAAAAAGATTCACCCGAGCGGAAAACTACTCCAAGATATGTGAATTTATCGACGAATTCTTAATCAATATTATTATGATAAAACTTCATATTTTTCGATATTTGCCCTACCTTTCTGAAATTATATTTTTTGTTTTATTTGTATTAACTATTAATTTCCGTCTATTACAATAATCTAAAGTATATCTAAACATGACTGTAATTCTTCTTGATGTTGGCAAAAATAATCAGCATAAACAATCAGAAATACTTTTGAAGGTATCAACATCAATATCAGTGAGGCCCTTAAGTTTGAAATGTCTTCTATATCATTTATAAACATTAAAATTAAAAAGGTGAGATGCTTTCTCCTTGACTTACTCCAAGTATGCAATCAAAGCCTTCACTTAATTGATTATGTAATTTAACTCTAGATTTAACAGCTGAATACATAGATCTCATAATATTTAACATATTACCCCTGACTCCAAGTTTGATTAGTTTTGTCCATAAATTATCTCTCGTATTATAATCAAAGGCCTTAGTAAAGTCTATAAACTCACAAAACAGTTGCTTACCATCATTCAAAACAAAATTATCAACTGAGCCTAAATTTGACATAAAGCCTGCTTGCATTTCTATGTATGTATACATTATACTATTACCACATAATCAATTATTTCCTTCTTGTCCTTTTCTTGTTTTTCTAATTCCAGGCTATTAGTGCTTGAATCAGAGTTGTTTCTTTTACATTGCTTTGCTTAAATCAGTCAATAGTTAGCAATTTTTGTTTACATGAATGTAAAAGTTAAATTTGTAAAATGTTATTGAGTTTACAATAATATTATTAAAACTTTATGTCTATACATATTCCGTCTGCTCAATAGCTGTATACTACGTGGGTATATTTCAAATTCTATACGGGAAATACTTCAGAATAATAAGCTTATTCGTATTCCTAACAACAAACATACTTCCCCGAACCGACAGTACCTACTGAAAATATTTTTCTCACCTTTTCTCACCCTGCACATTGTTTATATACTATTTATTTGTACATGTACACCATTGTATCATTTATGTGATTATGGTTAAAATAAAGTAAAGTAGAAAGTTGAAGTTTTACATTGTATTTTCCAGCCCAATTAGTTAATCTACTGTTTAAAACCCTTATAAATAGCTTCCCTAAAGTGCTTCGTTTGAACTCCCCTTTTTATGTATTGGTACAACGAAATTCTCCGACCGAATCGCAGGAAAATAAACAACTTCAATATTTTCTTAAAAGGAGTCAATAAGTGCGCAGACAAAATGTGATTACCATGTTTAAAAAATTCGTTTAAAAGTATATCTGGACCTGCAAAATTATTCAATTTTAATTTAGCTGTTTTATAGCCTTAATTAATTCGTTCTGCTCTACCGGCTCATTTAATTCTTTAAACATAATATCAAACTCATGACGTTCATACATATCTATGAATTGCAGTATGTCGTCATCCGATGTAAAAATTTGACCATTCTTATATTTTTGAAATATCGTTCAAAGTCGCTCAAATGTATATTTGTTTGTTTAGCATTTACACACTGCTTTAACATGTTCCAATACAACTTAGCATTTAGAAAAAGTTTAGAGTTTTTAAAATTTATCATACTCGTATTTCTCCTTACGGATATAAGATTTCAAGTGTGTAAGAGCATTGACCATATTCAAACGGTTAAAATCACTATTATATGTTTTAAAAACATTCAGCTCAGCATAGAAATCTTGTCTTTTCATCATGCATTCTTCATCAAACCAAAGTTGATGTTTATCATTAGATTCAGAACATACAGCATCAGTAGATAAAATGCGTTTTAAATATTTAGTTACATCGCCCATAATGGATGAAAACTCATTATTATATATTCAATATATACAATCATATATATATGCCACAATCACATGATCACTGAAGTATTTAAGCTTAGTATTAGTGTAATCATGGAGACAAATCAGAAATAAAAGAATCTTTAAAACTATTATTCCAAACATATTTTTCATTTATAACATCATTACTGTCGAGGGTACGTTGCTCCGCAATTACATCGTGTGCATCAAAATTAAATAAAAATCAATAATACAGTGATCAAACAATATGTTTGGACTATGTACCTGAAAATATGATACATTATTCAATATGCTAGGAAAAAAAATTACATGATCTGTAACACTACTACCTCGACTACCCACATGAGTAAAATTACCAATCCAATCCTTATCACAACGACCATTCAGAATGCGTAAACCAGTCCGTTTACATAAGTCAACATAACGCCTTGAGTATCAACTCGACCGTTGTTACATGAACTACGATGTAAATATTCATCAGTGCTATAATCTGGAAGTAAAAAAAGACATCAATATTAATCAATGAATCATGCAATACAAAATCTAGATTATCGGACGTGTGTGCATCCATATCACCACATAACATAACATAAAATTATTTTCATTTTCGACATTCAAAATCGGTGATAAAATTCAAAAGCCTGTCTAAAGTATATGTTCCTACCATACTTGGTTGGAACTGTTCTCTGGAACAACACAGCATAGACAGAAAATTTAATCATTTTCCATACAAAAGATACTGCCGTTTAACTTTATACAAATAATATCATCACGACTTGTAAAGATAATGTAAAGCTGGGTGGATGGGTGGAATAAGGAATACTAGTACTTCGCTAACCAAATACTAAACCTCGAGTGACATTAAACTACACGATTGCTCCTTATATAGTTAACACAATTCTGCACGGGATTTCCGTGCCTAAACCAAGCAGTGGCGGGAGCGTATTAATATGAATAAAACCTGTAACTGTGTGAACCGTGAGTAATTTTCATTATGTAATATAATTATACATGTGTTACTATGCGCGTCGGTATCTCTGCGCATAACCCGTGATGTGGTGATGTTTACATTTGTAAGTAAACCGTAGATTACACTGTGTTCCGCTCTTAAAGCGAGTGTTACATTATAATTATGGCGTTTTATTATCTGAATATTAAGAAATCTAAATAAGAAGAAGTTTGGGGTGAACATTTTACGAAGCAAATCGGAATAACTTAAAAGGCAAGTTTTATTAAAGTTACAATTTTTCAAAAACAAATAAAAGATTACGTACTCGTTTTTTATGAAAAATACAACAAGTCTAAAAAAAGTCCGAAATTATGTTCTACAATATCTAAACTAAACTTTGAGACCGCTTCAGTTTTATTTCCATCTCGTTGTTTCCTACATTTGTTTTATGTTTTAACGTGAGACCTCTCAAAAGCCATGTATTCCTTTTTACAAAGAGGGTCTTAGAAAATAGGTCAGAATTAGTTGGATTTTGGACGCAGTCTGTGGCATAGTGTGTTACGATTTGGTTTAAGACGCTGATTAGATGAATTCATGTAAAAAAGTTGGTCGCTATTTCCGGAGAACAAGAAAAAATCTGTCAGGAACACTTTGCTGGTAAAATGGACTAATAGAATCAGTTGATGAACGTGAGTTTAAGGGGACACAATTTCTGACAATTATCTAAAGCGGGTGGGGTATGGTAAGAATTAAAAATAAAGAATAGGCATGTATTTAAGTAAAAGAAATCAATGTAATTTCAAGTCACATTTGCACTGAAAGGAATGTTGACAAGAATGGAGAAAAAAAGATAAAATGGCAAAGCTAATGTGGATATAAGAACAAATTCTCGCGTACATTCAAACATAAAAATTAATTCATATTTCAAAAAAGTATTATGCACTACACAATGTCAAAACATTTATCAATGTTGTACGAGTGAAATTTATTTGAAATAATGAGAATTAACACTGCTAACTTCATTTTATTACACACACTACCAGGTAAAAACACGACCTGTTTTGCTCATAAAGAAGTACAGATTAAAAGGTATGGTGGTCAAAAGTGCCATGGAACAAAACAGTCAATAGTTAGAATTTCCCCTTGCCATTTAAAGTGTATCATATTTTCTGATAATTTTCATGTTAAGCTTATTGAGCCAGTTCTGTGACTTATCAAAATACATGTCAGTTACAATAATCACAAATTCAATATGCGTTCATATAATATTTATTAATCAATCTATGTATTAAGGATCAATAAAATAGCAATAAACAAGAGGGGGCAAAATGGCCATGTAATCGTTTACTAGAAAAAAGAAATTTAAAAACGATTTGATACTTGATCATAGTAGTTCTGTGCAAATTCGGTCGAAGTCCCTTCAGAATTGAAGGAGTTGCGTCCAGTAGAGTATTTCCCCATATATACTGTATATATCACATAGGTTATGCACAAAATAAAACACGAGGTCATAGATAGGCCAAAAGGGATCATATCACAAAATCCCTAAAATGCATAGGGGTACTACAAAATAGTTATGTATAAAAGTTTGGTTGAAATCCCTTCAGAATTGTAGGAGAAGTTGCGTCCAGAAGAAATTGTGGAAGCTCGCCCTGCAATCCGCCCGCCTGTCCGTGCGCCGACATTCGCCAATAAAATAGCCTTTAATTGCCTTGGATACCTGGTTAAACATATAAAAAAAAAAAGGTTACCAGAGATAACAAGACACTTTATACATTATGATAGCGACTAATACTGAACTTTACGCATATTATTATTTCCTACAGTATCCCTTCACAGACACCATACTATTTACTGATATCTCAAGAACGCTTTGCACGGGATTTCGATAAATTGGGTCAGTGCGATAGTAAAACCACATATTTCATGCACTTACCTTTATAAAGTTGAAGACATGGCATGCGTCTACGACAAAAAGTAAATAAATGAAAGCATAATGTTTTGGTATTAATACTTACTTTGATCTGCGGACTGATTACTCATTATCGCAATTTTGATCTCCTTATTTGTTTTGTTTACTTTTCGAAATTTATAGCGGAATTGCTTCACAACTGAAAACGGAAATGTCTTCGATCGGAAACATAGTCCATTATTTAATTATTTTTTCCCCTAAGCGAACAAAACTTCTAATCTTTACACGGATATAAGTATATTTTCTAATGTTGGTAAATAAACGACATTCTTTCAAAAATCCTATTCATTTAATAAAAAAAAAACACGTGCCACCACCTGTTTAGTATAATGCGAGTTACCGTTCCTTTCGCGGACGAATTATTTTCAGTGAATCGGTCAGAAGCTGTGGGAAAATGAAAATGATCGTAAACATTCTACAATTGACCATAATTCAAATAGAAAGAACCAGAAATCAAAGAAGTGTTTTAGACTTACCATCTTAATGGAGAATCCCATATGTCTTAGGTACATTATGCATTACTTATCATGTGTTGTCACAGCTTTGAATGTCCAATTGCACATATATTTGTTTTGTTTACATTTTAACGAATGAAAAAAATGGCGTCCTGCATTGAACATCGTCGCATTGAACACATTCAGGGTCACTCAAATCAAAAAGGTCCTGACACAGTAGAGTAAGATGTTGCATGAAATTCAGACGTGATTATGTAATTCTAAATAATCTGGCGTAAAAGGAACTCTTAAACAATAAATTTTAAAAGCACGTTTCCAGTAATTTACGTTCGTATTTAGCGACTCGAATTATTATTCTTAAGTCGCAGTTTTAACATTCAACCTTCGATAAATCAAACTCCCCACATCGGTTACGCTTTGCTACTAGCCACTGCGGGGAGTGAGTCTATAAATAGTGATTCCGTCATCAAAATAACACTAGTTGGTATGAATATCACGGAATACGATTAAATGAGAATTCGCTTTGTAATATTAAGAAATGTTAGAAAGGCACAAAACACACACATCGATGGTAGAATGTTGCAAATGCATGAATACGTCCGTGGAGATTTTTCTGAACTATCGAACGAAGACCAAAAGTAGAACTACTTTTACGGCAAAGTATTTCATTGGACAGTGAATACGCGGTTTTAATTCTACGCATTTGAAAATCCCATGTATCTACCGACAAGCACAAGCACTTATTTAGATACATGACTCTTTCCATGTAGTTACAATATAATGATTTGAAATGTATTTAGATCTGACACACTTAATTGGGGAAAGATTCCAGATACTTCTATATAAACATACCATTTAGTTGCGTACTATTTCCTTTATGTGGCATTCTTTTAACCAAGCTGTTATGGAGTCCAGCGACAAATATAAGTCAACGATTACAAAGGACTTGATTTTGATAAAAATCAAGTCCAAAAACGGGTTATACGAGATGTAGTGTCTTTGTTCTCAGGTGAGTGTCATAGGGCCATCTTGGCCCTCTTGTTCTAAAATTCACCTGTAAATGTCTTAATGGATGTACAAAAGAACGACAAGATTTAAAATACATTCCTTAACATTTCATATTATACTTCGATATTCTTAATGGTAAATTTGTCACTTTGTAAGTTTATCTGTGTTAATTCTGTGAGAATTGAAGTAAATTTAAGTAATCTATTAATTGCGGATATACACTGGATCAAACATGTTTGGAAACTTGCCACTAACTTAAATCAGCATATCTCCAGATATCTGCTTTTTTCCAGCCACGTTTTTAATTTCTTTTATCTTTGCTGTGCATTTCAATAATGAATTGATCAACTTTATTCAAATCAATATATTTAAGATTGTAACTAGACAGCCTGTTGAAATAATGATTAATTGCAGAGTAACCATTAATACATGTGGATTACTTGGAGAAAGTATTCATTCATGAGCAAACACCATAGTATTCAAACCAATTACTCTTTCTTATCGAAACGAATTTAACTGACGCATAAAAATCAAAGTACTGAACGTTCAAGTGAACTTGTAAAAAGTCTGCCCTGCAACATGAAACGGGAACCACTTTACATTTAAATTGCGGATGTAGAAAACGTATAACTTTGGTCCGCATCAAAATTCATGCGTACCGAGTGAATGACGGGTATGGAAAGCTGAAGAGTTTCCGAAGAGTTCATTCTGTCCTTTGACTGATCCAGTGATGTAAACGTGTGTGAAGTCATTAATATACTGCTGAAGCACATCTGTACTTTCTGCTTTTCTGCTATCCTTATATTTAATGTTATGACATGATTTTATCTTAATTCATAAATGTCATTAGATAGATAGATGGATTTATTCAGCATATAAAACACATGGTATGGTACAATACAATGTATGAATGTTTTAAAAAACGCATTGTTACAAAATATTAGAATAATACATTTAATGACATCATTTTTTTTATAATACTAATGAATTTTTAGATGTACCAGTACATGTATAATTATGTAGTATACCATCATACATAATAGAGTATACTTAATGCATGTGTTATTTACAAATCCATCCGTAGTTATAAATCATATTCATGTAAAAGACGTTTTTCAAAATGAATATTGCATATAATTATGTTAATAATGTTCATATAATGAATGTGTTTTGCCAACATCTGTAACAGCTGCATTAGTAAAGTGACATTTTTGTTTTATAATTATTATTATATATTATGCCTGTATTACCAAGTAATTTACATTGTAAATATGAAATAAAACAAAAATACTTCACTGAGCATGTTTGCTGACAACCGGGACTTTACTACCTCTGATTTTATGCACAGCCTCGAGTTGATTTCAACAGGGATTATAAATGTTGCCATATTTCTGACAAATACATACACTACTGGACACCTTTCTTTTTTTCTTTATTTCGAAGTATTTATATGTAACTCTCAGAATTGCATCCTGAATTGTATCACTTCCATTTCACTGACTTTGATTTTCTTAATTTTACTATAACATTCATGTAACTTCTCAATTGTTGTTGTTCTCAATTTCTATTGTCATCAATTCCCAGGTGTATTGGCTTTATCCAACACTTTCTGTTTTACATTAGACATCTTATCATAACAACAAGCTCCAAACACAAGAAGGGGATCATTGCTATACGTCTATAATTACATGTCTTGTAAAAATTTATCTGATTCAATCCACAATATAAAATAATTCAAGCTTCGCAGGCCCAATATTTTACTTACTAGCTTTCTTGATTGTTGTGTCTGCTTTATTTTCCGGTTTGGAGATCTCCCTGAACTCTTCTTTCTCAACAAACTTTTCCACGGTACCTCAAACAACTAAAGTTCGTTCAACAAATGTCACAGTTTACGACCACCGTAGGGGACAAAATTTGTGTGCATTTAAGAGATGAAATAATTTTACAGTTTTATTTTTTAGATGATACTAGTACCACAAAGTACAAAGGTGAGTTTTTGTGATCCTTAATTGTCTGTCGAATGGACCTTTAAAGAACAGATAAACGTGTGAATGGCTACCACCTGTCTACAACGGCCACCAATTGAACATTGATTTTACACATAACTAGCCAAATCAACTTCTGAAATATGGTCATCTGTGAATAAGGCGTATAAAATGTAACAATTCTCTAACTAACTACCTAGTTTTAAGTAGCATAAAATCAACTTGAAACCATTTAAATTTTAGATTTTAGAGGAATTTAACGAGTGAAATAAATCGAAAGGATGAAGATATTATCTGACGGTTTTACTGTATGTGTGAAATGCTTTAGGAAATAGAATATAAAGTAAAACCTATATTTGCGACCATCTCCCAATAACGGCCAGTAAGGGTCACAGTGCGAATAAAACATTCTTTTAAAAATAGCCATTGATTATTTAGACCAAAATGATCGCCGAATATTTAAAGGCCACCAGTCCTGTCAACAAAGGTTATCTTATGTCTTTCCCAAAGGTGGCCTTCGTTTACAGGATTGACTGTACTTGAATTATAACATGATGTGTATTTGGCCTTTATATATCATTCTCTACGTTATTTATATCGGCAATGCCTATTGACCATTTATTTACAATTTATTTACCATTTATTTACCTTTTTCAAAGTGAGTTTACTTCAAAGCTTGGTCATTTGTTTAATTTTATAGATTCAAGATTCTTTATTTGTAACTAAACATATATACATGTTTCTTGTTACATGATCAAATGTATTGTATATAGTATATACAAATAAAATAGCAAACATTTATAAGTTATACAAGTATATATAAAATTTATAGATATGTAAACCCAAATACATCGGCTGATAAGCCACTCAGCGCATTAACCTTTTCTACGATGACATTTTGATAGTGTCCGGATTGGATGTCAGGTCATATCAAGTTTCACCAATTTATAGATTTAGAAAGTAAACCGTAATTATACCCCCCTTTCTAAGAAAATGGGGTATATTAATTGATTCGTCCATGTCGGTCGGTCGGTCGGTCGGAAGGCCGTCCGTCCGTTCAATAACCAGAGAATGATATGACCTAAGCTCTTCAGATTTGATTGGGAGATTGTTCATTACTGATTTTAAGGTCAGTATATCACACGTCAATGTGTAAGAATCCAGTTGGCCATTAGGGGTCATCCGTGTTTCATAAACACTTCTTGATATATACTGAAATAAACCCACTGTACAAAGTCACCAGATAAGACAAGGGCTGTATTTATATGAAACCTATTCAGCATTATTAGAGAAAGTTTTTTATCCCTTTCTGATACGTTCAACATACTAGTATACAAATACATTTCAAAATCATAAACAATGATTTGGTCATAATCTTAACTCACAAAGGCATTATCTCAAAATAGGGTGGACTGATTTTTTAATTGTAAAATACCTGTCATACATTTCCATGATAGAAAATGATTTACCATGAGATTCTTCAAAAACATTGATATTCCTGTGAGTTATTTCCCCTTTAAATTTGCATTGAAGTCTTTGGGACTACCCCATTTCTCAAAGATTACCGCAATTTCAATGAAAAATCATGCTAAAAAGATGTCATTACACAATATCAATCGAATTTGATAAAGAACATATAGGTCATCAGAAATTTTCAGAAATTGATACTTTCCTAGATTCCTAGAAGGACAACAACTCGTACAGAAGTTTAAAAATGTGCCGTAAGAAATTCAAGTATCTGAGCTAGGTAACTATGAAAGAAATGATAATCATTTAGTTAGGCAGTACTATTTTTGTAATATCATTATTTGTGTGTAGCACAGAACAGCTATGTCAGAAAAATACAGTATTAGGATCCTAATACCTTAAAATTTAAATAATATAAAAACAATTAGATAAATACAAACAGTAACGTGCAGACAAACAGAGATGTAGTTTTATGACATTAAATCATTGCAAATATTGCGGTCTATGTTTTGTTTTATTAATATGCCTCATCATGCGTGTCATGCCGCTGTAACATACCGATTAACATTTTGTTTATTTAAAATGTTGTAGACATATTCATTTAAGCAATGGCTCTTTGCATCTAATGAAAATATGTAGATAGATAGATTTTAATCCCTTAGTGTCGGGAGTAAATCAATTATTCACTAATCACACGTTACAGGACAAAGAAACCACAAACAACAAATAGGATATAGGCTTTAATATCTGGTAGCGAAATGATTACAATAAAATCGACAAGTTTTGTAGTTATGTTTTTACATGTGCATACAAACATTGTAAACATTGAATGTCCGTAATATAACAATAAATAAAATCACAAGGTACCATCATATAAGGCACAAAATATCACAAAAACTGATAATTATGTGATTCAAAGTCAAATATCAAAGTATTGAATCCTCAACTGTAAGCAACGGTGGCTACCTAACCACAAAAACCCTCATGGGGGAAATATGGAGGTAAGGGCTCCAGGCTAAACAGTATAGTGGTCTTTAACACTTGGACTCAATACTGTTTAATTATAACTTTAGAATTATGTAACGTTATGTGTACAATCAATCAACAACTTCTTGTAGTTATGTTGGAATGGAACTTGTTGTACATAGCTCCGGTGTTATTGGTTCATAATAGTTTGTGATTTCACGATTTTGTTCATCTGAAAAATACTAACATGATAAAAGTAAATTGAACATAGCAATAGTTTATGTTAATTATGTTTCAAAGTTTATTTCTTTAAATACCGGAAGGTCTTGACCCATGCAACAACTATTTACAGTGTGACAGATTGACATATATACATATATTTACAATCACAAAATAAATATATAAATAAATAATTTTACCTCACTATAACTATGAAAAATTTGATAAATGTATTCACAATGCCATGTTTACAAAATACAAGACGATAAAACAATATATATGGATACTAATAATAATTGTATATATATATTAGACGATACAAATATTGCTTAACATTGTTTAGGCGTATCTTACATTATTTCTTATATAAAATGCCTTTGGATATAAATACTTAATTTTCTTATTAAGTTTATATTTTCATTATTTTACAATTCAATTTATTTAAACATGCAAAGGAATATAATTGTTTCTTAGATCAGGATATAACTCGCACTCAACAAAAATTGGTACTCATCTTTTAAAATGTTGCAATTTACACAAAGTCTATCATTTACCGGAGTTGCTCTTGGTTTAATCCATCTAATATATAGTCTATGAGATGACATTTTAAAGAAGTAACATCGAAATTTGTGTATGTTTGAAATATCTTAATATGGTTGAAACTGAAAATAAACTGTTTTATAAAATAAAACTCTACTTGATTCATTTATCTACTCCGCCAGTTTTGAACGAATTGATCAGTTATTCTTTGTTTGAAATATACTAACATTACCAATGGCTTGAAAATACCAAGCGTCATATAAACCAATGTTACATAACACATATTTTATCAGGGAACACCATTTTTATTTATTAGGATGTAATTCCGTGTCTAATTTCAACATGTTATATACTTTTCTGTTGTACTTATTTTAATTAGTTCTTAATAATTTAATCCCGTATTTTATAATAGTTATTTGTCTCAAAGTATGCAGATTCAGGCGACCTATATAAGTTCTCCATGAACAAAGTCGTTTTGTGTATTTCTTTTAACACCAGTAATCTTTTACAAAATTGTAAATGAACATTCTCGGTCGATTTCCCTTGTATAAACCCCAATACCTGTCTAGCATAATTAAGAATAGGCGTTATTATTATCGAAGAGTTCTAACCTATGTTTTACAGATAAATCCGTGAATTTGTACAAATGTTTGTTCATTTTGAATACATTTAAAGCTTGACCATACAACACATTTTGAGCATTTGAAAAAGATTCACCCGAGCGGAAAACTACTCCAAGATATGTGAATTTATCGACCTATTCTAAATCAATATTATAATAATAAAACTTCATATTTTGCGATATTTGCCCTACCTTTCTGAAATTATAATTTTTGTTTTATTTGTATTAACTACTAATTTCCGTCTATTACAATAATCTAAAGTATATCTAAACATGACTGTAATTCTTCTTGATGTTGGCAATAATAATCAGCATAAACAATCAGAAATACTTTTGAAGGTATCAATATCAGTGAGGCCCTTAAGTTTGAAATGTCTTCTATATCATTTAAAAACATTAAAATTAAAAAGGTGAGATGCTTTCTCCTTGACTTACTCCAAGCATACAATCAAAACTTTCACTTAATTGATTATGTAATTTAACTCTAGATTTAACAGCTGAATACATAGATCTCATAATATTTAACATATTACCCCTGACTCCAAGTTTGATTAGTTTTGTCCATAAATTATCTCTCGTATTATAATCAAAGGCCTTAGTAAAGTCTATAAACTCACAAAACAGTTGCTTACCATCATTCAAAACAAAATTATCAACTGAGCCTAAATTTGACATAAAGCCTGCTTGCATTTCTATGTATGTATACATTATACTATTACCACATAATCAATTATTTCCTTCTTGTCCTTTTCTTGTTTTTCTAATTCCAGGCTATTAGTGCTTGAATCAGAGTTGTTTCTTTTACATTGCTTTGCTTAAATTAGTCAATATTTAGCAATTTTTGTTTACATGAATGTAAAAGTTAAATTTGTAAAATGTTATTGAGTTTACAATAATATTATTAAAACTTTATGTCTATACATATTCCGTCTGCTCAATAACTGTATACTACGTGGGTATATTTCAAATTCTATACGGGAAATACTTCAGAATAATAAGCTTCTTCGTATTCCTAACTACAAACATACTTCCCCGAACCGACAGTACCTACTGAAAATATTTTTCTCACCTTTTCTCACCCTGCACATTGTTTATATACTATTTATTTGTACATGTACACCATTGTATCATTTATGTGATTATGGTTAAATAAAGTAAAGTAGAAAGTTGAAGTTATACATTGTATTTTCCAGCCCAATTAGTTAATATACTGTTTAAAACCCTTATAAATAGCTTCCCTAAAGTACTTAATAACATGATACTCCTACAATAATTTGCTTCGTTTGAACTCCCCTTTTTATGTATTGGTACAACGAAATTCTCAGACCGAATCGCAGGAAAATAAACAACTTCAATATTTTCTTAAAAGGAGTAAATAAGTGCGCAGACAAAGTGTGATTACCATGTTTAAAAAATTCGTTTAAAAGCATATCTGGACCTGCAAAATTATTCAATTTTTATTTAGCTGTTTTATAGCCTTAATTAATTCGTTCTGCTCAAACTCATTACGTTCATACATATCTATGAATTGCAGTATGTCGTCATCCGATGTAAAAATTTGACCATTCTTATATTTTTTAAATATCGTTCAAAGTCGCTCAAATGTATATTTGTTTGTTTAGCATTTGCACACTGCTTTAACATGTTCCAATACAACTTAGCATTTTTATACCTGGCAGCCATAAGTTTAGAGTTTTTAAAATTTACCATACTCGTATTTCTGCTTACGGATATAAGATTTCAAGTGTGTAAGAGCATTGACCACATTCAAACGGTTAAAATCACTATTATATGTTTTAAAAACATTCAGCTCAGCATAGAAATCTTGTCTTTTCATCATGCATTCTTCATCAAACCAAAGTTGCAGTTTGTCATTAGATTCAGAACATACAGCATCAGTAGATAAAGTGCGTTTAAAAGATTTAGTTACATCGCCTATAATGAATGAAAACTCATTATTATATATTCAATATATACACTCATATATATATGCCACAATCACATGATCACTGAAGTATTTAAGCTTAGTATTAGTGTAATCATGGAGACAAATCAGAAATAAAAGAATCTTTAAAACTATTATTTCAAACATATTTTTCATTTATAACATCATTACTGTCGAGGGTACGTTGCTCCGCATTTACATCGTGTGCATCAAAATTAAATAAAAATCAATAATACAGTGATCAAACGTTTTGACTATGTACCTGAAAATATGATACATTATTCAATATGCTAGGAAAAAAAATTACATGATCTGTAACACTACTACCTCGACTACCCACATGAGTAAAATTACCAATCCAATCCTTATCACAACGACCATTCAGAATGCGTAACATAAGTCAACATAACGCCTTGAGTATCAACTTGACCGTTGTTACATGAACTACGATGTAAATATTCATCAGTGCTATAATCTGGAAGTAAGACATCAATATTAATCAATGAATCATGCAATACAAAATCTGGATTATCGGACGTGTGTGCATCCATATCACCACATAACATAAAATTAAAATTATTTTCATTTTCGACATTCAAAATCGGTGATAAAATTCAAAAGCCTGTCAAAAGTATATGCATGTCCAACTTTTGCGGACATGGCCTTATCGTGTATCTGATCAATTTTCAAGGGAAACAACTACAATTCAGGGGTTTACATACAGTCTACCTATTGTTACCCTCATTGCTTGCGTTATTCTATTTTTATTAGGGGTCATAAAGAAATAACGTCAGTCACGCGTAACAGATAAAATCTGTTATCTCAATTGATCCAAAAATCGATATTTCGATCACTGTATTACTTTTCGATCTCTGATAAGATTTGAGCATGTCCCAACTATTATGTACGTTTTACTTGATTAAAATGGACAGAAACGTATAATATGGACATTAATTTGTTTCATCAGTAAAATTAATTTTGCAAATACGAATATCATGAAAAGACAAAATTCAAGAATCCAAGTAATAATTTTGTTATTGTATACTCAGTCAAATAGCAATTTGATTCTATTCTTCATATAATCACATTAGCTTACAATACATTTATTTGCACTACTTAAATCAACATTAAACTATCATGATTGCAATTAGGCGTGAAAAAATGTTGTTCTTTTCTTATTAAAAGTGGGGTAGGTAGGTATATGGACTTTATGACAGAACAATCAACAAGTACGTGTTATTTGACTATTTGCGCATATGCGGGATATTGTACGATTTTCGGATAGACATTGGTTCAAGTTAATTGTCATACAAGGACAGAGCGATGTGAACTAAAATATCCTTAAACCATATATCATTTAATATATTTAAACATTGCTTTGCATGAACACTTTGAGTGCAAACATATTCAGCCACTGTTTTGCTGTATTAATGTTTGATGTGAACATGAAATCCAAGGACAACTGTATAATCTTAAATCTTTATTACCTTGTTTACGTCTTGTTGTCACATGCATGCAAGTACTTCCATGTGACTTTAGTATATCATTAATTTATTTATTATTTTGTGCAGTGTGTTGAATAGAGTATAATACAGGTATAAGTTATTTTAAAACTACCAGTAAACATGTACATGTAATTGTATCCTTGACAATATGAATTCAGTGAGGTAAATGATATCAATAAACTTTATAAAATGCATTTGTATGAATTTGAAATAAATGCTGCGTAACTGAAATATGTTTTTGTTATTAACCATTAATGTTCAGTTATGGATGAAATATTCTACAGCTATACTGAGCCTCTGTTGTTATAAAATCTCCTAACTGTTAGTAATGATATGACAAGCAGAAATATATCAGACAGTAAACAAAATACATATTTCTTAGTAAGAATTAATTAAAAACATGAGTGATCAATGATACTTGAGTTCTGACGCCCTAATGTTACGTATTTTTGATACTCCTGTTGCTGGAACTTTACCGAATTACTGCATACTTCATAAAATAATAAAAATTACATAATATCAAACATATTAATTTGAATTGATATATCAGTGACACTGTTTGTAAGGAACCTGCTTGTATTCTGCAAACATGACCAACAATTATATTTGTGTCACCTGTGGCTGAAAAAAATACCAAACGTATCCGTAAAATTGAGAAAGTGTATAACAGGTTAAACTAATCGCCAGTTGTAAGTTATGACCTATGGGAATTCCATGGAAACCCCCTGACAACGGTTAATTTTAAAAACTTAAGATTTCTTTTCAAACTAAGAATAATTCCGTCCGAGTTTACGCTTAGAATAAATCTAAGATGAAGACTAAGAAATTTCTTATGTCTTAGTCAAAAATTTAAGATAAAGAAAATTCTCAACTCGGAAAACTTAGAACGTTTGTGAATACGGTCCCAGGGTGTACAACAGTACATTCAATTTCTGCAATTTTTATGGCAATTTCCATCCGTCTTAATTATATGAAAATAAAATGATATCTATAACTCGGTGCCCAATTGTTTATGAGTCAATGTGAGATGCATGCGTATAAAAAATAAAATGAACAGGTAAAGTTAGCTACCATATAAAAGGATCTCAAAAATATGATTTCATTATCCACCCTTTGTATACACATCATTGAAAAAATAAATGTACAAAGTAGGTAATCTATATTATTTCATGACATGTTTTATAAGTGACATGTGGACGTATGCCAAAATGATATTTTTAGATTATAAAAAATGAATTAATAAAAAAGTTCATTTAATGAAATATCATCGTCTATTTAAAGGCCCATTAGAACAATAGATGAAATAATAATAAAATATAAGAAATACATATTACTTGCTTTAAAACAATATATACATAATCCCTTTCTTTAGCCACATCTCATAAAATAGATGTCAGATGCTTTTTCTTATTCTTTTGCAACATGATTAAAAAACACTGTGCCGTATTTCTATATGTACTTTGTGATTAAAAAAGAAAAAAATCCGAATGTTTATATTGCAAGTAAAAGTCAGTTTCATATCAATGTAGGTAAAATAAGACCTACTTCAATTTTAACATCCAAAAAGCTAATGGGGCTTTAACAATAGTGAAATTCATTCTTTTAATTTTGTTATTTTTTTATAATATCAACAAATTGGATTTTAAATATCGATTTTGCTTTTTATACGGAAGTAAAGTCAAATATTTCACAGATTCTTATATTTTCATCCATGTTGTAATATGTTTTAGTCTTCTACCTCAATCATCCTAAAATTTGATTCAACGCGTTCAATTTTATTACCCTGTATAATACATCGTGCTGTGACTGTATATACATGGATACCTAATCAGCAGATATGATCATCGCCAAATGCACGTTGTTTCCGTAAACGAACGTACAAATCCGAGATTTGCCGAACGATTGACGAATAGAACTTAAAAAATCTAAGGGGTAGCTTTAAAAATCATCAAAAGGGTCGAAGAAGATATTATTTTATTGTTTTAATATTTTACATTGTGAAAGAAATTAAATTTTCAAAACGAATGCAACGAGTACAAATTTGATCACATTTCCCCCCAAAAAGTTATGATGTTGAAAACATCAAATTTTCATTGAAAAATCTACCAGTTTCACGCTTTTACATTGAATATAGAAGGAATCGATAGGTGTCTTTTTCAAACGCAAAAGGGTCGAAGAAAGCATTAATTTAAAATAATAGAAAATACATCATTAGAAAGATAAAATATTAATTAAACTTTTGTGATGAGTACAAATTTCTTAATTTAAGTAGAACAAAAGTTATGACGATTATAGTGAAAATCCCCTTCTTCGTTTAATGTAAAATTATTATCGATTTTCCAAATCAGCATGTCCGCGAAAGTTGGGTATGTTCCTACCATACTTGGTTGGAACTGTACTCTGGAACAGTTTTATTAAAGTTACAATTTTTTAAAAACAAATTAAAAATTACGTACTCGTTTTTTATGAAAAATACTACAAGTCTAAAAAAAGTCCGAAGATATTTTCTGCAATATCTAAACTAAACTTTGAGACCGCTTCAGTTTTATTTCCATCTCGTTGTTTCCTCCATTTGTTTTATGTTTTAACGTGAGACCTCTCAAAAGCCATTTATTCCTTTTTACAAAAAGGGTCTTAGAAAATAGGTCAGAATTAGTTGGATTTTGGACGCAGTCTGTGGCATAGTGTGTTACGATTTGGTTTAAGACGCTGATTATATGAATTCATGTAAAAAAGTTGGTCGCTATTTCCGGAGAACAATATAAGTTCTGTTCAGCAACACTTTGCTGGTAAAATGGACAAATAGAATCAATTGATGAACGTGAGTTTAAGATTATCACAACAAAAATGGCCTCCGTCAAAAATTGGCTGTCAAAGTTTGAATGATTATTATAGTTCAAAATAAAGACAAGACTGTGAAAAAGTTATGAAATGTATATTTTGGTTATATAAACGAAAATTGAAAGAAACACTTACAGTTAGAAATACTCAATTTTTGTGCAACTATCCTTCAAATTAAATATCACAAAAGTACACAAACTATGGTTCATTCGCAAGTTCAAAGTGTCCTCTAGATGCTCGAATAAAGATAAATTTCAAAACTTATGTCCAATATCCATAATATCACAATATGTAATGTCCTTCATTTACAAAAATGAGAATTATTTCCATGGCTGAACTGTCAAATGAAAATAGTTCCCCCAAAAAGTATGGTGTTTCATTTGCCACTAAATCTTACTAAAACTTCACCCAATGTTTTGTAGAAACTGAAAAGAAAAAAACATATTTCAAAATGTAATTATCTAACAGTGTTACGATTAAATGTAAGTCGAAATACGTACCTCAATATACTTATTGCAATAATAATAATGTAATATATGTATTACGATCCAAAAACATAAGTTTTGCTCAAAATGACTTCAGTCCTTTTCAGTAATGCTTTGGACAGAAGAGTAACGGATGAATGGACAGCAAAAACACCAACGATATACTCTCCCAGTAGTGAGCATTTTAATTGAATTCCAGCCTAAAACATTAATAAAATTGAAATCTATTTTACATATTTTTAATATCATGAAAACAATATTTACGATGAAGGATTCGATGGACAAATGAGTACACCATAGACATTAAACTAAACCACGCCACCGTCTCGAAAGCTAAAACGCAATAGCACGAAAAAATCGTGATTCTGTTAAAAATAAACGGCTGGTCGAATGTGTTTACAAAAAACAAACAGTATTTTAAATGATAAATTACAAAGAACTGTTTCAGGATCGGCAATTAGTATACTACTCCGATTTTAGACCATACATACAAAACAAATTGGAATAATACATCGTGCTGTGACTGTATATACATGGATACCTAATCAGCAGATATGATCATCGCCAAATGCACGTTGTTTCCGTAAACGAACGTACAAATCCGAGATTTGCCGAACGATTGACGAATAGAACTTAAAAAATCTAAGGGGTAGCTTTAAAAATCATCAAAAGGGTCGAAGAAGATATTATTTTATTGTTTTAATATTTTACATTGTGAAAGAAATTAAATTTTCAAAACGAATGCAACGAGTACAAATTTGATCACATTTCCCCCCAAAAAGTTATGATGTTGAAAACATCAAATTTTCATTGAAAAATCTACCAGTTTCACGCTTTTACATTGAATATAGAAGGAATCGATAGGTGTCTTTTTCAAACGCAAAAGGGTCGAAGAAAGCATTAATTTAAAATAATAGAAAATACATCATTAGAAAGATAAAATATTAATTAAACTTTTGTGATGAGTACAAATTTCTTAATTTAAGTAGAACAAAAGTTATGACGATTATAGTGAAAATCCCCTTCTTCGTTTAATGTAAAATTATTATCGATTTTCCAAATCAGCATGTCCGCGAAAGTTGGGTATGTTCCTACCATACTTGGTTGGAACTGTACTCTGGAACAACACAGCATAGACAGAAAATTTAATCATTTTCCATACAAAAGATACTGCCGTTTAACTTTATACAAATAATATCATCATGACTTGTAAATATTATGTAAAGCTGGGTGGTAGGGTGGAATAAGGAATACTATAGTCCGACAACGACCTGTGAATGATCAAAGATCAGCTAAGTCCATTTTGTAGGGTGAGTGGCTTTTCGGAACGTTTCGTAGGTTTCCGTAATATATAAATATCAGTTATTTGACCATCATAGTTGAGACTAAGTGCGTAGCGCGATCGGTAAAGGCGCCAACCATTTTACTTTTGAAGCCTGGTAGTCAAGATGCTATGGGTTCGAAACACATATGAACGTTTTTCCTTTCCATTTTTATTTGATATTTGGCATTTTATTATTGCAAAATTTTATTTCAATATTTGGAATGAATTTCATATGTATTTCATTTAATTTCAATTCAGGTAATTTAATGAAATTTCAATTACTGCGTTCATTAGCAGTATCTGTACTTGCGCCACTGTCAGAATCTAATATTTTGCTTCATTATATTAAGTTATATAACATGACATCCTCTACATACTTAGGAACATTATTTGAACAGAATTTGATTTTGATTGCATATGATATATATACCTTTCAAAACATAAATGCACCGAAATCACGAGCAATGCATTATTTGAAAAAATAGTGGCAAGATTAAGGACACGAAAACACAATTCAGTTTAATAATGTTACTAGTGCGGCGCACTGATTTCAGGACCACGTAGCTAGGCCTTTTACAGTGGTCTACAAATGTAAGAGGCCAACAGTGGCCTACAAATGTAAGGTCGTGTTTAGTAATGTTCTTGGTCATTGTATTACTTATCCCTATTTTAAAGAATGGAACAGTCCATGACCTTCCGTCACGACTCACTGCTCGATTTCTATCTATAGTACTTCGCTAACCAAATACTAAACCTCGAGTGACATTAAACTACACAGTTGCTCCTTATATAGTTAACACAATTCTGCACGGGATTTCCGTGCCTAAACCAAGCAGTGGCGGGAGCGTATCAATATGAATAAAACCTGTAACTGTGTGAACCGTGAATAATTTTCATTTGTAATATATACATGTGTTACTATGCGCGTCGGTATCTCTGCGCATAAACCATGATGAGGTGTTTACATTTGTAAGTAAACCGTAGATTACACTGTGTTGCGCTCTTAAAGCGAGTGTTACATTATAATTATGGCGTTTTATTATCTGAATATTAAGAAATCTAAATGAGAAGAAGTTTAGGGTGAACATTTTACGAAGCAAATCGGAATAATTTACAAGGCAAGTTTTATTAAAGTTACAATTTTTTAAAAACAAATTAAAAATTACGTACTCGTTTTTTATGAAAAATACTACAAGTCTAAAAAAAGTCCGAAGATATTTTCTGCAATATCTAAACTAAACTTTGAGACCGCTTCAGTTTTATTTCCATCTCGTTGTTTCCTCCATTTGTTTTATGTTTTAACGTGAGACCTCTCAAAAGCCATTTATTCCTTTTTACAAAAAGGGTCTTAGAAAATAGGTCAGAATTAGTTGGATTTTGGACGCAGTCTGTGGCATAGTGTGTTACGATTTGGTTTAAGACGCTGATTATATGAATTCATGTAAAAAAGTTGGTCGCTATTTCCGGAGAACAATATAAGTTCTGTTCAGCAACACTTTGCTGGTAAAATGGACAAATAGAATCAATTGATGAACGTGAGTTTAAGATTATCACAACAAAAATGGCCTCCGTCAAAAATTGGCTGTCAAAGTTTGAATGATTATTATAGTTCAAAATAAAGACAAGACTGTGAAAAAGTTATGAAATGTATATTTTGGTTATATAAACGAAAATTGAAAGAAACACTTACAGTTAGAAATACTCAATTTTTGTGCAACTATCCTTCAAATTAAATATCACAAAAGTACACAAACTATGGTTCATTCGCAAGTTCAAAGTGTCCTCTAGATGCTCGAATAAAGATAAATTTCAAAACTTATGTCCAATATCCATAATATCACAATATGTAATGTCCTTCATTTACAAAAATGAGAATTATTTCCATGGCTGAACTGTCAAATGAAAATAGTTCCCCCAAAAAGTATGGTGTTTCATTTGCCACTAAATCTTACTAAAACTTCACCCAATGTTTTGTAGAAACTGAAAAGAAAAAAACATATTTCAAAATGTAATTATCTAACAGTGTTACGATTAAATGTAAGTCGAAATACGTACCTCAATATACTTATTGCAATAATAATAATGTAATATATGTATTACGATCCAAAAACATAAGTTTTGCTCAAAATGACTTCAGTCCTTTTCAGTAATGCTTTGGACAGAAGAGTAACGGATGAATGGACAGCAAAAACACCAACGATATACTCTCCCAGTAGTGAGCATTTTAATTGAATTCCAGCCTAAAACATTAATAAAATTGAAATCTATTTTACATATTTTTAATATCATGAAAACAATATTTACGATGAAGGATTCGATGGACAAATGAGTACACCATAGACATTAAACTAAACCACGCCACCGTCTCGAAAGCTAAAACGCAATAGCACGAAAAAATCGTGATTCTGTTAAAAATAAACGGCTGGTCGAATGTGTTTACAAAAAACAAACAGTATTTTAAATGATAAATTACAAAGAACTGTTTCAGGATCGGCAATTAGTATACTACTCCGATTTTAGACCATACATACAAAACAAATTGGAACAATTATTAATAAAGATCGAGTGAAAATAACACACATGTGAGCAAATATCTAAATTGTTGATACCGGAAGATGTCAGTCATGATCTAAATTGGTTTCCGCGTCGTCTTTGGACCGTTGCACGTGATATGGAACCAGTACTTCCGTCGAGTAGACTAAAATAATACTACGCGTATATGTTTGCAGTGCCTTCTTTCAGCAGTTAGTTTACACGTTCACTGTGAAACGTTTGCTATAGTTTTATGCCGATAAGGTACAATAATCATTACAGATTCCATTACGAATAAAAGTTTTATGTAATTCAATTTAAAAGTCGGTGTGTAAATATTTTTTTGCTCGTCACGTGGCGCTGAGATCCAAGTCGTGAAATTAAAATGTAAACAATCTGAAAGCAAGTTCTTTTAATTCACTTACTTGTTTGTTTAATTTGTATTACACAAAGTGGGGATGTTACACCAATGCATTTACGTAAGTCAATCATAATGTAGATCATGCGCAGATCTTTGTATTATTGTAGGATAAACTTCAGGGTAAAACCGAAAGTTCATCTTGTTTTTTTCCAATATGGCGGCCTCCTTGCTTGCCATGTGAATGAAGTAGATATTATAAAATGTTTCATTAAATGGTATAAGGTTCTTGTTCTTGGTTCGAGCATCTAGTTTATTGTTTCATTAATGCATTTGCGTACATTTTAGTGGTTGACACTCAATATTCATGCTGACAGATTTGCACAAAAAATAACGTATTTCTCGACTTTTTGTTTCTAAATAGTATTGTTACTTTCATGTGTATGTCAGTTTGTAAAACAGTTTAAGTTTCTTTGGATGACGATTTTCAAAGTGCCAAATTTTGGTTTGTCTACACTTGATAATTGAAGAAATATTCATAATACAAAATTTCGATGCTCTATGTGTCAAGGTCATCAATTGTTGCACTGAGTATTACCTTAATATTTTTAATATATTTGCAGGTACGATTCATGCCATCAATCGCGACATACTTTCACCGTTGACAACACGGACGCCTCTGATTAAGGAGTTTTAGCAGTTGTTGACTTAACTCTGACACGATAATGAACATTATGTCTAGACAGTGTAGAAAGAAGCTAGCTGCCTTCGCCCTAGTATTTTTACAACTTGTCATGGTGTATTTGTTTTGGGGTCGAATTACAAAAATAGAAAGTGTGAGTGTGTGGTCTATTCCAGACAATGTCATACCGCGTCGTTTGCTCACGCCTATCATTGAAACCCGATTTATTCCAACTAATCAACAAGAAGTTGAAAGAGTTGACTGTTCTTTTTGTCAATTGGGCCACAGTGACAATGCATGGAACACTTCCGGCTCTTTCGAGTTCTTTACGAATAAATACAGCTTAAATGACTCAGTCCTGACGTCATCGTATATTGACAAGAAGAAAATGAAATCGTATTGTAATGGAAACGCAGTCATTTACAATGATCTATTTGGAATTCTGCATGATGTCATTCTACATCCGGACAGAATATACAATATAGCCGCCCAGAGTAAAGGTGGCGAGGAAGTCCGTGATGTACTTAATCAAGCACTAGACAAGGAAGACTATAAATTTAACCCCGACTTCTTTGATATTGATTGTCAAGAAAACTTAACTGTACACAAACTTCAGTCAAGAATGAAATGGATGGAAAATCTTAAATTTGAAAATGATGTGAGGAGACATGAGAAAAATGTAAAAATCGAACGTGATAGATATGTTGTTGTAGTTCGAAGACAGGACTACGCAAACTTGCACAACTGGGTAAGAAATGTCTACAACACTTTTTTGATAATGATCCATTTGAATCTTCAACCAGTCAATGTTTCAATTATGTTCATGGATGGACATCCTGTTACGGAGTTGGACAAAGCGTGGGGAGTTATATATGGTGAACCACAACGAGTCGGTAGACTGGACACACCTATAAAATACCATAACTTGGTTTTAGGATTTGAAGAGAATGAAGGACCAGTCTCTAAATATGAAAACAAGCTGGTGCCGTTTTTGGAAGAATTTCGAGCTTTTGTGTTGGCTCGTTTTGAAGTAAATAGTGCGGTCCGTCTTGATTGCAAGAAATTAAAGATAACTCTAATATTGCGACGAAATGCTGTATATCATCCGAGAAATGTTCAAGGTAATGTGGGGAGGAAAATATACAATGAGGCTGAAGTAGTGAATGTGTTGATGAAAGCTTACCCACATGCATGTGTGAAAGCGTTGCTAATGGAAACACTTCCTATGAAAGCACAACTTGATGTTATTCGCCAAACCGATATATTAATTGGTATGCACGGTGCTGGCATGAGTCACACTATATTTCTGCCAAAACATGCTGGGTTTTTGGAATTATTCTCTAAGGACTTTAAAATCGGACGACCTTGGTATAGGTGTTACGAGTCTATAGCATCATGGCGGAATTTAAGTTATGAAACTTGGGAAAACTATGACAGTTCATTAGAAATGCCATTTGATTTCACAGTCGTTCCTGTGTATACAATTCTAAATAAAACCCAAGATTTAGTGAACAAACTCTGTCCACAATTTTAGTGAATAAGTAAACAGCTGAAATAAAATGCCATACAATTATAAACCAATATGGTCTTGAAATCACGAATTGATTAGATGATTAATTTTTGGAAATTGGGTGGTAATTCAGCTTTCCGTCGACTTCTCCATCCTCTACACCGAGTTGTCGGTCTCTGTCAACGTCTAAAAAGTAGTTTAAAAATATGTGTCCAAGTCTACTAAATTTCCATTGTATGTACAAAATGTAGATTATGTAGATTTTTGTTATTTATTTCCATTTATGCGATTTGAATTACTGACCTAATTACCGATTGTACATTCCTTCGAGAGATAGTGCGCTTGATAAATTTATGAAATATTTCCAGTGATTTTCTTCAGAATCATTCCAATTTTTAGCTCACATGAGCACTTGTGCTCAGGGTTAGCTTATGTGATCAGTTTTCGTCCGGCGTTGTGCATCGTCAAACCTTTAGGACATTTATGGCTCAGTTTTCGCAAAACTGGGTCAAAATGTAAATATCGACAAAATCTAGGATGAGTTCGATATTGGGCCACTTGGGGTCAAAAACTAAGTCACCAGGGCCAAATCAGTAAGGAAAAACCTTGTGAGCACTTTGGAAATCACTGTTTTGATTGGATCTTCATGAACCTTTGTCAGAATGTTTATTATTTCAATGATAATTATCATGTAGGTCAAGTTTGATAATGGGTCATTTGCACTCAAAAACTAGGTCAGTAAGGCAAATTGCTGGAAAGCCTCATGATGACTCTAGAAGTCACTGTTTTGATTGGATCATCATGAAACCTTGTCAGAATGTGTTTCTTTATAATATCTTGGACGAGTTCGAGCATGGGTCATCTTGGGTAAAAAACTAGGTCGCTACGTCAACTCTTATGAAAAACCTTGTTAACACTGTAGATTCTAGTTATAATTAGATCTTCACCAAACTTTGTCAAATTGATTGTTTTAATGATATAACCGTCAAGTAAAAATATGTGTCATCTGAGTTCAATAACTAGGTCACAAGGTCAAATTTCAGCAACACTTTGTTAACACTGTACATGATACAGTTTTGATTGGTTCTTCACCTAACCTTGTCAGAATATTTGCCTCAATGGTATGTGGGTCAAGGACGAACATGGGTTAGCCGGTGTCATGAACTAGGTCACCAGGTCAAATCTTAGGTAAAAACCGTGATAAAGCTCTAGATGTCATGGTTCTATTTGGATCTTCGCCAAACCTTGTCAGATTGTTCGTCTTAATGATATTAAGAAAAAAATGTCAAATATGGGTCACATAGGGTCAAAAACCAGGTCACGAGGTCAAATCTTAGGAAAACTTATTAACACTGTATATATCAAATATTGATTGTATCTTAATCAAACCTTGTCAGAATGTTTGTCTTAATGATATGTAAGACAAATTCGAACATAGGTCATCTGGGGTCAAAAACTAGGTCATGAGGTCAAATCTTAAAGTCCCATTTGCTTTTTGCTAATAAAAAATATATGCAAAAAAAATGCTGATATTATCCCAAGGTAATTATTACCGACGAAACAAGCCCTTTTTCTTCTAAAACACTGATTTCGCTGTGAATTATGCTTTAGTAAACTTGAAATATATAGAGCGCGTGACGTCTTTTCATGCCTTGTGCATAATATGACGGCGGGAAAACGCATGAATATTGGTGCGGACCAAAGTACTACGTTTAAGTTTTTCTTCCGCCATGCAAGTGTTAAACTAATTCCTATTCCATGTTGCTGTTCAAGTCTATGTTATTTCAGTTTCCATCTGTACTTTCAGTACTTTGATTTTCTAAACGATCAATGACGTTATATCATTAAACCAGTACCATGGTATAAACCCACTGAGGTATTCGAAGACTATTATCAAGCGCAAAACAGATTCTCACAAATGCATTACGCTGGCAAAATTTACGAAGTCTAGATGATAAAGACAAATACAGTCTAAAAAGTAAAATTTGCGGAATTAACAATGCCTAGATGCTACGTCTAGATAGAATTTAAAATGTTCAGCATTATATTATATTCCAGGCTGAAATGCATTTAATTGTTGAGCATGTTCTTTTTATCCTCATGTACAATTGACATAATCTCACGTTTTTAAAGGAAATTGAATAAATACGCAACCTATAGCTGTCGACATTGTGTGTCAATCAATTTCGTCACTTTTTACTTGATTAAATAGTCGTTGTAAAACATTAAACATTAATATTGTATGGTCTGTCGTTTTGGTAAGTGGGCAAACCAGTATCTGTTTCAACATAGGGTTTCGCTGGCTCTTGCAGGTGGACATTCGCCTCTTCTAATCGCTTTCCCACTCTAGATATCTCTCAAATCGGGCTTGGGAGCTATGACATACATTGTGTTCGTTCATTCGTTCAAACTACTCGGGCATTTCCGTAATTGAGAAATTATACGCCTCGTAGAATCATTTTCAGAATTACAGACTTTCAAACGTGTTCATCGTTCGCGATTGATAAAATGGGCATATAATTCCCATTGAAAGAGTAACGGGTTATTTCCATCGTAGGATTCCCATGGTCAGCCATGAGGGAAAGTAGCCATTGACCAAAACAGCAATATGGCGACCTGCCTGTTATGTCCGGGGCACATTTCTCTAGACAAAATAATGAAAATATGTAGACGCCGAGGAGTTCCGATGTTTTGTTCGTTATGTCTTTATGAAACGTTTTGTTATTAATGTTTGCTGTTGATTGTACTGTTTTTGTTTTTATTTTTGTATGCTATTTCTGTAATTCCATTCTTGTTTCCCTGAGTTTGAGATTCACCAGTACCATGCAACTAATGTAAACCCCCATGTATAGGTTTGATACAGGTCATTTAGATATACAGTACCCCTCTGTGAGACTACATGTGCTTATCCATCATTTCCGTGTCGAGCAAGGTTTAGATGGGTGGGTTTCGGCAGGGACTCTAATTAATGTTAAATCCCTGGTTTGGAAGAAGTACAGAAATAATGCTTAATGATATCAATATCGTGTTTATGTATAGCTGTTTGCCGATAAATGTATGTATTATTACAGGATTTAGGGTCGATTAAGCTATGGAACTTATATTTGTTTTATCGTTAAAGTAAATAAATGTATGCTGATATAATCCTTCACAAACATGATTATATTGAATTAGTTTGCCTAATCCATTCAAGTCTGAAATTAATGTCATGAAAATATTGTGTGAGTTTCAGATTTAGGGATGATTTTTAAAACATTTGTCTGACAGCGAAGGGGTCTCGGAAACAGAGCCTTTTAATTACCATATCAGGTGAAATTATTGGGAGGGCTAAGACTTCCATAGACCGTCTCTCCGGTTCCTAGGGCCCTGTGTGTTAATGCTATTCTGTGGTATTTGTAAGGTGCCGCTGTTGTTGAATAGCTACGGTTCCTGAAAATATATTGCTAGCCTCTCAAGCAAGGTCATCATGAAATAAAGCCATTCAGTTGGCTTTATGAAGATCGATGGTTCCGCTCAGGTGTACGGCAGAGGTCTTCCCCGCCTTAAGATGGGAAAATCGTCAAATAGCCCTGTTGGTGCGCCGTTAAAACCAAGAAATAAATGTGGAATATGTCATTATTTAAAAGCCTCGATCTAGCTAGTGTGTACGTGTGTGAAGCTTTTTAAATCATTTGCATTCGGAACACCCACCATTTTTTACGAAAATGAAAGATTAATATATTTGTTAGAAATTCGAATAGCCTCGAGCAATAAATAATATTTTCATAATGCATGACTAGTTGTTTAAATGGAGATTATACGTACATACAGGTATACAGCAATAAATTAACTATGCGTCTGTGAACAGGAAGCTTGGGATAATACGACAAACCTGGCGGTCAGACCGTCAATGGTCAACGTATTGGTCTGTGGTAAAAGTGACGAAAAACACTTTTTGTTTTTGTATCCTGATGTATTTCCCGGGGAATAAAAGCTCAGTGAACAAGAAATGATTTTACGGCACTGACATTTCAATTTTAGCTCACAAGAGCACAAAGTGCTGAAGGTGGGCTATTGTGATCGCGTGTTGTCCGTCCGTCTGTGCGTGCGTGCGTACGTACGTCCGTCAACATTAGTATTGCTTTAAACAACACCATCTTCTTCTTAAACTGTTGGCCAATTTCTACGAAGCTTTACAGGGATGTTCCTTGCATGGAAGTTATACCAAGGTATTCAAAAAATTAAATTTCATCAAAAACTCTTCTTGTCCATAACAACAATGACTAGTGCTTAGATATTTGTTATGCGACATTGTCTAGTGGACCTATACCAAGTTTGTTCAGGTTAAGGCTCTGGTATTAAAATTGGCACCGCCCCACGGTAAACTAATTTTACACAGACATATATAGGAAAAATTTTAAAATCTTCTTGTCGGAAACTATAGAGCCTAGAGCTTTGATATTTGGTGCATAGCATTGTCTAGTAGGCCTCTACAATGTTTGTTCAAATTATTACTCAGACTGGGGTCAAAATTTGCTCTGCCTTGGAGTTTACTTAATTTTACATAGGCTTATATAGGAAAATTGAAAACATCTTCTTGTCAGAAATTCCTAGAGCTTAGGTATTTCGACTGTAGCTTTGCCTTGTTGACCTCTGCCAAGTTTGTTTATAAAAATTGGCCCCGCCCCAGGATTCACTTGATTTTACATTGGCTCATATAGGAAAACATGAAAAAGGTTATTTTTCTGTTGAGCAATTATATACCTCTTGTTTATTAACTAAAAGTTATTGAAATGATCAGTTGGAAAATAAAAAGGGCCCTAAAATCAATAACTGTCTAATACTAGAGGCAAATATTTGCCGATCTGTAAATAAAGTCACATATTTCACCGCTCTTCGTTTAGTCTTATTTACACCTCAGCTTACTCGCTGAACATTATAAACAAGCGTTGTTGAACGCACGATTGTCATATTGTTACAAGTAAATATAATAAGAGTATTAAGTATTTGATAGAAATGTAAGTGTGCATATAAAGTGCCGTATAACACTAATAATTATGTATATATGATGTGATGTATCTATACTGTTTGTTTACAAGTTTGTTTGGGTTTTACGCCCCTTTTCATATGAAGCAGACAGTTCACCTAACGATCGTTCCTGGGAAGAACCAGTACTAGACTTCCATCCTCCGTAAGCAACTACCTACTTTCTCACATAAAGAGACATGGTGGGTAGCGGGGCTCGAACTCACGATTCTCTTTCTGTAAGAGGATATACAGCGATTTGAAGTCGGCGACCTTAACCACTCGATCACGGAGGCGAGTCTGTATCTATAAGCTAAATGGTGAATAGAAACACGAGTTATCATAGATAGATATGCAGATATAAAACAGACAGACGGACGAACAGACAGATTGCATTTTTGTAAAAGTGTACATGTATGAAATATAACTATAATTAAGCGACGTGCTATATGATAAAAGAATTAAACATACAAATGTTTCATAAGTTTGACGATGCAAAAAAAACTTCAAATGGGCATTTTTATTTTACAAACATTAGGTAGTACCATGATATTTCTCGGTGTACCAAGATACTTGACTGTGTATCGTAAAGTAGCACTATGATAACTATTTGGCTATATATAGTAAAGTAGAGCACCGTGATATTTGACTATGTATGGTAAAGTAGCAACATCATATTCGACAGTGTATGGTAAAGTAGCACTATGATAGCTGACTGTGTACGGTAAAGTAGCACCAGGATATTTGACTATGTATGGTACCATGGTATTTGACTGTGTATGGTAAAGTAGCATCATGGTATTTGTCTGTGTATGGTAAAGTAGCACCATGCTATTTGTCTGTGTATGGTAAAGTAGCACCATGGTATTTGACTATGTATGGTAAAGTAGCACCATGATATTTGGCTATATATGGTAAAGTAGCACCATGGTATTTGTCTGTGTATGGTAAAGTAGCATCATGCTATTTGTCTGTGTATGGTAAAGTAGCACCATGGTATTTGACTATGCATGGTAAAGTAGCACCATGGTATTTGTCTGTGTATGGTAAAGTAGCACTATGGTAGTTGACTATGTATGGTAAAGTAGCACCATGGTATTTGACTATGTATGGTAAAGTAGCACCATGGTATTTGACTATGTATGGTAAAGTAGCACCATGGTATTTGACTATGTATGGTAAAGTAGCACCATGGTATTTGACTATGTATGGTAAAGTAGCACCATGGTATTTGACTATGTATGGTAAAGTAGCACCATGGTATTTGACTATGTATGGTAAAGTAGCACCATGGTATTTGTCTGTGTATGGTAAAGTAGCACCATGGTATTTGACTATGTATGGTAAAGTAGCACCATGGTATTTGCCTGTGTATGGTAAAGTAGCACCATGATATTTGTCTGTGTATTGTTACGTTGCACCATGGTATTTGTCTGTGTATGGTAAAGTAGCACCATGGTATTTGTCTGTGTATGGTAAAGTAGCACCATGGTATTTTTTCTGTGTATGGTAAAGTAGCACCATGATATTTGTCTGTGAATGGTAAAGTAGCACCATGATATTTGGCTATATATGGTAAAGTAGCACTATGATAGTTGACTATGTATTGTAAAGTAGCACCATGATATTTGGCTATATATGGTAAAGTAGCACCATGACATTTGGCTATATATGGTAAAGTAGCACCATGGTATTTGTCTGTGTATGGTAAAGTAGCACCATGATATTTGTCTGTGTATGGTAAAGTAGCACCATGGTATTTGACTATGTATGGAAAAGTAGCACCAAAGTATTTGTCTATGTATGGTAAAGTAGCACCATGGTATTTGTCTGTGTATGGTAAAGTAGCACTATGATAGTTGACTATGTATGGTAAAGTAGCACCATGGTATTTGACTATGTATGGTAAAGTAGCACCATGGTATTTGACTATGTATGGTAAAGTAGCACCATGGTATTTGACTATGTATGGTAAAGTAGCACCAAAGTATTTGTCTGTGTATGGTAAAGTAGCACCATGATATTTGTCTGTGTATTGTTAAGTTGCACCATGGTATTTGTCTGTGTATGGTAAAGTAGCACCATGATATTTGTCTGTGTATTGTTAAGTTGCACCATGGTATTTGTCTGTGTATGGTAAAGTAGCACCATGGTATTTGTCTGTGTATGGTTAAGTAGCACCATGATATTTGTCTGTGTATTGTTAAGTTGCACCATGGTATTTGACTATGTATGGTAAAGTAGCACCATGGTATTTGACTATGTATGTTAAAGTAGCACCATAGTATTTGTCTGTGTATGGTAAAGTAACACCATGGTATTTGACTATGTATGGTAAAGTAGCACCATGGTATTTGTATGTGTATTGTTAAGTTGCACCATGGTTTTTGTCTGTGTATGGTTAAGTAGCACCATGGTATTTGTCGATGTATGGTAAAGTAGCACTATGATAGTTGACTATGTATGATAAAGTAGCACCATGATATTTGACTATGTATGGTAAAGTAGCACTATGATAGTTGACTATGTATGGTAAAGTAGCACCATGATATTTGTCTGTGTATGGTAAAGTAGCACTATGATATTTGTCTGTGTATGGTACAGTAGCACCATGATATTTGTCTGTGTATTGTTAAGTTGCACCATGGTATTTGACTATGTATGGTAAAGTAGCACCATGGTATTTGACTATGTATGTTAAAGTAGCACCATAGTATTTGTCTGTGTATGGTAAAGTAACACCATGGTATTTGACTATGTATGGTAAAGTAGCACCATGGTATTTGTCTGTGTATTGTTAAGTTGCACCATGGTATTTGTCTGTGTATGGTAAAGTAGCACCATGGTATTTGTCGATGTATGGTAAAGTAGCACTATGATAGTTGACTATGTATGGTAAAGTACCATGATATTTGACTATGTATGGTAAAGTAGCACTATGATAGTTGACTATGTATAGTAAAGTAGCACCATGATATTTGTCTGTGTATGGTAAAGTAGCACTATGATATTTGTCTGTGTATGGTACAGTAGCACTATGATATTTGGCTTTATATTGTAAAGTAGTACCATGATATTTGTCTGTGTATGGTAAAGTAGCACCATGATATTTGTCTGTGTATGGTACAGTAGCACCATGATATTTGTCTGTGTATGGTAAAGTAGCACCATGATATTTGGCTATATAAGGTAAAGTAGCACTATGATAGTTGACTATGTATGGTAAAGTAGCACCATGATATTTGGCTATATATGGTAAAGTAGCACTATGATAGTTGACTATGTATGGTAAAGTAGCACCATGATATTTGTCTGTGTATGGTAAAGTAGCACCATAGTATTTGACTATGTATGGTAAAGTAGCACCATGGTATTTGTCTGTGTATGGTAAAGTAGCACCATGATATTTGGCTATATATGGTAAAGTAGCACTATGATAGTTGACTATGTATGGTTAATTAGCACCATGGTATTTGTCTGTGTATGGTAAAGTAGCACTATGATAGTTGACTATGTATGGTAAAGTAGCACCATGGTATTTGACTATGTATGGTAAAGTAGCACCATGGTATTTATCTGTGTATGGTAAAGTAACACCATGATATTTGTCTGTGTATGGTAAAGTAGCACCATGATATTTGTCTGTGTATGGTAAAGTAACACCATGATATTTGTCTATATATGGTAAAGTAGCACTATGATAGTTGACTATGTATGGTAAAGTAGCACCATGATATTTGGCTATATATGGTAAAGTAGCACCATGACATGTGGCTATATATGGTAAAGTAGCACCATGGTATTTGTCTGTGTATGGTAAAGTACCACCATGATATTTGTATGTGTATGGTAAAGTAGCACCATGGTATTTGACTATGTATGGTAAAGTAGCACCATGGTATTTGTCTGTGTATGGTAAAGTAGCACCATGATATTTGGCTATATATGGTAAAGTAGCACTATGATAATTGACTATGTATGGTAAAGTAGCACCATGGTATTTGTCTGTGTATGGTAAAGTAGCACTATGATAGTTGACTATGTATGGTAAAGTAGCACCATGGTATTTGACTATGTATGGTAAAGTAGCACCATGGTATTTGACTATGTATGGTAAAGTAGCACCATGGTATTTGACTATGTATGGTAAAGTAGCACCATGGTATTTGTCTGTGTATTGTTAAGTTGCACCATGGTATTTGACTGTGTATGGTAAAGTAGCACCATGGTATTTGTCTGTGTATGGTAAAGTAGCACTGTGATAGTTGACTATGTATGGTAAAGTAGCACCATGGTATTTGTCTGTGTATGGTAAAGTAGCACTATGATAGTTGACTATGTATGGTAAAGTAGCACCATGGTATTTGACTATGTATGGTAAAGTAGCACCATGGTATTTGACTATGTATGGTAAAGTAGCACCATGGTATTTGACTATGTATGGTAAAGTAGCACCATAGTATTTGTCTGTGTATGGTAAAGTAGCACCATGATATTTGACTATGTATGGTAAAGTAGCACCATGGTATTTGTCTGTGTATTGTTAAGTTGCACCATGGTATTCGTCTGTGTATGGTAAAGTAGCACCATGGTATTTGTCTATGTATGGTAAAGTAGCACTATGATAGTTGACTATGTATGGTAAAGTAGCACCATGATATTTGACTATGTATGGTAAAGTAGCACTATGATAGCTGACTATGTATGGTAAAGTAGCACCATGATATTTGTCTGTGTATGGTAAAGTAGCACTATGATATTTGTCTGTGTATGGTACAGTAGCACTATGATAATTTGCTATATATTGTAAAGTAGTACCATGATATTTGTCTGTGTATGGTAAAGTAGCACCATGATATTTGTCTGTGTATGGTACAGTAGCACCATGATATTTGTCTATGTATGGTAAAGTAGCACCATGATATTTGGCTATATATGGTAAAATAGCACTATGATGGTTGACTATGTATGGTAAAGTAGCACCATGGTATTTGTCTGTGTATGGTAAAGTAGCACCATGATATTTGGCTATATATGGTAAAGTAGCACTATGATGGTTGACTATGTATGGTAAAGTAGCACCATGGTATTTGTCTGTGTATGGTAAAGTAGCACCATGATATTTGGCTATATATGGTAAAGTAGCACTATGATAGTTGACTATGTATGGTAAAGTAGCACCATGATATTTGGCTATATATGGTAAAGTAGCACTATGATAGTTGACTATGTATGGTAAAGTAGCACCATGATATTTGGCTATATATGGTAAAGTAGCACCATGGTATTTGTCTGTGTATGGTAAAGTAGCACCATGATATTTGTCTGTGTATGGTAAAGTAGCACCAAGATATTTGGCTATATATGGTAAAGTAGCCCTATCATAGTTGACTATGTATGGTAAAGTAGCACCATGGTATTTGACTATGTATGGTAAAGTAGCACCATGGTATTTGTCTGTGTATGGTTAAGTAACACCATGATATTTGTCTGTGTATGGTAAAGTAGCACCATGATATTTGTCTGTGTATGGTAAAGTAGCACCATGATATTTGTCTATATATGGTAAAGTAGCACTATGATAATTGACTATATATGGTAAAGTAGCACCATGGTATTTGGCTATGTATGGTAAAGTAGCACCATGGTATTTGACTATGTATGGTAAAGTAGCACCATGGTATTTGTCTGTGTATTGTTAAGTTGCACCATGGTATTTGACTGTGTATGGTAAAGTAGCACCATGGTATTTGTCTGTGTATGATAAAGTAGCACTATGGTAGTTGACTATGTATGGTAAAGTAGCACCATGATATTTGACTATGTATGGTAAAGTAGCACAATGATAGTTGACTATGTATGGTAAAGTAGCACCATGATATTTGTCTGTGTATGGTAAAGTAGCACTATGATATTTGTCTGTGTATGGTACAGTAGCACTATGATATTTGGCTATATATTGTAAAGTAGTACCATGATATTTGTCTGTGTATGGTAAAGTAGCACCATGATATTTGTCTGTGTATGGTACAGTAGCACCATGATATTTGTCTGTGTATGGTAAAGTAGCACCATGATATTTGGCTTGAATGGTAAAGTAGCACTATGATAGTTGACTATGTATGGTAAAGTAGCACCATGATATTTGGCTATATATGGTAAAGTAGCACCATGATATTTGGCTATATATGGTAAAGTAGCACCATGGTATTTGTCTGTGTATGGTAAAGTAGCACCATGATATTTGTCTGTGTATGGTAAAGTAGCACCATGGTATTTGACAATGTATGGTAAAGTAGCACCATGGTATTTGTCTGTGTATGGTAAAGTAGCACCATGATATTTGGCTATATATGGTAAAGTAGCACGATGATAGTTGACTATGTATGGTAAAGTAGCACCATGGTATTTGTCTGTGTATGGTAAAGTAGCACTATGATAGTTGACTATGTATGGTAAAGTAGCACCATGGTATTTGACTATGTATGGTAAAGTAGCACCATGGTATTTGTCTGTGTATGGTAAAGTAGCACCATGATATTTGGCTATATATGGTAAAGTAGCACCATGGTATTTGACTGTGTATGGTAAAGTAGCACTATGATAGTTGACTATGTATGGTAAAGTAGCACCATGGTATTTGTCTGTGTATGGTAAAGTAGCACCATGATATTTGGCTATATATGGTAAAGTAGCACCAAGTTATGTGTCTGTGTATGGTAAAGTAGCACCAAGATATTTGTCTGTGTATTGTTAAGTTGCACCAAGTTATTTGTCTGTGTATGGTAAAGTAGCACTATGGTAGTTGACTATGTATGGTAAAGTAGCACCATGATATTTGACTATGTATGGTAAAGTAGCACAATGATAGTTGACTATGTATGGTAAAGTAGCACCATGATATTTGTCTGTGTATGGTAAAGTAGCACTATGATATTTGTCTGTGTATGGTACAGTAGCACTATGATATTTGGCTATATATTGTAAAGTAGTACCATGATATTTGTCTGTGTATGGTAAAGTAGCACCATGATATTTGTCTGTGTATGGTACAGTAGCACCATGATATTTGTCTGTGTATGGTAAAGTAGCACCAAGATATTTGACTGTGTATGGTAAAGTAACACCAAGATAGTTGACTGTGTATGGTAAAGTAACACCAAGATATTTGACTGTGTATGGTAAAGTAACACCAAGATAGTTGACTGTGTATGGTAAAGTAACACCAAGATAGTTGACTGTGTATGGTAAAGTAACACCAAGATAGTTGACTGTGTATGGTAAAGTAACACCAAGATGTTTGACTGTGTATGGTAAAGTAACACCAAGATAGTTGACTGTGTATGGTAAAGTAACACCAAGATAGTTGACTGTGAATGGTAAAGTAACACCAAGATAGTTGACTCGGTATGGTAAAGTAACACCAAGATAGTTGACTGTGTATGGTAAAGTAACACCAAGATATTTGACTGTGTATGGTAAAGTAACACCAAGATAGTTGACTGGGTATGGTAAAGTAACACCAAGATAGTTGACTGTGTATGGTAAAGTAGCACCAAAATATTTGTCTGTGTATGGTAAAGTAACACCAAGATAGTTGATTGTGTATGGTAAAGTAACACCAAGATAGTTGACTGTGTATGGTAAAGTAACACCAAGATAGTTGACTGTGTATGGTAAAGTAACACCAAGATAGATGACTTGGTATGGTAAAGTAACACCAAGATAGTTGACTGTGTATGGTAAAGTAACACCAAGATAGTTGACTGGGTATGGTAAAGTAACACCAAGATAGTTGACTGTGTATGGTAAAGTAACACCAAGATATTTGACTGTGTATGGTAAAGTAACACCAAGATATTTGACTGTGTATGGTAAAGTAACACCAAGATAGTTGACTGTGTATGGTAAAGTAACACCAAGATATTTGAATGTGTATGGTAAAGTAACACCAAGATAGTTGACTGGGTATGGTAAAGTAACACCAAGATGTTTGACTGTGTATGGTAAAGTAACACCAAGATAGTTGACTGTGTATGGTAAAGTAACACCAAGATAGTTGACTGGGTATGGTAAAGTAACACCAAGATATTTGACTGTGTATGGTAAAGTAACACCAAGATAGTTGCCTGTGTATGGTAAAGTAACACCAAGATGTTTGACTGTGTATGGTAAAGTAACACCAAGATAGTTGACTGTGTATGGTAAAGTAACACCAAGATGTTTGACTGTGTATGGTAAAGTAACACCAAGATGTTTGACTGTGTATGGTAAAGTAACACCAAGATAGTTGACTGTGTATGGTAAAGTAACACCAAGATATTTGACTGTGTATGGTAAAGTAACACCAAGATATTTGACTGTGTATGGTAAAGTAACACCAAGATAGTTGACTGTGTATGGTAAAGTAACACCAAGATATTTGACTGTGTATGGTAAAGTAACACCAAGATAGTTGACTGGGTATGGTAAAGTAACACCAAGATGTTTGACTGTGTATGGTAAAGTAACACCAAGATAGTTGACTGTGTATGGTAAAGTAACACCAAGATAGTTGACTGGGTATGGTAAAGTAACACCAAGATATTTGACTGTGTATGGTAAAGTAACACCAAGATAGTTGCCTGTGTATGGTAAAGTAACACCAAGATGTTTGACTGTGTATGGTAAAGTAACACCAAGATAGTTGACTGTGTATGGTAAAGTAACACCAAGATGTTTGACTGTGTATGGTAAAGTAACACCAAAATATTTGTCTGTTTATGGTAAAGTAACACCAAGATGTTTGACTGTGTATGGTAAAGTAGCACCAAGATAGTTTACTGTGTATGGTAAAGTAACACCAAGATAGTTGACTGTGTATGGTAAAGTAGCACCAAAATATTTGACTGTGTATGGTAAAGTAACACCAAGATAGTTTACTGTGTATGGTAAAGTAACACCAAAATATTTGTCTGTTTATGGTAAAGTAACACCAAGATGTTTGACTGTGTATGGTAAAGTAGCACCAAGATAGTTTACTGTGTATGGTAAAGTAACACCAAGATAGTTGACTGTGTATGGTAAAGTAACACCAAGATAGTTTACTGTGTATGGTAAAGTAACACCAAGATACTTGATTGTGGACGGTAAAGTAACAACAAGATATTTGACTGAATATGGTAAAGTAACACTAAAATATTTGACTGTGTATGGTGAAGTAACACCAAAATATTTGACTGTGTATGTTGAAGTAACACCAAGATATTTGACTGTGTATGGTAAAGTAACACTAAAATATTTGACTGTGCATGGTGAAGTAACACTAAGATATTTGACTGTGTATGTTGAAGTAACACCAAAATATTCGACTGTGTATGTTGAAGTAACACCAAAATATTTGACTGTGTATCGAAGTCTTTATACGAGTTCCTCCACACGAGATATTAACACTAGAATTTAACAGATTCGTTTTTCCAGAGATGCTAAGAAATTAAGCTTGTTATCAACAATTAAGTCAGTAACTCAGTTGTTTTAACTCCACATATAACACATGTTCTATATTAGATCTACATTTATCCTAAGCAAACTCCTCGGAGTCTTCAGCATACTAAAGAGTATCTAACCACGACAGATATATCGTTAACTTATACTAATCAACGTACTGAAAGTACTCATAGAAACTGAACCTACGTACATGTATAGACTTGCACTGCAACATGGAACGACAACTAAATTAACAATAGAATAGCGGATTTAGAAAAAGTAGTACTTTCGTACTCCGGACGACTTTTGCGGTCTGAAATGCATTTTATACTGATTTTTAAACTCCTCAATCCGATATTTATGCTTAATCCGGAATTTATGCAAAAAGATATACAACATGTCATACTGTTTATTTGATCAACGGTTCCCTAATTAGCCTCAGGGATTTACTGTTAGCATTTCCGTAGAATACGTGGAAGGTGTCAGATTGTAAATAAATCTATTGTAAACAAAAGAATACAACTTAGTTTGACCTCTCAATACTGAAAACAACTACATTTGTAGTATTTTTAACACTTTTACACAATGAAATCAGTTCATACTTGATTATTGAGTTTGTTTATCCTCGCAACCGGGATAATCCCATATGTGCGAGCTTTCACTATTTTAACAATTATATACTACCTTTGATATAGCCTATTATATAAAACTATTATTAAAAATTTACTATATAAAAATTATAACTATACATATTTAGGCTATTTTAAGTGAAAGTTTGTGTGTGTGTCTTTAAGTTAACAACTATATTAAAGAAGAACTATTTTATTTAAAAGGGGGAGGTGCTATTATGTGTACAAATTTAACTTAATTTCAATATAGTTCTTCTGTTTTAAATCATTTTAAAGAAAATGTATTATATAGCTATTTTAAAACATATAGCTATTTTATATATAATTAGATATTTGAAACTGCTATTTTGGCTTTTTAGCTAGCTTCTGTTATTAAATATACCCTCTGTGTAGTATTTAAAACAATATTAAAAATAATAAATCACTAAAAGAAAAAATATACTGGTACCTTAAGGTGAAAACCAAGGACTTATATACATGTATATGTATATAAGTCCTTGTGAAAACGTAACTAACGGCTTACTTTATAGGGCCATAAAAATAATTTATTAAAATTAAAAAAGGATAGTATTATTATATAAAAATGTGTTATAATAATTAATTACACTTTGTACAAATAAAAAGTCATTCTACACAGAGGGATGATTTATTTTAAAATATATAATATACAATAATCCCCTGTCTCTGACCGGTGATGTTGTTTTAGGACCAGGGAAAGGCAACGTTAAATTAATCCGCCCCAGCTATTCAATATTGTAAGTATACATTAATGTATAGTAGACAGTATTTACAATGCATTGTTTTTAGATGAAATATTATTTGGATTTACAGGTTTTAAGTTTTTAAAAGGAGATTAAAATGTACTGATGGAGTGAGAGTGAATTACCACTTTGACTCACATCACATCAGTATTACTAAATTTATAATAGGGGCTATAGTTGAATAAGAGGGTCCAGAGTGTGGCACGGGGCTCAATTTGGACTCAGAACTATATATTGTCTGCTAATTGAGCCATCCGGTCACACCCAGACCCTAATAACAAGTTGAATTTAACTGGGTTGTTATAGCTGGGGCATTCACATTTAGTTCAGTACTCCTGAAATGGGTGGGCCAGAGTTCACTCCCTTTCCCAGTCCAGACTATAGTGTGCCATTACAAGTTTATATAAAAACAATTTCATTTTTCATTATGATTAATTTCATAACTTAATTTCAACTATTATAAATTATTAAATAACTATGTGGTAATTTTCTTAATAGACAATAGGATAAGTAATTTCCTTTATAAAAGGAATGATTCTATAAAAATGAGATAATAAAGCAACTAAGTAGTTTAACTGTATTCTACTATGTAAAATGTAAGAACCCTCCTTGTAGTTCGTACTTGCCTTTATTATTGACATTATAAGATAAGATAGTTAGACAAGTCAGGAAACATGTTTGTGAAATGTGAAAACATGCGGTAAAATCATAGGTTTTTGCAATGACCCCAGGCAATCGGAAGTGTGAACAACATGATGGCAAATTAAAATTGAATTATCATGTGTAATGTTTTCGTCACAAATTTCATGTCTGTACCAAGTTCACCAATTAAAATATTTGATTTTTGAGTTATTATTGCTTGATTAATCATTTAATGCAGTTCTAGACTTTTTATTGTGCATCTTTTCACTTTAATATCGACAGTAGTTGTATATGGTTTCTTAAATTTTCGATTAAAAGGTCGAAATTTGATCAAGTCTTGTGTTTCAATTTGGTTTAACCTTCAGATGCTCATTCATATGTGCTCATTTGTGTACACAGTGTATTTTTACAGTCAATGTTTACCAGTCTCTTGAGGGATGAGTTTTCCCCATACAAACATTTATTAATTATAGCCTTATTATAATATACATGTAATTGTAATAAAATACATCTAATGAACAATACAATTGTATTATTTGTTCTGCATAAAACAAGAACAATGCACAACTGCCGACAATAAAAGAACATGAACTACAGTTGTACTTACATACCAACAATGGCATACAACAGATGAAGTAAATTTTAATCTTCCCTACAAACTCTAAATGGACAAAACCTCTCTAATCCGAAATCCTCTCTAATCCGAACTTTTTGGTCAGTCCGAAGAGAGTTCGGATTAGGGAGTTTCTATTGTACTTTAATTAAAACATAGTTAAAAACAAACCGCTGGCTTGATTATAAATCAATCAGTAAGCTTTCGATTAAGGATAACGGACCCTAATACAATAATATAGGCAAATTTGGTATCAAAATGTCCAAACATGTATTGGCTGCACGATGTTTTATTTCTAATTGAAATTTGATAATTATCAAAACATTGTTATACGTGTGAATATTTATACGTCTTGAGTTTACGAATATTTGAACACACTTTCTTTCTCGTGGAAAATGACCCTAAAAATGATCAGCTTTTGTACAGTTATTTTCAGCATTTTTTGAAAATCACCCCTTACAGTATATAATTATGTAATGTAAGTGATTCCAGGGATTCTACATTATACACAACGAGTATGATAAATACTCCCTCTAACCTAGTGCATCGTTTGTTTTTCCTGTGAGTATAGTTACGTTGCCAGTCAGAGACCAACTGACAGGCTTTTGTATTTTTGTCTGTAATTACGTAAGCAGGCATGTTAAGAAACTACTTAAAATAATTTATTAATCATGTTTACTATAAGTGTTGTTTACAAATTTGAATATCATTAATAAAAGCCTTATATATAAAGCCATCACGGTAGTGTGCGTCAAATTTAGTGGAGTCGTGCCTTTCATCCTGTACACGGTGTAGGTATAATAATTTAGTGTTTGCCGCTGCAAAATACAAATAGAAATTAAATATTTAAACAACAACAAAAATATTTAAAGTAGTCTTAACATAGGTGAGTTCTTTGTTCATTATGCGGACATGTTAATCGATTGATAAATGATTGTTATTCTTATAGACTTCTTATGTGGACTTATTACCGGCATGATTCAAATGCTGTAAAAAGTGTTCCATTGTTTAAGCTGATTTTCGGACATGCAAAATGTTCGGACAACCGCGTTGCTATTCATATTAGGTTATTTTCGTTTAAGTTTCACAACACATAGCTTTGGGTTTAGGATTTTTCATTGGTTTATTTCAGTATGCCATATTAGTTTTGGAATTATCCTGACTTATCATGGGGGGGCAAATAATATTCATTATCACTGTTATAAACATTAAACTCCAGTGTTGGTTACAATCTTAAAAACATAAAATTGGTTAAGTATTTCATTAATTAAATATATATATATATATATAAAAACAACAATATAAAATTGTACAAAAAACAACTATGTACGTGCATCTTTCCCATTAATACTTGCTTTATATACATTTTCCGCCATTTAAATGTTACATGACGTCGTGTCCATTGTTTATTATAGTCATGAAAATCGATATTTTAGCTGTAGTACTGGTAAATTATGACCAAAGAAAATAAACTGCCGCAATCCTCATTAACGCCGAATAGCAGCCCAATTAGCAGATTTAGCTTAGTTGGTAGAGCATCTGACTTGCCCGGCAGGTCACAGGTTCGAGAGCCACATCGGTGCATTATTTTCCTCTTCAATTTGAATGAGGGAATAATGATAAAAGTTGTTTCTAAGCAGTATATGTAAAAATAAAACATAATAATTAATAGCGATACACCTTACCAAGGACTTACATGTATATACATACATGTATGTATATAAGTCCTTGACCTTACTTTATTGTTCAATGATATTTTTCAAAATCAGTATTTAAAAATTTTGTCATTTTCATACAATTGAAAATTTCCAAGTTCAGTTACAGGATTATAGATACAAAAACTTAAATTTATTCTATATAATAGCAATCCTTTTTGTTTGAATTTCAGTTTGATTGAGAAAATGGCTGCTCCAAGCCAGCAATTTCCTATGTCTACACAAAGTTCAATAACTGGAACAATGTCTAGTATGGGTATTGGTGTAACAAGCAGTCAACCAGTCTATGCTCAGTCCCAGCCCACACAGGGTCAGGGATTACAACATCAACAGAGTTTTCCCGGACCAGTGCCTTCATCTGCTCCTGCTACCAATGCGGTTTGTATTTCATGTCAAAATCAGTTCAGTTTTATTGTTACATGTATCACATTGGCAGTATACTGTGCGATGGAATACATATAATCAAACTCATCGTTGGTGAAAAAAATATGAAACAGTTGGCCTTTATACAGAGCTGTATTTTCTGTGTTTTGTTATCATCTAAATGATTTATATTAATTTATATATAATTTGTGACAAAACATTCGTTTTTAATCATGTGTATGTATGATTATCATTATTATGTATTATCAAAATACCCACCCTCTATTTCCCTCTAAGTTTGTGAGTTTATCCCCGGGCCTCTGCAAATCAGCAGATCATCCATATGGAGAAGTTGGAGGTTACATGTGAAGAACATGCTTAGTACTGGTTCAAAATACAGGAGCCACTGATATTCTGTTGAACATAGTACAAAAATAAGTCATATTTATTGAAAAAAGTAGGTTATAACTATACTGACCTACGTACAGACAGTCAATGATGGTAGAAGAATTATTCCACTAAATGTTATTTATCAAGAAAATATGCATGTTAGTGTAGATATAAGTGTGAACTGTTTGTTTCTTTCAGCCCCAAATGATGTCACCAACAAAATCTGTAAATTCAGTTGCTTTGTGCCGACTTGGACAAGAAACAACACAAGATATCGCTCACCGACTTCTTGATGTTTTCAAATTGTTCAAAACCATGCAAGTGAGTAGGATCATTTATAGCATTTCTTGGTCTAAGCTCAGAAAGACTTGAATATGTTTATAATTTTGTGTCCTGAAGAAAACAATTTTTCCAGTCTTAATTTTATGCTTCAAGCCTTGCATTATCAGGGGTTTTCTTTTACTATGAAAGTGACACTGATAGTCAGAATCTTCCCTTCAGAAAATAAGCTTTATTTCCCCCCCCCCCCCCCCCCCCCAAAAATCTATTTCCGCTACATTTTGTATTTGCTTTATGAATATTCCCAAATTTGCCTCTCATGTATTTTTCCCTTTACCGGTGCCAAACATCTTCACCTATTTCTTAAAAACCTTCATGATAGACTTCTTTCATTCCAAGAAGCACTTGTATTATTCAACTGATTGATTTCAAATGTTCAATCAAACTCGAAAGTTTTCTATCTGAACATGATCCATCAATGATCTGTGAAAATGTTTGTTTGATGAATGGAGTTTTTTTTAAATTTTTTTAGTTATTGCCGTAACTGTATGAACAAAGCGAAAGTAGCCTCTTTGTGTAAGTAGGTGACCTACAGGTGGTGCATCGTTCTGTTCATACCGGAAGTATGATATACCGCGGATATACGAGGCATGAGTATACAGCTTGGTGAAAATCCATCAAACAACGGATAGAATAAAGCATGTTTTTCTTCAAAAACAAGGGAGCAGCACTTTATTCATTTGCAAAATTGCTACCTTTGCTAATATATGTCTCTTAAAAAGGTCCATTGTCTTTATATGCAGGTAACACTTAATACAAATAAAAAATATCCCCTTATCACACGATGATTTAGTGAATATTACAAACTTTGAAAGCCTGTATTAAGTCATTTACATCTTGCTTTTATTTTAGTTACCAAATGGAACAAATAATGCACAGTGTCAGGAACGGAAATTAAAAATTGACGAAAGTCTACGACAGCTGTCATTAATGTTCCGAAAGTTAAGAGTGATACATGATAAAGTATCAGAGGTTATAATTGACCCTGATGAAAATCCGGAACAGGTCAGTTGTTGTTTTCTGATTTTTCACATAAAATGTCGAATTTGAAATGACAAATAACTTAGAATTTCAATCAGTAGCAGTTTTTAGAATCTGTATGAGGATAAGTTGTTCACTGTGAAGTACAGTACAACCTCTTCAGAGTGGCCGTCTCATGAGCAACAACCTCTTCAGAGTAGCCCTCTTGAGCAACAACCTTCCTTCAACATCAGTATGATTTTTTTCCTATGCACGATTAACTAGTGCTTTAAGTCGTTTAGAGCAACAACTTCTCAACAACAGCATAAACTTGCTTCTCCCAAAGGGTGTGGCTTTGTAGAGGTTGCCTGTAGTGTCTGACTTCAATGTTTACTGTATGTGTCACTAATTATTAGAAAGATGAGAACTTGTTGAGAATAAGTATTTTGAAAAGTTAGAGTAAGTATTTTTGTGAAAGTAAAATAGAGTTTTTCTGAGATTTACTGGCAATTTGGTGGTGTTATACCACTAGAGTCATTATCATGGTTTGGTACAGTGCGATTTTATTAAACTGTCAAAGATGCATAATTTCACGGTCAGTGCTTGCATTTATTTTTGGCTTCGGTAGGATTCAATTACTTTCGTAATCTATACGATAATTTATACCATTATACCGGTTGTTCAATACACTACATAATGTACTATATAAGCATACAGAATGGGAGACATTCCCTAACGGTAAAATAAACGAAAACTTTCCACTGTGATACCAAGCTAAAAATAATCACAATCAGCGACCATGTTATTATTCAGCTTTGATAGTTTAATAAAATCGCACTATAATGCTTACAAATCACAAAAATCAACAAAATGTCCAATTTTCTATATCTTCGCAAAACAAGGTTTGAGAAGAGGTATATTGGAGTCACTCAGTCGGTCGGTTCATACAATATTACAAGTTTGTGGAGCGAACTACTTCCACATTCCTTACTCGATTTCAATAGAACTTGAAATATATCATCACCTTGAAGTGTAGATGTACAAGACAGAATTTCTATGCCCAGTGTTCCACACATTCTAGAGTGATGTGCCCTTGAACTTAGCCATAGTGTACCATATCACATTCTTAGTGTAAAAGCGACAGCAAGGTTTTAGTCACTTCTGTGACAAAGCTCTAGTTTCCATTTTTTCGTCTCAATTTTTCACTTTCCTTACCTCAAAATCAGATGCAATTTAAACATGAAATATGTTTTTTTTCCCTCATTTATCTCTTGTCTTTTAACTGCTTCTTGTGCAATTTAATGAACGATAGATGACTTATAATTGTCAGGTATTGGTTCCATTGGTTGGTGAAGCTGTGGAAGAAAGGAACACAAATACAGATTCTTATCAGTTCATGTCTGAAGAACACCAGCAACTTGTTGAGGTAAGTGTCCAAGATATATTTATCAGTATGGCGTAAAAACATTTTTAGTTCTGGTTGGCTAACGTGCCTTAATATCCCCATTAGTCTTTTTTAGGTTTGTGGAACGGTTCCTGTTAATCCACTTATTCACTTTGCAATGTAAACAAAAGGCCCAACCTACTTGCTCTATTTGTTATGAACATGTAACCAAAAACAAACCATTTTTTATGCCAAATTCTTTAATGAGATTTCGTAGCGACACTGTATATTATTGTGTAGATGGATTAAAAATTCCTCAGCTCTAAATAATTGCTTACGCTAGGCTCCCACTATAACGATTCGCATCACAATTGAAATTGTGGTCTTGATTGTGGACCAATCGTGTAGGTCCTGTGAGAGCTTGTTAGATCTTGAGGTCAGTGGTGGCAATCGTGTTAATCGTAGATTTTTTTACGATTCATAATGTTAAAAACCGTTAAAAAACAATTTTCAATGAACGTAATTATTCATAAATCCAGTGAGTCAATTTTGTTATTTTCTTTCAGCAATTAACACAGAAGAACCACTTAATGAAAGAAGTGATTGACAAGATTCGATCTATTATTTGGGAGATTAACACCATGATTGTTATGCGAAAGACCTGATGCATTTTATAGTGATTTTTAAGTGGATCTTATCATAATGTTTAGTGCATTAGACGCTTTAAGGCAGTTTTCACTAAATCCAACAATCTCTGAGAATTTGTTTACAGCAAAAAGTTTGTAGCATGGAGGGATTGGATTTAACAAAGAGTTCTGACAGATTTCAGACTTACGTAGCGTATGGAAGAAAAATTAACTATGACTGGATCGAAGGATGGACTGACTTTAATTGTGCAGTGGACAAATATTTCTGGCTAACCTGGGGGCTCCAACAAAGGCATCCATTGTGTACCATTGGCCAATTTTTGGTTTTGTCTACTGGATCACTAAATTTTTGCTTACCAGTAACTATTTTTGTACTTTAGTGATGTTTATTAAAATGTGACTATAAGCTGTGTTTTGACTAAATTGATATAGAGTCAAACCTGTTAACAAAAACCACCCTTAGGAAAGTGTGACCTTTATATGGGTGTCATTTTGTTCTAAATAATTAACGACTGATATTAAAAGAATGGCTTTTATTGCAGTGTTGCGTTTATTCGGGGGTGGCCGCTAACAGGTTTCGCTGTATATTAAGAAATGACTTGTGGACTTCTGTAAAATATTCCAACACAAAATATACAGAGAACAAATAAGTTGTAGTTTTTAAAAAGACATTTATCATTAAAATAAATATGAGCAACTGACAAGAAAAAATAACACCAAAACAAGAGGTCAAATACCTCTCACTGCAAGAGGTCAAATACAACTCACTGATGTCAAAGAGCATCAACATAGGCCTAAGAACACTCAATGTCTTTAATATGAAATAGATTTTAATTGACAAGAACAATACCCATTGTTTTTCCCACCTGGTAGCAGTTGTAGATGCTCTAAGATCACAAACAAACATAGGATAGTGTTGTACTCGGAGTCAGAATTTTGACCAGACTAGAAGTTTCCTTATTCACAATTCATCCAAGTCCACAGTAGTCAGAATGGTGAAAATTTTGCAAGCAGTACCCTTTTTCCCACCCTCAACCTGTATGGTCCCACCCTCTTTCTTTAGGCTCCACCCTTTTCTTATATGCCCGTCCCTTAAAAATAATGGTCATTAGTGCACAACAAAAAATTACATTCAGACATTTTACGCACTAGGAAGATTAGCAATGCCCACCTGTAGAGCCAGGTGTTTTGGATCATTTTTCGGACAGTAAAAGCAAAATATATTGAATTTTTAGTTAAAATGAGAATTTAAAAAAATTGAAACATATTGCACTTATCACCCAGGATGAGACACAAAAATATGGCATGTTGGTCATCCATGCACCACACACTTTAAGATAGAAAATAAGACTTAACGGGAAGAAAATGAATAATTTTTGTACACTCATAACTTTAATATTTGCTGTTTCAAGGGAACACTATATATAACTTTCATCAACTTGTAGCTTCTTTCTTTTTAATATCAACAATGTCTTGATTACGTAGTAATGGTCGAACATTTGCCAATCTTACTAGCCCAGTGTCTCCTCCGAACGCTAACCAACTACACTGTAAATTATTTGGATTTAACTGCATCTGAAATAAAGGAATAAATTAACTCGCACACTGTTGTATAAGGTATCCCAAACAGCTTAGATCATTAGAAAAATAATTCTTATCAGATTAAAAAGGGACATTTGATAAAGATGGAAGATAACACACCATATCCTCTCTTGATAGACAAATTATTGCACAGAGGGTCACTTAAAAGAGGTTCAACTACTGTACAGAGGGTCTCTTTTCAGAGGACGAAAAGAATGACTTAAAATCGAGAAAATATTTTTTTTTAAATTCATAAAAATGGGGTTGCTGCTGGCTTCCTATGGAAGACGATCCAAATCTGAACAATATTAGAATTACCTTAAGGACTTTAAATAGAGTTGGTCTCATAAATAAGTTGAAATATAAAGGAAATAGTTTACAAAATCCTAAATAATTAGTTATAATGTGGTGATCTACATTGAGCTGGTCACTAAGTCAGGTTTTACAATAAATTAATTTAGGAAATAATTTATTAACATCTTACTGATTTAATTGGAGCCACTGATTGCTCATTATAATGGTCTGGAATGGTGTCAAAGCGATACATCTTCTGTTTCTACAATATAAACCATCAAACAAATGAGAAAAACAAAGTAGCATGCATTTCATTCTGTATCAAAATGCAACAAAATTTAGCTGTAGATCATATTATTATGTGTTAGAAATTGATGAATATATTCACTATGGCAACAATGATAATAGTTATCATTTGATTAATACTTGGGACCTATAAACTTGTGAATATTTGAGCAAGTTTTGGAACTGCTGATTTATTTGGGTTTAAGACATTTTTATACGCCTGTTTGAAAAATCGGTCGAATTCTGGGAACACCCAAGGTACGCGGGTGTAGGCTTCCACGACAGACCCTCACCAAACTTTATAGAAATGTTTATGGCCATGAGATCTCAGTTGAGTTTGATAACCAGGCCAATCAGCCCAGACACTTCTGAGTAATGGCCCTTGACAGGTGTATTTTGTGTATTATGTACGGCGGCCGATACACTTCACAAGTTTTCCCGGAGTACATTCTTACCAGTACTAAATAATCCTCTCACTAGGTACTAGCAAATTCTCCATTTGTGGAGAAAAAATAACATTTTTTGTCAAATTTTCATTGAAGGGTATGACTGACCAGAAATCAAACCAAGATTGACATTCTATAAATCCAGTGTACTATATAACTAATGTATGACAGTCCAGATTTTTGAAATTGTTCTCAAGTCTTATATTCCTTCTATACTCCAATGACTCACCATAAAGTTTTCTTCAAAGTATAAGACACACTGTTTAGATTTCTCTTTTCGTTTTTTTACACCATTATTCATCACTTCGTGAAAACGTCCTGAGGTAATCTGTTTTTTTCCATCTCCCTGAATTTTTCCAGCATTCTGATTGGTCATTGTTTTCTTAGTTTGTTTTGATTGGTCTAATTTATCACAGGTGCAATGTAACAAGGAATTCAACTGGTCACTGGATTTTGGCACATTATAACTAGGATCCGATTGGTTAATACACTTAGGACATTTCTCTGATTGGTTTGAGACTTGTTCATCATTTTTTGAAGGCGGGTTTTCAATGACATGAGTTCTGAATAATTCCTACAATAGTAAAAGCAAGAAATCACATTTAAAGGGGCATACCCTAAAACTGACAAACATTCTGTGAAAGTGTAAAAATGTGCTAGATGTATATGTAAAACAATATATAAAGGATAATTGCAGGAAGAACATGGGTTATAAAATGACTAGTTTAGGTACTAGCCGCAAAAAACATAGCTATGAATAATAAATCACTTCCACCCAAAAATTTCTATGACTAAATGTATGTGTCACAAATACATATTTTTTATGATTTTATTTTTAATTGGATGAATTTTTGGCTGAAACTTTCTTCGTCGGCTTTTTTCTTTACAAGCTTCTAATTTATTATCATTTTGCCTTAATTCTAAATGCACCAAGTTGTAGGGTATGCCCCTTTAAAATAGGATTTACTGGGAACATACTGTCACTTTCAAACATCAAAAAATAAATACTGAACATTTGAACTAAGATTTCCAAACTGACCAAGTACAGTCTACTTCCTTAAACTGTAGTTCTAGGGTTTCTAACTCATAGAAACTGAAGTAACATAGTTTGCACTGCAACATGGAACGGGAACTAGTTTAACTGTTGCATGACAGATATAGAGAAACATAGCACTTAGTCCGCATAAAAATTCAAGCGTGCTGTGCTAAAGACAGCTATGGAAAGAAGGGCCGAGTACCGGTTCACATATCGAATATCGGTATATAGGGTTCGGTTGATATATCGTATCGAACATTAACGTATCGAACAAATATCGATCAAAAGAAAAATGAACTTTAAAAACATGTTTTGGACTGTGCTGTGTGCGTTTTGTGAATTTTCGTCAAATAAAAGTTGTGACACATATAAAATCTACCTGCTGTCAACCACAAGAAGAAAATAGTCTTTTTGCAGTTCAGTATGAGTGTTTGGCATGCCTCCTGAATTAATGTTAGTTACCTTCCCTTATCATTAAGTATATAAGTATCCTATGCAGCCAAAATTTGATTTTGTGTCAAGTACCTGTGCCAGTACAGTCAATGTTTCTCAGTATTTCTGTTTTTATTTCATATGTATAGAACATCAAATGATATATAGGATATCGATCATTCTGTATCGATACAAATATCGTATCGATAATTTTAATTGATACTCAGCCCTAATGGAAAGGAGAATTATTGTTCAGTTTCCAAAAATCATGCCAGACATATTTCTTTATTACCTAGTATAATGTATTGTTTGTTTGTTTGAGTTTTACCCCCCCCCCCCCCACCCCTCAACAGTCAAAGTCATATGAGGCGGACAGTTCATGTAATATTCCTGGGAAGAACCTTTACTAGACTCCTATCTACTGTAAACAACTGTCTACTTTATCATATATAGAGACATGGACGGTAGCTGGGCTTGAACCCACTACTCTTAATCAGTGAGAGGTTACAGTGATTTTAACCACTCAACCAAGGATACAGATCTGTATAATGTACAAGATGTGGTTCACTATGTAAAGCAACAATGCCTATATTCTACTTACCATACGATGCCTGTAACTTTTGATATCAGCTGGGTACTTCATGATGTCTCTTATCAGTGAACTTAATATAACACCCCGATTATCGCAGGCGAGGACCAATGGGAACCAGTCAGAACAAGCTATATCCTGTAATAAAGATCGTATCAAATATGGCAACTATATAAACAAGCTTTATCCTGCAAAAAAGAACATAACAAATTATTAAAATATGGATTATATATGAAGGTTGCACCTGTGTATAAGATGCAGGTAAGGCCACACAAATGTTAGAGGCCCTCTCAGAATAAACAGCATCCTGTAAATAAGGTCATTTCAAAACCTGTCATTAATTATTTAGAACAAAATGACCTCTGAATAAAGGCCACTTGTCAATGAAGGTCACATTATGTATTTCCGAAGGGTGGCCTATGTTCACAGGTTTGGTTGTATTTACAATTAAGGGTGAGACAGAAGGAAAATATTTTTCAAAAGATTTGAAATTAGTTAAAATATGATTTTACCCAAATGCAAGCAGTCTGAGCTGATGTGTAGAAAGTTTGTCGTTCATCTCGTCTGCTGTACGTTTTCGTCAGGTACATCATACTACCACATTCTAGGTAACGACTTTTATTTACCTGTGACCTATGTAAAAATAATTCAAATCATTTCAATACATATCAAACATTTCAATAATATCGAGCTTTTCAATGATATCAAATAATGTACAGTTATGAGAACATTTCTTATTGAAGTGTATAAAGCTATACATGTATCTGAAAGGAAATGCTACATAAAATTCAAAAAGTTAAAATCACATGGTTTTCATATCCTTATAGTTTTTTCTCACAAGAGTTTTAACATACATGTTTCTTACAAGTTAGCAGAATAGTGTTATGGTAAATTTTATTTCACTGTTTAAAGTCCATAAGCTTATAAATTTATCGGTCGTAATTGTTTATGTTTGTCTGGTGTGTTTTCCTCCTTTATAGCAAGAAAAATTGTTTCCCAAACCACCATCGTATTTTTTTCAATATCATTGAAAAAAAATATGTTTATAGAAAAGCTGTGTTTCCTGTAGTCATGTTATGCACACATCATAAAGCGACGTCACACGCTCTATATATTTCCAGTTAACAAAAGCAAAAATCACAGCGAAATGAGAGTTTCTGGAAGAAAAAGGGCTCGTTTCATCGGCAATTATTATCTTGGGATAATATCAGCCATTGCAGCCAGTAGCATTAATGCCGAATTTAAACATGCTCTGTTCGCTTTGACAAAAAATATAATTAACAATGTATTTCACACTAGAAAATAGGAAAACTTTGCCTGATTAAACATTGAAAATGTTTGATTTTGTTGATTTTTAATTCTGAGTTATCTCCCTTCCATTTCCGATGCTAGTTGCTTATCAAAACTTGCAGGTCGCTTTCAATATTCATAATTTAAATAAAGGTACTTGGATATGATTCTCATCACATACAAACAATTAGTCTGCTAATAATAGAAAGGACTGTCAGATAAAGCTTTATACACTTTATATCAAATCTTCTAACTGTTAGACATAATGTAGGCCCACCTCCTTAAAATCACTGAATAGTATAACCTCTCACTGACAGAGGGTTGTGGGTTTGAGCCCCGCTACCGACCATGTCTCTTTATGTTGTTTACGGAGGATGGGAGTTTAGTACTGGTTCTTCCAAGGAATGATGCTTAGGTAAATTGTCTGCCTCATATGTCTGACTTTTAAAAAGGGGACGTTAAACTCAAATAATGCAAAAAAAATCTAACAAAATGTCAACAAAAACTTACGTATAATTATCATCTGATGAAAAGAAGACACCCGTCAAACAAATACCCGAATTCGTCTTCAACGTCATAAAACATTGTTCATCACAATTCACAGCAGTACCAAGATTATTTAAATCCCAAAAAAGGGTTTCAAACTTTTCCGATGCCGTGACGATTATGCTGTCTGACGTAGTGCACCAATGTACTGATCGCACGACGTCCCCGTGTGGAAGAAGAGATCGGTAAGGGAGCAGAGTGGCACCATACTTCTCAGTAGAGAATCTAAGCAATGATGATTCGCTAACAATGTTGAAGACTTTTACAGCACCTGTAACAAAAATTAGTGGATAAATATTACAAAATTTTCCAAATGGCACAGAACCATAAACAAATATAACTAGAACTTTGTCACAGAAGTGACTAATAACGCTGCCACCTCTTTAACACTAAGAATGCAATAGTCCACCATATGACTAAGTTCAAGGGCACATAACTCTAAAATGTGTGGATCACTGCCATGAAATCGTGTCTTGCACATCTGCATTTCATATTAACAATAGTGTATATGACAAGTTTCAATTCAATTCCTTGAAAAATGTTGAAGTACCGGAAGTTTGCTCCACAAACATTCATGAGCTAAGAATGCCATTGTACACTATATGGCCAAGTTCAAGGGCACATAACTCACATGAAATTGTATCTTGCACATCTACACTTCATGGTGATGACATTTTTCAAGTTTCATAGCAATAAAGAATGTGTGGGATACGTCCACAAACTTGTGATATTGTATGTGGACGTACCAATCAACCGTCCGACAGAGAGACTCCAACATACCACTCTAAAACTTCGATTGCAGGGTATAATGATCTGGCTACAAAAATGCATGTTTGTATTCAATTCCTTCATACATACGCCAGTTCATATTATGAAACATTTTTTCGACCATTTTTCATTGAAAGACCAATTGCATATGATAGTAAGAGTATAATCATCCTTGGACGGCTTTAAGTCATAGACTTAACTGTATTAAGATTTTAAAATAACAGAAAATATAAACATCTATACGTATATTATAGATTACTTCATTATACATCCACAAATCTTTTATTATGAATTTCTGTGATAAATAGTATTCATTATCAGGGCTGGACACTAACAGTGGTCCGTTAGCCTGAGGCTACCTATTTTCTCCAAGGACTACCTAGGTTTCCAAGATGGGTATCCCGTCGGGCTATCTGAAATTTGGGTGACCTGAATTCTATCAATATAAGCAATCAAATTTTAAAGCTTACCAACTTTTGTTAGATGTGAAGTAACCTGTATAACTTTGTTCAATACAGCAGGGAAATCTGATGTTTAAACTTGTCTTGTATTCTTATAAAGTACACTTGATAGCCATTGAAATAAAATGACAAACACATACTTTATGTATTAAAATGAAGACTACCTATAATTTGCAAGGACTTCCTAGCACTTTCCGTGCTAGTAGTCCCGCTGACTACCTCTTGAAAAAGTTAGTGTCAAGCACTGATTATATTTACCATTTGAATATCCTGCAATAATCTTTTCATGACCTTTGGATAAACACCAATCCATGGTGGTACATACAATTTCTTGTTTCTCAAATCCAATACTTGGAATTAGTGTTAAAGAGGGTGTGGCTTTAAAAGTAGGTGGATCTTCATTCATGGAGTCTGGCAAATGAGGAAGGCTGAAAAGTCGCAAATAGAACAGCATCAAATGAAGGCTATCATCAAATAAACATTGTGCAGAATCAAGATAATTTACGTAAGAAATTAGTAAAATTTTTCTGAGAGAGCAAACTCACAACCCTCTGTACAGGTCCTGACTTTCATAGGACTAAAACCATTCTATAACAATATAATAACATCATCAAAATAACATTTCAACATAGTTACAATATAAACTATATAATAAAGACACATATAAACACAAAGTGTTTGTGAAAGATGAATGATGCTAAAAGGCAAACTGGATAATAAGACCTTGACCTTAGACATATTGAGCGGGTCATTTAAATGACTTTTTGTGATGACCAACCTCCCAACCTAATCTGATGAGCTTAGGTCGAGTTCTCTAGTTATTGGTTGGTCAAGGTTTGGTTACAGACTAATCAACATGTGCAAAGCAATATACCCCCATTTCTTCGAAAGGGGGCATAATTATGCATATAATCCAATACATTTAACTGAATTATGAATAACAAAATATGATTACATTTTATCACTTTTTACCTGAATATCCGACAAGTACCATCTGTGAAAGACAAGGCCAACAATCCCAGTCTAGGGTAAACACTGGAATCTTCCTATGTGAAGAAAAATATGATAGTATTTCTTAACTTATGATTAGTAGTTTATCATAAAATAGTAAAAATAAACATAAAACAACATTGCATGTTGAAAATTTAAATCATTATTATATTTTTTTTAGTTTTTCATATGACACTCATAATTGCTCATTGATAAATCTGTTAACAGTATAACAACATTTGAGATTTTTTAAGAAGGAGACCGAGTTGACAGTCTTTTGTCATTAGTAGTGAAGTTATATAATATTATGACACATTACTGACCAAATCATTGCCAGGGTTCTCAATAAGTTTGTAGCCATAAGGCCTAAAAGCTAGACTAACAGGCCTGCCAGGGGGTCCAGGCATTTTCTAGAAATATTTTATGAACTTATGAGATTCCTAACAGGCCCAAACACATTTCTAAGCAGCTAAATTGGCCTGCAGCCTGCTGTTATTGAGAACCCTGCATTGCTCCTGGGATATCAACCAGTACCAACCCGCACCTTCACATACCAAATATGAATAACATACTAATATTACAGAAATAAAGTTACAAACTTTATCTATATTGGTTCTGTAACAACCAGATGGACACCATTTCATCTCAGTTGGTAAACCAAAATCATGAGTCACAGAATAACAGAATCTTGGCACCTCGTTGCATTTACTGAAATTATGATAAATTTTATACAGGTTATGATCCAATTCTTTAATAAGTTTATGTGCAAATTATGAACAGTTTCTTTTAAATTACTGACATGATACAAAAGATTATTGTATAGAGCAAAATTATGTACAGATCCTGTATAAAATAGAATAAACCCCAGGGAAAACTTGGTAGAGGTCCACTAGACTATGCCACATACAAAATATTAGTATCTAAGCTCTAGGCCTTGTGGTTTCTGAGATTTTTTTAATTTTCCTATATAAGTTTATATAAATCAAGTGATCCCGGGCGGGGCCAATTTTTACCCTAGGGCAATAATTTAAACAAACTTGGTAGACGTCCACTAGACTATGCTACATACGAAATATCAAAGCTCTAGGCATTGTAGTTTTTGACAAGAAGATTTTTTAAATTTCCCTAGTATATAAGTCTATGTAAAATCAAGTTACCCCCGAGGCAGAGCCAATTTTGACCACAGGGGAACAATTTGTAGAGTTCCATTTGACAATGCTAAATACCAAATATCTCAGCTCTAGGCCCTGTGGTTTCGGACAAAAAGATTTTTTAAGTTTTTTCTATATGTTGCCATAGCTGTTATGTTTATTTTATTCGGTCATCAGGTTGACCGGGTAGGGTTCAAGACCCTGTATAGAAACAACACAACTGTTGTTTTAAGTAAATATGGACGCCACTTTACAATGAACGACGGATGCAGGGCGATCACAAAAGCTCACCTTGAACACATTGTGATCTGGTGAGCTAAAAAGGGCCATAACTCATTAAAATTTACTAGGACAAAACATAATATATTAATGAGTACTCACATTTGAGTGGAAGTAATACCAGTATTCCACACTTGGATAACCCCAGGACCACTGTATTTCTTGTTAGACAGGAAAACATCAGAATGACTCAACTTCCCTGTAACTGCTATAAACTGGGAATCACTACAATCATATGGCATAGGGCACCAGGCCAAGCGCCAAATTGACAGTCCAGTGTAGAATATGGGAAATTCTGAAAAACAAAAATGCAGAGAAAATAAATGACTGTGTTGTCATAGCAACAATGCACAAAGAATAAATAGAATTCACAACTGCATTACAATCATCATCAACAAAAGCTTTCTAAATTACGTCTGAAGAAATTTCTGAAAACTATTGCAGCTTAAAGAGTTAGAGCTTACTGGTAACATAACATGAACGCAGCAAGCAGTGCCAATGCTCATCTGTTCACCACCTAAGTGAGATCTATCCACCAATAAAGTTTCATGTTGCTACCTCTAATAGTGTCTGAGTTATGAGCTACATTAAAGTTTTTGCACAGAAGCTGATGATGCAGTGAACACAATAGATTGACTTTTTCTTGGAAAACAGACATGTTAAAAATTGCAGAATGAGGCAGTGAAAGTTCAACACATAACAAGAGTACAAAATCGTCAAAAAATATGCTCATCAAAATTAACTGGTGAAGATTGAATGGAAGCAATTAAATTTAGAGAGCTGCAGGTGCTCCCATAAAAACAAGTGTAAACAAGTCAAGTGCCCATAACTCTTGAAGTCCTAGTCTGATTTCGCAATAATCGAACTTAAAGGGAGAGCTTGACTGAAAATATTATCAGGATTGGTGAAGAAATAAAGGCGCAAGAGTGTAAACAAACTCAAATATAGCATATTTTCTAAGTCAAGTGCCCATAACTCTTGAAGTTCTGGTCCGATTCCGCTCTTAATTGGACTTGTTCAAGATCTTTTGGTCATACACACTTACTGAAAATATGATTAGGATTGGTGAATAAAAATAAAGGTGCTAGAGTGTGAACAAGCTAAACATAGCAAATTTTCTAAGTCAAGGGCACATAACTCTTGAAGTCCTTGTCCGATTTTGCCCATAATCAAACTTAGCCGAGACATTGTGGCCATATACATTGAGACCATTGTGAGCTAAAAACCTAAATGGTGGGTGAATAAAAGGACTGAAAACTTAAAGAGCTTTATACATGAAAACGCACCTTTGAGCACTTCTCCTCCATAAACTGGGAGAGAGATTGGTTCCTCTCTCTGTCCGAGGCAGAATTTTATACTGAAGAGATCCTCAATCTGATAAGGCTTACAATCACTGAAATTTCAACATTAAATCATGAAAAAAACATCACATTTTACGAAATTCAGATTTTCAATACAAAAATTCACTTGATGAGAAATCTTGCATTTATTTTCCAATTTAATCAACCTAAATACGGTAATGTATAGTAGAAAGGTTTGACCCTTCCACATGCTTTCATGAACTATAATAAAAATCAAAAGATATGAAATTCCCTATCTCTCAACCCTGTTCTAAAGAGCATGTAACCAGAAACAAACACATTATTTATGCCTAAGAACTAAATTCACAACCAACATAATTGGTCAAATTTTCATAGCACTAAACTCTTTACCTTTCAGATAAAATTTTCCAATTTTGTTTCCATGGTAACCAATCCGTAAACAAATCAAAAGACCAAGTCTTCTTTACATATTTTGATGATATTTTATAGGACTCTAATGACACCATGTATCTTGAATCTGAAATCGGTACAGATAATTTTTTTTTAAAAATCAAAACGTATCATGTTACATATCATGTGACATGTTACTTCTACGGTAATTTTATATATTTCATACAGGAGGAAATTTTCCAAAAAAACAATCAGAAAATGGTCTAAAATAAAATTATTTGACAAAAGAAAGAGTCTCGCTTTGCAGATCCATAACATATAAATATACTGATAACTTTTTTCTATGAAATTCTAGAATTTAATATTAATTCAAAGGAGAACAATTCAAACCAAGTAACAACATACCAACGAAGGAATCTTTTTTAGCAGTTTTAGACTTTTTGCCATCACCATTATCATCAATACGATTATCATTCTTATCACTTCCATTATCACTTTCCTCATCAATTTCTATATCCTCTAAATCATGGTCATCCTCTTCTTCCTCATTATCATCAATTTTAGCATCTGGGTCCCTGTTAGAGTCATCACTATCTACTGCAGTATCCATATTCTTTGATAAATTGTGCACGATTGACATAGCTCTGAAAATGTAAGCTCATTCCATGAAAAAGGTAGATGCTAAGGAAGGAAAATAATATTTTGTTAAAAATGTAAATCTATAAAAACAGTTGTACAAAGTTAATTCCTATTGATGCCCATAATAAACGAAGTTGATAAAATGAGAAAATTTATTCCATCAAAAATCAAGCCATCTGATTGGTCGATTCCCAGATCATTTTTAAAACTGACCAATAAGAACAATGCATTTCAAGTCACTATCTAATATTTCAGCATAAACAGCCTTTACCAGATGATCAATCCAAATCAAAGGCCTGAAGGCCTGAAATGAGATGAATTTTGTGATGCAGGGATCTCTCTGAGTCGATACAAAATTTAAAACTATCAATAATTCTGTCCGAAACGAGGACCTAGTACTGTAGGCTACTGTTTATTCAATCAAATATTAATGTACAAGGGTAATGTTGCCTGTTTAAAAAGAATTATTTCACCATATGAATTATCAAGGCCTTGTAACATATCCTTAATATTAAAGAACTCCTGGGTCTAGAAATCACGAAAATATACACCAATCGTGTTCATCAAGGCCGTGATATACCAATTTAAGACCGATTTTTTAAACGATGGTCTTATACGACGCAGAAATTCTTTTTCTTTATGCAACATTTAATGTTATATTTATGAATATATTGTTCTGAACTGGAGCAGCAAGCCCTTCAACTTACAAAAAGCATGTCTCGACATCACTCGGACCGCTGTTAGCTACAGTATATTTTATATCGTTCGTGATTTTATACCCACATCAGCGTTTATCGCTGTAACAAAGTAAGGGAGATCACTGGGTAGATTTGACAAGCTATTTTCGGTTTGATTTACAAATGATGCATAAATCATGTGTCAATGTCGCATGTCTTCCCAAAAATGACCACTTAACGTAATTAAATTTCCAAGTGGTAAGAATTATCATAGATCTAGATCAGATTTTTATTTATTTGCCGTGAACACCGACTGACCTTAAATTTTCCGAAAAATCGACTTTCGTTTTCATGATGAAGTCGAAACATCACGAATTGCCCTGTAACCAAGACACCAAGCGACATTTTTGAATCATGTGTTTTCATTATGGATAGCAAATACATAATGATTGTGGAGAAGCAGTTTTGATTACAGATGGCTGTTATTAATTAATTCTTCGCAGTTTGCAAATTAGGTCAATTAGGGTCGGCAAAAAACGAAATCGGAACAAAAAGATGTCAGTCGCATCAATTAGACCGGCTATCTATTGATCGGACCGTTGTTTTGACATCACGCCGGGTATTTATTGTCATTTTTCAACAATTAGCAAAATCTTCGTCAAGCAGACATTCATGATATTCGGTTTACGAATGTAAACTGCACTCTGATTATTGATAACAATAAGCTGTTACAACGAACGCTGCGATTGGCTGTGATTGATTTATTCGACGGCCCACTGTAGCATTCGGAGGCGGGGCGTACTGCAGTGTAGTGTGAATTAAGATTGACTACGATAAGCGGTTATTGACTTTCACAACTGATTATTGAATGAATCAGGACTTGTTAGGGTATTATGTTTAGGTAGATAATTAAAATGTGACCATTATGATTTTTAAAAGATATTTCGCCACTCGTTGTCATCTGATTTTCGACTCGTTAGCGAGTTAGTATGTATAACAACAATGACCAATGAAGTGTCCGATAGAGTGCGTATATGAAGTATCCGATAGAGTTGGGGTCTAAACGCTAAAAATAGAAAATCGATATAGTTAAAGCACCGATGGTATTTGCTTACTGACTGTGTGTGAATGGGTGTTTGAACTGCGTGCATTACCGCTCTGTTAGCGAGTCTGTGTAACGAAAAAGACCGAAAAAATGTAGTACGAAGTCAATCCTAAAGCTACTGTAGAGAACAGTGCAGTGTTGAAATTCATAGTCTGCGTGATCACTATATGAGAAGAATTTACATCTCATAAAAACAGGCTTAAATAAATAAAACTTTTACTTTTTAGCTGCTTTCCGTTTAGAACCCTTTCCGCCACTTTCTGCAGTGGTATCATCGGCATCAATATCCTCGTCAGCAATCTCTATTGTGGTAACAACAGGTTCTGGACGTAAAGCAGGGCAGGTTTTAATGTGCAGATCTTTCCATTGTAACTTCAAGCTCTTTTTATGACAATGTTCGCATGTATAAACCTCATTCTGAAAAAAGGTGCTTCATTGGTCAGCTGGTAGGAACAAAAGGTTACAACCACAATGGTTTTTGAGTGAAGGTTGTCCCTGCTGTTCTGATAACAGAACCATATCGCTTGGCAACCATTTTCAACTCTTACCAAAATGAACTTTTAATAATGGTAATCTTCATTTAAAGACTTACTGACACTTCTTATGCCACGTGATATGCAAGCATTTCTACATCCCCATGAGGGGTTTTGACAAGATAGGGAGATAAATAGATTTAAACTAACCCTCAATAAGTGATCATAGAGAAGAGAAACAGTATGGCTGCATAAGGAATCTAAACCATGACAACAAGACAAGAAATCCAATAATCTGAATGTCATTTTCTAATCAGTTATCAGGGCTCTCCTTTGACCCTTTAAATGGCATTTTGACTTGAAATTTGCAAAATAATGTTTTTGACTCTTCAGAATTGGAACCAAAGGGTCAATTTACTATTACGTTAGTAGGAAATTTTGTTGAATCTTTAAATTTCTATCAGCTAAGGGACATTTTGACCCCCAACTTTTGAAGTCTAGGGAGCACCCTGGTTATATTCCAAGTAGCAAAACATAAATCAAAATCATGTCATCCAAATATTCAGAAAACCTGAAAACCATTTGATAATTTACAAATCAGTAAAAAAATCTATTAAAATTACCTCCCTTCCGCACCATTCTATATGTTTCTCATAATATTGCAGGAAATTCAATCTTTTCTCACATTTTGGACAATTCAGAAATTTTCTGACACTAAGAACCCTCGTTAGACCTAGTCTGTCTGTAAATCCTGCAGGATTCTCAATCGTCCACTGAAAAATTGAAGATTTATTTGAGTTTAATGCTGTTTTTCATAAAAACTGAAGAATAAAAATAGTAATAAAATAGAGTTGAAATATAAAATAGTATATAATGTTTATCATGTATTGGTCACATAGAATTTTAAATACACAACATTCTATAATCTGTAAAGACTGATTTTTTTTAGAGTTTATGCCTGTTTCTACAGTATTTTGTAATACAGCAGCAAGCAGTTCAACAAAGCAGTGTTCCTGGATTCAGAACCAGTACACAGTTCATCTAACCAGTATTCCCAAGATTCTGTACCAGCGTGAACCTTGTTCTCTGCAAGTCACTGATGACTTCACAACATGAATCACTTGAATCGGTGGACAAATAACATCAGACATAACATCTCCAACCAAATCATCACAAAGAACCTCAAACTTGGTTCAGGATCTTAATAAGATTTTGACTTGAACAAGAAGTGTTTTTAAAACACAATGCCCCTGAGGGTTACCTTGACCTTTGACCTACTGACCTGAAAATGCACAGGTCCTGTAGAGGTTGTCATGAAGAATCAACATATGAAGTTTGATGATTGTGGGTGGGAGCATTTTGATCTTATAGGCAAGGTCAGGGCTCCAGATAAAGGGCGTAAATACGCATAAAAAATATTTCTTAAGCGTTCCGATATATGCACTTAAAATCCCAGGTACCCGTTTTACTAAATTAAAATGCGTAACTATCAAATTTAAATGTAGTATTTGTGATTAGTGCTTTAATTGAACATATTGAATAAGACAAAGGTATTGTATATAAGCTACATGTACATTCTTCACCGGATGAAGAATAAGTCCATGAGGATGATGTACGCATTAAATATAGAAGAACAAAATACAACAAAGTGCATTTAAAAAGAAAAGCTTTAGTGTGTGTTTGTGCTTATAAGTGAATACCCTTTACAGTGGTTCCCATGATTGTCATTACCCTTTAAAAATTTGTAATACACCCACACACATATTTAAAGGGTAAAATACCCCTTGCCCAAATATCTATCTGGAGCCCTGCAAGGTTAAAGTTTGGTAAAAACACACTGACAGACAGATGAACAAACGGGCCAAAAACAAAAAAGGGGCATAAAATGAATAGATGTCAAATTGTGCAAGTTGTAAAAAATAGAAGATAATTACCGGTAAGCTAAGGGCAGATAAGGATCAAGATGTCCCCTTTTGAAAGTGACTCAAGTCCCTAAGGGGCCAGTCTTAAATTACAGTATAAGAAGTTGAGAGCCTGGGGTAACATATAAAATATAAGACCAACATTCAATGGTTGCCATTATAGGCATTTACACAAATTTGTCCATACATTCACTTACCCAAACTTGGTGTTCTACGGCACAGTGTCGCCTAATGTCAGGTACCCCTCTACCTTTATATTCACAGTGTTGACACTGTAAATTCATCTGAATTAAATATAATATATAATGTTATAATAAGTACATAACATTCACCTGAGAAATTTGTTCTCTCAGTGGGGAAAATGTATATTTTTTTACCTAAGGAAATGCCCAAAAATGGACATTAAAAAGTGCCTGGTTTTATTGGCAGAAAATTAATATGTTAAAACTCTTTACTAATAGATGATAAATTTTACCTTTTTTGATTTTGCCTTGGTAAAGGTGACCTCTGAAAAAATTGATGAATCAAATGACAACTACATAACATAAAGAAGAGGAGAAAAACAATGCTTAAAAAATAAATAATACAATCTTCATTCCATTATACTGACCATGATTTTCATTTTTTATTTCCGTTTTAAAAATAATAACAGAGAACTTCGAGACTCTAATCAACTGAATTAGCTCACTAATTAATATCTAATTTTATATATACTATATCTTAATTCTTATTTTTATATACCATCTTAACTCTTATGATGATCTTTTGATCATCATCAATACATGTATAATGATTGCATCATCAATATAACTACCTTTTTTCAAATTCATTGTTTTTACTTTCAGTTTCATATAAATCATCAAATGTATCACCAATATATCGTTCTATACATAGCGTGACGTCACTACGTTTGTCTAACCTCTATACATAGAACTGATTAATATCCACATTTAGATAGTTATACATACGCTAAAAGTATAGTTCTGCGGAAGGATTATAAATGTCAAAACAACCATATTGATTTAACAAAATATATTTATTTGTGTAAAATAAGTCCATTATACCATTTCTATTCTTGTGCTTTCGTCAATAACGCTAATTATTCAATGAAACGCGATGTTGAAGTACGCTTGGCTCCAATGTGTACCATACAGTGACGTCACGTTATGTGATTGTTTATAACTTCCATTTTGTATGTAGTTCCTGCAAATACCCATAATGCCCCGAGCAGATGAACACAGGTCAGTGCATAGCGCTACCGTAGTGTACACATTGCCAATATATGGCAATAAAACTACTAACTTTTATGTATAAAATTTTACTATAGAACATCTGCTCTATTAGACCACTTACCATCATCTTCATCTGGCTCAGTTACATCTAGTCTATTCCTTTTCTTAACATCCTCAGTAATATCATCATCATCATCATCTTCATCATCTTTATCAGCATAACTAAACTCTTTCCTTTTTCTTCCCCTCTTTTTTGGCAAATGTTTCTCAATGCTCAAATCTTCAGCATAATCCTCCTCATATTTTTTTGGTCTTCTACGTGGTTTAGTTGTGGTAGCTTCAATACAATTTTCATCATTATCAGGGTCATTGGATTCTGAATAGTTTATATGTTTCTTTGGTGGCCTACGACGTCTTTTAAGTGGTGTTTTTAATCCGTTGTTCTCAATACTAGTGTTACTATCTTCTAAATATGACTCAGGAATATCATCTACGTCTTCTGGATCATTTTGACTATTTTCATTGATGAAATAATCACTATCCACTTGTTTTTTTGGTGGTCTTCCACGTTTTTTCCCAGATGGTTTAGATATGTTGATACTAATAATGGAATTATTTTCAGCATTTGAATCAGCATGAATAGTTTCAGCAACATCAGAAACATCTCTAAAATCTTTTGAGTCATTTAAACTATTTCTGCTGCTATTGAAATCATTGTTCATCTGATTTTTAGGAGGTCTACCACATTTTTTTCTGGGTGTTTTAAATGTTTCTTTTTTTTCAGCACTTGAATTAGCCTGAATATTTTCTGTACCATTGAAAATATTACCATCATCTTTAGAATTGTGTGCATGAACAAGATCTGAATCATTGTTTTTATGATTTTCTATTAAAGTCAATAATTTTTTTCTAAAATGTCCTTTCATTCTCTCTCTACTTTTATCTTTGTCAGTGTCTTCTTTTATATCAGTCTCCATGTTCTTTATTTCAGCTCTAGCCTTTTTCCAGATGTCAGTCTTTGCATTTGACTTATAAACTACTCTATCAACATTTTCAATGAATTTTGTCTTTCGTTTACTTTCAACTGCTTTTGTTAGGATTTTCAGTTCTTCAGGATCTACAACAAGACGTTCTTCAAGTTCATTAAGCTCACTTAAATCTGTATTATTAACAACTTTCATCCCTATTTTCTTCACATTGTCTGCATTACCTTCATCAATATTATCTCTCACTTTCTTTGGTCGACCTCTTTTCTTCTTTGTCTTTGTTATGCTTAGGTTCAAACTATCATTCAATGAGTCAATTGTCTTCTCCAGTACATTTATATCTTCTCTTCCACTATCAATAACATCAGTTACAGTATCTTTTGAACTATCTTCATCAACAAGACCTGCACTATAAACATTATCAACATCGATGACACTTGTACAAGCTTTATTGGCTTTAACGGGAGGATCCTGAAAAAAAAACAGTAAAAGTGTGTAGTGAGTAGGATTACAACTGTACTAATTAACTCATCTTACAACTTACAAGTATACATGTAAGTCTTTTAGAATAGAAATGAACCTACTACAATTTTTTGGTGCATAATGATAATGTCAAAGCTGCATTATAAGCATTTTAAGAAGAGTGTGATACTAGCCTTGGAATCCAAGAGCTAGGGTGAAGCAAAGCTGAAAATGGCTGCGTTAATTACTTAGTCTAAAGTCCTTTTAATTATCATATGTGCTTATTTCTTTAGCTGCTTATTTGTGCTTATTCCTTAATGCAATTTCTTTTATAGCTGCTATTTTTTTGATAATTTGTTTGTACTATGTTGATTATAATAGTCGGTTAAAAAGCTCATATTTGAGTCATAAGAGCTTATATGTTGTATTGTTATATCCTCTTGCCGACTTTAAATAAAATTTACTTACTTACTAAGTAGCCTACATGTGTTTACTGTACACTATGTACTACACAGTAGCCTAAACAAACATGGAAGAAAATCCACTGTGTGAACGAACTGTGTTTAAAATTGAAAATAAACATGGAAAAACATTCAAAAATTAATGAAAATTTAGAATACTTATTACAATGTTAACTTTGATTCCGTGACCTTAATGTTTGTCTCTATCAATACCAAAAAATTACTGCACCTTTGTATTATCATCCATTGTCTCAAAGTCATCCCATCTTCGGGGTTTTCTTTCTCGTTTCGAGTAGCATCTGACTGGCGACTCCTGGATCCCACTTCCAATTGGCGACACATTTATATCAGACTTCCGCTTACGACCAGGTTTCTTCTTCTCTTTAACCAATGGTGTTGACGTCTCCATTATTCTTCAAAGAAAAGAATGACAGCACCTGATTTCATGATAACATAACACAAGTCATTTAAATAACAAATGGGAGTAAAATTGAATGTATTTATTATGGGTACAAGACGTTATGTACCATTTCACAAATGTACCACTGCCTTTATGTACCATTTTATGCCTTAATGTACCACACATGAATTATAGTGTGTCTATTATGACTATTGCTCAAAATGGGCAGTACCTTAAGAGGTGATAATTAGGTGTTTACAACACCTTGTAGCAGCAATTAAAATTATTTTGATAAATAAGTTAGGCTTAAACATGGTAAAAATAATAGCACTTTTTTTTAATTATCATAAATTATTGTTTAGAAATTTAAGGCAAACTCAGTGGTACTTTTTTCCCTGTAAGTATGTTATTTTCTTTTTTCTATGTCTATTATAATCTAGTATAATAATTACATATAAACATAAAAAATATACTATATTTATTATAGAGTATTATATATATGTACAGTTCAAATATGGTTTCCCTATATATCATATACGTGGTACATTAAGTCTCATAAGTGGTACTGGTACATAAAGGCAGTGGTACATAATGACTGACATTCTTTATTATGGATCGGTTCTAATCAATGTCTATCAAGTAGCTAAGTTATGAACCTTGAAAATGTGGATGTACAAGAATAATCAAAACGGGCAGACATTTTAAATGTATAAAACGTAGATCTAGTACGTTCATAATCTTAATAAATATTGACACATGAAAAAAAATGATCACATGAAATTCACTTTATCAACGAAAATTCCAGTTACATTTGTCTTTAATGTAATTAACTTGTGTAGAAAATAAATAAAAATATTATACCAGCCTATCAGACGATTCGATAACTGATGAGAGTTCTTGTACCAGCCACGGCGAAGATTCGAACCCACGCCAAATGTAGTGAAATATGAATGAAATTCATGTAAGAGTTTTCTCCCTTCGTCAGCAGACGGTGCCTCGTACATATTTTGAACTGTGATAAATATTGCCTATTAGGCATACTTGCGCTAAATTCAATGTGCAAGGCTTCTTGTGATGTATTTTGAACAAAGGTTAAATTTATTTTACTCAAATCAGGGATGCTATATTACAGTAATATAGCATCCCTGCTCAAATCAAATAATTATGTATTTTGTAGATTATAACCTTGAGAATTCACAAAAAAATATCGCACCATTTCGACCATGTATTTTTTTTCCAAATCTATGCGTAAGGCGACAATAAGAATAACAAGCGGTCTCAAGTCTAAATTCTGCATGTGTATGTATATGCTCGCAAAAATGTAAATCTTCAGTAAGAATTAGAGACTAATGAAAAATGAACCTATTACTAGCGTTATAGGGTTCCAAACAAGATGTTCACATATCTAGTTGACATTGTTATTTTCATTGCAAATATTTCCCCACCCAAACCAGTAATTTAAAATATATAGTCCAAATTTTATACTACACCAGAGACGTATAATACAATTTTCTGACTACATATGTACATGTATTATTTGTAGCCTATACTAACCAGACTGGTGACAATGTTTGTATAACTAGTTACACTCATTTAAGATAGTTTCGTTCTCATGATTTTTTTTGTGGTTTTGCACTGATGACAAAACATTTTACATTTTATTGTATGATAATTATCAAAATCCTTGCACTTGATCTTCATCACTAGAATAGTGCTCCGGACTTTACTTAACAAACCTGTGAACAAAGGCTACCTTTGGGAAAGACAAAATATAGCATGTACGTGTTTACAAGCATGCACAGAGTGGCCATTGTTTGGAAGTTAATTGCCACTAACACAGGCTTGACTGTACATGTATTTAAGCATGCATGTATATCGTTATGATTTGTTTATATAATGCACTGATTCACCTGATTCATCTTTAGTTTGTTTATTATCAGCGTCGTAAGATTTATCTCGCTCATCATTTGAACAGATAAAAATATTCAGGCCAGGAAAGTCAAGATATATGACGTTCGAGTTTCATTCAGTGTCTAGTTAGGACGGATAAAAGCTCAGGAAATAAGTAAAAATATCAGAGTCGTTGTTGGTCGGTATCTCCCGAAGGTAACCTAGCTAGTTCAGTGTTCCGTAAATTTTAATACTTTCAACTTCGCAGGTCAATGGTATGATCCGCTCCTCTACATATCCGTCGTCTGCCATTTATGATCATAGCACTTGGCTTGCTGGATAATGTGATACTTTATAAATAGTTTGTTCTTTTATCTACCATGATATGTATATATACATCTGTATACTATACATGGAAGATACATATACGTACATGTACATTTGATATTATTTCGAATTATAAACCGAACAAACTTTATAGAACCCCTACTGCAAGTTTGACATGCACGTGATTTTCGAGCCAATTTCGACTACATGCTGTACATCATTTCTGCTTGGATACACCGGGACAAACGACATGCAATTTGCCAGTTTCTAATATTTTTAAAAAAAATTCTAATATTTTGAGGTGATCTCATCATCAAATTGTTATGAAGAGGACAGAAAGATGTGCAGTGCATCCTCTCCAAAGCAACACCCGTTAGGAGAAGCAAAATATTTTGTTGTTTTTGTTGTTGAGAGATATTGCTGTTCTAGAGAGGTTAGATTAATAGTTAAATCATGTAGTGGGGAAAATCATGCTGTTATTAAAGGGAGGTTGTTGCTCAAGAGAGGTTGTACATGTACTGTACTGGACGAAAACAATGGTCGTTATAATGAAGTCGCACATTGATGTTTTACTGTTAATATTGCTTTAATCATAAACTGGTTCCCGGTGGCTCATCCAATGCTCAGACATTCTGAATCTTTGGAGAGGGTACCAGCTTATCTCAAATAAGATTTTCTGCTCACTAGAAACTCGAACGTAAGACATGGAAACCAAGAGTCCGTTCCATATACCAACTATATTGGCTACAGAGGAGTCACTCCAAGGGTTTGGAAACATTGTACGTAACTTTGAAGATGAGAAAGTGAAGAAAAGGCCTTGGCCTGCTGAAGGTTTGTTGTCTTAGTAAAAAACAATGTAACGAAAAATATTGCTATTTTCACAAAAGGTTGTACGTAAGTACACCAAATATTGTCAAAGAAACACAAGCTACGTTGTCTTAAGTAATAAAGATCATTGTCATACAATTTTAATAACACTGCTTTAAAAAAACGTGGTTGAAGCCATAGATTTACTAAGAACATTGCCATGGTTACAATAAACGTTGCCATGGAGACATTGTTGGCATTGTGACAACAACAAAAATGTCCAAATAGTCACATAATCCGAGCCTCGTATGGCCTATTGGTTAAGCGTTATTCAACAATATGATCTAAACTTGATAACAAGTCTCACGATCAAGCATTTTCATTGGTCATTTTCAAACTACAATGTATGTCTCAGAACAACCAATCAGACAAAGGCTGTTTTTAGACTGGTTACCATATATAAGCATAGCAATATTGCTTCAAACATTGACTTACAATTTTGATGCCTTTATTCAGGCAAATTATCTCTTTCTTTGTCTAGGCTGGCGTAAATTTGTTTGTGACACTGGCATCATTCCAGGCGAGGATGTCAGTCAAGTTTTATACAAGTGGGACGCCGATGGATTTACCACTAGGAAGAACACTGGTTGTCAGAAGAAAATTGGTTTCTTAAAAACCGATAGATATCCCCCCGATGGATCCCAGAATGTCAAGGTTGAAGACTTCAGCATGGAAAACGTCAAGACTGTTTTATTTCGAGAAATGACGTATCACCCTGATTGTGGTGAAGTATTTTTTCCAAAAGATGGTACACCCTTTGTTGTTGCTCTAGCGCCACCTGGCGACGATTTCAATCCCAGCAAAGTTCGAGCATATTATTTTGATGGAACTTTTGGGCTTCAGTGTCACCCAAATATTTGGCACCAAGGGATGTTTACTTTAACTGAAGAATGTGTTTTTCAGGGGAAACAGGGCCCACTCCATGCTTGTATCACAGTTGACACAGTCTGGGAGTTTGGACATTATATTAGTGTCTCTTTGGAAAAACCTATCAAATGAGTTTGTACATTACATTTAATGAATATTACAAACTTTTTATCCTAAAAGACATTCAGACATTACTTAATGCTTTAATTTACTGAGTTAATCATAAGACAATACAAAATTAGGAAAATAACTTTCGCATTATTTTCAAATATGTATGATTTATTCAAGTAAATTCTATGTAAATTTTTGGATTATACGTATTTTTGGGGACATAATTTAATTTATACAATGACAGGCAAATAACCATACCAGTTTTCCTGGAATCTGCAGCAGCACTAATCTTGTTCACATCAATGGCCAACAGTAGATGAATGGCCTTAGTCACAATGTCTTCAGTCATGTTGTAATAGTGATCATGAGCCATGTCTATTGCTTGGACACACTGTCAGAGGTCTGCAGACCTAATACATGTACTCATTAGCGTAGGTCAAATAAACTGACCACCAGCTTTGGTTAAATATACTGGCCACCAGAAACCATCAATTTTGCTGGTTGCCGAAAACAGCCAAGACATCATAAACAGTTTGATCAAGCTTGGTGAGGATTGAATCAGAATTGCTCAACTTTGAGAGCAAACAAATAATGCTGATGTTGCTTCCCTGCCCACCACAGTTGTTCCATTAGTAATCAGACATATAAAACAAAACCCAAAGATTTCACATTATCAACATTTATTTTTTTCATCATAAAAATATGAAGTTATTTACAATGTATCATAATCATTAATAAAAGCAAGACAATAAATGGAATATTACGAATATATACAAACAATTGACCAACATTTTAAATGCTGAGTCATACATCATACAGTTAGAACAACACATGAATAAAACATGCATTAGATCATTCAAAGCAATTACAAATAGACATTGAAGATGTAATGAAAACTGGTAACTTAATAAAGTATGTTACACCAAACCTTCAATATAAGAATCAATATCAAGTATATTCTGGCAAAAATATAACATACCAGACCAAACCTTAATACCTGTCAACAGAAAACTGATACCTAAAGATCATTATGAATAAATTGCTAAATAATTACATTCACTTTTAACAAATTGGGAAAATAATTCCTTTTTCAAATACCTGTGTATTATCAGATTCATATAGCAAACTTTTTTCATAATTTGTGGTCAAAGGAGAAATGCTATTTAAGTAATAGATTTCTGTTATCATAACATCACTTGTTTGGCTTTTGAATTCTTTTTCAAGTTTTAAATAAAAAATGAAATTTCGGAAAATTGAAAAGATGGTGGGAATAATGTAAAGAGGGAGAGAATAATGTAAAGTGGGAGAGAATAATGTAAAGTGGGAGAGAATAATGTAAAGTGGGAGAGAATAACAAACAAGCAGTTAACTCGTTATGATCTTACAGTTTTCTATAATAATGACGTTTGCATTTAAAGAGAAAAAAGCCAAAACAATCATACTATAAAATGGTTGATGCACACAGAATGGAAGATATTACCAGTCTAAGACATTTCTTGCACATCAAATACAACAAGAAAGCAATGTGTTTTTTTTCCCAATGATGACAGTTTCACTATTTTTGCACAAAACACTCAACTAATTCAAAGCAGAATACATGTTGCTTCAGAATAGCAAAGTATAAAATAATATCATAGAATATTTATCTTATCAACTGTACATTTTCACAACACTCATCATAGCCCCATTCTAATACTATATGCAATTATCAACCCTTATTAGAATAACTGCTACTTCCATTCAATAGTATGACCGCATTAATAAGTATAACCATTCAGTCATATTTCACTAAACTTCTCCAAAACTGAGATATATCATACTGGAAATACTACTAAATCTACTTCATGTACATTCAAATTGTCTCCATAAAAAAACGAGAAATGGATATTGGATTAAAGAGATAAAATGGCATTTGAATCCAGCTTTCTCAGGGTGGACTGATTTTATATTGAAATTCAACAAAAATTCAGCAACAATCTGACAGAAGAACACATTATTTTCTGAATATTTGTGTTAAAACTGTATCAATGTATCTTGGAAAAGAGAAATCTTCAATAGTTGGTGCTGACCCTCTCCATGTCATATTGTGTGAAAACAGGTAAGGTTTGATCAAATTATGCATATTGAGAAAACTAAACATCATAAACTTGTACTGAAAGGTAAGCCAACTGATTGACATATTCTAAACAAAACTTATATATATAACAAAAATATAAACTAAAAGATCTAAGCTAGCATAATTAATGAATCCGCATAATATGTCCACTTATTAGAGAATGTAATGCAGAAAATTACAGCAAGTTAGGACAGACCTCCATAAAAACCTGGAGGTCACAGTCCATAATGTTGAGAATCTTTTCAGTAGTTGTTGAAACCTAGTTTAGGAATAATAACAGTTCTAATACAACTGAATTCATCAATAATTTTTCACTCTATAAGTCAATAAAGAGTGTTTTGACAATTACAGAAAAAACATTAAGAGAGTTTTGGGTGATTATGAAAATATTTATTTCAGCAAATGTCACCAAAATAGAACATTTTCTACAAATTCTTACCAGGAGAGCACCGACAAAATCGGGGCCTATGACTTGATGGAAAGCAGGGCCCTTAAAAACCCCAATTCACAACATGGTGAAGTTCATTATATAGGTAATGGTAACCAGTTTAGAAAATAGCACAAGATGTAGAGTGAGTCTAAAAATGATGCCTTCCCATTGAATACATGTAATTTGAAATTTCAACACTAATTCAACCAATCCAATTGTGACAATATTAGAATTTGACTAAAAACATAACACATGTAAATGCAGACAGTAGTAATATTTATATCCTAGTATGATTTATTGCATTGACACCAATCCTTCAGAGTTCAGAATGATAATACAGTATGTATCATGTGATGGAGTTGAAACCTCAAGGTTGAATAAATAGCATGTAAACAGAGATCAACAAATTGCAAGTTTTTTTTTGGTAAAGATAATGAAAAAGCACTAATACATTCAAGTGTTTATATACTAAGTATATATCTGGCTTCTAAACACAAGTATACATGTACGAATACAGCCAATCTTGTTCAAAGACCATCTCCAAACAGAGACTATCTGACCCAGTGGTTTTGTTTCATAAGTTCATATCGACAATTAATATCTAATACAACTTCTGAATAATGATATATTCCATACGGATTATTTTTGTCTAATAAACTGTGGGCTTGGATGAGAGTATACATTGCAAATTTTGTTATTTCCAAAATGGAAAAATACAGAATTGCTATGAAATGAAATTGACATCTTACAAACCTTAAAAACAAAAAGAACGAAGTTTCAATCATAACAAAACACTACTAATGATTGAAGTCGGAATTTTAAGCAAAGATTGAAGTATTTTTCTCATTTACATGAAGAAGTATGCAGCTTAGATTAAGAAAAGAAGTTTTTCTGCTACATCTGAATAAATTTTTACCTCAAGTCAGCATTTCTGTCTATATTAATGGATTTATAAAAATAATCAATACCAACAAGGTTTACTTTTTGGCTTGTTAGAGGCATACAAACTAATCATAAAACATGAGAAAGACTAAACTGCTGAATCAGATGACCTAACATTGAAAACATTATTAATGGACTGGACAAAATATTTCTGGCCTACAATATACACCGGTACTGACTTAAATCTTCACTTTGATCAGAATTTTACTGGACATGAGGACTGTAGGACAAATGCCTGACAGTATTTCACACTGACCGTTATCTCTTCATAAGTTCCAATTTTGGGGGTAACTTTTAACGTTACAAAATATTATGAAAAACATGATTTATTGAGTGTAAAAAAAACTTTAAGTATAAATCAAAGCAATAGTAAATAATGCATTGATGAGAACTATCAACATTTTGATAGTGAAATGGTCCCATGCTTTATGTTTGAACAAATTTTGGTACTAATAATGTTTTTATGTAAAATGATGAACAATTTTACTAAAGTATTAATTTCACACACACAAAATACATGTAAACAATAGCATTGAAATATCATTTTAACAATATTTTGAACTATTTTTGATAAAAAAGAATAATTGCATTTCTGAATGGAAACAGAAAAGCAACAAAATATCTATATAATTGTTTTCATACATTTTTGTTAAATAGTAATGGAAAAAAGTACCACAATTTACAGTTAAAATTCTATCAAATATCAAGAAAAAGAATTTTGATTATTGATTTATCACAAAAATTAAATCCAGAGAATATCTAATCAAACAAATGAAATATAGCTGTTTTACGTTAGACAATCAATATTATATGAGGCACATTTCAAATAATTTTACTTGGATACATAGAGAATATGAATCATTCCAAATGGAAAAAAAGATAAGTATACATAAATGACAACCCATCTTAAAATACTGAAAAAAGACTTACAGAATTTCACATGTAGTGTACAAATATAGGAGAAACCAAGACAAAAATATGAAATTTGTATCAATACTTGAATGTTATACTGCTCAGAGTTTTATAGGGAGATAACTTTCTGTTCCAATGTTAACTAGGTGACCTTACAATATCACAGTTTTCATCAAACACATCCTATCCTACATGTATATGAATTAGTTTCAGCAAGAACGAAATCCTGGTTGTCTGTACTGAAACATAAGTAATACTTTAGAATCCAAGCTAAGTGAACATCTTAAATGCATGAGGGAAAATTTAAATTGAGGACCATTTCAGTTAGTGTTTCAAATACAATGTAACAATAATTCTTACAGAGGACTGACAGATTAATAGCTATGATAGATAGTTAACATACACAAAAAGTATGTACAACAGAGAGGGGGGCCAATGAAAATATGACAATATAGATTAGCAATAAATACAAAGGGGACTTTCTACTCCTATTTACAATATCATCATGGTACAATGAGTAATGAAACTTACATAACAATGAACATGAAAAATGCATGATTAGCATTACACATACAATGAAACATTGTAAATCATGTTTGAAACAAAAGATTGACAGACAAGTGAAAATTACTTATAAATACCACCATTTTGCAAGATTTCACAAAAACAGCAATAATATTTATATCTACAAGAAAATGATCTAAAACTTTTGTCAGCAAATGAATTGAAGCCACAACACAATCAGTGTCGGCATTATTAAGCTAATTACAGAATATAATTGTCTATAAAAATGTCTATTTCACAAATTTCAAGTTAGAAAAGATTCATTCACATATAAACATGATTTGAGTAATGCTGATATAAGTCGTAAGTAGAATACAATATCTAAGCAGTGAAAACTCTTTAATCCAGAGCCCGAAAAACTAGAAATCATCTTAGTTCAGACAAGTTGGTCAGTATGAACGATTTTTTACTTCCATTCTTCAATCAGAAATCAGTCTAATTCAGACATGTCCATTAAATCTAAACAAGTTAGGGTAAAGATAGGTTCCTGTGCACCAGATAAAACGTACTACCGTATTTACTCATTTAAAGGTCGCACCTGTCTATAAATCATCTCTGGTAAACAAATTAATTCTTTTTGTGCCAATTTTGTGCATTTTACTCGGTGAAAAAATCTGTATACGAAATCTGATTTTTGGACCCAATTTTGGGTATAAAAACATGCGCTGATTTGGGTAATACGTTTGTAGGGGCTTCCATTAAGTATATCTGTTGTAAAATGTAACAATAGTACATGACAATGTACCCAAATAATGCAAGAATTTCACATCTTCTTTATCAAGAATAATAACTTTTGCATTAAAGGGAGACAATTCAATTAGGTTAATCTACGTTAATGTTGATGAAACAATCATATCTATACATCACTATGATCACATAGAATGGAATATATTCAACAAATAAGAAAAAATAACTAAAAATTTACTATACATAAACACTCAATGCACCACCATATGGTGCATCTTGCTGGAGTGATAAAAACAAGGGAGATAATCACTGACAAGATCAATGAAGGGAGGTAACTGCAGAGCATAAACAAAAAAATCAGAAAACAATACAAAATGACTTTCTTTAATGTAAACTAAGTGGGCATTATAATTATGCAAATGCTCATAATTTAGTTAAAAACAGATCTTTTAAAAAATATATCTTGTCATAAAGTTTTATTTAGCTTTATAATGCTAAGGATAACAGACAATAATAAATCATGATGATAAGAAAGCTCAGACTGATAATTAGTACAAGCAGCACTTAGCAGAGAGAGAACAAAAAGATATAAAAAATCAATTTTTGAACAACCAAGTAAATGAATGCAGATCAATTTGTCACTACAAAGTCTAGTAAATGATGCAACATCGCAACAAAAATTATGGGAAATGTCTGTAAGGGGCCGGATCAGTATGTTGATTGCTAGCTGATGGCGTTATCTGAACCCACGGCAAATTTTCACGTCGTTCATTGCGTTCACCTTGTCGTCGCTTTGAACGCGTGCTAGCCTTTGAACGCGTACTACGAACACTACGCGCACTTCTAACACTTTGTCTATCTGCACCATAATAATGATTAACGTTGGATTTAGTATTTCTCATGCTGGTTTCATAACTCGGTGGACGATCTAACGTAGGATAATCATTCTGATAGTCTGTGTGTGTTGTATGTGTAGACTGAGCGTCTGCCTCGTATGCAGGATTTGACGCAGCATTGTGTATCGGAGTAGAACCAGACTGACCATGGGATCTACTTAATGTATTCATCTTAACAAATTCAAGTTCATCATTAGCATTAGTTGCAGCTGAAAAAGAAAGCAATGATAATTCAAATGTTGAAGTCAAACATACTAAATAAATGACTTTAAAATAAAAACAAGAGGGCCATAATGGCCCTATAAATGCTCACCAGGAGAAAAGGTCATTTGGAGATTAACATTGTTGAAGCTTTCTATACAAGTCTAAGTAAGATCAAGTGACCGATCTGGGCCGTTTTTTATCCCATGGCCATTATATGAACAGATTTAAAAGAGGTCCATTAGACAAAGCTACATACCAAATATCTTAGCTCTAGGCCTTGTGGTTTCGTAGAAGAAGATTTTTTAAAATTTTCTTATATAAAATAGAATAAACCCCAGGTCAGGGCTAATTTTGACCCCGGGGCCATAATTTGAACAAACTTGGTAGAGGTCCACTAGACAATGTCACATACAAAATATCTAAGCTCTAGGCCTTGCGGTTTCGGAGAAGAAGATTTTTTAAATTTTCCTATATAAGTCTATATAAATCAAGTGACCCCCGGGGCGGGGCCAATTTTGACCCTAGGGCAATAATTTGAACAAACTTGGTAGAGGTCCACTAGATAATGCTACATACCAAATATCTTAGCTCTAGGCCTTGTGGTTTCGGAGAAGATTTTTTAAATTTTCCTATATAAAATAGAATAAACCCCAGGGCAGAGCCAATTTTGACCCTAGGGCAATAATTTGAACAAACTTGGTAGAGGTCCACTAGATAATGCTACATACCAAATATCTTAGCTCTAGGCCTTGTGGTTTCGGAGAAGAAGATTTTTTTAATTTTCCTATATAAGTCTATATAAATCAAGTGACCCCTGGGGCGGGGCCAATTTGACCCTAGGGCAATAATTTGAACAAACTTGGTAGAGGTCCACTAGACAATGCTACATACCAAATATCTTAGCTCTAGGCCTTGTGGTTTCGGAGAAGAAGATTTTTTAAATTTTCCTTTATAAAATAGAATAAACCCCTGGGCAGAGCCAATTTCGACCCTAGGGCAATAATTTGAGCAAATTTGGTAGAGGTATACTAGATAATGCTACATACCAAATATCTTAGCTCTAGGCCTTGTGGTTTCGGAGAAGAAGATTTTTTAAATTTTCCTATATAAGTCTATATAAATCAAGTGACCCCCGGGGCGGGGCCAATTTTGACCCTAGGGCAATAATTTGAACAAACTTGGTAGAGGTCCATTAGACAATGCTACATACCAAATATCTCAGCTCTAGGCCCTGTGGTTTCAGACAAGAAGATTTTTTAAGTTTTCTCTATTTGTTGCCATAGCAACCAGAATTTTCAATGAAATTTAATTTTTTGAACAACTTTGAAAGGGGACCACCCAAGGATCATTCCAGCAAAGTTTGGTTGCAATCGGCATAGCGGTGTAGGAGGAGATGTTGTTTTAAGTAAACATGGACGCCTCGAAATCGTAACGACGCACGATGGACGCAGGGCGATCACAAAAGCTCACCCTGAGCACATTCGTGCTCTGGTGAGCTAAAAATTGAGAGAACTAGAAATTTGGTTAAGTTTGGTTCGAGATTTGAGCATAGAACAATTACAAAATTTCTTAAGTAACCCTGACATGAGATTACAATATATCTTTTTAAGGTAACAATTAATATGATTACAATTTGAAATAAGAAAGAATATAAGAAATAAGAAGAAATCAATGACTATAATCAGAATAGCTGACATCTTTACCTGAAATATGAATTATAAACATGCAAAAAATAATACTCAATACAGTGCAACCAACCTCTGCAGAGTGGCCTTCTATTGAGCAACAACCTCCCTTCAACAACAGCATACTTTTGCTACTCCCAAAGGGTGTTGCTTTAGAGAGGTTGCACTGTAGAGTAAAACCCTGTGATTTAGACCACCTTTAGGACAAAATGACTCAATCTCAATATATCAAGGAGATTTCTTTATCAAGTTAAAATGTAGAGAAAATATCTAAAATCCAATCTGAAACTAATTGGTTGTTGTACTGAGGTACCGGTGGTCTTAATATTAAGGGATCTCAAAGTGAGATTTTTACTGCTTCTCAACTCGTTCCTAGAAAAAATATACCAGGAAATACCTGATACCTCTGATTAAGAAGAATACACATATAACCATATAGTTTTTTACATTCATACAATCATGCGATATGAGATAATGATTCAAAATTAACTTTTAAACAAGAGGGCCATGATGGCCCTGTAAATGCTCACCAGTAAAAAAGGTCATTTGGAGACAAACATTGTTAAAATGTTTCTACACGAATCCAAGTAAAATCAAGTGACCCTAAGGTCAGGGCCAATTTTTACCCCAGGGCCATAATATGAACAAATTTGGAAGAGGTCTGCTAGACAATACTACATACAAAATATCTTAACTCTAGGCCTTGTGGTTTCAGAGAAGATTTTTTAAATTTTCCTATATAAGTCTATATAAATCAAGTGACTCCCGGGGCGGGGCCAATTTCGACCCTAGGGCAATCATTTGAACAAACTTGGTAGAGGTCCACTAGACAATGCTATATACTAAATATCTTAGCTCTAGGCCTTGTGGTTTCGGAAAAGAAGATTTTTCAAATTTTCCTTTATAAAATAAAATAAACCCCAGGACAGGGCCAATTTTGACCACGGGGCCATAATTTGAACAAACTTGGTAGAGGTCCACTAGACAATGCCACATACAAAATATCTAAGCTCTAGGCCTTGCGGTTTCGGAGAAGAAGATTTTTTAAATTTTCCTATATAAGTCTATATAAATCAAGTGACTCCCGGGGCGGGGCCAATTTCGACCCTAGGGCAATCATTTGAACAAACTTGGTAGAGGTCCACTAGACAATGCTATATACTAAATATCTTAGCTCTAGGCCTTGTGGTTTCGGAAAAGAAGATTTTTCAAATTTTCCTTTATAAAATAAAATAAACCCCAGGGCAGGGCCAATTTTGACCACGGGGCCATAATTTGAACAAACTTGGTAGAGATCCACTAGACAATGCCACATACAAAATATCTAAGCTCTAGGCCTTGCGGTTTCGGAGAAGAAGATTTTTTAAATTTTCCTATATAAGTCTATATAAATCAAGTGACCCCCGGGGCGGGGCCAATTTTGACCCTAGGGCAATAATTTGAACAAACTTGGTAGAGGTCCACTAGACTATGCTACACACCAAATATCAAAGCTCTAGGCATTGTAGTTTTTGACAAGAAGATTTTTTAAATTTCCTATATAAGTCTATGTAAAATCAAGTTACCCCCGGGGCGGAGCCAATTTTGACCCCAGGGGAATAATTTGAACAAACTTTGTAGAGTTTCATTAGACAATGCTACATACCAAATATCTCAGCTCTAGACCTTGTGGTTTTGGACAAGAAGATTTTTTAAGTTTTTTCTATTTGTTGCCATAGCAACCAGAGTTTTTAATGAAATTTATTTTTTTGAACAACTTTGAAAGGGGACCACCCAAGGATCATTCCAGCAAAGTTTGGTTGCAATCGGCATAGCGGTGTAGGAGGAGATGTTGTAAATATTGACGCCACTTCACGACGTACTACGCACGACGCACGATGGACGCAGGGCGATCACAAAAGCTCACCTTGAGCACATTCGTGCTCTGGTGAGCTAAAAAGGCACATACCTAATTGATATATAAAATATAACAGTCAAATTACAATAGTAACAGAAAAAAAATTGTTCGGAATAATAAAAGTGGAATAAATAAATGACAAAATAGAATTATTGCACTTACAAACATATTAGAAAATATGTAAAAGAATTAAAATGGAACAACTAAGTCATGCGTTCACATTCATTGGACACAAATTAATCAGAATGAAGCATAAAAAGTTCCTACTTTCTGCTAATCTAACAACCCTGTATTTTTAGGTGATGATTATTGACAGTGGAAACTAGTGATTAATTATTTAATTATCCATTATCACACAGCAAGTGAAAAAATCTCAATGTTTTATCAAATTTTCATAGAAGGGTATGTCCTGCCAAGACTGGTAAATAAACAAGATTGATATAAAATCAGGTAGCTGTATAAGCATTACTCATACTGTATCATACAAAGAGGTTTTCAAAACAGCTGATTTAAATTAATAATTAGAGCAGGTGTGATATACCGGTAATTGTTTAAAGTCCATGCCAAAATAGAAACAAAGCCATTTGATAGGAGAAATTTTTTTAAGTACCCTTCTTCAAAAAGAAGAAAAATGGGTATAGATTTTTATCACATTCCATTCCAGTAATAAAAGGTCATATTTTGTTATTCTTAACATTTATACAGATACAAAATTGCAGCATTCCGAAGCACTTTGTACTGAACATGACAAAATGTAAACATTCCAACATTACCAAATCTGGTAATCATAGATACAGCCTATAGTATAGTGTTACAGTCCTACTCTGGTAAATTGCAGCTTATTAACAAAATAAGAAATACAATATGCCTTTCTCATAGATCAAATTGATTACAAATACTATGTTACAAATAACCGCCTTGTTTTATCACTGAAAAACAACTGGTAATTCAATTTGTTAATTACTCCATTAACAACAGATTTTAAACAACAGAATCGATACAACATGCAGGACATTATCAATACAACAGTAAAATGTTCAGCAAAGAAAGACTTAGCAATGAAAATTTTCAAAGTGAAGAAGCATGTAATTCCATTATACCATAGACATCTTAAAGTTAATTATTATAGATAGTACTTTTTACTTTATTTAGTTCTTCAGATTTAACGTCATATTCAACATTATTTTAGTCATATCGTGGTGGGCAGTTTATTTAACAGGGTGCTCCCTAGACTTCAAAAGTTGGGGGTCAAAATGACTCTTAGCTGATAGAAATTTATAGAGTCAACAAAGTTTCCTATAAATGTAATAGTAAATTTGACCCTTTGGTTCCAATACTCAAGAGTCAAAAACCTTATTTTGCAAAATGCCATTTTAAGAACCAAAGGAGAGCCCTGAATTATCCTAACCAGCTTCCCTGGATTTCATTTAGGCCTTAACCAGTACTAACCACATTCTATCCATAAGCTACTACCAAGCCACCCCACATAATTCAGAGGTGGAGAACAATTCAACATAGGATGTAATATGAGTACTTTTTACACGTATATAACATGCCTTGTTTTGTTTAAATTTAGCAATCATTTCTTCTTGAAATCAATTGTTCTAAGGTCTTTAATTATCCTCAACAAGAAATAAACATCTGAGCACATAGAAAAAATATTATATAATCCACAGTCTAAGGCTTTCCTATACTTTATCTACTGACCAAAAAAAGGAAACATGCAGTGTACTTATTATTTTTATTACATCACCAAAATTAATTGCATTCATGTATTTTCCCAAGAAAAGGACATGTAACAATTTCAGGTCTTAAAGTTTACCATACTCAACTGCACAAAAACAAGTAGGCTGGGATGCCAATAGCCATTTAAATTGCTAAGTAACAATCTGATGTGTAAAATTTCAACAGCCAACCGATATTTTGTCTCACAATAATGTTTGTCTTGATTTCTTGTTGGTTTATATTGCAAAGTAGCAGATGGTGACAGAATTTAAACTAGGATACAACAGTTTTCATCATTTAAAGAGTTGGCATCACAATATACCATATTTGCCCAAGTATAAGATGCACTTTTTTACTTCCAAAATCAAGACCAAAAATTGAGTGCGTATATATCAGAGTATGTATATTGATAACAGACAAGAATATGCTGCAGAACATTGATGAAAATTAAAGGGACCCCATGTAAAATTCGATAAAAGACAATGCGATGTTCAAATACATTATAAAATCAAAGAATAATTAAACCATATTTCATCTATATATTAGATTTGCTCCCTTTTCTAGAAGACTGTATGACATTAATCATAGCTCAAACTAACCCACTGTTACCAATATAACTCAATTATAGTGAACTATGGTATTTAGAAATATCAGAAATCATGAAGTATTGACAAGTACACAGTACTTCAATGTGAAATATACAGTGAAATAAAGGATATAATGAAATAAAGGATATATGTAATGAAATAATGATATTGTGAAGTTCCAATGACTTTGCAACAACCATTTTCTACAGCAGAAGAAGCAGGTGGTACTTTAGCTAAATACATTAAAGCAAGTGATTATATATCATTCATATTAGAGAATTACGGCATGCAGTGAATGAGTTAAATAAAAGCAGTTTTAAGCCACAGTCAGAAAAAGAAAAAAAAATTAACAAAATGCCCTATCAGTTAAACCTGGATTGTCCATAAACTAGATTTCATTGGGCAAATAAAGGTCAATGTTTTAAGTCAGAGAACTATAATCTTTCCGAAGCTTTTGCAGAAATTTATCCCATGTGGGAGAAACAGTAAATATAATCAGACCAATTACCAAATAACCTCTAATTAATGCACCACCACTGTCTAAGAAAAGTGATCAATTCACGACTCACAATAGAAACATGAATGGTCATTTCTATGTAATTAAACACAAAATGTCTCAACAACAGGTATTCAGTACTTTATACAGCAAAGCCAGTTTCCTATTTTTAAACACTAGTGACCTTGACCCCAGAACACCAAATACAATCTGAAGTAAACTTTCTGTTCAGACTCCATAACAACTACCAGTAGCTATATTCCAAGTTTGGCACAACAGGTTCAATCATCTATACTTAAGTAACGAAATGGGAATCAATAACTTGCCGCCAGCCCATTAATGTCTTGGTCAAGAATGAGACCTAATATAAAAACCAAGCTTGTCATCTTTGTTGAAAAATTAGTAAAAAATCTGTAAAAAGTAATGCCCGATGACTTTTATTTGAGCAAATTTGGTATTTATCTGTATGTCCTTCACAGATAGATTAAAACATGAATGTCCAAGAACTTGTCTCATAAGTCAATGTCTGAGAACCAGGTTAAGGCAGTAGCAGACACACAATACATCAACATTTTATAACCAATAAATACACCAAAGTCTCAATAACATCCTTCAATGCTACAATTATCCTTCTTAAATTACAAACAGTAGGAAATCACACATTAAAAGTTGGTTGACACGACAGAATTAAGTCCAAGAAAGTCATACAAATCTTAAGACTTGAAGTCATTTTCCTCAAAATAAATTGCAAAATTGAAATGGCCCATAAAACTGCAAGAAAAGGCAGTAAAAATCTGTAGATGCTTAGTATCTTTAATGTTTTTGTTTTTTTTAAATTAGACTAATAAAACTTTGACTTTAAAAAAATGTCTTGTCTAAGAAAAAAAGGCCAGGTCCTTTTAGATTAATACCTCTTTTTTCATGGAATCAGATTACAAAAGAGAAAAAAGGAAAAAACAAAAGTTTCTATTAAATGGTTCCAAGTTCACATGGAACAAAGAAAAGTTTATATGGGAAATATTAAATAATAAGGAAATTTTTCAACTAGGGTTACGGGCAACTCCACATCAAATACAAGGCATATTCACAACCAAACAAGGAAGCATTACATGACATGCATCAGTTAGTAGGAACACTATTAGGCACTACAACGATACAATATGTTAACCCACACACACCTTTAGAAAGCGTTGATATATATATGCAATAGGTTTGTGCCATTTACACGGCCGACACATTCTCCGTTCCGATCCCGTCACCAGGTGCATTTTGGGCCCACAACCGGCCAGAGTTATACGCTCTTGAGCTGTAAATAGACTGGTCTACAACTCCATTCTCACAATTTCTCATTCTAGCAGAACCAGTCATAAAGTCATTATAAGAGTGACCTCCCTTTGGTCCATGGCTAGAGTTTACTCCCTTAGATACAGACTGGTCCCAGTTATTCATCATAAATGGCTTATCATAATCATGCTCTCGGCAACCAGTCTGATCTCGAACATGTCCAGATCCGTCTGAATTTTTATTATTTTCCACATTGTCCATTCTGGACCACTCTAGTGATTCTGCGTAAGTAACATAAATAGGCTGACCCGAAACATTCCGAGCATTTTGAACTACACCTAATGAAGCGTATTGTGTAGAAGGATAGTCATTGGGACTTGTGTAAGTCCTATCCATATACTTACAGGACTCTTGATCCTCACTGTAGATATAAATAGCCATTAAACTGAACACAAAACCCGTCAACTGCAAGTAAAATAACAGAAATAGTCAAATGCCTTTAACAGGACTGAACACCTTATTCAAGCCAAATTTTTTAAAGGGGTAACTCTCGCTGGTATACCAGCGAGTATTTGTGGGTTGGGCTATGTGAACTGATATGCCTAATACTACCTGTCAATTAAACTCTCTGATTTTTAAAATAGCACAAAAACGGGCGAGTCATCAACTCAACTCTGTACTCCTGTTACAGAGAAAACAGGGTCTGCTATAAAGTGCCATGTGCCTCTGTTTACAAAATCAGCAAGTAGCCACACCTCCTGGGAAATTCAAATTTTCTGCCTGACAGGTTTAAACTTTTTCTCAAAGTAACACGTAGAATTAATATATAGCTAAGATTTTTGGATGAAATGTTTTGACATGGAATAATTTACCTTTGTGAGAATTTTCATAGAATAATCTTCTGTAGTTTATTCAAAAATTCAAAAAAGGGCTCTCTGATATAAAACATGCATAAAAATTTACAAAAACCCGCCCCAGCGCCATCTAGTGGTTTATATAGTCCAGTTACCCCTTTAACAGATAAATCTTTTTTCTTTGTACTTTTGTATAAAGTCAAGAATAGTAAATATTTATCATGGGATTACTAAACAATACTTACAGCTAACAAACACTGGACCCCTGCATGAATCACTTCAACATAGTAGTAAGCCAGGATACAGCCTTCTACAAATTCTTCCGGTGGAATTTTACGCCCCGTGTTGGACGGTGCCGTTTCTACCCATGAATCATTGCTGATTTTACAACCAATACCGTGTTCTAACCACCAACTTTTACTTTTTGTTCCAATATTGAGTATGTACATTTGACTGTCCTGAAAAAAGAAAACTATCGTGTCAAGATATTTGACATACCAGATATCTAGTAACTAGTAAAAACATTGACAAATTTTGTCTAATAATGGGTATAATTTTTGAATTAGAAAGAGTGAATTTTTGGGGGGGCGGAGGGGGGGGGGGGGGGGGGGGGGTAAAGACAGACTGTTTGGTGTTTGGCGACCTATGTTACAAATGTAAGTACATTTATATACAACACAGTTATTGAAAATTATACAGACAAGTCACATGAAAACAAGAAATGCCACAAATACTAGACCTATCAATATAGACTCATTACATGCAGACATTCCGAAGTGTTTTGACATTACTGGACATTTTCTCGTAATTAGCGGCACCATCGGCAAACATTTGTTGATGATTTTCAAACATGCATGGATGTCTGACTCGACACAATCCGGGAAAAATATGGACCCGTACCGGAGTTAAGATAAACATTACGAAAGATTTACTCCCCTTCGGCGTTAATATGCCATTTGGCGATTTGCTATGATTGTCTCCAATTTCGACTGTTTTAAGCTGAGGAAATTTAGATTGAGTTCATCACCAATGTATATGACACACATGATTTTCGTAACCAATATTGAACGTAAAATTATGCATCTTATACATGATTTATTGGAATATCGGACATTCGGACAGGCAGGGACGTAATTTTTTTCGGACCTAAGGAAATTTTACCGTCAGGTCTGTCCGACCGGCACTTTTCAGAATGTCTGTACATGTTGGAAAGAGATAACATCGTATACTTTGTAATATTAGCCCCTTCATTGAACTTCCCTTCAGGATTTTCCCTTTCCTCTTCAGGGCACTGCAGTATTGACTTTGTAGAAAACAGAGAGTTTGACATCTCACTGAATGGCCATTTACTTGTGTACATGAACATTGTAACAAGTTTGAAGTCAAAATATTAAAGAGTAGAAAAGTTACACATTGAAAGTGACATTGGTTCAATTAGATGAAAATAAATCAAAGGAAATTTGACATCATTAATGCATAGAGAATGAGATTATAAATTTCCCTTCAGATACTTAAGGGATTGATTAAATATAATTTGCACACAATCTCAGTAATTATTTAACAACAAAGATGTATCTAGTGTTCTGGAAATTAAACTAACATTCACTGTGCACTGTTATTTAAAACTTGTCAATTATTTCTAAGAAGTATGATTAACATTTTCCTTATTACAAGTAACAGTCAAACATGAACAAAAATTGCAAGAAAAACAGGAAATTGATGCATGCTCTAAATGTGCATGTATATCTGTAATTATTACTTTTATATGCCCCCCTAGAACAAATCCATTATCTTGAAAAAGACAAGACAAACATGCTAAACTTCATAATTAAAATCAATAAATACAAAAAATAAGATATTAACATTTGTAAAGAGACAATAGACTGGTAAATTAAATGTGGAATAGAAACATGTGTATTGCCAAAATCAAAATAAATATTTTCAATACAAATCCCAGGTAACTGTAATCAAGGTTCTCTTTAGTTTTGAGAAGGAAGATACTGTGTATGCTAGAGAAAATGAACTACCGGACAACAGCACTGACTAACTTGATAACGGGAAACCAAACTATTAAACAAAATATTACTGACCCACAATATAATTATGTTGACTAAAATGTTTACTTTTTTGGTATAGTGGGTTTTAATGTTGTTTTATCAGTTGTACAATGTTACAACATGTACAGTCTCCAGTTCACTTCATCAGTTTTCCTGGACTGTATTCTAACCAGTACTAATAACTTATTCTTCCTGAAGGAGACAGCACATCTACTATGTCATATGAAACAATTTCGTCAAATATTCATTAAAGGGTATGACCCGCCACAACTGGGATTCCAACCCGGATTGCTAGGTTACAAGAATGGTAAAATAACAACTGGACCGCTAAAAACCAAACAAATTTCCTGGACATGTGGGCCAATTGTTCTCTACTTTTTCCAGACTTCTTCAAAATTTAGGTGACCGTAAGAGTTTGTCCTGTTGACTGACAGAAGTAACAATGATCGGCTAAAGCACAGTAGACTAGATACTCCAAAATAGATACATGTGACCTTATTATGTGTAAAATTTAATTCATCAATTTACGATAAACAATGATCAATTTCAAATTACTACACATAAAGATGTTCAATTAAAATTCAAAAACACATGAACTAAATTTGGTTACGTGCATACATGTAACTTTGCATTGAAAAACATCAAGTGAATGGAGTTCAAAGTCTTTTTAAGTGTGTAAACCATGACATAGAACATTGAGAATTTACCACCCAAATTATATACCAGGTATCACACAGATCAGAGAAATTTTTAACTGAACTTTATATTAAGAATTACGATAATGGTGATATACAACTTTTTACGATCAGAACAAAATTTCCGTTTGCTACAAAAACCTATAAATCTGTTACAGAAAAAAATGTACATGCAAAAAGTTCATGTAAATTTATTTTACAACAGAGATAAATTTACTCTAGCCTCTTAATCAGGTAGTCAAAATTTTAAAATTTTCTTACATTGTAATTCAGGGCTTTAATTTGACCCTTAAAAAGGTATTTTGACCCTTGAAATTAGTAAAATAACAATACTAGTTAGTACAAATGTAGTAGGAAATTTTACTGAGACCTTAAATCATAAACAGCCAATATTCATAACTGACCCTCAACTTTGATGTCTAATTAATGTATTATGTTCTACTTAACAGTTTTACATGAGAAATTGCTATCTCAGGTAAATATATCTAAGACAGATCATACATCCTGGACATCAGGTAAATAACTTAAAATCACAGACCGTAACTTTATCAACTTAATTTGCACCTCAGCCGCAAAGATAGATATTGCTCTACATGTATCGCAATTACAGCATAATTTACAGTCAGACAAAGAGTGTAAAAGTAAAGTTCTGTACGTTAAGTTAGCTCTATTTTTAGAATGGTGAGTAATATTTCATATGACATCATAAGATAAAATGGGAAATAAAAACCCTACATCCTCCAAATTAATATCCCCTAAACAGATCATTTCTACATTCACACCCAATATCAAAATTTAATACTTATTGAATTTGTTCATCTGAATATGTACCTACACTACAGTACTTCTTTGTGTGTATCAATATACATGTAGCTTGACTTAACAATTGTAAACATTTCTTTATAAAGTTCAGACCGATAATAGTATAATAATACAGAAAGAATTTGAACCCATTCACCCACAAACACGAACATGTCATTACTCATACAATAAACTTATAAACAATCCATCAAAACATTTCTCTACAGACTTCTAGTTCACGTATCTCGCAACGAAAATTACAGAATTATTTGTTTATTCATCTTTCTGCAGAAAACACAATATGATATTTTTCTACTGTTTTTGTTGTCATAATAAATAATTGTTTGCAGTCAACTGTGACTCAACAGAATATATAATGCAAATTTGAACAGACCAACATTACCTATAGCACTTGATGTACCCTCAATTTTCAAGATCATGAATATTCAATTTTTATTTACAGAAGGTATACATTTAGAATCACACTATCTAAGTCTAAACACAAAAAATGCCAAATAGTTAAACTGTTAACATTGACAATCAGAAAAAATATTTTGTAAAAAAATCATATTAAATAGGCTTTCAACAGAAAAGAAAAATGTGAATGGAATTTATTCCTATGCATTTTTTCCTAATAAAATTAATATAAAAGTAGGTCAGATTTAGAAAAAAAAAAAAAAAAAATATTTTGATTTCATTTATATTTATGGCATAGTATTTTGAAAGAAAATTGATAAAAAAATATTATAGTATTTGAATAACTATGAATAAATTACAGACAATTATGAATTTGAAATGAAAGATGTTTTTCCTAGTTTACCATGCCACATGGTTACATAACAAAACAAGAACTCAATATAATTTGCATGTAGCAGGCATGTACCAATCATTCCCTCACTGAATGACAAACTATTGATTTTAATCCATATTCTTTCAGTCATGTATAATGGTATACAATATTATGTATAAGTATATAATTATGTACATATATATATAGACAAATGAACAATCTCTTAAGATCTTTATGAGAGCTTGCTACTAAAAGTTAAACTAAATGTTTAATTACAGTAAAAACATTTTTCAACTAAGACGCATTTTAATTATCACAAACGATATATAAACTTTGATACAATGTACCGGTAGTTAAAAAGAATTTACTATTTTACTATATATATATATATATATAACCTGTGAAGCGAAATAGAAAAAAAAGAACTTGTATATATTATAAATGTGAAAGTTAAAATGTTCGAAAACCTGAAAATCTTAGCTTAGACTAAGTTAGAGAGACAGAGACAGTAAAAATCAATCCGAAATAGGACAAGAACATGTCGGATGTTCTGGCACATGCTGGTCAAGGTTTAGCCATGAATATGAATTAATAATATTGTACTCACTCTGTTTAGAACTCCTACTTCCAAATAAAGACAAATCACAAAAATATTCCATCCTAGCCAGATTAAACTCCATGTTGAATACTGCAATAAAATAAATACTTGTAATACAATATCATCATTTACTATATAATATAAATTTGTATATTTAAAAGTAAGTTGAACTTGCATAAAATATAATCCTAATTCCATGCATGACCAACATGTTTTTGTCAGTAAAAGTTTGTTCAACATAGATTGACTAATGTATCAAAACTGACACGAATTGGGGGACTGGTGGGTGATTACAGTAATATTAAAATTTGAGGTGAAAGTCATGAAATTACCAAATTTTTAACAAATATTCTCAGGAAATTGACTATGTTACCATGACAACCAAAAGAATACTGGATTTCACATTTTATCTTAATTTTTACAAGAATATTTACATTTTATTCAACCAATATGAGAAAAAGCATTTTCCATTTTCTAGCAAAACATTCTTTTTGTTGTTAGGTAATGAATCAAATTTCCTAATACCTATGGACTTTCAAACATGGTTAACAGCAAGTTTTGAGAGAATTTGACACGGGGCAATTTTTTGGCCTAAGTGAACTTATCTCTTAATTTTATTCTTAAAGATGGATACAGGTATGCTACATGTAAACAATTTTAAGGATGGCCTAAGTAAAATATCACTGCTTGAACATCTTAAGAATTTTTGAGAAAATCATTACAAAATCAAATGTAGATAATATGATTTTAAATTTCTGACAAGACCAGGGACCAGTTTAATTAAGGTAACAATATTTTAACTTAAAATTCTGGAGATACTGACTATTAAGATAAATTACCTTATAACTTATTACTGTCGTTTGGTTGGCAATTTCATGCCCAGTGTTAATGAAAACTAGAACTATCACTAAAGGTGATGAATACCCCCAGATGCGGCCTTGACACAGTTATTGTTACATTTTACAGAGGAAAATATAATGCATTTTCATTTTTTTAATACCTGCAAATTGTTGCTTAGATATATCCTGACCAGTTTCTAAATATACATTATATAAAAAATAACAAAGGGCCATAACTCATTAAAATTTACTTGGACAAAACCTATTGTGGACATGCACAACTTGGCAAACTACTTATCACTTCTAAGAAGTTTCACTGAATTCCTGCATGTAGTTGCTGACAAATAGTACGGACAAAATTTACCTAATTGTATAAAACAAAGGGCCATAACTCAGTGAAAATTAATCCAAACAAAACCTGGTTATTGCATGCACAACTTGGCTTACTTTTTATAACTTCTGTGAAGTTTCATTGAATTCCTATGAGTAGTTACTGAGATATTGTATATACACTGTATAAAAAACAACAAAGGGCCATAACTCAGTGAAAATTTAACCAACCAAGACAAGCTTAATGCATGCACAACTAGGCTAACTACTCATCACTTCTGAGAAGTTTTATTGAATTCCTGGCAGTAGTCAATGAGAAATAGTCAGAACAAAATTTGCCTATTGTATATACTGTAGAAAAAAACAAAGGGCTATAACTCAGTGAAAATCAATCCAAATGAAAAATGATTTAAGCATGCACAACAAGGCTAACTACTTATTACTTCTGTGAAGTTTCGTTGAAATCCTGTGAATAGTTGCTGAGAAATTGTCCGGACAAAATTTGCCTAATGTATATACTGTATAAAAACAACAAAGGGCTATAACTCAGTGAAAATTAATCCGAACGAAAATTGCTTTAAGCATGCACAACTAGGCTTACTACTGATCACTTCTGTGAAGTTTCATTGAGATCCTGTGAGTAGTTGCTGAGAAATTGTCCGGACAAAATTTGCCTATTGTATATACTGTAGAAAAACAACAAAGGGGTATAACTCAGTGAAAATTAATCAGAACAAAAATTGCTTTAAGCATGCACAACTAGGCTTACTACTGATCACTTCTGTGAAGTTTCATTGAGATCCTGTGAGTAATTGCTGAGAAATTGTCCGGACAAAATTTGCCTATTGTATATACTGTATAAAAACAACAAAGGGGCATAACTCAGTGAAAATTAATCCGAACAAAAAATGCTTTAAGCTAGCACAACTAGGCTTACTACTGATCACTTCTGTGAAGTTTTATTGAAATCCTGTCAGTAGTTGCTGAGAAATTCTCCGGACAAATTGTGTCTACAGACGCACGGACCGACCGACCGACCGGCCGTCAAGCGTGAATCCAATATAGCCCCCATATATTTCATATCTGGGGGTATAAAAATGAAATGTACATGTATACAGTATACAATTAGCTAGATGTTTTAATTCAAAAAGGTCTAGTAGTGCTTTCCAGGTTTAGAATATAAGCTGATCTGATCATGTAAATCTATCAGGTCTACAAATATTAGCTAGCACAAGCAAAGTCTCGCCATAATTAGTTTTTTCCCGGGATGGTCATAAATGATGACACTAATTAATTAATGCTGAATCACTTGGACAAACAGGATTTCATAGCCACATGTACGTCGTGTATACATGTCAAACTTACATAACTGTTATGATAATGATGCAAAATACATGTCCTTGTATTAATGTAACGATATGCAAATTCTGAATATGGTTAAGAGGTTATAAATCCAAAAGCTTCAGTTTCAGTTGTATCACATTCACTAGTATGTACTAAATGCAATAAATGTCAATTTTCATTATTGTGCATGTCTGAAACATTTTTTACTTGTCCAAGATGACAGTTAAGAGTCATAGTAACAGACTAAGACATCACATGTATTACAATGGAGGGTCGATGTAAGAAAATTATCCTAGCAACAAATGCATGGATTATTTATCAGGTCATAGAGGCACATTTTAGGGGATGGTATACAAGGCTAAAATTGCCACAGGTATCAAGTAAAACACATATTGTGTTTGTCACCTGTATGGCCATTTTAGTTAATACACAAACATCCCTACCATGTGCTTGACCCTCCTCCCGTAAGTATCAGAATGATGATATAAATTAAACCTAGAGTAGTTCATACTAGTAATCCAAGGATAAATTACTAATTATGATTTATCTCTATAGTTACAATGTAAGTGGTTAGGTGACGAAGAAGAAGTAGCATCAGTTTTTCACCATTCTTGTAGCAACATAAACTAATTTATAAGTTACACCATCATGATAACAAGCTGTTCTGACTGGAGATAAGACAGTTGGATAATATTAACACACACTAATCCCACCTAAATATCCTTAATTGCATTCATTACAAAGTAGATCCTTATCTTGAAAGACACCTCGACACAGCAATATCAATTATATTAGGTTATAAAACCAATAAAAGTGGCTAAGTATGTGACCCGAGGCTAAAACAGGTAACATGGATACAATGTATATATAAATTTACACCATGGTCTCTTTTCAACTAAACCGTTTCCCTATCATTCTTTATTTATTTATTTGGGTTTAATGCTGTTTTTTCAAATATATTAGTATATAAATATACTAATAATATAAATGGTGGTAGAATCTGCACCTTCAGTTTTGTAAACCCTGGACTGCATTCTAACCAGTACTAACTTACCGGTACCCATCAACAGGGAACCGAAAACTTCTCTTCATGAGGAGGAAAATCAACACTGTTGTCAAATTTTCATGGAAGGGTATGACCTGTAGCAACTAGGTATCGAACCCCTTTCAATCTTAATAAGTACAGTAAAACCTCAGTACTGAGACCACCTTTAAAGTCCCATAAGCTTATAAATGTATTGATTTTAATAGTTTCTGTTTGTTCTATAACAAAGGAATCCAGTGTGTTTACCTCCAGTGCATACTTTATAGCAAGAAAAAATGTTTCCGATACTAGTGTCTACTATTGTATTTTTTTCAATGTCATTGAAATAAATAGTTATTTATAGAACACCTGAGTTTTCACGCAGTCATGCTATGCACACATAGTAATGTGACGTCACGCGCTCTATATATTTCAAGTTTACAAAAACAAAAATCACCGGGAAATGAGTGTTTTTAGAAGAAAAATGGCTTGTTTCGTCGGTAATAATTATCTTGGGATAATATCAGCAACTGTTTGATTTTTGCACATATGTTTTATAGCAAAAAGCTTATGGGGCTTTAAGATCCAAAATCTTAATTCATATGTATTGCACAGTATATCATTGTTCAGATGATTTTAATCATTTAAATTTTAATATACAGTAAACCCTTGAATCTAAGATCACATGTCCTAAGGACAAAAAATCAAGATTCCCATCAGTCATTTAAGTGGTTTGACTATCATGATGGGATATACAGTACAACCTCTGTACAGCAACACCCTGTGGGAGCTGCAAATATTGGCCATTGTTAAGAGGTTGCTCTACAGAGGTTAAATTTATAGCAAAATACATGTATGTATATCAGCTTAGGAAAATTTTGAAGGTGTTGTTATATAATAATACAGAGGTTGTTGCCCTACTGAGGGCTGTTCTGTAGAAGAACATGGAAATATTGAAAACTAGTCTGAAATTAAGTGGTTGTGATAATGAGGTGGTCAGTAAGTGAGGTTCTGTAGTAAAGAACATCAATGAATAATCAATAGTTTTACAGTACTGCATTTCAGACATTTCTAAAATATGCTGCAATCAATGATTACTGTATAAATTACTGGTTAGAAAACCATTTCTTCAAGTTCATCACTTTGAAATCTAAATATCGACATTGTTGCTACAAACAACTAAATAACTTATATCTAGGGCAAAGATTTAAGCAATAAGCTTACGTTTAATGATATTTAATTATGTATAATGTTGCTGTCACTTTGGAATTAATCTAGATAAACCAACATATGAACAGTTTCAGTATTATAGAACTGTAACAACAGTACAGTATCTCATTCTGTGTTGTCTAATTATATACAATGTAATTGCACATAAATTTCAAACAAAAAAATGATTACAAAAAGTTACATAAAACATAAAATACTTACCACAGCAATAAATTTGGGCCTATATTGGTAAGTTCCAAAAATTCCTAATATTGTGCAGATAATTTGAAAGAAATTCCCAATAATAGGTGCCCACATATAACCGAGGAAGTCAAACACTTGCTTTTCGATCGTCCCAAGCTGCAAACAGAACAGAGTACAAAATTACAATAAGAATCAAACATACATTTCAAGGGCTAAGCGCAAAACTGTCGTAACTTGTTCTTATTTCAATATGAGTTACAACACTGTTGCGCTCAACCCTCGATTTACAGCATACCTTCCATACCTAGACAGTTTTTTTTGTATTTTGGGAATATGCCCCATACATACCCTTGGGATTGGGAATTTCGTGGTGTTTTAATCAAATTTGGGAAGAAATGTATAACTAAATTAGAAATACGACGGAATTTCAGCTATAAAATCTGAAAATTAACAAATAAGTACAAAACTCGCCTCTTCCAAGAACATACTTTTTCATAGGATTATGACCCAAATAAAGTGTTAGCTTGATATAAATCTTTTTTGTTTAACGATCAGCCAGGAAGCCTGATACTAGTGATAGGCCTATTTGTTTCTTTAGTATATGTCTAGACACTAGTGCACCTCCATAAACAAATCAGTACAGAGTTATATTAATGTAAAACTAAAAGCTTCCTGAGAGTGTACATGACACAGTACCCAGTCACAATAAGGTATCAAAATAGGCACAGAGTAACAGTATAAAATTATAAATAAACGTAACTGAAACAAAATAATAGTGAATTTCAGGAGAGAAAAATCTGCTGACCTAACCAGAAATTGATCCTGGACCCAAATGAATGCAGATGGACACTTAATGGTAACCATAACTGCTGCCAATTTAACTTACTCAATCATTGATACAACATCCATGTACAGAAGAAAACTGCCAATTAACATAATCATAATTAACAAATTAATAAAGAAAATTAACTGAGCTCAAACTTCCTTTAGAATTTAGATAACCAGACTAGTCAAATTGTCAGTTCTGATATTAATCTTGTCACAAATAGGGTTGCGGATCGTTGGGTAAGTGGCGATCTGATCCAATCCATGATTCAACGCTTACGATCCACAAATTGAATCACAAATCTTTTGTTATCAAGTAACCCCTCTAAAACTTCAAAACTGCAGTCCTGAAGATAGCTGAATTTAATTTCCTTTAGGAATGAAGAAGTAAATCAATATAATTTGTCCTATGACTTAAATACACTTTTAATTTGTTAAAAAACAAGATTGCGAACCACAAATCTTAGTAATGCCGATTATTTATACTCGATTTTCAATTTGTTTTGTGATTACTCGAGTACTCGGATACTTGCTACAGCCCTAGTCACAACATTTATACATATTTTGATGATGCTCAATCCAAAAATGTAATCTATAAGTATAACATAGTAATATAATATTTTAAACATATGATAAAAATCAATGATATTTAATTTGCGTAGATTACCGGTTGGTCTTCAGGCAGGCTAAGTACACATGTATGTAGAAATATGAACAAGACTGAATTATGAATTTAATCAAATAAACAGTACATGTATATACTGAACTGATGTTGAATATTCGGGATTGGTAATTTAATAGCGATAAAATATTTAATTTTAAATTGTGAACTGCCGTCATCATGAACTTGTCATTGTAGTGTTGATTTCAGTCAATCCTAATTTCGAGCCAAGATATGAAACTAAATTTATGCACATTTTTTCTTTAATCAGCACAGAATACGTAAACTCTAAGAAACCAACAAAATCGTGACAATGATCACGCACCTGACGATCAGCTTCAATATTTTCGAATCATTATCATTTATGACCTAAAGAAAATCGATCGACTTACCAGTTGTAGGGACAGAACCACCATAATGGTGGTGTAGATCGCCGTAGAGTAACATTTCGCGGATTCACATGTCATTTTCTTTGACAGTTTCTCGATAAGAGCATATATTTTTGGTAGAAACATATCTCGTTATTTTTCCTTAAGATCAGTCCATTTTGACATTTTGTAACCTAACAACAAACACAGGATAATACTACACAAATAATTGAGTGCAGCTTTCCGCATTTAATTAAGACATCCCTTTCAACAAACATTAATGTAATAAATCATTAATCTGAAAACTAATTCTATTTCACAATCAAAATCATGAATTTATCAGTTTTATATCTCGCATTTATAGAAAATTTCTAAGTAGTCCGTTGTTAAGTTGCGGATGAATATAGTGACTAATTAACATTGCGCATGCGTTAAGTGGTCACAACTTCCTGTTTACCTGCACATGAAGTGCACGAAATTGCATTTGTCATTTAAATAGGAAAATTGTCACAATAACGGGACATAAGTGACATGGCAAGAACAAAAATCAACACCAGTGGGTTGGGTAAGGAGAAAAATCAGTTTAAAGGTAATGACACACTTTTGATAATCTTAGAACAGAATGTTTTATTGTGTTACTCGTGAGAAATGAAACTGAAAGTCATGTACGTTTTTATATTTTTTGGCTTTCTCATAGTTTACGAGCCTTTCATTGAGAGGGCTTTTAATGTAAGCTAATTAACCTTTTAAGATATATTGTAAGAGTACAAGCAACTGATGAATATGTTATTAAATTAACATCAACTGCAAGGTCCATAATAAATTTCCTATTATAAATTCTAAAACTTAATTATTAGCTCATCTGTTTTCAAAGAAAAAGTCAAGTGATCATTGCATTGTCAATGTCTGCGTCATGCATCATTTAATGTAGTTCATAACTCAGAAACTATACAAGGTAGCAGCATAACTTCAAAGGTGGATAGATCTAATTGAGGCACTTAACAGATGAGCGTTGGCACCGCTTGTGAGGCTTTTGTTTTGGATTTGGTGATTGCAAGAGTAATTAATCGTTATTGTTGCTCCATTTAATTGACCCTCATGTTGTTAGAACTTTTTAAATCTGTTAAAAGCCTGAAGTTAGTTGAGACCATGTATATATATGAGAAAATGGCTGTTGCTTTTGGATGATGGGAGTTTAGTACTGGTTCTTCTCAGGAAAGATGGTTATTACTTATAGGTGAACTGTCCACCTCATATGACTCTGACTGTTGAAAAGGGGCGTAAAACTTACACAAACAAACAAGTAAACTGAAGTTTGTAGATTGCTGGTATGCAACAGAAAATATGGTTGCATATCGAGGGCATGAGGTCTACCAACCTATCGTGTGTAAGTGCAACATTCTTTGCGATGAAGACTACTGCACAGGACCCTTCTTATCTAGAAATCTCCGCACTCTGGACAAAGTCTACGATATTTATAATTCATGCATCATCTCCTGTGTATAACCATCATACATTTTTGTATCAGAATTAAAATATTTCTAAGTATGGACTTTCCATCTAATTTGGATTTGTGTGAACTAGAGAGGGCCCACTATACCAAAAAATGTATAAATGTTTTTATGTGCTTTCAGATAGTAACTCCAAAAAGCCCTCCTCTAAGAAAGTAAAACTGCAGCCAGAATCAGCCTTTAGTAATACAACCAAATACTTGTTTATATTTGGTTTTGTTCTAGCTGGGGTTGCTGCTGTAATTTTTACCAATGAAGACTTACAACTTTTCTTAGGTTTGTATTCTAATATCGTCAATGTATATTTTTAAAGAAAATTTAACTTCAGTTATTTATTGAATTTGATCTCAATGCTGATGCTTATTTTTTATTGAAACAATACCAGAAGTAAAGAATGATTGCTATTAAAGTTTTGATGATTTTTTTTCTCATTCTCTTTCATTTGTAAATTGTATTGTTATAAGGTAAAAGTTCATTTGGTCTATGAAATATTTACTTCTTTGTTGGTTTGTTTGTTGGCTTTTGGAAAACAAAGCTATTAAATAAAAAGCTTTACTCAATTGGCTAAATGTAAGTAAAATAAATGTTTGCTTTTTTCAGTGCAATTAACCCCAATGGGTTCACGTCCCTTAGAAACTATCATGAACTCAAAGGAAAGTGAACCAGTTACCTCCCCTGAGTCTCAGTCTGATGCTGGAAAAGATAAAGATGTTCCAAAAACTGAAAATCTATCATCTGAGAAGAAGACTAAGAAGAAAGAATATAAAAAGAATTCAATAACAAACAAGTCTGACTTTAAGATTCGGAAGGAACTAGATGAAGCTGACAGAATGCTTGAAAAGGTATAAAGTACAATGCTAATAAATTACCCTTTAATAAATGGATTGGTCCACAATTATATTTATCTATTTAAGCCAGAAGCCCTGTATTTTTTCAGAGGGTAGGTCTGGGGCATAACTGTGTTTAAGGTCATAAATGATTTGTATATTGATTCCATTGCACTTCAGTACTATATATTCATCTAATACCTATAAAAGGAGAATCAAATTAATAATTAATGCTTTTATATACCAGGGCGACATAGATACAGCAATTCAAACATATGATAATATCTTACAAAACAATGCTAAAAGTGTACGAGCATTGTGGGGGAAAGGACTGGCGACTGACAAGTGAGTATTCTATTCCATATCACGGCAGTTGAAAAAGATCCCCTGAAATTCCCCTTTTTCCTCAAAATGACGCAAAATTCCCCTACCTGAGGGCCCCGGGCCCCTTCCCCTAAAGTGCAGCTAGGGCCCTGCATATGATTGCTTATTAACATGAAATATGAACAACAATATAGGACTTATAACAATACTGTACTCATAATAATTTTATAGTTCATAGCATTGTTTTATAAGGTATAAATGTTTTAAGTTGATATAATTTGAGAGGACAATGTGAATATTTTGTCACAGTGTACACATGACTTGTGTATACTGATTGGATACAGTAAAATAAAAGCTAACTGTTACCTGTAGATGAAGGCCATGTTGTGAAAAAAATCTACTCATTATTAACTCACAATCATTGAAATGACCCAACTAATTTTACCTATAAACATTGCACAACTGCATTATAAGGACAGTATATTCTAGCCTATGATTACAGTTTCAATTGACACAAATATATTTTAGATTAGCAGAACAAAAACGAAGTAATGAGTTACTTGGTCAAGCCATTAAAATCCTCGATTCTGCGCTAAGAGCACCAAATGTTCCAACAGAACTTATTGTGAAAATTGCTGACAAATTAGCAGAAAGACAAACATTTAGAGGTAAGAATTGAATAAGACAAGTTTTGTCATTAATTAGGTAGGGAATTGATATTGCAATATTTACTGCATTATTGGCTATTGCTGTACATTTTAAACAATTAAATAGTATATATGTGAAGTAAAAAATTCAGTCAACAAAAATTTATCTTTCCTCTGAATGTTTTCATTTATTTTGTATCATCATAAAAGTTAGATATTAAACTTTCAGTTCAGGCTTCCATGGAACAAGAAAAAAAAGTGTACAATAATGAATATGTCTGCAAATGTTGTTAATTTACTGACAAATCACATTTTACCATCATTTGTTTACAATTTAGTTGAAATATATATAACTTCCTATACCAGTATTAAACTGGTCACTTGTCTATGTTGTAACACAGCCAATCAGAATCAACAATGGCCAGTCCATTACCAAGTTCAAGAAACTTTTGAAAACATGATATTTTAAGAAATATATTGCGTAATTTGTGATTATAAAATATTGTTTTTTAATTTAATCTTATCAGTGCACATCATTACAACTAGATTCAAATATTTATTTAGTAATAGATTTTAAAATGATAGATCATTATAGCTAGTATGTTGTATCACTAAAATGTATGAACATATAATTATTATGCAGTTTTCATTTATCAAAGATTTACCAACCTTAAATCTAGGCTACTTACTTTGATGATAATACCAGTATGTTTTATATATTTCTTTTTGTTGATGATTGTTATTGTAAAGCTCTTTTGAACATATTCTATAATCATATGAAAAAAGTGCTATAAAATGTGGTATAATAATGATATCAAATGTTTTATTCTCCAGGATGGAACCATAAGGCAGCTCTGACTTGGAAATATATGATAGAAAAATACCCGGACAATATGGACTACAGAAGAAAGCTGACTGTCTCTTACCTCACAATGGGTGATAGTCACACAGCGAGGGATGTTCTAAAAGAGGTCAGTACATGTAGTATGGTTTCTGAAAATCATTCAATCTGAGAGAAAATAAGGGTAAAAAATCTATAAATTTGTCACAAGATCATATTTTGCTGGGGTTAATGTGCCACCAAAAGTCATTTAGCTGTATTTGAAGCTTTGACGGGGGATAAAGATCACAGACAAACCTAGCTGGATAGTTTCTGCACATGTTAACATTGTCTGGTCACTGGTGCGATTTAAACTCTTTAACTCAATTTAAATGTACCATAGTCACAGTTTCACATTTATTTAAAATATGTGAATAAGGCCATTCTTTAAACATTTTGGGTTTGCAGTTATGCGATAAACTCGCTTATGAAACACCCCCCCCCCCCCCCCCCAATTTTTTTTGTTTTACTGACAATTTTTTTATGACCCAGGCATCTTTGATGTTGGGGCTTATAGTGATTGTCAGTACGTATGAGGTTAAGTAGATATTACCGTGTCGTCTAGCACCAATACCGCTTGCTAGAACACCTTGATACTTTTACAGTTGTTGCTTATGACCATTCTCAATCCACCCATATTTATCAAATACCGACTTTGACCTTGACATTGTTCAAATGGGCTATTGCTTCACAAGCATGCCAGCATGCCACCGGGCACATATGCGTTTATTGAACGCAGCGTCTTGTTTTATTCTTAATAACTCTACCCACTGTTAAAAGTTAAAAGTCGCCTATCTGACTGTAAACCAACACTTTTTTAAGGTCAGCCTCATTATTTCATTTTTTTTTTTAGATTATAGAAAAGAACCCAAATGATGGATTTGCTCTTGTTCACTTGGGATTTATAGTAAAAACCATTGATTTGAATTATAAAGAGGGTAGTGAGTTGTTACAGCGAGGTATTGACACAGAGGAACACGGGACCGTTGACGGTCGTTTCTATTATCACCTTGGTGATGCCTACATGCGCATGAATCAGACTGATATGGTAAATGTATATATATATTGTATTGAATCTAAATTGTTGTGTTAAAAACAAATATAGTTAAACCTGTATTTGCGGACATCTTTGAATAAAGGCTATTCTTTTAAAAACCATCATTGATTATTAAGATTGAATGACTTACAAATTAAGGTCAGATGTCAATAAAGGTCACATTATGCCTTTCCCAAGGATGGCCTTTGTTCACTGTATGTTCTTGTTCTTTTGACAGTCAACCTTGTTTATCATTGAATAAAGTACCGGTATGGATTAATTTACTGGTACTGTATATTTACATGGCTATGTGTATATTGTGTTAGAATGTTTGTACCTCATGTGAATCTGAAAATTCAATGGACTGGTATGATTTTAATCATGAAAATTTATACTTTTATTAAAAGCTCTGCTGTTTCATTTTTGCATTGATTTGTATAATAATTATTACAAATGAAAGCTATATTTCGTCTCTCCTTTTCCTGGACTTATACTTTTTAACTGAATTTTATATGCATCAGATTCTATCCTTTCTATATATGCACGGTCGATATATGTCTGTCTTCGAATTAGTTTGTTACCCGGCTGCCCGAATGGATTTTTTCGTTCTTAAAGTCCTTATTCGGACAAACTATTTTTTGAGAGTTTTCTTCATAAAGTATATTGGAGGGCAACCTGCCACAAAAAACTAATTCAAAGACTGATATGTTAACTTATTTATTGACATTACAGTCGTCCAAAGTTTATAAAAAGGGGGCAGCTTTGGGACTGTTTTTGTCAGAACATCAGAGGTCCCTATATAATGCAAATACAAAAATAACTGGAAGACCGTGGTGGACTCCACAACAAACAACATACAGTCAGTATCTTACTGTAAGTAAATACATGTAGATAATTTCCTTTGCCATCTTCTCTCCCACAGTTTCTTATTTACACACAATTTGAAGTTCTATTTTTTAATACTCTAAAAATAAATATTTATTAGAACTGTAAAAACTAACTAAAGGTTTGTATATTTCTGAACATTTGGCCATTTTTGATGATATTGAAGTTAAAATATATATGATGAGAATCCAGGATTAGTGTTGAAGCTATCCTGCTAGCTACAGGATATTGCTTCTGTCCAGGTTTATGCCTGTCCCCCTCCTCAATCATAAAAGCTGGAAAAGTAATGACCCTGACTGTTCGTACGGCATAAAATAACCACGAAAACGAAATTAAGAGAATTGCAAACAACATGGATTTATTTGGTTTAAAATTTGACTATTAATCCTGAACTATACTTATCATACTATAAAAGCTGTTTATGTACATGTAGATGTTAGAAAATAACTGGAAAACTATACGTGATGAAGGTCTGGCCTTATTGGATAAGAAAACAGGGGGTTTTCTTCCAGAAGAAGAGAATCTCAGGGAAAAGGGGGACTGGAAGCAGTTTACTCTCTACCAGAGAGGTAAGATTATTCAGATACAGTCTTATAGTGAGGTACTTATGTACAAGTTGAGATACTCTCTGTAAAGATTAGACAAAAACTGAATTAGCAATTCCATCCTCGTTATTTTAGCTCCCCAGAGCACAATGTGTTCAAGGTGAGCTTCTGTGATCGCCCTACATCCGTCATTCATTGTAAAGTGGCGTCCATATTTACTTAATACAACATCTCCTCCTACACCGCTATGCTGATTGCAACCAAACTTTGCTGGAATGATCTTTGGGTGGTCCCCTTTCAAAGTTGTTCAAAAAATTAAATTTCATTAAAAACACTGGTTGCTATTGTTCTGTATTTACATAAGTACCATATATAAGGGGACACTACTAGTGAAGTCCTATCTAATATCTGTAACCCAGAGTTATTGTTACTGTTATATATATACTGCATGTTGATTCAGTAATCAGTCTATCATATAATAAACATATATAAGCTATTATAGTGTTGTTTCTATACAGGGTCTTGAACCCTTGAACAGCTATGGCAACATATAGAAAAACTTAAAAAATCTTCTTGTCCGAAACCACAGGGCCTAGAGCTTCCCTGGGGTTAACTCTAATTTATTTGGAAAATTTAAGAAATCTACTTGTCCGAAACCACTTGACCAATAGCTAAGTAGCATGGTCTAGCGGACCTCTACCAAGTCTGTAAAAATTATAGCCCCAGGGTGAAAATTAGCCCCGCCCAGGGGTTCAGTTGATTTATATAGGCTTATATAGGAAAAAAAAAAAAACGTTAAGTCCAAAACCTCAAGGCCTAGAGCTTACATATTTTGTATGTACTGGTAGCATTGTCTGGTAGACATCTACCAAGTTTGTTCAAATTATTGACCTAGGGGCGAAATTGGCCCTGCCCCTGGGTCACTTAATTTTTCATAGGCTCATGATCATTTTCTCTAAGAGTCTATCTGGTGTACGAAATAGGGCCATCATGGCCCTCTTGTTGTTAAAAAAAAGTTTCATTACTGTCAGGGGATCATTTACCTTTAAAAATTGTGTAAACTTGATTTTTGGCTCGGCTGTTTTTGAAGAAAAAATGGAGCTAATGTGTTCAGTGTGTCATCAGTGTCATCTGTGTCTGTGCAAGAAATTTAATGTAGCTTATAACTCAGAAACCATAAGAGGTAACATCATGAAACTTCTTAGGTTGATAGATCTCACTGAGGCGATGAACATACATGGTTTGGCACCGCTTGCATCACTCTTGTTAAATTTATCTCTCCACTTGATAATGTTAGTTTGTTGATATTGTAATAAATTCGATCTGTACATTTCAGGTAAGAAAAATACAGAAAACTGTCGCCGAGCCCCTAAAACATGTGCCTTATTAGACAAGGTCCCTGAAGCAGCTGGTTGTACTAGGGGACAGATTAAATTTTCTGTGATGCATCCTGGAGTTCATGTGTGGCCCCATACTGGCCCCACCAACTGCAGATTAAGGGCTCATTTAGGATTGAAGATTCCAGAGGGGCCAAGAATAAGGGTTGGTGAGGAAACGAGGTATAACACATTTTGTTGTCTTCTAACTATGTACTTCATACAATCACAGTAAAACAGCAACATCATGGCTATGTTTGGTTCTAAAACAAATGGCCTAAATTTTGTGGTGCTATTATCATCAAGTGGAAATACTGAGACAATATTAGAAATCAGTCCAAAAAATGAGTGGTTATAACTTGTAATAATAAGATGGTGTGAATGTAGAGGTGACCAATGAGAGAGGTTTTACTGTATACAGCTTTTGTGATAAATCACTATGCTAAAAGCTTTACCTCATTTACTGTACTTGAAACTTGAGATAAGTTTCTATTCTCTAATTTGATTTTCTTGTACATGTATTCACTGGTACTTTTGTCAAGCATATTCTGAGTATGCCAGATTTGTTTATCTTGATACTGAAATGTGAGTGTTCAAGAACAGACTAAAGAATTGATGATAGACTCAACACTGGATTAATATAATTATTACGGTACTTTAAACTACTATCTTGTGTATATGGGCGTATTACAAGAACTGCATACTAATCTACTAATGTTTAGAATACAATCAAACCTGTGTTAAGGACCACCTCCAAATTAAGACCACAATATGAATACAGGCCATTCTTTTAACAGTCATCATCAATTATTTAGAAAAAAGACCTCCATATAAAGGCCATATTAAGCCTTTCCCAAGGGTGGCCTCTGTTCACAGGTTTGACTGTATATACATTATATTATATCAGTTGATTGGCAATACAGTAGAGGGTGGCTAAGGCCCAGTTGTTAGGTACTGGATTTGTTACCTAGAAATCTGGGTTTGATTCCCAGTCACAGCAGGTCTAACCCTTCCATTAACATTTGACAACAATAAAGTTGATTTTTCTTCAATTATTGAGAAGTTGTTGGTTCCTAGTGAAATGGTAAGTTAGTACTGGGTATTAGAGAGTATAGTCCAGGAAAACTTGTTTAAGTGAATTGGCCGCCATAAATAACTGAAAAATTGTTATAAAATGGCGTTAAACCTAAAACTAAAAAATAGATAGTGGGAATGTTTACCACAGATTATAGTCTTGGTGGTAGACTTTTGAACTTCTAAAAAAATGATTGTTGCAATCTTGATTCCCATTTGTTAAAGTAATATAAAAGTTTGACATAGGTAATTCCAAAGTGAGGCACAAATACAGGTCAACAAACGAGTGTGTGCTCATTCTATGCGATTAATCTTAGATTGTAAAATTTGTTATTCAACCAATAAAATAAAAGTTAAATGAGTTCCATCTTTTCTCTAGGACTTGGCAAGAAGGGAAGTTTATCATTATCGATGATTCGTTTGAGCATGAAGTGTGGCATGATGGGACTGAATCTCGACTCATTTTGATCGTCGACTTCTGGCATCCTGAAATACCTGAACACGAAAGACGCTCATTGTCCCCGATATAATTCTGTAGTTAACAATTTTGTCTTTTTGTTGCTTACATGTATTATGTCTGCTTGATTTGTTCATTCTTTATGGTTTAGGCCACATGTGGATTTATTTATTTCTTGCCCCCCTGACTGGTTCATATGCATAGTTATGGCCAGGCAATTTTTGTTTTATTTCCTAAGAAATTTATTAACTGATGAAATATTTTGCAGAAGATTTAGTTAACCGGGTTATGAGTGAAATTTTTATTTATTTATTTTTATTTAGATTTTTATTATGTAATGGAGCACTTTCTTATACTCTTATTTAGCACATTTTACTACGCACAAAGTATTAGACTGAACACAAGCATTTATTTTATTGTTCAGATATATTTTTAATTGCTTGGTAACAAATATTGAAGATCTCAAATTATCAAGTATAGCTTGTATTTAGTTTGGATATTTTTTTTTCAGTAAATCCATTTGGTGAAGTATTATAAATAGAAGAACAATGTAATTAGTTCTTGTTCCTTGTTCGTTTATTTTTATGAATAGAAGTTGAAATTTTACATAAGAATTTCTTAATGTTGAGTCCTGTATCCAATATCTCGGTGTAGCAAGAATTATACATGGCTCCCCTACCATTTGGTGGTAAAGACAAAATAAGATTTATTGCTTTTGTGAATCGCATTTATTTCAAAATGCCGTCAAGGCTTGAGTTGAGCTAAATTGAAAATATCTGACCATATTTTTATCGGCATATTTTATGATTTTCTTGCATTTTATTTTTTTCTATAAATCACGTGAAAAACCTTTATACCAAACCTTTTTTACAATTTTATTTTCTGTTGCATAAATAAACCTATTTTTCAGAGTTATTTAGGTTCTTTGTGGAAAAAATCTTTAACAAATTAGAATTTTACAATGTTTTCATTGTCTTAAAGTAAGTCATTATTTAACATTTAATTTTAGAGATTACATATTTTTGGGCCATGATGAAGTTTTTGCCAAAGAAGGGAAAACAATCTACAACATTGAATTCTATGCAGTTTGTGTTTTATGTATATATTGTGTGGATTGACTCACAGGAAGTAGTAACAGACTTATGATAGATAGTATAATTGTATTCTATAGTTTATTATATTATAGGAGTTAATGTGTGACGATTTTTCACATTTGAAACATTTTTTAGATTGATTTTAAGATAAATAATATCTTTTTGACATCTATGTGATTGTCACTGGTTCGTTACTACAACCTGTGGATAGATTGGGTGATTTAGTCAATGTTTATTATGTGAAGAATTTTTTTATATTTGCAAATGTTTGTCATAGTTTATTTTTGCTGTCAGTGATGACTGGATTTTTTATTTCATCTTGAACAGTGTGTATATGGTTGTTGATATTTGATAAATGGACAAATTTCTATGCATTTTATGATAATCTATCCAATTTCTGCTCTTCATTGATCTGATGAAATGTGTGTCAGGGTAAAACACATATCAGTATGAAACCTTGTCCTACTACTGCTGCTGTTCATTACAAGTATAAAATGAAGTGAAAACAAATTAACAAAATACATGTAACACCAGTTGATATATCTATTTATACAAATAAATAATACAGTAAACCACCTGAAAACTGGACCCCTTACAGACTAGGCTAAAAGTCTAGTTTTCTGAGTTATAAGTTGAGTTTTTGATAAATTCCAAAAACAATGAGACTCGAACAATTATCTGATTTCCAGGGAATTCTAGTTTTCTGGGGTTTTACAGTGTGTACTAAATATTGATATGATTTATGATGAATTGTGCATAATTAAGCCTTTTATATCTGCATAATGTAAATTTACACATTGTCTTAAAATGCTCAACTTTCTTCGTTCTTTTCATCATGTAGCAGAAATGAAATAGAAAGGCCAGTCTGGTGAAGTCTGCTAAAGTGTAGAGAATTACTTGAAAGTTACTATGGAGACCTAGCTTAGGTTTATATTTGGAGGTTCTGGGTTTGAGGTTGAAAAACAGTTTGTATTATGGGACAGGCGGACAGCATCTACAACGTTGTCCACTCTCTAATTTAAACAGTTTTATTTGGATCCTCACCAAACTTTATTGAAATGTTTATGGCCATGAGATCTCGGCCAAGAATGATAACCAGCCTAATCAGCCCAGGCACTTCTGAGTTATGCCCCTTAATGCTTTAAAAAATTAATTTTGTCGGGCGTATTTTGTGACCTGGCACTCAAGTTGATAACTTGGTTTTATGGTAGGTCTGCATGCATTTCTGTTAATTATAAATAATGCTTTATATGTTGGGAAGGAGATACTAGTCTAATCTGTGAGGTTATTCTTATTTTATTGTGTTCTTTTACATGGGTTAAACTGCAATACATTTATACATTGTTTTTTTTACTGAGATTGTTGAATAAAATTAAAAGCATTAATTAAATTTTGAGCTGTTTTAAATAATGTAATAAATAATGAATCCATTAAATTACAATATAAATATTAGTTATCTGAATAAATGATTAATGAACTAAGTAATGAGATAGCTTATCAGATTTTTGGGCTATATAATACATTAAATGAAGATAATAATAGCTGTTTCTATTTTGCTACATATCGTATACTTTTCTCTTGTTTTTATATATTTTTCTACAAAAATGTTCACTTTCCTTCATATGAAGAGAAGTCATGGCTTCTTGTTGAAGAGTAAATTAGTACTGGTTAGGATGCAGTCCAGAAGAACTGGTATGGTGAACTGGCTGCCTTAAATAAATGAAATCTGATATTGTTGAAAAATGACTGGATTAACTACTTGAGGTGTACACTTAAACTTTGTTATAATATTAGAGTGGTTTAATCATAGATAAAATAGTGAACCAGTTTTATTACATACTTTTCCAAGACAATTATTTTTTATTGAAAATTGTAGATTTATTACATGTAATGGATTTCTCTCTCATGTTTATAATTTGTTGCTATTTACAAAACAATACCTCTTTGTTTGAGCCTGCACATTAGTATTGATTGTAAGCATTTATTAATAGTATGCATCTAATAAAGGTACACAAATACTACACAATACACATACACATATTAATAGCACATATTTTCCTTATAAAAATTGCATCCTAATGTGTTCATGAAGGCTTAATGACATTCCATCTGATGGATTGCATTACTAACCATAAAGAGAATGGAGAAAAGGTCCTTTATATATATATGGCATTTAGTGTCGAAAAAAGTTACACCATCAAATTTTGAGTACATTTGAGTGCTGCTGTGCGATTTTCAACATTTTCACATTTTTGCATATTTATACAGCACAATTATTTTTCTTGAAGAAAATCTTAATTTTTAGAAATTGTCTACACTCATGGTGTTTGACATAAAAAGCATGTAATAATTAAGGAGAAAATGGAATTATTTCATTACTGTCAGAAATGATATAATGTTACAAACATGTTTTCTTGGAATAATGTTATTTATATAAGTGGTTGGACATTGGACAATGTCACTCAGTAGTGTTTCTGATGATATGTATATGTCAGTTGGTACATATCACCAGTACTATATAACAATGTCTAAGAAATTTGTTCAAAGTAGTTGCTTTTGCAATTTTTATGCAATTATTTGAGCTAAGTTAAGATTATTAACACTTACCATGCATTGATGCTCATTGAGTGAGGTTATAAAGTTGTGCCATGGAACCAATCTGTATTCCTCGGTATCTGATTGGTTCTTTCAAAACCTGATTCAAAACTGGCCAATCACAAAACAGCATTGTTTGACTGGTCTCCTAACTCAGCATTAATATTTTTAGTTCCATTTACCATGTTCCATTTTTCTTGTGTCTTTTTTGCACTGTTTTGTATTTTAACAAAAAGACTTGTTCACAAACCACAAAAGTCAGCCTATTTGACTTCTACTAGAAAAGCTAATTTACTTATAAAAGATAACCAAGGCTTTAGCAATTAAGACTGATTTTTTGGTTTGTGAGTGAAATTAGTCTTGGCTTAAGAAATAGCAGCTATGATTTAACTATGTTATTACTACTATTATTGGGACCAAAGAAGCAATCTTAATATTGAGGACCCACCTCCATGGTCGTGTGGTTAAGGTCGCTGACTTCAAATCACTGTAACCTCCAACTGATAGAGGGTCGTGGGTTCGAGCCGTGATACTGACTATGTCTCTTTATGTGAGAAAGTAGACAGTTGCTTTCAGAGGATGGGATAGTACTGGTTCTTCCTAGTAACGATGATAAGGTGAACTGTCCGCCTCATATGACTGACTGTTGAAAAGGGTCATTATATTAAGGTGGACACATTATCGAGAGAGTATGTAGATGCAATGTTGAAGATTGGTAAGAAATAAGTGGTTGTTATACTGAAGTGGTCTTAATATTCATGTGGTCACTATGTCATGTTTTACTGTATTTTATGTGGAAATTGTTATTCATGTCTTGTGTAGGTAATATAATGCTAGTTAGATATTAGATTTCAAAGGAGCTTTATCAGAATATAGCTCTATGTCTCTGTAAAATGTTTAGTGATCATGTACATAATGTAGCGTTGATGGAAAAAATGTTACAAAAAATTCAGTGCCGGACTCCTTAAATTAGTTAGAAAGAAATTTTATTACTGTAATATTTTGCATATTTCTAATGAAAATTTACTTTGAAGTTACTTTTTATAATAATTACAAAATAATTACATCTTTTCATTGCCAAACAATATTCCTAATTATCCATTAAACTTGATGATTAGATATTGTAATTATTTTATATGGTAGTTGTATTGCATACTGGCATGATAATTATGGTGATAATTATGTGAGTATCTTGATATTCTAGCATATTTTAATTCAGTGTTAAAACAAAAATTATTAAGTTTCTGAGCTGATTTTAGAATTTTTTTTTTTTTTACTTTAGTTTGTTTATATGAAAGTTAGTGTTCAACATTAAATCATGAATCATCTCAACAAAATACAGTAAAAACTGTTAATAAAAGTCATCAAATTTAGGGAAGTGTGGCCTTATGCTACCAAATTTAGAGAGGTTTGGCCTTTTGTCGTCAAATTTTGGGAGCTTTGACCTTATACCTTCAAATTTAGAGAAGTTTGGTCTTACCTCACCAAATTTAGGAAAGTTTAGTCTTATGCAACCAAATTTAGGGAACCATAGCCTTACACAACCAAAATTTCGAGAAGTTTTGCCTTGTGCCACCAAATTTAGGGAGTTTTGACCTTATTTCTCCGAATTTGGAATGGTTTGGGCTTATGCACTCTTATCAGAGGTATATGTCGATAGATGTTTACTGGATAGTGTATCATATGGTGGCCTTTATTCACAGGTATCTATGAACACAGATTTTACTGTTTTCTTATTGACTTATAATAATCCAGATAGTACAGTTATATAATAAGTTATATTATAGTAACAATTGTTGTTGTTTATGTCCTTATTCATAGATTTTATCATTATTGTTTTGTAATGCCAATCAATGTTAGAAATGTTAACATGATTGTGCCATGCAAAATTCAATCATGTATTAATGCACCTGTCAAAATTTTGCCCGCCCAAGGGAATTTGACATTTCTAAAATTTTGATGTCTAAATCCCCACCTTAGAGACAACAGTATTCATCTAAATTCCCACCCTAAAGCATACTTGATCTATCAAATGCGACATGGATGTAAAACCCGGCCTTAGGCAATTTTCCTGGACACGGAGTCATAAAGTTGATCAAATTCCCGCCTTTCGGAAGTTCCGTGTATGCCCAGCGCCCCCCCTGGGCAGGCGAAATATTGACAGGTGCATAAACATGTATCACCAAATTCATGTTTTCTGTAATGATTTTCCGTTGGTTGTTTCTATGCAAAACAAAGCTTAGCTTAGCTTAAAACAAATGTTAGAATCTTGTTGCCCGATCATATTAACCAAGATGGCTGTTCTTCAACTTAAAAATCTTTCTACTTATTTTTTGTAAGAAAATGATGTTTAGACTATTAAATTTCGGAAATGTTATCTACAAATGTATTCATTTAATAGCAAGATAATAGTAGGGTTGCAGTTTGCAACTTGATTAAATAAGCAGTTAAGTTGAATTTGCTGACCACACTTTATGAATGTGGGCATGTTGTGTTGTATTTGCTGTTTGGAACTATGAACCAATTATGACTTTCACAGTGTATAAACTTTGCAGTTTTATGAGAGATGAATTCAAATTGTATTACACAAATATTTATGTGCAATAGATGTATTTTTAGAAAGAAGTCTTGTTTTTGACTCAATATTTGAAATATTTCTTTATCTATCCGTCCGTCATATTACTGATGCAGAAGCTTTAGTTAGATAGTTTCTGAAAGTATGTTCAGTGCAATCTGTCTTAAGCAACACCCTTTGGGAGAAACAAAATTAGAGGTTAAATTAATAGTGAAATCGTGCAGTGGGAAAAATCATGCTGCCGTTGAAGAGAGGTTATTGCTCAAGAAAGGGCCGCTTTGAAGAGATTCCACTGTACTGGAGGAATGTGGTGGAGCAGGTAACCCAGAAACACTAGTTTGATATCTTCTGTACAGAATATATTACTCCAGACTTACAATGTTAGGAACTTTCCCATACATTTCAGTTAGTTTTGTAAGTTATATGTATTACAAACGTCCTCTCATGTGATCTGTGACACACTGATATCCTTAACACATCACAGTTGGATACACCATACCATAAGTACTAGCCTGCAGGCCTGGTTAGCTCACTGCAGGCCTGGTTAGCTCATTGGATAGAGTGTTTGTCTCCTGATCGAGAGGTTGTGAGTTTGAACCATGGGCAAGGCTCACACTGTCCGTGACAAATTTGACTGAAGATAGTACATCCAGTATTAAATTGTCCTCCACCTCTGGATTATGTGGGGTAGCTTGGCAAAAGCTTACAGATAGAATGTGGTTAGTACTGGTTAAGGCCTAAATTAAACCAGGAAAGCTGGTTAAGATAACTGCCCACCACAATATGACTGAAATAATGTTGAAAATGATGTTAAACCAAACGAAACAAACAAACATACCATAAGTAGTAGTATCATGTACATACACATCACACATGTATTCCAAGAATGCTAACTCTTAACTCCATGTCATTGAAGTTGTCTCTCTTCATTATTCTTGGCTTCTAAAAAAGATCTGTTATGAGGTTACTGAATTCGCTCGGTGTGCATGAATTTTTATGCGGACCCAAGTTAAAAAATGTACAACCTTTTATCATCATCCGTCATGCAATTGTTAAACTGGTTCCTGTTTCATGTTGCGGTGCAAGTCTATATAAGTTATGTTTTCACGAGTACATGTACTTTCATTACCTTGATATTTATATTACATGTACACGTGAGCAGGGACACTATGTATCATAATGTAATGTAGTCTCTGATTGAGTGAAAACATGATTTTGTAATTGGAGTTCTAACTCTCAACTTAATATCGAAATGATCATCAAGATATAAGAGCGATTTCCTGATCTCAGAGGTGTAAATGTACTTACATACAACGGTTTTGCTATGAACAAGACCCATCTAAGGGAGAAAATATGTATGACCTTTAAACACAGTATGACATTAAATTACAGTATAACATTTTAGCACAGTACTGACCATAAAGAACAGTATGACAATTTAGCACAGTACTGACCATAAAGAACAGTATGACATTTTAGCACAGTACTGACCATAAAGAACCGTATGAAAATTTAGCACAGTACTGACCATAAAGAACAAAATAACATTGAAGCACAGTACTGACCATAAAGAACAGTATGACCTTTTAGCACAGTACTGACCATAAAGAACTGTATGACCTTTTAGCACAGTACTGACCGTAAAGAACTGTATATGACCTTTTAGCACAGTACTGAGTACTGACCATAAAGAACAGAATAACATTGAAGCACAGTACTGACCATAAAGAACAGTATATGACCTTTTAGCACAGTACTGACCATAAAGAAATGTATGACCTTTTAACACAGTACTGACCATAAAGAACAGAATAACATTGAAGCACAGTACTGACCATAAAGAACAGTATATGACCTTTTAGCACAATACTGACCATAAAGAACAGTATAACATTGAAGCACAGTACTGACCATAAAGAACAGTATAACATTGAAGCACAGTACTGACCATAAAGAACAGTATAACATTGAAGCACAATACTGACCATAAAGAACAGTATAACATTGGAGCACAGTACTGACCATATAGAACAGTATATGACCTTTTAGCACAATACTGACCATAAAGAACAGTATAACATTGAAGCACAGTACTGACCATAAAGAACAGTATAACATTGAAGCACAGTACTGACCATAAAGAACAGTATAACATTGAAGCACAGTACTGACCATAAAGAACAGTATAACATTGAAGCACAATACTGACCATAAAGAACAGTATAACATTGGAGCACAGTACTGACCATATAGAACAGTATATGACCTTTTAGCACAATACTGACCATAAAGAACAGTATAACATTGAAGCACAGTACTGACCATAAAGAACAGTATAACATTGAAGCACAGTACTGACCATAAAGAACAGTATAACATTGAAGCACAGTACTGACCATAAAGAACAGTATGTGTGACCTTTTAGCACAGTACTGGCGAAAAAGAACAGTATGACCTTTTAGCACAGTACCGACCATAAAGAACAGTATAACATTGAAGCACAGTACTGACCATAAAGAACAGTATAACATTGAAGCACAATACTGACCATAAAGAACAGTATAACATTGAAGCACAGTACTGACCATAAAGAACAGTATATGACCTTTTAGCACAATACTGACCATAAAGAACAGTATAACATTGAAGCACAGTACTGACCATAAAGAACAGTATAACATTGAAGCACAGTACTGACCATAAAGAACAGTATATGACCTTTTAGCACAGTACTGACCATAAAGAACAGTATAACATTGAAGCACAGTACTGACCATAAAGAACAGTATATGACCTTTTGGCACAGTACTGACCATAAAGAACAGTATAACATTGAAGCACAGTTCTGACCATAAAGAACAGTATAACATTGAAGCACAGTACTGACCATAAAGAACAGTATGACCTTTTAGCACAATACTGCCCATAAAGAACAGTATAACATTGAAGCACAGTACTGGCCATAAAGAACAGTATAACATTGAAGCAGAGTACTGACCATAAAGAACAGTATAACATTGAAGCACAATACTGGCCATGAAGAACAGTATAACATTGAAGCACAGTACTGACCATAAAGAACAGTATATGACCTTTTAGCACAATACTGACCATAAAGAATAGTATAACATAGAAGCACAATACTGACCATAAAGAACAGTATAGCATTGAAGCACAGTACTGACCATGAAGAACAGTATAACATTGAAGCACAGTACTGACCATAAAGAACAGTATAACATCGAAGCACAATACTGACCATAAAGAACAGTATATGACCTTTTAGCACAATACTGACCATAAAGAACAGTATATCATTGAAGCACAGTACTGACCATAAAGAACAGTATAACATTGAAGTACAGTACTGACCATAAAGAACAAAATAACACTGAAGTACAATACTGACCATAAAGAACAGTATATGACCTTTTAGCACAATACTGACCATACAGAACAGTATAACATTGAAGTACAGTACTGACCATAAAGAACAGTATATGACATTTTAGCACAATACTGACTATAAAGAACAGTATAATATTGAAGTACAATACTGACCATACAGAACAGTATAACATTGAAGCACAGTACTGACCATAAAAATCAGTATATGACCTTTTAGCACAATACTGACCATAAAGAACAGTATTACATTGAAGCACAATACTGACCATAAAGAACAGTACAACATGCAAGTACAATACTGACCATAAAGAACAGTATATGACCTTTTAGCACAATACTGACCATAAAGAACAGTATAACATTCAAGTACAACACTGACCATAAAGAACAGTATAACATTCAAGTACAATACTAACCATAAAGAACAGTATATGACCTTTTAGCACAACACTGACCATAAAGAACAGTATAACATTCAAGTACAATACTGACCATAAAGAACAGTATGACCATTTAGCACAATACTGACCATAAAGAACAGTATATGACCTTTTAGCACAATACTGACCATAAAGAACAGTATTACATTGAAGCACAATACTGACCATAAAGAACAGTATAACATTCAAGTACAATACTGACTATAAAGGACAGTATATGACCTTTTAGCACAATACTGACCATAAAGAACAGTATAACATTCAAGTACAATACTGACCATAAAGAACAGTATGACCTTTTAGCACAATACTGACCATAAAGAACAGTATATGACCTTTTAGCACAATACTGACTATAAAGAACAGTATAACATTGAAGCACAGTACTGACCATAAAGAACAGTATAACATTGAAGCACAATACTGACCATAAAGAACAGTATGACCTTTTAGCACAATTCTGACCATAAAGAACAGTATAACATTGAAGCACAGTACTGACCATAAAGAACAGTATATCATTGAAGTACAATACTGACCATAAAGAACAGTATAACATTGAAGTACAATACTGACCATAAAGAACAGTATAACATTGAAGTACAGTACTGACCATAAAGAACAGTATGACCTTTTAGCACAGTACTGACCATAAAGAACAGTATAACATTGAAGTACAATACTGACCATAAATAACATTTTAACATTGAAGCACAATACTGACCATAAAGAACAGTATAACATTGAAGCAGAGTACTGACCATAAAGAACAGTATAACATTGAAGTACAATACTGACCATAAAGAACATTTTAACATTGAAGCACAATACTGACCATAAAGAACAGTATGACCTTTTAGCACAGTACTGACCATAAAGAACAGTATAACATTAAAGCACAATACTGACCATAAAGAACAGTATAACATTGAAGCACAGTACTGACCATAAAGTTTCATTTCAATTGTTGCATCAACACGTTCAGTTCAGTGGGGGATAAGTGAAACAGACTTTTACTTGCAATAAAAAAATTCTAAATTTTTATTTTTAACTATGAAGTCAAGGACTTATATACATACATGTATGTATATAAGTCCTTGATGAAGTACATATAGATATTAATGTAGCACTGTATCGTTTTGAACAATGATATTGCAAATAAAATAAGTTAAAGTATCAGTGACAACATTTTTTCGAGATGTGGCTAAGAAAGGCATTATGTAAATATTGTTTTTAAGCAAATAAAGTATATTTCTTATATTTTACTATCATTTATCTACTGTTCTGTATTACTAAATTCTAAAAGCTACTGGGCCTTAAAACAATAAATCACGTGCGTTACATACACTGTAGTACATGTAATTAAAACGTTATATTATTATTATATGACTCTAAACGTATCTAAACATATATACTGTCAACCATTACGTGTATAGTAAAGGACTTTACTCTAAACGATTACATATTAATTAGGACAATAAAATCTAAAATACAGCATAACAATACCATATTAAGCATGTAGTTATAAGAATGTTCGATGCATGTTAGCACGCGAATGCAATTAATTCACTGGTGATCGGGATTTCCTAATGACTGTATTTATTTCCGCATAATGAACAAGATTGGGTTGAGTCCAAAGGTAAACTAATACAAATTAAACAGTGCAACTCATTCGGAACACATCGGTCGATTCCGTAAATTCAACTAACACCCTTGTCAAATAGTTATTCGTAATTCATGAACTATGCTTTAAGTATGCAAGGATTGTTCCAGAAAAAATCATGTTTTCATCAAAGACCTATACATGATACATGTATATATAGGTCTTTGTTTTCATGAACTCCTTTCGATGGGCGCAGAGGTGCGTTCTATAAATATCGGTAGCGTTATCTAGCCGTAACACTAACACCTCTCATCACAACCCAATATATTTTATTCATACGCGGGGGTGAACAGTCGGCTGGGGATAGTGCCGCTTGATTTCATTTATTGTGAGACCAAACAAAGATAGACTAATAAAAAGTATACGTCATAAATATTTAGCAAGTCACTATATAGAATGATAATCTCGTGGTCACAACAAATTACAGTCTCAAATCAAGCTAAGTAGATTTACATAAAACATGTTGAAAATAAGTCTGAAAATAAGTGGCCGTCCTAAAATTGAGGTGGTCAAATTCATGAATAGATATCAAGTTGATCGAAATATAAACGAAATATAAAATATGATTAAAAATTGGTGATAATTATACATGTTTACAACTGTTTTTGTCAACTCCATTTTAAGCAAGTGAGCAACATTTTATTAAAAGCAAAGTTGAAGAATATGACCTTGAAATTTTATCCATATTATAACATAATTCATAATATACGTATGTACTAGTCGATCATTAGTCAATGAACGAGGCTCTGACTGTTTTGGGGGGGGAGGGGGGGGGCTATTGTTGGTGTAGGGATAAAATTTCAAGGTCAAGAGGTTGAAGTCACTAATTTGTAACGATAACTTAATTTGTATTTGTTAAAGTTATGTTTAATACTTCGCTAATTCAGATAGGCGATGTCTAGAACACAAATGAATTGGATGGTTAAAGCGGTTTCCCGTACGTGTATTTTGAATTCGTATAATATTCATTTGAACAAGCGATTATCTGGCATTTGTCAAATTTAGGTTGAGATATCGCCAATTTGAAATGGTGATAGTTGGAAAACCGATTAGCTGCATATAGTATGCCATAATCATAGTAAAGACATCACTTATGACTGTTGCGTGATATTAGTCAAATATAAAACATTGACTTTGAAATGACACTGATGAAATTATTTGATAAAATGATTAGACATGGTGAGTCATTCAAATATGATGTCATTTTTATCAAGCCACAGAAATCACTTGAAAGTATATCATTTAAAGATTTCATAATATAACGTATAAAGATTGAGTAGCGGACTGCCTGTATGAGATAATGGCACATTTTTTATCATGGGCAAATATAACTGTAGAAGACAACAAAGAGTGCTATCTAAAGCTCATATCCTTTGATAGAATTAGTTTCATATTTTTATAATGGTATTGTCGCCGGAAACTCAAATGCGTTTTTCGCCATGAAAAGATTTCAGGGTATTCGAAACACAAGTTCGGAATATAAACAGTAAGTGCTCATTAGTTTTTGCATTAGTTTTTAACAATCACAACAATTAATGCATTTTCTGCTGGACACTTGAGATCCTTCTCCAAGTTCATATGTCCGAATTTTGAGATTTCATTAAAACGTTCACAACTTAATTATGACGGTATTTTTTTCATGGTATGTATAGTATCTATTTGATCAAATTCTTGAGTGACTTGTGGGGCTGTGGCGAGTATCACGAATCAAGTTGAAAAATCGAGTACGAATAATCGTCATTACTGAGATTCGTGGTTCGTGATCTTGTTTTTTTAACATAAAGGATATTCTTTGCTCTTAAAAATCCCTTATCTCTATATACATGTCTCATTATAGACTAGCTACTGCCAAGAGGTCCAATCGGATCTATGAATATTAGGTCACAGGCTCAAACCAGAAATGATGCCTCGGTGGTAAATCTATTAATTGGAAGGGAGTATACGTATAATTTTAATCCATAGACCATTTTATATTGATTTACTTCATTATTCCTAAATGAAAATTAGATTTAACTGTCTTTAGGACTGCAATGTTGAAGTTTTAGATGGGTTACTTTATAACAAAAGATTCGTGATTAAATTTGTGGGTGGTTATAGTGTTGAATCGTGGATTGGATCGGATCGCCACTTACCCAACGATCCACAGCCCTAGTGACTTGCATGTTCGCTAAACAAACATAGTAGTATTATATATGCATGATGAAACCGCCCGTTATGATGTAACAATAATGATATTTAAGATCAGAGACGGATCTCAAGTTTCATTATTTCTTATTTTGATGCCGCGGAAACGTAGTTTTGTGATTCTTATATACATTCATGTATTCTAAATTTTGTGGGAGCTATATATGTGCAAGTTTAATCCATTTTTGTACGTCAGTCAGGTTATTTAAAATCGGATCTACAGACTACAGTACTGTAACTTAATTACTATGCTACGATAATCAATATAAGTTAGCGAATGGATTATAGCGTAATTATTGAGTATTATTTCAATGACTATGTTCGGTCAGTTCATTATACATGTACGTGTAGTTGTTAAAAGCATAACCTTTACTGACAGTATTGCGTCAGTTTTGCGTCTGTATGTTAACCTTATCAGTGGGCACTAATTTAATGAACATCATATCAAGCGGTCATTTTATCTACGTACTGTCCATAATTATTATCTGCGTAAGAAGTGCCGCAATACGTGTATCTAAGCAATATTTTTTTTAAAATACATTATATTAAGACGTACGTACAACATTAACATTTATATACTATACATGTATGGGTTATGCATTCTCTAAAAATCGCTTCTGCAGAAAAAAAAAAGAAAATAGAGAAGTTGTAATTTTTTAGATTGATCTCCGGACTAATTGTGCTGAAGCTTAATTTGTGTCTTTAATATCTAGAGGCATAATACGATTGTTTATTTCTCGTTACATTCTCATTTCAAATAAGGTAGAATTAAGGTATATATATAGGTAGTGATTTTTTGGATTTTGATTTTGAAAGCGTGCCGAAAAGTAAAAAAAAGTAATTGATGAAAGTCTAGGGTCGCGGGAAAAGTAAATTATAAAGGTAGGTCGGATAGGTGGCTGATTTCTGCCATTTCATATCTTCGTGTGTAGTCGAAGAACGACGACACGAACACACGATAAATTGGCCAGTTGTCGTGTCTTTGCCTGCGAATACACGAAATATTGAAGGCGAAATAACGATATTTTGATAGCGGCGAACACTAGAAATCTTCGATCTCTTGTAGAGTTTCGTGTCTGCGGGTGTGAAATCTTCGCACCCCCCACAGACCATCTACCATCCAGGAATTATTTTTACACTCTGAAACACTGTCGAAAAAAATATTTTTTGAAACTTTATTTTGTTGTTATAAAACATGTTAGTCTATATACATAAAATTTGACAGTGTAAAAAGAATTCCTGGGTATAGTAGAGGGACTGTGGGGGGGGGGGATCTTCACACGCCGGGTAGCCTGTGGGGTAACCAGAAATAAACATATTGTTTTACGCCTATTAGATAAGCTAGCAATTATTTTATAGATTTCAATGCGTATACAATTCAATGGATATGGTTATCTATCACATATATACTTGACTGTATATATATTAATTGATCTCAAATAGGTTGAGAACGAATTAAGACCGATCTCAAATTTTCCAACCTATAACTCGGATATGCGCAGCCCTTATAATGAATATAGCACGTATTCTTAAGTTATTTCTCAGTCCAAGCTTGACCCTATGTTCAAGTCAATTAGTTTTACCATTGTATATGTATCCTAGCTACAATGAAATGAACCAGCGATTCGTCGTCAATGAGTACAACTCAACGAATTTACAATTATTTAAAAATATGTAAATGTAACGTTATATATTTACTTTCGTGATAATGTTTGTCTAAATCTACTAAATGTAGAGCAATTTTACGAAAATTAATCAGTTCTGCTTTAATATAAATCTCACCGAATTTTGGCCTTCAATGAACCAAAATAGACTGATGTTCAGATGGTTCCTACTTCAACATATTCAATTATAGGTTTAGCGCATATAAAAATAGGAAACAGTCTGTTATGCATATTTAGCGAGCATGAGTGAAGAAATGTCCTTCACGAGTGAACTACCGTATTCCTTGAAGAAAGATTTAAATTGAGAATTGAGTTAAAAATGTACGACCTAGCACTGGAATGATCAATTCAACACAAAAGATTTATAAAACAAATCGACAATAGTCTGAGAATGTGATCGGCATACTCTTAATTAGTGTGTAGTCTGTCAGACGCTTTATAAGACCAATTATATCAGTCGAATCGAAACGGCAAGTGTTGCTTCAAATGAGCGACAAGATGCCAATCAAATACAAACATTCATGTTACACAAACGCGTACATATATATAGATCGAGTTTGTTAATTTTTTAATAGGTCGGTGAAATATAAATGAAGTTAACTAAGTGTTTCGTTGAAACATAAACTATGGGACCATGCGCCTCTTATTGATTCGTCATTCGTCTTGCAGTATCGTGCGTGTCCCTCTCTTGTTGTTCATACAGTGCATTATACTCACTTCGACCCCTTGATGATATATTTATTCTTCAGCGGGCTTTAATTGATTCACTCTTTGGGCTTTTTTAAAATTTGAGTTTCCCCTCGCAGTTAGACTGGTCCATTCTCCTAACCTAGCCAGACTAAGATTGCTAGGAAATGTTTAGAGCTTTAATTTTTATACATTTGTCTACATTTTACCTTGTGTATATTGATTTCTAAAATATTCTGCTTTTAATTTTTCAAATAAGTCAACGAAAAGAATAAAATATACATAGACTTTCTTCGTATTGTGTTCTCTTCACTTATGGAGAAATTCAATGTCTTTCTTATTGCTTGCATTATATGAAACAGATAGCAAAGCCATAGGGGCATAGGGGGGGGGGGGGGGTAAGCAAGTTTTGTTGGCTCAACTTCACACGCACCTGAAAAAAAGAAATTGCATGAATAAACAATAGACAGATACGAAAATAAAAGACATTACATAACTCAGGTTTGAATGACCTCGTGAGTTCAGTTTGGAAAAATGGCACAAACAACTGCTGTAATGGTTCCCACGTTGTCCGACTTAATTTTATTTTGATGGAATTTGGTAACAAGCGTGATTATAATACGCCCCACATCTATATAAAACAGAGATTAGTTATTTCCGTTATCAAATGTCTTGGGACGACTTAAGTTACTAAAATATTTGATCAAGCGTTTTTCATTTGCGTAAATGTGTTTTCCAGCAGTGGTAAGCATATTTATTTTTTAAACTTTTATGAACATTTCTTTATCATATTAGATGTTTGCATATATATTATGTTGATTTGGAAAAAGGCTTACATGCCTTTCGTTCTGTTCTTTAAATTGATACAAATACAAATTTATATTACTGTTAATTATACATATGATATGTTATGTATATTAAAGTTGTATGCTAGATTTATCAAACTAGAACCAGGGGTGTTGTAAAGAATAATGTACCAATACTTTATGTAAACAATGTAATTCACACTGAAATCGACACATTTTCCTAAATTTTACTACATATGCCTAATGTACCAATCATGTTTCTAAGTTTAATTTTTGGCGATTATTCCTAATTTGAATAGGGACGTGTCGGGGGTATAGTATCACTGTCAACAAGCAAGGAATAAGATTTCAAATTACATTCGATATAATTGTGTGGTAGAATTTACTTTTAGTTACTTTTCAACATCTATGATTAATTATTATTACTATACATTGTACATTGTATGTCCATTTTGGTTCTACAGAAATATATATTTAATCTAAGGGTAAATTTCCTTCTGTACATGTTTATTCAAGCAATAATTGAATAATATTGTTAAAATATCTAGGCATTGGGGTGTACAAGGTCTTTTTATTTACTTGATATTCTTAAAATCGCGTTGCTTTAACCATCAGTTTATGTGTTACACTGTACATGTTTTATCATACCCCTGTGTCATTAAAAAAGAGTGTATGTTGAAATTCTCATAATCATTCCAGCACTCAGTGCTCAGTTCACTGACATTTACAAGGTAGATTTTACCCTTGTTAGAACTTTGCCACCTCTTTGTAGATTAAGGGATACTTTAATTTTACTTCGGCCAGAGTTCTAAATTCACAGACTAAATTATTATATTTCTTTTCTTTTAAATTCATGGTCTTTAAACCAGGTTTTAGGTTAGGTTAGAATTGTTGAGTATTCATTTTATTTATTGTTCTCCTTGATCAGCATAATCCATAAAACTTGTTTTAGTTATAAATATTGTGACAACTTACTAATAAATAGAAGGTAAAAGCATCAGTAAACCAAGAAACTCTGTCTTTATATATTTATTTGTTAGTTAATTCAATTCGTAACGGTAGAACCTGGGATTTTGATCTGTGATCAGGTACATTAATATATATACTATACATGTTAAACTTGAAGAAAGGATCATAACAAAAACGAATCCAAACTGTTACAATTGCATCATAATTGTGCTTTTAGAATAAAAAAGTTGAGATTCCAAAAGCGGGGTAATAAACAGCTAGTAGTGATGTTCTGATTAATCATTTATTCAACGAATCATTGACGAATGGCCTTTGACGTGACGTTGACGATGCTCCCATTTCGTCAACGGATTGTTGACTTCTGTACATAGTTGTCGTTCTAGACTATAGTACTGCAGACCTTACACGGTTTTACTTTAAAGAAGCTGCTGTTCAAGCTGTAACTGTAAATGCAGAATAATTATGGCATAGTGTAGTTTGTTTAGTAATAAGTATATTTTGTGATGTTTAATCAATCATCTTAATTACTGTTACATCATTTAATATTTCAATTCTTATTGATTTTGTGCTATTCGATTGGTGTAAGAAATTGTAAATTAATGCAATAGTAACATATTTGATAATTTCTTATTTAATCAGTTTTAATCGATTAATCACTGACTTTTGCCTCTGATTAATCATGGGCAACGAAATTTTTCATTGACTGATTAAAATCACTAATAAACAGTGAATGGTATTAAAAAGATAAGGGGCGCTGGTGGTAGGTGTTAAGTGCGCTCTCCTAGCTTGAAAAAAAAGAAACAAATAGGACTTCGAATATGCATGTTTATTTTTTTAATTAACAATAAAAGTTAGTTTCACAAATTCGCAGTATACTTTTTGCCTGAAAAGCAGTTCCGGGTACAACTTTGAATAGACAGGATATAAATTAGAGTTATGTATACCCATTCTATAAATGGAAGGATATATACCAAATAATTATCGTTTTAATTAGAATAAGTTTCACGAATACTTTTTGCTTGAAAAGTAGTTCCGGACACACCTTTGAATTGACAGGATACAATTTTGAGTTATGTATAAATAGATATATACCAAATTGTTTTCGTTTTATTGGTCACTTTCCGCCACTTTGAATTATCTATGTTAGCTAGACGCTCTACTGTTTTATGGTCGCCATGCGCTGCGTGGTCTGATGTTTTTACCTTCGACATGAACGGAATCAGTGTGGATATTTATTATCTGGTTGTATTTTCTGCCGGATTCTTTCATAGATTAAATAAATTTAAGGACGACAATTACAGCTGACGCTGAAGTAAGTGATTTATCAATTTTGAGCGTATCGATCGTGCGATTTTCTGAGTGTAAACCCTAAAAGGTCATGTTAGCATTTTGTCATATGGCGCCAATATTGAACGCGTTATTCCCGCAATTTGTTTACTTTTGTAGGAGCGCATGGGTATATTTAAGGAAGTTATTTACCGAGGTTAAATTCGAGGTAACTTTAACTATTAAAATTGCCCACTCTGTTGTGTCATGTTGTTATAGTCTTACAAATTTTGTAATAAAGATCTTAGATGTGATGATCGGGTAGGAAGCGCGCCCATAGAAACGTTGAATGCTATGATCTGATGATGATATTGCATACTGAAGGAAGTTTCATGAGAATCGAAAATAGTCTTGATTATTTGAGGATAGAATTAAACGCTGTCATCAAATTATATCTGTTCAGACAAATATGTTTCCTTCTAAGAATGTTACATCTTTGTTGATTCCTTTGTCTTGTTTTAAGAACTTCATGAGTTTCACTATAATAAAGTCTATATATACACCAGCGCCTCGTATTTCCGCGGTACTTATCATTAAAACTAAAGAAAACACAAATGACTTACCTTGCTTTAATCAATTGATATTTCTCTTGTTTTATTTCATACGGCATGTTCTAAAATAATCATATTTTTCTTGCACTTGTGTGAATGTTCTAAAAACATTCAGGATCGACTGACGGCGGCAGCCATATTTTAAAGGTACATTCTCATATTTCCGCGGTAACCACTTCATGACTAGCCAGATAATTATTGCTAAAACAATTGTATATGAAAAAGTACCTTTAACTGTCAATCAATATTCGAGTGACGTCATGGATTAGCGCAAACAGACGACCGGTATTTGTAATTCGTAAAACGACATGAATATAACAATAGGCAGGAAGCCATCTTTAGCGGTTGATTTTAATGCAAATACCTTCATACGGAACAAACCTATCGCCGAAACTGTATGAACAATACGAAAGTAGCCTTTTCGTGTTAAATACAAGCTGTCTGGACGTGTTCCAGAAAAGTCTTGGGCCCTAGGTGGAAGATGGTGTCAACTCCAGCCGAGGAGACAGTCACTGTTCTAGTTGAATATTCAAATTTAATGTGTGACATAGGGTATCTATTGATAAAATGAAGGAATTCACCTTTGAAGTGCAAAAGATTGTGAACTTGGACCGTTGCGTTACACAGTTGGTGCTTTAGTTTGCAAAGATATATAGATTTCTATTCGACGTGTGTACTCAATTAAATTAAAGACATGTTTATTCATCAACTTTTAATTAAATGATCATGATTTAAAAAGAGCGATGCTTTTGTTGTTTAATTCAATGCTTGTTTTCTATTTAATTGTAGCATGAATGTTAGTACAAGTTGCACTGTCATTATCAATAAGATTATAATCAGTGATTCATTATTTTTGTTTAAAAGTTTGAAGGGGATCGATATTTACAGTTTCACATAAGGAAGAACAGACAGAGTTCTCTACCTTTCTGTATATGTGACAAATAATCTGAAATGACCAATGGTAATTTCTCTTTCAAAATCATTGCAAGCACTGGCTTAATGGGAATTAAATAAACTTACCTTCGACATTTACAGTTAAGGGGTCGATATTACCCTTCTTTGCTCTATCAATAAATTATTGGCTACAGTACAGTACTGACTTTTTGCAAAAAAATAACTAATGAGCAAATTAGATATTTAAATGATATATATATAACATAAATGTACTTTATTCCATATTATGTCCTACATGTTCAGTCTTAAAAGAGCTATAATACCTCTTTGTATAGTTTATAACTGCTTTATGACTTTCTTACACCACTCCTTAATATTATATGTCTGACGTCAACTGTCAATATACTGATACATTGTACATGTAGTTGGCTTTTTGATGAATGTAGTGTTGTTAGAACTTGAGTGTTCTATTCGGATTTCCCATTATTTCATTTTTTTCTTTCGGTAAAAATCCAAAGTTTTGCATGAAGCTCTCGATAATGTATTCAGCATAAACCTTTCTATGAATAAATATTATCCACTTGGATGTACTCCAGATGGCCAACTGTTAGTTTTGAAATGCTCTTCTTATGTTAAAGACAAATATTCTACATGTACTTCTAGGCTGTTGACAGTATTTGATGACCAAAATTTTGTTGATAAATTGCATTAAAGGCTTAAAAGCTGACAAAACAAACCAATCAGTTATTTGTTTTCAAAACTTGATTGTGCATAGAGTGTGTATTTATTTTTATTTGTATGATAATCAATCCACAGATAGTTTATTATTGCATAATCCTTACATGACATCATAAACATGGCCAGAAAATATGTCGGCCACTGGTACGTTCATCAGGATGTTCTGTCATTTCTGCCCTTGTATCCATGTCACTCTGTAGTATGAAATTAGTTTGTCATTGTTTTCAACCCAAAACTGAGCGAGGTAGCCACTATTCAGCTTTAGTAATTAGATAAGCAAAACAAATTTGATATGCAAAAACAGATCTAAGATATTCTTGCATGCACTTTTGCTAGTAAATTTGCATTTATCACAATCATTTAAAAGCCAGTCTGCATTAAACTCAATCAGGTGGTTTATGCCTGATAGGTTCCGGTTAAGTACTGTACCCATTTCATATCCAAAATTGTGACCAATTTTTCCCAATTCTAGGAATTTGACAGACTTAATTTGTGAACAATAGAATTTATTCAACGACTAGCATATCTATAAATGCCAAACGTGAATAACTGACTTTAGTCCCTTCTGTGAAATCTGTGAAAACTACATGTATGCGTGTAAATATTTACTTAAATCATAGAGCAGTTTGACATAGAGCAGTTTGACATGATTTTCGTATTGATTTGACATCGGTTATCAGGCACCTTTCACAAAATGTGGAAAATAATGATGAATCCCTGTCAATGTTTGTTTGTTTATTTGAGTTTAACACCCCTTTTCAACATTTAGAATCATATGAGGTGGACAGTTCACCTAATCATTGTTCCTAGGAAGAACCAGTACTAGACTCCTATCCTCCGTAAGCAACTGCCTACTTTCTCACATAAGGAGACATAATGCTTGAACCCATGACCCTCTATCAGTGAGAGGTTACTGTGATTCAAAGTCAGTGACCTTAACTACTCGACAATTTGAGTGTTAGTTGATCAATGTATATCATGACAAAGCTCTTACCTGCATTGTCTGAAAGTCTGAAAAGTAGTTGCAGGCCAGTGATATCTCTTCTGCGTGATCTATGACGTAATCAAAGTGTACTTATGTTTTAAGACATACTTGATGTTAGGTGTATAGGCTATTATGGAATTACATGAAAGGTGAGCTATCTTCAACCAGAGTTTGAATGCACCGAAACAAAATTAATCTGTTAAGTCAGGCGGGTGCATTATATCATCCAGATTACTTATGTCTTGGTACTTAACCATAAATTTGATATATATAATTAGTTTGCAATTTTCATGTTGTTCTTCATGAGGAAGTGGAGAATTGATGAATGTATGCCAGTAATAGAATTATTTATAGATCAAACTGCATTGAATTGCATTTAAAAATGACAAAAGGTTGCTTAAAGACAGTGCAAGATGTGTTCAGAATAAAACTTGTATATAAATTGTTAAATACATTGACTAGTAAAATTTTAGTTCCAATTCTTTTAGTTTCAATTGGTCAATGCCATTTTTCAATGCCATATCAGCGGCCAGTTCACCTTACCTGTTTTCCTAGACTGTGTCAGGGTTCTCAATAACAGGCTGCAGGCCAATTTAGCCGCTTAGAAATGTGTTTGGGCCTGTTAGGAATCTCAAAAGTTTATAAAATATTGCTAGAAAATGCCCAGACCCCCCTCTAGCAGGCCTGTTAGTCTAGTTTTGTGGGCCTGTTGGCCACACACTTATTGAGAACCTTGCTGTATTCTAACCAGTGCTAACTTATCTTTCAACAAGGACCTGGCAACTTTTCCACATATGGAGAAAAATCAACATTTCTGTCTAGGGTATGACCTGCTGTGACTTGGATTCAAACCTGGATAAGCGGGTTACTAGGCCAGCACAATAACCACTGGACCACAGATGGGCTTCCAATTTTTGTAGGTGCAGGGTTTTTTCTCGGTATTTTGGGAATATGACCCATACCCTTGGGATTGGGAATTTTCGCGGTGTTTTAATCGAAATTGGGAAAAATGTATAACTACAATTTTTGCAATGTTCAACTTATTCTACTTATTCTCCCATAGAACAGTAGCAGAATAAGGTATTTACTACCTATAGTGATGTTAATGAACTTATAAAATTATTTAAAAAAAAATTTTATTGGGAATTTTTGTCTGTGAATTGGGAAAAAAAGATACTATTTTCCATTGGGAATATGACTGAATTTCGGCTATAAAATCGCCCCCAAAAAATCCCTGAGGTGCTAATTCAGAACTCACAATTTTTTTTTGAGAGCACTTTTATCTACCTCCTAGGTCCCTACTCCGTAAAATTTAAATGTTATTTTCCCCTATATTCACAAATGATGTTAGGAAGGCCCCGGGAGCAGGGTCAAAGTACTGGTCTGGTCTTTTGATACACTCCTGGAATAGTTGTGGAAGAATGTTTTGTGTTTCCTTGATGGTTGTGACGTAGATACCTGTGAAAAGTCGTCATGGTACTCCTCTATGTATTTTATGTTTTATGTTTAGTCAGACATCTGGATTATGTAGTTATATTTACACCTGCTTGATAATTCCTTGTACCAGTTTCAGTCGGTTTTTTCCCTCATTAAAAGCACTATTCCAAAAGTTTTCTAGACCAGGAAAAACTCAAATTTTATGAAGCTGTCCAGACATCTTGTTGAAGTTTGTTGGTTCTCACCAGATGTTAGTCTATATGGTCGTCCACCTCAGCTAGAACAACTATAACAAAACGTTATAGTTAGATGAATTACAAGAAGCATTGGTTTAAGTTTCTTGTATGAAGTTGCTTTTTTCATAAAGGATATTGACCGTCTATTTTATTCATTCCTCCATTATGGAGAGTATAACATATTTACAAGTTATAGATAATACAAATATTTTGACAATCATGAGTATTTGACAAATTAATACATTCATGTATATAGTTCACATGTACATGGTATTACCATATCATACATCAATGGAATAAAGTACACCCTAAATACTTCCAAATCCACCATAGTCTGATATGATACAACCACATTAAACTTACAGCTAATGATGTTTCCGATATTATGCCACGTTAACATCATAGAACAATGCTTACATTACTTATTTGCGTTTCAACAACAGAGCAGACGAACAGATTCAGTCAAACATGACAAGTAACGCGACGAATAGCCAGTCCAATGATTGACCAATCAAAAATGACCGAAATCACCATTAGCTGAGTGTTTACATGTTTTGAAAGCTTCATAAAATTTCATTTTTTAAAAATAATTTTTTATCATGAAATTCGTGATCATGATGTGCATGTTAGTGTATAGGCTGTCCTTATCATTATGTGACTGACTTAAAACATCTCTAGACCCTATATTATGTTTAGTAACGCCTAATGGTACCTCTGATTGGTTAATGTCCAATAGAAACAGCTTGTACAAGATCATTACATCCAGGCATTCTGTAATGGTGTCTTTCAAGTAAAACTGCAAGAAATTCAACCACTAAGATAGCCCCGAGACCCCTTGTTGATATATTTCAGGCCTTCAGCTTCAACCTCTGTCATATCCCTGATAAAGTAGGACCTTAAATAATACTAAGACATCCGTATGAAACTGTTGTTTTATTGATGAAATCTTGTTCAGATATTGGGGCCGTCGGGCCTTATATGGCATTTTTTACGTCCAGTATTCGGCCCAGTTCCCCAAGTAAAAAGAACATGTTTTGCTCCACTGAGAGAAAAATTTCCCCATGGTTAAAAAAATCATTGTAGATACTTACAGTACTATCTTAATATATTAGTCTTTAAAATTCCCCAGTTTTGTTGATTCACCATGCACATTTCCCTTTCAAAGGGACACACTATCTGATCCCGAAAACAAAAGAGGGATGGCGGTCATTAATTCATTTCAATATTATTTTTTCGTATTTACTATACATTGATATAATGTGAAAACAATATTGACAGTGTATTGATACATTTGTACTTGTTAATAAACATACTCAGACGGTGATTTTTTTCCTTCGTTGATTGGCTTCCCAATTTGAAAAATTAACCATATTCTCAATTTCAAAGGAAAAAAATTCCCAATTTGGTGCAGATTTTTTTTTCAAACAAAAACAGTTACAGCCTTCAGTGCTGAAATAAAAACCAAGGAAGAGCAGTTGATGATACAGGGCTTTTTTCCTTCTATAACAGAGGCCGAAATTTGGTGACTTCCCAATTGCAAAAAGGCTGTTTTTTACCTTCTCAAAATTTGGCCAAAAATCGCACTTGAATTTCCCAAAATGAAAGGCCAAAGTCACTTCCCAATTTTGGAAAAAAGGCCCTGTGATATTAATGTCTTTGTTTTTGAAATTCCCAATTTATTAAAAGATACCCAATTTAGTTTAAAACGCCACACATTTTTACTGTTTTATGTGTAAATAAGTAGAATAAATTGAACATTGCAAAAATTGTAGTTAAGCATTTTTTCCCAATTTTGATTAAAACACCGCTAAAATTCCCAATCCCAAGGGTATGGGTCATATTCCAAAAATACCGAGAAAAAAACCTAAAAAGTACTGTTTAGGATTGTTCTGTAATAATTTGACAGTAAGGTGTTGGTCAATGAAACTTTTGAACTTATTCATTGTTGTGATCTGTCACCCATTATTATTGTGTTTGTATTGAGGCCTTATGATTTAAGTCTTAAGACGATCTTACATTAATGCTTAATGAAGCGTTGCCTTTAACCTTGCCTGTAACCTTTACAGTCAGAAATTGATTACAATTAAATAAACATGATATTTTATTTACAACTTATATAGATTTTTTGACCATATCATTTTCAAACATGGAATAGTTATAATTTAAGTTTGATTTCGCTGGGGAAGTTGTTGGTTTGTTATGCATGTTACTACATGTTTCTAATAATTCTTCAGATTAAGTACAATGATAAATCATATATTATGACGTACACCATCATGTTTATACATAGTGTTGAATTTCTGACCCTATTTTGTTCTGGTTAGCAGATTTCTTGCAGATATTGGCCTCGTTTCATCAATATATTCTTATCTTACGTAAGATTCTTTCCTACGAAGACACTTACGACAAAAGTTACGAAATTCTTAAACCGTTTTATCAACTGTTCTTATCTAAATGTGTAAAGACCGCGACACAGTCTACACGGGTAAGTCTATTCACCGGCCCTAGCTATGTAAATAAGAAAAATACAATTGATTCTATACATATTATTATATAGAGAGTTTTATTTTACTTCTCAGCTGAATTTTGTAAATTATATACCAAATTAAAGATGAAGCTCTCATCTTTCAGAAAATGTAAACTATTTGATATATCTTATCTGAAAATATGTTTTTTAAACAATGTGAACATTGGCTCATGATATTATGTGTTTTTGAGTCGCTCAAACTTGCACATAAAATTCCTTTATTCGCACATCTATGTATGTTGGACAACCTAACCGTACCTTTTATGATTAATGCTGATCAGATCAAATTAGTATCGTTTGAGCAATAAGACTTCACAGTAAGAATTGGAGAAGAACAGTTAATAAATACGAAAACTTCAAATGCATTTTAATACCTCTTAGCTTTATTTTTCAATTTTTATCATGAAAATTTGTTTTATGGCTATTAAACGCACATACGATCTGTTAAAGAGAAATACCAAAATGTTTCTTACGGTCTTAAAATAAGTTTTAAAAGTATCAGATTGCCAACAAGTTATTACATCAGCGATACGCACATACGCACGTGCCGTAACGTTAATTTGAAAAGTGAACATGCAATATAAAAATGCCATCTACGTCGAAAGCTAATATCATGTCTAATTATCGTCAATCACGGTGTTTGAAATAAAATGCATTATTAAAAAAAATAATATTTGACAGTGCTTCTAATCCCTGCAAATACAACTGAAAGTTCACCATTTTTAGTTCTAATTTAAACTAGATATGTGTCCGGAGGACACGAACGCATCCCCGAGAGAAAATATTTGGATTTTAAGTGAAATCGAACTTGACCTGTATTTTGTTATTATATTCCTTCATGTAAAATATGAAACCAATTCTTGAAATATTCTTGAATAAAATATCCTTAAAATATTTAATATATTTCGTTATTTATGTCGTTTTTGCTTCTTCATAAATAATTCTGCATCAGTTTCTGAGTTTATCTATGAAGACTTGCTATGAATTGAAATGTTGTACTTTGTATTCACAGATTCTTTTGAGGACTCCATAAAACAATTTATGGTGACATTAGTAAATAAAGATACCAGTGCCTAATATGATTTTGATGTGATAAACATTTAGATAGATAAACATTGCTTTGCATGAATTTGGGTACAAATATTCAGCCACTGTTTTGCTGTATTAATGTTTAATATGAACATGAAATCCAAGGACAACTGTATAATCTTAAATCTTTATTACCTTGTTTACATCTTGTTGTTAATGCACATACATGTATTGTTATAAAAAAAATTCCAGCTGAGAGCCCATGCATGCAAGTACAAATGTACTTCATTGTGACTTTAGTATATCATCAATAATAATTTATTTATTATTTTATTCAGTTTGTTGAATAGAGTATGATACAGGTATAAGTTATTTAAAACTAGCAGTAAACATGCAATTGTATCCTTGACAAGGCCTAAATTAAAAGATTGTTTGTTTGCCGCTTCCGGCCGACCCGACAAAAATAATGCATTTTTTTTTTATTACCTGTGTAATATTTCTTTCGTGAATCTAAGTCAAATGCCATTTGGTTTCTTCGACACACGTGCTTACAGTTGTATATTTGACATCCTTTATTCCGTCGACAACCCATAAGCATGTGATTGGCGATGTCGCCTCTTTACTTTTAACATGATACTAATTTCTCGACAATAACAGCGTTATTCACACATTATTTAATTGCGCTGTTGTGAACAAATTATTACCTGATATTAAAGTGTGAAAAATTAGCGTTGACACAAATTATAATCAACAAGTGTTGAGAACTTAATAGTACGGAGTTGATGAGCTTTAATTAATCTGTCAACTTTCGTATATTATTGCGCGAAATAATATTACATGTAAACAGTGGACTGGTTTTATTGATTAGAGCACCGAGCTACATAGGTAAAATGAGAAACTGCGACTCGGTCTAAATTCTCGCCCTGGTACTCGATATATAAAACACTAAAAATAGACATATTAATCTCGCCCTGTACGTAACGCTGCATATGTAAAACATGGCTACACAGTTTACAAAATCGCTTAGCAATTCACCGGTTTTCTACATATTTACTTCAAGAATGGGATTTCCTACTTCACAAAATACAATCAAATGCCTGGATTTCTGTCCGTCTTGGCCGACAGATTTAGTAAGAGTTAACTTATCATGTGACTGTTTTCGGAAAATGAACGGTCAACAAAAAGCGAAAGTAGAAGAAACATTCACAATAAATATCATTTTAGCTATTTGAGAGTCGGCTTCAGACGTTCGTGAATCACCATGACCCTTAGCGATCAAAGATTACCGTCTGATAAAAAGTCATAAAACGCAATGAATATATAGCGACATTGCGGTGATTAGCGTTTTTTCAAGATCGATGCCACAAAACGGGTGATAAATTGCCGATTACGAACGCCGCTTTTGGACAAATCACCCTATGTGGGGATCGTCATGTAGGCGATTATACAGTATAGTATATATATAAAAAAAAAGATTTTACCTACCTACCGACCCAACCCAAAAAGTATGGGTCGGAAGTGGCAAACAAACAATTAATTAAGGGTGGCCCAACATGAATTCAGTGAAGCAAATGATATCAGTAAACTTTATAAAATGCATTAGTATGAATTTGAAATAAATGATGCACAACTGAAAGATGTTCTTAACCATTAATGTTCAGTTATGGATGAAATATTCTACAGCTATACTGAGCCTCTGTTGTTATAAAATCTCCTAACTGTGAGTAATGATATGACAAGCAGAAATATATCTTACATCGCACTCAACAGTCTTAAAATAAAAGGCTGTCTCATAATAATAAAGACAGAAGCTGCGTTTTCTTATCTTTAAGAAAGCCCATGAGCTATCGTAAAGTTAAGTAAGAATCTTTCCCAAACTTAAGAATTCGTAGCTAAGAAAATATTGATGAAACGTATTTTAACGCTAAGAAGGGAGATAAGACACTTCTTACTTAATAAGTGGCGTAAGATGTTTGATGAAACGGGGCCATTGTTTGCTGTATGAATTTATTTTGTGTCTTGTATAAACATTACATAACTAATTTTATTCAATGACTGTCAGATTGCTATCCTACTCTTAAAGTAAACATTTTTCTTATTTGGTTTGGAAAGGGCCGTGTATTTATTATAGGGATTATCATGAAAGTTTGGTTTGTTGATTGAATTTAAAGCTTAAAAGTAAGGCAGAGAATAATGTAAAAATAAGGGGCTTGAATTGGACCCTTAACAGTACATCCTGTTTCTTCTGTGCGGGCTGTTTTGTTCTGAAACTTCATTGTTTTGTTTTGTGTGAGTCATTCGTTCAAGATGTAGGGACATTCGCGTAAAATGCATGTCCGAAGTTACAATGACGTGATATTAGCTTAAATTTTTTAAATCAAGTATGATTATCTTATACTAAAATGGTTATCACTTTTTTGATTGAGAGAAAAATTAGCATTCCCAATAGAGTGAGTTGTGTTTGTGAGGGGTGCTCCAAAACTCCTTTATCATGTTGTGATCTACATGTATTGGCTGTGCTGTATATTTCAATTCCTATTTAATGTCAATGCTTCCAAAGGTACTTTATTTACTTACATCTTGATGCAATATAACAAGATCAGTCAGTGTTTATAGTATGAAATTGTCTACTTGCCCGAAATAATTTTGTTTTATCCCCTGTTTGTCAGCTGTCGTATGATCATCATTTCTATGTCTGTTACACCCTTGATGTTGTACATCGTCAGTGGTGTTGTTACTTGACTGATATTTTATAAAATGTTTGCATTAGGCTGAAAACAAAAAATAAGTTTGTTTGGAGTGCCCTGACCTACTCACGAAAATCCTAGCAAATAATTTTTTTTGGGCATTTTAGCTCACATGTCACAAAGTAACAGGGTGAGCTATTTTGAATGGTCCTAGATCAAGATTTTACAAATAATGCCCAAGGGGCCAAGATTGGCCCCACCTCAGCTGTCCTTTGTTTAAATAAATATCTTCTTGGTCAAGATTGCAAGACCAAGCTAAGATATTTAGTGTGTTACATTGTCTGCCATTCTTATAACATATATTATATACATGTATACATGTGAGGAAAACCTTATAATATCTTTTTGGCCAAAACCACAATGGCACATGACACTGAGCTCAGGTATTTGGTGTGTTTGTTTGTTTATATCGAGTTATACGCCCCTTTTCAACAGTCAAGAGTCATATGAGGCGGATAGTTCACCTAATCATCGCTCCTGGGAAGAACCAGTGCTAGACTCCCATCCTCCGTAAGCAACTGCCTACTTTCTCACTTAAAGAGACATGGATTCGGTGTAGCTGGGCTCGAACCCATGACCCTCTATCAGCGACCTTAACCACTTGACCACAGAGGCGGGTACATTTGGTGTGTAGCATTGCCCTTTGGTCCTCTAGATAGTCTAATGAGAATGTTCAAAATTGTTTCCATGGTCAAAATTGGTCCTGCCACTGCATGAACTTGATTTTGATTATTTAGTTTGTGATATTGTTGAGTGATTCTCTTCTAATATTGAACAAATTATGCTACTTTGTAAAAAATTATGTCCTAAGAATATGTTTACCAAGTTGTAAATTTATTGATTTATTCGGATGAACGATATTTACATGATACATAATCCATCATGATTGTGGAAGAATCATTCTGTTGTGCACTGCATTTGTGATATTATCTGAAACATGGTAGAATTATCACTGAAAAATTTACTGCACACTGTTGGACCACTGACCTTATAAAATTTACTGGACCAATGGTCATTTTGGTGGACTCGGTCCAGGGCTTTTTTTCCTAGAATTGGGAAGGGGCCTTAGCCTTTCATTTTGGGAAATTCAAGCATGATATTTGGCCAAATTTTGAGATGGTTAGACAACCAATTTAGAATAGCTTGTATTTTGGGGAATTTCTTGTGTCAAATGGGAAAAAAACAGCCTTTTTGCAATTGGGAAGTCACCAAATTTCGGCCTCTTTTATAGAAGGGAAAAAGGCCCTGCAGTCTAGGGCTAAATTCGAAGACTGTGGTAGTACAATTTTGTAATATATGAATTTACAAATGTCCGACAAAGAAATGAAAAATCAGTAATTTAACATTGTAGTTAAGAGCAATTTCTCAATTTGTTAAAGGATATGGAAATGTGATGCAAATGGGTGCAGTGTTCAATTTGTTATAATTACTGATTACAGTCATCACATATTTAAATGTTAATCAATTAAAATCATGTGCGTAATATTTGAACATTTAAGTTTTTCGTGCAGAGAAAATTCTCCCAAAATTTGGGTGAAAAGTCGCTATTTTGGCTTGGAAATGGGTCAGTATTGTATTATGTAAGGTAAAAAATCCCTGTATATTTTGCGCATGTCTGTCTTTGAAACGTGACTTTACTTTTATCAGTGTTTTATAAACGTGGCCTACAAGAATGACATAAACACAACAAGAGGAGTTCATAATTTAGACTCCAAAAGGTTTCATTTCCACTAGACAAACATGATTCCTATTGGTGCAAACTGGCTTATTATGTCATAGACACATCACTTGAGACGACCATTATATAACTTCTTGTGTGATATTTGTATAATGAAACTGGAGCAGGACTTAATAAGAAAACTTCAGAATGATAAAATGGCGTGATTGCCGACGTAAATATATGATGCCATAGTCTGAACCGGTTCTGTTATTTATGAGTCACTCAAAGATGTTTTTCTCATTTTCAAGTTATGTAATATTTTTTACATGATCATTAATATTGCAATCATGATGTTACCTACATAAATCAACGTGGGTTCACTATAATATACATCATATTTTTTTAATTTATGTTATATATATTGAAGTATTTATCTTTAATACTTGAATATGTTTGATTTTTTATCTGAAGATACTTCAGTTGTACATTTTCTACTGGTAACAGACAATTGAATGATTTTGTATGGTTGTTACCCAACAAAATCTGTCTTACAGCTTGTCAGTTATTAGTTACTTATATGTTTGTTTATTTGCAAATGAATCTGTGGTACTCTGAATCTAACTTGGTAACAACTGCTCACTATTTTTTTCATTTCTAAAGTCAATTGTAACCTTGTGACAGTTTTTTTATTCATTGAAGTTTGCATAATTTAAGTTTTGGGCCCAAATTGGACCACTTGTTTGACTGGTATAAAAGGTAGCTGATTAATTCTCAGGCACTTGTTGGGTCTGAGATTTTGATAAATCTTGTTCACTATCAGAAATAGTCAAATCAAGGTATTTAGATGTATTATTTGGTAATCTTTCTAGTCAATTTTTGTCAAGCAATATAATAAATTTCATGTGTGAATGAAAAATTGATATCTTTTTTATAGATTATGAAAATATTCAGTTATTTTCTTTTCTTATTTTTCAGTTGTTGAGTTGACTGTTTGGATAGATTAAAGTTCAACTCAAAATCTACATACTTTTGTTACAAAGTCAATTTTGTTGACAGCAAAATCTGCAATATTGTTTGGTGACGTTGAGAAAACAAGCAGCAATAATATTTTGGTGAAGAAAAACAGCAGTTGTTAGAATTCTACGTAGAACTCTCTTCTTAATCTGCAACATATTTTATTAAAATTCAAGTAAGTAATATTTTATTCTTTTAATTGACAAGTTTGTGGTTTCTGTCTTGTTACCAAGAAATTTTATCTTGTACTCAGGGTGGGTGGAGATAATTGGAACAGGTCAGTGGTCTAATAGTCCAGTAACTTTTTAGGTGATAAATTTATCATGCATTTCAGGACGAAATAATGAAATATTTATGTCACTCTTGAAAAACATGTTTTATAGCCAAATTATACAAAATTGTGAGTGTATACTTTTTTTGGTCAACTAAAACTTCATTCAGTCCATTAAAGTTTGCATTTTCATTTGGCCGAATGCCCAGTACTTATAAAGATTTTTGTGAAGATTTTCTGTGAAATTCTTATATTTAGTTATTAATGGCACTCAGTATTTTCTTGAGGGGACTGATTTGGGACTGAAATTTAAGCCCCATTACACTGCCTGCAGTGATCATAAAAAAATAACATTTTTCCGTAGAGACATTTTTGGTAAAAGATATCATGAAATTGACCTTAATATATTAGCGTTTAAGTCTCTAACAGTAACAATCAATGTTATAAATACTGATAATAGGAGAAAATGTACGCTTTGTCAATTTGGTTTTCCTACATTTCCCCACGAGACGCTATTTTTAGCTCACCAGAGCACGAATGTGCTCAAGGTGAGCTTTTGTGATCGCCCTGCGTCCATCGTGCGCCGTGCGTCGTGCGTCGTTACGTGGCGTCCATGTTTACTTAAAACAACATCTCCTCCTACACCGCTATGCCGATTGCAACCAAACTTTGCTGGAATGATCCTTGGGTGGTTCCCTTTCAAAGTTGTTCAAAAAATTAAATTTCATTAAAAACTCTGGTTGCTATGGCAACAAATAGAAAAAACTTAAAAAATCTTCTTGTCCGAAACCACAGGGCCTAGAGCTGAGATATTTGGTATGTAGCATTGTCTAATGGAACTCTACAAAGTTTGTTCAAATTATTCCCCTAGGGTCAAAATTGGCTCCGCCCCGGGGGTAACTTGATTTTACATAGACTTATATAGGAAATTTAAAAAATCTTCTTGTCAAAAACTACAATGCCTAGAGCTTTGATATTTGGTGTGTAGCATAGTCTAGTAGACCTCTACCAAGTTTGTTCAAATTATTGCCCTAGGGTTAAAATTGGCCCCGTCCCGGGGGTCACTTGATTTATATGGACTTATATAGGAAAATTTAAAAAATCTTCTTCTCCAAAACCACAAGGCCTAGAGCTGAGATATTTGGTATGTAGCATTATCTAGTGGACCTCTACCAAGTTTGTTCAAATTATTGCCCTAGGGTCAAAATTGGCCCTGGCCTGGGGTTTATTCTATTTTATATAGGAAAATTTAAAAAATCTTCTTCTCCGAAACCACATGGCCTAGAGCTAAGATATTTGGTATGTAGCATTGTCTAGTGGACCTCTACCAAGTTTGTTCAAATTATTGCCCTAGGGTCAAAATTGGCCCCGCCCCTGGGGTCACTTGATTTATATAGACTTATATAGGAAAATTTAAAAAATCTTCTTCTCCGAAACCACAAGGCCTCGAGCTAAGATATTTGGTGTGTAGCATTATCTAGTGGACCTCTACCAAGTTTGTTCAAATTATTGCCCTAGGTTCAAAATTGGCCCTGCCCTGGGGTTTATTCTATTTTATATAGGAAAATTTAAAAAATCTTCTTCTCCGAAACCACATGGCCTAGAGCTAAGATATTTGGTATGTAGCATTGTCTAGTAGACCTCTACCAAGTTTGTTCAAATTATTGCCCTAGGGTCAAAATTGGCCCCGCCCCGGGGGTCACTTGATTTATATAGACTTATATAGGAAAATTTAAAAAATCTTCTTCTCCGAAACCACAAGGCCTAGAGCTAAGATATTTGGTATGTAGCAATATCTAGTGGACCTCTACCAAGTTTGTTCAAATTATTGCCCTAGGGTCAAAATTAGCCCTGCCCTGGGGTTTATTCTATCTTATATAGGAAAATTTAAAAAATCTTCTTCTCCGAAACCACAAGGCCTAGAGCTAAGATATTTGGTATGTAGCATTGTCTAGTGGACCTCTACCAAGTTTGTTCAAATTATTGCCCTAGGGTCAAAGTTGGCCCCGTCCCGGGGGTCACTTGATTTATATAGACTTATATAGGAAAAATGAAAAAATCACCGAAACTGCAAGGCCTAGAGCTTAGATATTTTGTATGTGGCATTGTCTAGTGGACCTTTACTAAGTTTGTTCAAATTATGGCCCCGGGGTCAAAATTAACCCTGCCCTGGGGTTTATTCTATTTTATATAGGAAAATTTTTAAAAATCTTCTTCTCCGAAACCACAAGGCCTAGAGCTAAGATATTTGGTATCTAGCTTTGTCTAATAGACCTCTTTTAAAAAACGGCCCAGATGGGTCACTTGATCTTACTTGGACTCGTATAGAAAACTTCAACAATGTTAATCTCCAAATGACCTTTTCTCCTGGTGAGCATTTATAGGGCCATCATGGCCCTCTTGTTCTCTTTCTAAGGGCACCACTACCCTTGCCCTAAAGGTGAAAAAACGGCTGGCTCATTTTACTGAGTAAGTAAGAAAATTGTTAAATTGCATATGAATTTAAACAAGGCCATTTGGATTCCAGTGATCCAGATTTGATTCCCGGTCGAAGCAGGTCATAACCTTCCATAAAAATTTTACAACAATGTTGATTTACCTCCACATTATAGAGAAGTTGCCAGTTCCTTCTGGAAGGGTAAATAAGTACCGGTTAGAACTTATGGTGCAGGAAAAAATTGTTAGGTGAATTGTCTGCCGTACGTAAATGAAAAATAGTTGCAAAATGGTAAATGAACAATTTCATTAAAAATTTGAAGAATTCAATTCTCTGCTTTAGAGTATATCACTTTCCTCAAAACACAAAATTAATGAGGTATCTCATATAATTTTACTTACTGATTTGTCAGAAAATGACAGTACAGGGCCCTAGCTGCACTTTAGGGGAAGGGGCCCGGGGCCCTCAGGTAGGGGAATTTCGCATCATTTTGAGGAAAAAGGGGAATTTCAGGGGATCTTTTTTGACTGCCGTATAACCCTGCAATAAGCATTTTAAGCTTAAAATGGCTGTATTTAAATATATTACATACATTAATATACTATTAATCAAAGGTTAATACATGTTACTTAATATGAATCATTTAAGCAAAAAAAAATAATTTTTATTTTTTTGAGGGGATTTTTTTTCAAAAATAGGGGAAAAAGTATATGATTTTAGGAGGGGAATGGGGCCGAATTTCGGCCCCAAAAAACGTCAAATGAGGGCCCTGCAGTATAATGACTATAATTTTTGTACTCTAAAAACATCTGTTGTTGGTTTACAATAATCTGTCATAGATTCATCCTTGAACTTGTCTCATTATTTCCTCTTCTCTCGTAACATTCAATTGACTGATATTATTTGTCTTCTGATGTGTGGCATTACAAATAATGTCTTTAGAAAAGTGTAGATTCTCTGAAGTCCATTTTTTGTATGATGGCAGAAAATAAAACCTTGTTGTCAGCATAGTTAGTGTTAATACATATCATATTGTTTGGAATAAGGGCCCTAGGAAGCGCGAAATTTTCTAAAGGCGGGTTTTTTACTCAGAAATTTACACTGATAATGTTTTACCCTCGGAAAATCAGCTATATTTTCCCCCAATAAAATATGCATATTTCCTCTATTTTCATTGTGAATATTCCCTACATGTTGTGCCTCTTTCATGTAATTTCCCCCCCTTTTACCAGCACCTAGCGTCTCTCTTTTCCTAGAAATGTTCACTAAATAGAATCATTTTAATATCCCATCATAAATATTGTATGCATAGAAACATTGGTTGTTATGATCTTAATATTATGCTAAATGTCCTTTTGAACAGTTACACTCACAGTAAATCAACTTTATTTAAACTGAATTGAACAATATGAAAATTCTATGTGAAAAACTGTTAAAGAGGAAGTGTGTATAAGAAATTTTGTTAAAATACTGCATTAGGCTTCATCATGAAATATTAATTTATTGGCTATTGGGGTTCAACAAGGAGTACCATCTTTCTGTTGTAATAAATTCACACTTGGGATATTTTAAACAAGAATTGACTATTTACTTACCCGAGTAAGCACAAACCATCAGTTTCGCCTCATAGCCCCCTCGAACATAGAAATTGGCATATTTGACATTGACTTTAATTTGACCTTGACCTTTGTGAAAAGTTAACTGAAGCTTGCTGTTGATTTCCAGCTATTATCTCCTGAGAAAATTGTTGTATCATTTTAACTAAAGGCATATCTGATGATTGGTATTTATTTCGTAATTTTCTTGGCTTCGATTCCTGCTATTAAATTTACTTTTTCTGATTTCTGAGAGTTAATAAACATCATTCTTTGGTGTTAATGTCTACGAAAATAACTTTAAAATCTCTATAGAAAATGTTATGATGTTAATAACCAGTGACTTGATGTAGGTATTGAGAAGGTTGTGTAGGATAATAGGTGGTCAAGTGAACGCTAGTCCTGAATTTGAATCTTAGCTCCGCCCTCTGAATTTCTCCGGAATGTTTGTTTTGCAACTACCAAGCTAAGTACTGTGTCTAGAAAATCACAGAAAAAAGGGCTGCAGGCATGTATTGGTATTTTTACCCGAGTAAGAGAGTAGGGATATACTGTGGAATCATTAATTTCGTTGGGGATTTAATTTTGTGGATTCATGGGTCGGCTCATCCACGAAATCCAATCCCCACGAATTTAAATGCAGTGATATGGCATTTTGTTTCAAAAATGAAAAATCCACGAATCTTTGTCCCCAAGAAATAGACATTTTAGTAAAAAACAAGAAAATTGAGCCCAACGAAAATAAATGAAAATACAGTAAATGGCCAGTCCTCCTGTGTCTTCTTTCATCCCCTGAAATGATCCTAGCTGTAGAATGGGCCATTAAACAACAAATAAATATGAAATGGTTTAGTCCTGTTATTCAATGCACTGATTATTTCTGTCTCCCTGTATAAATTTTTTTGATGTTTTACTTAAATGGCAGGTGTCTCTAAATGGTGATGTAATTTGTTGTCAGAAACCAAGTTAAGTTCATTAAACTCATTAGCTGTGTTTTTATAAATGAATGTAGTACTGTTCAGTGTTGATTAATTATTGAATGTTACAAAAATAGATTTTATAAATCACAAGTAATGTGTGTTTCCCCAAAAAATTCCTAATTTTATTGCAAAAGATTTGAGATTGAAGTTTTCGATCATTAAAGCATAACAATAATTAATTATTTAAGTTGTAACATTTAATTATTAAGGCCATCCGTAAAAAGTAGTTGGTTTGCTGTAACGCTTCCTACTCACCTAAATGACCCCTACCCTTTTTTTGGCCTCAGGAAAAAAAAAGATTTTTAAATAAAAAGATAGCATTCCAACATGTATTTTGAGTTCCGTATAAAAATTAGATTGTAAAAAACATTTCCTACCCACTGAAAATTCTCTGGGTAGTGTTACCGCAAACATTGTTTTAAAGGATACCCTAAATCTGCATACATATGAATATATCCTAATAAATGCACCAAGGTGGTAAATTTTTCAGAATATTTTTCAGTAGTTGTATTGTTTGCAAGGCTGGAAAAAAAATCATATTTATGTTTACTGGACTGGCAGGGCCGCAATCCATCAAATTCTGCCACTAAATTTAGGTGGCAATCCCCCCTCCTGTACAGTGTATTTTTTCCCCCCAAAAACATAAAAAGTCTTCTTCTTTTTTAGCTCACCAGAGCACGAATGTGCTCAGGGTGAGCTTTTGTGATCGCCCTGCGTCCATCGTGCGTCGTGCGTCGTTACGAATACGTGGCGTCCATGTTTACTTAAAACAACATCTCCTCCTACACCGCTATGCCAATTGCAACCAAACTTGGCTGGAATGATCCTTGGGTGGTCCCCTTTCAAAGTTGTTCAAAAAATTAAATTTCATTAAAAATTCTGGTTGCTATGGCAACAAATTGAAAAAACTTAAAAAATCTTCTTGTCTGAAACCACAGGGCCTAGAGCTGAGATATTTGGTATGTAGCATTGTCTAATGGAACTCTACAAAGATTGTTCAAATTATTCCCCTAGGGTCAAAATTGGCTCCGCCCCGGGGGTAACTTGATTTTACATAGACTTATATAGGAAATTTAAAAAATCTTCTTGTCAAAAACTACAATGCCTAGAGCTTTGATATTTGGTGTGTAGCATAGTCTAGTGGACCTCTACCAAGTTTGTTCAAATTATTGCCATAGGGTCAAAATTGGCCCCGCCCCGGGGGTCACTTGATTTATATAGACTTATATAGGAAAATTAAAAAAATCTTCTTCTCCGAAACCGCAAGGCCTAGAGCTTAGATATTTTGTATGTGGCATTGTCTAGTGGACCTCTACCAAGTTTGTTCAAATTATGGCCCCGGGGTCAAAATTGGCCCTGCCCTGGGGTTTATTCTATTTTATATAGGAAAATTTAAAAAATCTTCTTCTCCGAAACCACAAGGCCTAGAGCTAAGATATTTGGTATGTAGCATTGTCTAGTGGACCTCTACCAAGTTTGTTCAAATTATTGCCCTAGGGTCAAAATTGGCCCCGCCCCAAGGGTCACTTGATTTATATAGACTTATATAGGAAAATTTAAAAAATCTTCTTCTCCAAAACCACAAGGCCTAGAGCTAAGATATTTGGTATGTGGCATTATCTAGTGGACCTCTACCAAGTTTGTTCAAATTATTGCCCTAGGGTCAAAATTGGCCCTGCCCTGGGGTTTATTCTATTTTATATAGGAAAATTTAAAAAATCTTCTTCTCCGAAACCACAAGGCCTAGAGCTAAGATATTTGGTATGTAGCATTGTCTAGTGGACCTCTACCAAGTTTGTTCAAATTATTGCCCTAGGGTCAAAATTGGCCCGCCCCGGGGGTCACTTGATTTATATAGACTTATATAGGAAAATTAAAAAAATCTTCTTCTCCGAAACCACAAGGCCTAGAGCTAAGATATTTGGTATGTAGCATTTTCTAGTGGACCTCTACCAAGTTTGTTCAAATTATTGCCCTAGGGTCAAAATTGGCCCGCCCCGGGGGTCACTTGATTTATATAGACTTATAAAGGAAAATTTAAAAAATCTTCTTCTCCGAAACCGCAAGGCCTAGAGCTTAGATATTTTGTATGTGGCATTGTGTAGTGGACCTCTACCAAGTTTGTTCAAATTATTGCCCTAGGGTCAAAATTGGCCCGCCCCGGGGGTCACTTGATTTATATAGACTTATATAGGAAAATTAAAAAAATCTTCTCCGAAACCACAAGGCCTAGAGCTATTATATTTGGTATGTAGCATTGTCTAGTGGACCTCTACCAAGTTTGTTCAAATTATTGCCCTAGGGTCAAAATTGGCCCGCCCCGGGGGTCACTTGATTTATATAGACTTATATAGGAAAATTCAAAAAATCTTCTCCTCCGAAACCGCAAGGCCTAGAGCTTAGATATTTTGTATGTGGCATTGTGTAGTGGACCTCTACCAAGTTTGTTCAAATTATGGCCCCGGGGTCAAAATTAGCCCTGCCCTGGGGTTTATTCTATTTTATATAGGAAAAGTTTAAAAAATCTTCTTCTCCGAAACCAGTGACAAGGCCTAGAGCTAAGATATTTGGTATCTAGCTTTGTCTAATGGACCTCTTTAAAATCTGTTCATATAATGGCCATGGCATAAAAAACGGCCCAGATGGGTCACTTGATCTTACTTAGACTCGTATAGAAAACTTCAACAATGTTAATCTCCAAATGACCTTTTCTCCTGGTGAGCATTGATAGGGCCATCATGGCCCTCTTGTTTTAAAAAGCATGGAGCTGTTATACTTAGCTAGCATGCTAAACAGGTGTAATAAAGTAAAAATAAGGTGTTTTTGGACTTGATTTTTATTAAAATCAAGTCCTTTGTAATCATTGACTTATATTTGTCGCTGGACTCCATAACAGCTTGGTTAAAAGAATGCCACATAAAGGAAATAGTACGCAACTAAATGGTATGTTTATATAGAAGTATCTGGAATCTTTCCCCAATTAAGTGTGTCAGATCTAAATACATTTCAAATCATTCTATTGTAACTACATGGAAAGAGTCATGTATCTAAATAAGTGCTTGTCGGTAGATACATGAGATTTTCAAATGCGTAGAATTAAAACCGCGTATTCACTGTCCAATAAAATATATTGCCGTAAAAGTAGTTCTACTTTCGGTTTTCGTTCGATAGTTCAGAAAAATCTCCACGGACGTATTCATGCATTTGCAACAATCTACCATCGATGTGTGTGTTTTGTGCCTTTCTAACATTTCTTAATATTACAAAGCGAATTCTCATTTAATCGTATTCACCAACTAGTGTTATTTTGATGACGGAATCGCTATTTATAGACTCACTCCCCGCAGTGGCTAGTAGCAAAGCGTAACCGATGTGGGGAGTTTGATTTATCGAAGGTTGAATGTTAAAACTGCGGCTTAAGAATAATAATTCGAGTCGCTAAATACGAACGTAAATTACTGGATACGTGCTTTTAAAATTTACAGTTTAAGAGTTCCTTTTACGCCAGATTATTTAGAATTACATAATCACGTCTGAATTTCATGCAACATCGGGTTAACTATAGGTCATATAGGTCTTACTCTACTGTGTCAGGACCTTTTTGATTTGAGTGACCCTGAATGTGTTCAATGCGACGATGTTCTGTTGTGTTAAAACCAGAAGAATCAATGTTTGTATTTACTGTTACTGAAGTGTTTTTTACTAGTTTTGTACAATAAAGAGTTTTTAATGCAATTAAATTGTCCTCAATTAATGTGCTAATCATTAAACTTTCCAATATCAGGCTTTTTTCATTTTAAAATTTTAGCAAAGGGCCTAGCTTATGTCATTTACCTATATGCATATGATCTGCATTACAATATGAATGAAAAATCGGTCCGTAATTTTAAATGTAAAAATATTTGTATGGGCTCGAACGATGTGGGTACACATTTCTCTCTTTTGTCTCGTATGGTAAAAATCAAGTCCGACAGTACTTTCAGTACTTTGATTTGTCTTTAAAATTCCCCGATTTGAAAAAATCCCCTCTAAAGGGCTGAGACCACTTCTCACAAAGTAGTGCGAGAGCGCTGGCAACTCTTAATTCACTTGCTGCAATATCTGGTTGTTTAGCAAAGAATTTAGAAAAATATTTTCAATTATACCTACCGTTATAAATTTTGATGAAAAAACTATAAACATGACTTGTTTTTTAGCCAAATTGGAAGGCTTATTATTGTGTTCTGAGATCCACTTTTATTGTATTGTTGTTGCAAATAAAAGTGGAGCATTAATAAGGACTAGCAGCAGGGCACGAAAAATCCACTTGTCCGCTCGTATTGACGAGTGAATTCATGGTCCGGACGAGTAGAAAATCGGCTACGGTCGTCTGACAGGACGAGTTGCTTTTGTGTTATAAAACCAATACAAAAAATAAATTAAAAATAATCTCTTGCAGCGGAATAACGATACGAAATGTCTGTTCATAATTTCTTGTTTGACAGATGGAAAAAATAGCATTGACACCGGTTTGGAGTAAATGCCGATCGCCCGGTTCTCTCCGTGAGCGGCGAACGACTACTATCAAATGGACAATACATAATTAATTTTACTCTTCGTACATTTTACGAAAAATAGATGTGAAATGGACCTAGTTATCATTTGAGAAATGAATGGAGGTACTTAATATTTATACTCGGATTAGCCGTGTCGTGATACCTGTAAAACGGCCCGGTCTGGCATTTATCCAGACTGTTCTCAGGATGTTCATCATTTTCGGTTTGCTGTCGTCTGTTTCAATTACATATTCAGTTACTTAGCTGTCTTGATCTCCATTCTCACCTGATACAATTATTGGGACAGCTTACAAGCTTTAAGTATGCACTACTATGACACTGTTACTGTCAATAATAAAATTGTTCATTGACAACCTTGAAGAGTTTTAAAATGGTGTAATGTCATGAAGGCATCCAATGCTTCAGAAATGAACATTAGGTTGTATATTTGGCTGTTTAAATTATCAAAAAGGCTCAGTGTTTGTATAACTACTATATACATTTACTGTTTCTACTGTGCTTTTTCTAGCAAGTAATGGTAGGACGAGTGACATCAAGGGCAGGACGAGTGGATTTTATGTCACTCGTCCTACAGGACGAGTGCCCCTCAAAATATTTTTCATGCCCTGAGCAGTAAGTACATGGTATATTCAAATTCTATAAAACGTGATTCTAATTAGTATATTATGTTTTCAGACAGTACAAATAGTTCATCTTTGATGAGCAGTTGGCTCGTTTGAATAAAAGCCATATCAACAAAGTGATTTAGATATTTGGAGGATAATTTTAGGTGCAATTCATAGTTCAGAATATCTTATCAACAATTACAGTGGTTTTTAATAAGCTTATTATAAGTGGTTCAGACTTGACTTGCAGTCAGTCTAACTACATTATATGCCATTAGTACTCCTTATTGTGAAGATTTTTATTGCTAAGTGGATTATGGAATCTGTTAGAGAAAGTCTGTGATTCATATATGACTGTGCCAACTTGTCTTATCTGTTGTATTAATTCTAGATATTTTTATCATAAACAAAAACTACAGGTTGTAAGTTCCGTTATATTCTTTTCAGGTTTTAGTAATATTCCAAGACAGATTACTCCATCTCCAGTTTATAAAAGAATTGATATATCAGGGCTCCAGACACATATTTAGGTACAGGATATTTTACCCCCTGCTTTCTTTAGCAGGGGGTATTACAAATTAAAAAAGGGTAATCATTGGAACCACTTTAAAGGGTATTCACTTGTAAGCACAAGCACACACTAAAGTGTTACCTTTTACATGTACTTTGTTGTATTTAAATCAAATTAAATGCATATGTCATCCTCATGGACTTGTTTTGCATCAAGTGAAGAATGCACTTTGTTGTATTTAAATGCATACATCATCCTCATGGACTTGTTTTGCAACCGGTTAAGAATGTACAATCATGTAGCTTATATGCAATACCTTTGCCATATTCAGTATGTTCAATTAAATCACTAGTCACAGATACTACATTTAAATTTGATAATTACAGATTTTAATTGAGTAACCCGGGTTCCCCGAGATTTTAAGTGCATATCGGTATGCTTCAGAAATATTTTATGCCCCTTGACGCTTTGAACAATGAATTTTGACGGCATATTTTGTGACCTGGGACTCTTATTTTAACACTAATTACAAGTCGAGGGTTCAACGCAACACTGTTGTAACTCATATTGAAATAAGAACAAGTTACGACAGTGTTGCGCTGAGCCCTCGAAGTGTGTTATATGCCATGCCATTCAATGTGTCTAGTTTGTTTTCATTATAATTATTACACTTAGTAGAATTTCACAGACAATATCAGAATAATACTTGCTGTAGTGCAATGACCTCATAAAGAAATGACTGTTACGTATTTACTGTTTGTTGAAGATGTTTTAACCCCCCCTCACATATATCATGCTCGAGGCATAATGCCATACCGAGGGCTCAGCGCAATACTGTCGTAACTTGTTCTTATTTCCATATGAGTTACGACACTGTTGCGTTGAACCCTCGAATTATGGTTATTGTCCTGTCCGTCCGTCATACTGTCTGTCCATAAGAGCTTAAGTAAATTCTACCGTTTCATCTAACACTTCATCTAACACGGCTTATTTAGAACACTTCAAAACTTACACAGTTGTTGCTTATGACCATTCTCAATCCATCAGTATTATCTAAACTCACTTTCACTTTGAGACTGTGGTTTCCATGGCGACTTTTGTCCACAAATACTCAGATGAAGAGGGCTGATGACTAGGTTAAAGTTAAGAAATTTTTGTGACCTACCCCATGTTATTTTATCAAGACAAATAACAGGAAACATGTAATTCTTCTGGCCTAATTGAATCAGACAATTACAGGTGATCCTGGGTGAATGAACTCTTAATGGTATGTTGATTTGAACTTTCCTTGTAATACTAAGCTGAATTCTTTTATTTACTTGTATTATATGCATTTGGCATTTTACTGTTTCAACTGGTTTTGACAGATTGTTAGTTGAAATAAATAACTTTTGATTTTTTGACATGAATGAATTCCTTAAACCCCCAACAGGGGCATATATGGCAGTTTATGGCTGGTGGGTGGTTTCCCTTGATTTTCCAACTGTTTTCAGCTCAGAGAGAGATTTAAAAAAAAAAAACTGATATTAAATTGTGTTTTAATCGCTGAAAAATTTTCTGAATGAAGCAAAATGATTCTTTTATCAGTCCAGATAAGAAACTTCAAAATGTATGAAGATTAAGGTTGAACTTGTTATTATTTTCAAAACAATTTATAACAGAAATTCAAATTTGAATTAGAGGGAGGAGTTTATTTGTTTTAAACCCATCCGCTGCTTTAGCTATTTATAGATTCAGTATAGTAAGTCAGCATTCACTGTATGTTTATCACTGATAAAACAATGTAGAGAGAGAGTTCATTTGATAAAACAATTTAGAGAGAGAGAGAGTTAATTTGCATCCGATAGTCTGATCGGAAGTTGCGTCTATAAGTGTTAATTTTATGAAATACATTTATGATGATAATCATACTTGAAATCATCTTGATGAACAGTTGTTTTATATGTCCAGCTATCTACCTTATTATTAGTCCTACCTTATTGATTTGATTCAAGTGAACCTTTGGTAAATTAATTACAACCATCAATAGTGTTTTCAATTAGTAAAACTAATATACACAGATGTCACTCTTTCAAAGTGTTAGAAATATATCTGCAGTTGATTGTGTGCTGTATAATATAGTATTTATAACTGTATTGGTTAATTTCTCAGTGAGACATACCTAGTGAGAGTACTATTTGTTGTGCATTCCATGAATTAGGTAATGGAGGAAAAAATTGGTACAGTCAGTATGTTGTTTTGTGATGTAGAGAGATTCTTTTTGTATTTTTGTATAACTTCAGTTGAGCCTTTTTTAGCTCACATGTCACAAAGTGAGCTATTAAGATCACTCTCCGTCCGGCATCGTGCGTCGTCAAACTTTATGTTGTGACCACACTAGGGGCCACATTTTTGGCTCAATTTTAGCAAAACTGGGTCAGAACGTTAATATCAACAAAATCTCGGACGAGTTCGATATTGGGCCATTTGGGGTCAAAAACTAGGTCACCAGGGCCAAATAAGGGAAAACCTTGTGAACACTTTAGAAATCACTGTTTTGACTGGATCTTCATGAAACTTTGTCAGAATGTTTATTTTAATAATATGTAGGTCAAGTTTGATAATGGGTCATTTGTGTAGTAAAATTAGGTCACTAGGGCAAATTGCTGGAAAACCTTGTGAACACTCTAGAAGTCACTGTTTTGATTGGATGATCATGAAACCTTGTCAGAATGTTTGTCTTCATAATATCTTGGACGAGTTCGAACATGGGTCGTCTTGGGTCAAAAACTAGGTCGCTAGGTCAAATCTTATGAAAAACCATGTTAACACTGTAGATTTCACAGTTATTATTGGATCTTCACCAAACTTTGTCAAATCGTTTGTTTTAATGATATAACGGTCAAGTATAAATATGGGTCATCTGGGGTCAATAACTAGGTCACCAGGTCAAATCTTAGGAAAACTTTGTTAACACTGTAGATGTCACAGTTTTAATTGGATCTTCACCAAACCTTGTCAAAATGTTTGCCTCAATGATATGTGGGTCAAGGATGAACATGGGTCAGCCGGGTTAAAAAACTGGGTCACAAGGTCAAATCTTAGGTAAAACTCTTGTAAAAGCTCTAAATGTCATGGTTTTGATTGGATCTTGGCCAAACCTTGACAAGTTCAAATATGGGTCACCTAGGGTCAAAAACCAGGTCACAAGGTCAAATCTTAGGAAAACCTTATTAACACTGTAGATGTCAAATTTTGATCGTATCTTCACCAAACCTAGTCAGACTGTTTGTCTTAATGATATGTAAGACAAATTCGAACATAGGTCGTCTGGGGTCAAAAACTAGGTCACCGGTTCAAAACAATGTTTTAATGAGAGAACAGTGATTGTCATGTGAGCGATATAGGGCCATCTTGGCCCTCTTGTTTCTTGACCTTGCTTGTCTGGTAAAAGTATTGTTTGGTAAAAATATTATAGTGTCTGGAAAATAGTATTTCCTTGTAGAAATAGTATTGCCTGGTAAAAATAGTATTGCCTTGTAAAAATAGTATTGCCTTGTAAAAATATTATAGTGTCTGGAAAATAGTATTGTCTGGTAAAAGTAGTATTACCTTGTAAAAATTGTATTGCCTGGTAAAAATAGTATTGCCTGGTTGATATATTAGGCTCAAATTAAAATTAAGTTTGTTTGCCCTTTACCAACTGACCCGAAAAAATCATGCTGACTCAAAACATTTTATTGCAAAATCTGGGAGAAATTTATTTCTATACTTGGGAAAATATGCATGTATGTACACTTAGTGCTTTCGATAAACATTTAAAGTAGGTATCATTTGAATTAATGAAGGAAAACAATAATGTTAAAAGGCACTCAGTACATGTTTATGGTTGATTTTAAAACAAACAATAAATGGTTGTATGGTAGCAGAATACATAAAATGACTACATGTATATAGAATGCTTCTAGATTAAAGTGTAATTTCATGCTATTCAGAAATAAAATAAAATATTTTTCCTACCTACCGACCCTCTTCTAACATTCAGGGTCGGTATAGGGCAAACAAATATATTTTTAATTTAGGCCTTAATGTCTGGTTAAAACCTTATTGCCTAGTAAAAAATATCATTGCCTGGTAAAATAGTATTGTCTGGTAAAAATGGTATTACAGTCTTTGAATTAATTTTTTGTGACAGGTTGCCCGACTATATACTTTATGACGGAAACTTTAAAACTTGGTTCGAAGACTGATATTGTCTGGTAAAAACCGTATTGCCTTTTAAAAAATAACTGTCTGGTAAAAATGGTATTGTATCACGTGACCGAATCATCTCATCCAAAAAAATTACAAACTTTCTCAGAAATATTCCTACATTTTATTTTACTGTAATACAGTTACTTGTTGAACTGCAGTAAATATTTGCAGAATTCCATTAAAGATTATAAACTCACTGACATGTCTGTTAAAACATTTGTTGAATTGATGTATAAATATTTTATTATGTTCTCAGTTTGACAAGTGTTGATTTGGCAATGTTTCTCCCAAAACATTATTGAACAATAAGAACATGATAGACTGGTAAATCAACAATAACAACCGTGTCTGGTTTGCTACAATGTAAAATGTGTACAACAACAACATCAAAGTGATGCAACTTCAGACCCCCCCCCCCCCCCCCCCCTCCCTCCAAAAAAACATTTCCACAAAAAATAACGAAACTGATTAACAATAACAACAAAGATCAAAACAACATTATAACAACAATATAAAATCAAAGTACTGAAAGTACTTGTGGTGGCTACTGAACTTACAAACTTTGGTCAGCATAAAAATTAATGTGCGCTGATCGAGGGACAGCTATGAACTGCTGAACTATCGGTTACTTTACAACAACATGATGGTTGCCCCCCATTTCCCCTCTTATGGAACTCTAACTAGAAAAAAGTGCATTTATCATGATCACACTTTCTTATTTAGATGTCATGCTCTTCACTTATGATTGTAGAGATTTCTCTGCTGTGGTTGTGTTGTTATCGGCTGAATTCTGCTGTATGTTAGGTACTATCTACTTGGTTTATGATATAATATAGGTATAGGTATATATTACACGTCAGTGTGCAGTCAGCTCTCAGCTTGTAAGTGTGTCTATGGTTTGTATGGCTTGTGTGTGCGTGTGTGAACTAATTTCGTCTATCTACCTGGTGTTAATAAAACAACAGGTGTGTATATGGCATGTTGACTGACAGAAATTATGAAGTTATCTCTTGTGATGTATATTTTATTTTTTGGATTAAGAATTAGTGGAGGATATAACTAGTGTTTTTTGTGATATATATATATTTTTTTTTTTGGAGTAAAACTTGCCTGTAGTTCAGGTTAAGTAAGATTAATATAGGGCAATTATGAAATTAGGTAAAAATTTAGTTAAAATTTTATCGACAAATGGTTTTATACGGAAAAATAATGAGAAGGCATGTATTATTACTGATGCTTTTTATTAAGATTTTTTTAGCTCACCTTATTGACCAGATGAGACTTTTAGGATCGATGAATGTCCGCGTCCGGTGTCAGTCCACAATTAGTTTGTTTACACTCTAGCATCCAGAGCTCTTAACCAATTGTAATCAAACTTGTATATGGCCGCAACGTTCCAGCCAAGTTCGCTTATGGAGTCAAGGAATTCAAGAGTTATGTGCCCTTGACTTTGAAAATTTGCTATATTTAGCTTGTTTACACTCTAGCACCTTGATGTATTCACTGATCCTAATAATATTTACCAAGAATGTGTATGATCTTAAGATCTGGGACAAGTACAATTATTGGTTGAATCAGACTAGAACTTCAAGAGTTATGGGCCCTTGACTTAAAATAATTTGCTATATTTTGGCTTGTTTACACTCTAGCGCCTCTATTTATTCACCGATCCTAATCGTATTTACAATGAATGTGAAGGACCTGAAGGTCTTTGACAAGGTTAGTCATGGGTGAAATCAGACCACGACTTCAAGAGTTATGGGCCCCTTGGCATAGAAAATTTGCTATTTGTCAGCTTGTTTAAACTCTAGCGCCTTCAGTCATTCACCAATCCTGAACATATTTACAGTGTATAAGTTAAAGGTCTTTGATGAGATTGATTATGGGTGGAATTGAAGTAGTACTTGTAGAGTTATGGGCTCCTGACTTAGAAGAATTGCTTTATAATTATTGTTACATTTTTATTTCTTATCATAATGATTGCTGTAATTGTTACTATATAACCAACCGGATTAGGTCAGTGGTTAGAGTGTTGGTCTACTGATCAAGAGGTTGTGAGTTTGAACCCTGGGCAGGGCTCACACTGTCTATATATAACAAGTTGACAAAAGATATTACATCCTATGTGAGATTCTTCACCACCTCTCTATTATGTAGTGTAGCTTGGTAGTAGTTTGGTAGTAGCTTGCTGATAGAATGTGGTTAGTACTGGTTAAGGCCTAAATGACGTTCAGGAAAGCTGGTTAGGATAATTGTCTGCCAATATATGATAAATGAAATAATGTTGAAAATGGCATTAAATCTGATAAAATCAAATCAATAAATGTAACTGTATTTGTTCTTATTACTGTTGTTATCATTTTGTTCTCTATCACTACTATTACTATTAATATAGATGATGTTTTTACAGGTCAAGAAGTCTTAACAATTACTGGTTTTTAACTTGCTCATGAAATTAATTCCTACGATATTTTTTGTATTTTCAGTATGTTCTCAGCTTCTGATTGGATGCTATATGATGATGCCTGGTTATGGATTGTTGTTGTTGCATTTATTATCGCCTTCGCTCTCGCCTTCGGAATCGGGGCGAACGATGTGGCGAACTCGTTTGGGTCTTCCGTTGGGTCGAAAGTACTAACATTGAAACAGGCCTGCATTCTTGGGTCTATATTTGAGATACTTGGAGCAATATTGATAGGTATGTGACATTTTATACCATCGTGAAGTACCTCATCTAATAAATGCTCCCACCCTTCTGGTTTACCAATATTGTTTTTACATGGCAAGAAAAAAAATGTCACGTTTCATGTTACATTACTAACACCATTGTTTTAATACAGACCTTGTGAGGTTATTAAGAAATAAAAATACTTTTTTTCTATCTACGTACCCCATTAATCTTGTGTCATGTAGCTATATACATAATTTATACTTTCCTTCCCAAACCAATGATTTAATTATATTTACTCAGTGCTATTTAAAATCACTCAAACAATAATTTTATAAAAACTTTATAAAGTGAAAAAATATGGGAAATCTAATAAGACAACCAGAGGCGTTCCTTAGGGAGTATTTTGTATATAAGTAAACATTTGAATTGTTGTGTTTACCTTCTAATCTTCAATATTGATAGATTGATTTTTGATTTCCTGAAAACTCGCTTCTTTCTCACCTGTTGAGATTGGAATTTCAACATGTGTTCTTAGCTTTCTGTAAAACAGATGAAAATAATTCTGTTCAAATTTATTTTTACCTAGTAAACAACTAATTTAATTAATATGGTCTCTGTTGATGGATTGATTCTATTTAGGAGTTCTTGAGTTCTTTATTTTGAATTCAGGTACCAGCCTAAAAACCAAAGCTTCTGATTGGTTAGTTGCATCAAAGTATTCAAATTGACCAATGGGACAGCAGCATTATTGGGCTGGTTTCAAATCTGTTTGAAAACCTAAAAGCCAAAATTGTTTTTGAATGGTTAAGTTGATAAAACTGTAAATTTTCATTAATTTTGTGAAAGCTTTTGCTTTGTCAGTCAGTATTACCAGCAGTAAGGTTATTCCAAGGTTTTGATATTTCTAGTGGCAATAAATAAATATTTTATGCAGAGATGACATAGGATCGACTTAAGGTTATACAACTTGATATCAATTTATTTTGGGAAAAATTGTTGACCTACACTGGGAATTAATGAAGCACAAGCTTTTCTAATCTTAATAAGTATTCATTATTCAGCCTCATAAATTGACCTTGATTGTGTATTCAAAAGTATTATCTTTACTAGATGAATTTTTAGGGAAAGAAATTTTATTGGAGCTTGGAAACTAAACGTAAGTTATAATCTCAGTACCAATTATGCTGTGTGACCTTGATAAATGAAAGACTATAATTGATCTGGTGGTTATCTGGTTATATTTTTATCTTTTATAGGTGCCAAAGTATCGGACACTATACGAAAAGGAATAATATCGGTAGATCTGTTTCCTAATGGTACAGAGGCTGAATTTATGGTTGGTAATCTGGCTGCCTTGTCGGGTAAGTTTCTGATACTGTCAGACCTCCTTGTCCCTCTGAGGCATATTTTCCCCATTTTTGAAACAGAAATCTGCTTTTCCAGATATTGTTTACAATTCCATTTTTCTGAGTTTCTTGGCAACAAGGTTTTTTCAGGTCCATTCTGATTTCTTTATATTTTATTCTGTTTGTTTTCAATGTAACACAAAATAATGTTATAACCCTATTGTCCAATTAGCACTCATTGTACATTATAACGTGCTTGGAGAATCAATTTCACATAGCTTCCAGATTGTGAATTTCTTACAAAAACAGCGAAATTAATGAATGTCTAAATAAATGTGGAAGTGAATGACTACAGAAAAGTGTATTTATTTAGTTGTATACTCGTTTGTTTTAAATCTTGCAAAGTCATGTCAGTAAAACTGGCACCAATGTCAGTGTGATAATCTTTATGGACTGACATCAGACTTGACATATTTTTATGGAGGAGTTGACTAAGCATGGAGTGTGATGGGGCGCTAGGGTGTAAATAGTGACATAATGTTTTTGTAACTTCATAATGTTGTTTCAGATATGACTTTCTTTGTTGAATAAACTTATAAATTTTATATATTAGATATATACATGTCATGTATTTGAATAAAAACATTATCAAAATAGTTCAGATTTTTAACATCAATGTCACAGTCCCTTATGAATGACTGCTGCTTTATTGTCATGTTTAAACATAATAGACCCCACATCACATCCAAATTTAGTATATGCAACAATGATTTTTATTCTTGTGTTTGAAATTGTTCATAAAAATTGTTTATAAAATAAAAAATAACACAGTAGTGCTGATAAATAAAAATGGACTCTGACTCGCAAAGAAATTTAGAATTATAGAAACCTAGAGGAAATCAAATAAAATACCTGTTTTATCTAAAGTTGGTAAATTTTTGCTGACCTTGCCTTTCCTGTCATGAAGCATAAAAGCTTGAACTTAAAGGCCCATTAGCTTTTTGCTTTAAAAAATATGAAAAAAAAACAAGCAATTGCTGATATTATCCTAAGATAATGATTGCCGTCGAAACAAACCTGTATTCTTCTAAAAACACTCATTGTGCTGTGATTTGTACTTTTGTTAACTGGAAATAAATAGAACGCATTACGTCACTTATGACGTGTGCATAACATGACTGCAGGAAAAAGACAGCCGTCTATAAATAGTATTTTTTCAGTGCAATTGAAGAAAATACGATGGTATCGTAAACAATTTTTCTTGCTACAAAGAACGCACGGGAGGAAAACACACTGGATTCCTCTGTTATAGGACAAATACAAATGTAGAAACTATCACGACCGACAAATTTATAAGCTTATGGGACTTTAAGTCATATTCTGTATCTTAGATTTAGTTAAGAAAATTATTTCAACGTTGATTTCTGTTTTAGGTTCTTGTATATGGATGCTGGTTGCATCTTTTCTGAAATTACCGGTATCGGCTACACACAGTATTGTAGGGGCCACTTTAGGGTTCTCTCTGGTAGCTCATGGAACACATGGGGTCAACTGGAAACAGCTGGGGTATATTGGTAAGTAGTTTGTATTTACATTGGTGCATGTGTCACAAATCCCCTAAAACCGTTATAAAGGATAATGTGGAATTCCTTTGCCTGATACTTACCACGATCTCAGTTGAGATAAATTTCAGATTTTTATGCCCCCGTAAATTCTGACAGAATTATGGCCCTTTGTTTATTTTGTGCATATGTAATATATACAGAAATACTTGTTTTGTTTGCAACTACTTCTGTATTTCTCAAGGAATTTTTACCGAACTTGGATACAATTATTTTCTCAAAGTTCCCTAGGACATATTGTCAGGCTGTTGTCATTCGATCTTTTTAGCAGATTTATGGCCCTTTGTTTGCCTGTACCAAACTTTAACCTTGCCTATTAAATCAAAAGGCTACCATCTACAATCATCAAACTTCATATCTTGGTTTATCATGACAATCTCTACAGGACCTGTGCATTTTCAAGTTAAAGGGCATCCGGAGGGGGCATGGTGTTTATAAAACACATCTTGTTAAGACTACAGTTTGAGTTATTTGATGATTGTCAAAAATCAAAGTACTGAGAGTACTCATAGTAGCTGAACTTACATATTGAGGGATCAACGCAACACTGTCGTAACTTGTTCTTATTTCAATATGAGTTACGACACTGTTGCGTTGAGCCCTCGAATTATAACTTGCACTGACACATGGAACGGGAACCAGTTTAACAAAATTTGCATGGTGGATGTAGCATAGTATGATACTTTGACCCGCATCAAGTCATGCATGCTGCTATGGAAAGCTGAACTATCCTAAATTTAGGAATAATCATCATTTTACAAGAATCAAAACATTTGACATGGAAAAATATCAAGTAGTGAATTTTATAAGTTCAGTTAAAATGGAATCAGACTGGAAATAATGTGCTATTCATCAATCTCCTGTATATTCCTTTGTCTTGTCTGCATGAAGACTTACATGTAAGCACAACCCATTTAATTAAGTCCCAATAAAAAATCACTGAATATGTCAATAGTTACCTAGGTTACAGTGATTAGTTTATCAAGTAATGTATTCATCAAAAGAAGTAACATATGTTTTACCATTGTCTGTTTACTTTTAAGTTGTTACATTCTTTATATATACCCAGATATCCAGGTGTCGATTAATGTATAAAATCATGAAGGCACCTAAAACATATAGATACAGTTGAATCTCAAAAGTTTAAAATGTCACGGCGACATCCAAAAATTGCTAATATTTTTCAATGTGTATAGTCTATAGTTCATGATGTATGTAAAGATATTGTCTGTGTGTCAAAAGATGATTCATCATGATGTAAAGACAGTGTTACATTTAGGATTCCAAAATCATGTGGGATTGTCCCCTACTTACTGAAAAATGTGGGGGACTTGGAATAACTAAACGATACAATCACTTAAAAGTGTAATTTGCTCTAAAACAAAAAGCACACTAATTAACCAGTCCAACTAATTAAGAATAGACTGCCGTATAGCTTGTACGGTCTTACTCTTATTTTTCACAATTATTGTGCTTGTCTATGTTTTTGTTCAGTTTAGTGCGTAAATGACGGATAAATATAAGTTGTTGATTTGGATCAACCAGGTAACCTAACATTTCCTGAAAATCTCTACTTTCACTTTACTCATCGATGTGTAAGGATAAAGTCGAAACATCGCTGAATAAACTGATAAACATTATCATGAATAAACGCCCGCTGCATGGTCTGATTCCAGTATTAGACAAAACAAACATGGTGGCTATGTTAACTACAATCGCCAGGAGAATCCGCAGCCAGGTGTGACCTGGCACCCATTGATTCAATGAAAATGCGTAATCTGCGAGAAATAAGCGTGAATATATTGTCTGTGTTATAAGTTGGTTTATCATGATGTACAGATATTGTCTGCGTGTTATAAGTTGGTTTATCATGATGTACAGATATTGTCTGCGTGTTATAAGTTGGTTTATCATGATGTACAGATATTGTCTGCGTGTTTTAAGTTGGTTTATCATGATGTAAAGATATTGTCTGTGTGTTAAAAGTTGGTTTATCATGATGTAAAGATATTGTCTGTGTGTTAAAAGTTGGTTTATCATGATTTAAAAAATATTGTCTGTGTGTTATAAGTTGGTTTATCATGATTTAAAAATATTGTCTGTGTGTTATAAGTTGGTTTATCATGATTTAAAAATATTGTCTGTGTGTTATAAGTTGGTTTATCATGATTTAAAAATATTGTCTGTGTGTTATAAGTTGGTTTATCGTGATTTAGGTTATATTCTGTACTTACAGTTGGATCCTGGTTCGCCTCTCCACTCCTGTCCGGACTAATATCAACCGGTTTGTTCTTCCTTATTTACAGAATAGTCATACAAAAGGTAAGTGTGTGGACTATTTAATTTATGTCATAATTTCTTAAATAACTATTTACCATCCTGAATGCACTAAAACTCACTTAGCAACCATCTCAATACTTCAATCAGCTTATTATAATGACACAGATTTTATAACTACGGTAACATACCAGTAAACTGGCCCATTTCCAATACTAAATAGTGAAAACAAAAATTTGAAAAAGATTCTAAGACAAAAAATGAATTGTTGACTTATATTTGGAGTAGTTTTCAATATTTCTACTATATTTCAACTTTGTAATGAGCGGGGTACATCATGGTTTTATTGTAGACCCGTACAATTATATTTACATTTGACAAAAACTGTTGTTTCTTTGTTACATACCCAACAATAAGTGTTAAACAAGTGATATGTTTGATTATTTCAGGATAAACCTTTAGAGCCTGGACTCAGATTGTTACCCTTGTTTTATGGATTCACTCTTGCCATTAATTTGTTCTCTATTTTCTACAAAGGATCTCAGTGTAAGTAACCTTTTCTGTGATTTGTTCCGGAACTAAGAGATTTTTCTTGAACCAGTCGGACACTAAGAATGAGTGTTTTTGAACCAGTCGGAAACAATGATTTTTTTCTACTATTCTATTAGACTGAAACTAAGTTGGACCTTTCCGCGACCAATCAGAAATAAAGTGCATATTTTTGCCAATTTGAGAAAATCTGTAGGAAATTCAAAGTTTTTAACTCATAAAGCACAGGATGAGAATTTCAGCTGGACATTTAGTTTAGAATATTTTTGATGTCTTAATTTATTTTATTTTTTTCTACATTTTCAGTGTTACATTTTGACAAGATACCTCTATATGGAACTTTTATACTTACATTTGGAAATGCAATCATAGCGGCATTAATTGTACGGTTTGTTGTTGTACCTTGGCAGCGTAAAAAGATTACAGGTAGGTAATCGAGTATTTTACTGGGTTGATATTTGGCGGGTTTCTGTGGATTGGATTTAACCATCTAACCTATGACTCTAAGCTGACACTGATTATAAAAGTTGACAGAAGTTCCTATTAATGTGATAGTAAATTTGATCCTTATGTACAAATTCTTAAGGGTCATAAATCTTATTTTACTAATTTCATGAATCAGAATGGTATTTTAAGGGTCAAACGGGATCCCTAATCATGTTAATCCATGTGACAGGGGTTGTAAGAGAGGGTGAGACCATTCTTCTCCAACAAGCTAGTCACACCCATGATTTAAATCATTTCCTAAAATCCCCTTTAAAAGATCGCATGAAATTAATGTTAATACCAAATTTGATTTGAGGAATTCCCTTCAATTCATATCAAACCGTTTTCTTACAAGTACATTAAGATCATTGCTGTTTATTTGGTATTTGTTCATTGCTTACCAACCCACTGTCAGTATACATTGCTTAACACGTTAACAAGGTCATTTTTCATGTTCTGAAGTAGCTAGTGTTTAACATGCATTATGGTTAGTGGGTGACCTCGCTCTTAAATTAACGAGTCAGCATTTTCATTCTAATTGTATACTACTCTTGTATGTTTGGTTAAACTAGGTTGGTATAAAAAAACAGTTGACAACGGCCAAGATGTTATAAAATTAGGTTGATTCAGTCTGAAATGGTTTTAGCAATTATTTAATGTTTGGGAGATTAGTTCCACGATTTAGGGTCTTCCCAATTTAGGGTCTGTTATGGCTGAGTTACCGGTCTGAAAACTAGAGATTTTTTGTGAAAACCATTTGGTCTAATGAAGAAGTTGATTATATTACTTTGAACAATGTTGGACCTATTTTCAGTAAATACTGGGTATATTTGACAAACTGAAAATCATAAATGTTAAAAATGACAAGAAGTTTAAACCTTTCAGCTTCTGAAGGTGCCGGCTTTATAAAGTTGTGAAGATGTATATTTTACTAATTTAAATTAACAAATAAAAATTTGAGATAAAAGACAAACTAATTATTTGAATAATGATAAAAGAATTGTTTATAAAATAAATTTGACACTTTGACATTTATAGAAAGTCCAAACTTAAAGTCCAAACTACATGACAAATTGTTAAGGGGACTTTGAACAATAGCATTATCTGAAATGGCAGGTTTTCCTGGTGTGAACATACGATATGAACTTGCAATCTGTCACCAAGTGAATGTCACTGGTGGTACAATTGCATGAGTGTAAATATTAAGTTTTCAAAGAACTACACGTAGATGTATGTTATGTATCATGAGTGAAGTTATTGGGGACGATGGCCTGTTTTCAATGTTGAACATTAATTTGTTGCTTGAAGTTAAAGCATGTGTGTTGTGTCTTGAATTAATTTATCTTTTTGATCTAAAGCCTATTCCTTATAGATTTATTTGTTATCTTAAAGCTTTCGTATAATTTATTTTAGTCCGCCTGTCATTCATTGAATATGTTTTAAGCTGATATTGCCAAGGTTTAGTAATTTATTAAAGCTTTCTTGTCATTTATTTATTGGTTTTAATGGCTGCTAAAGCTTATTTCTCATGAACTGAATTGTATTTATAGAAGAGTTTATTTCATTAATCTGTTGTCTTTGTTTAAAGCTTTTGTGGCTTAGATTTTTATTTGTATAGAGCAATTTTATTAACTGTCAAAGCTGAATAATTGCACTGTGGCTGGATGTGGTTATTTTTAGCTTCGTACCTCAGTCGATAGTTTTCGTTTATTTAACTGTTATGGAATGTTCCAATCAACGTGTTGATTTAACGGTAAAAACGAAAGTTATCCTATAAATTACGAAAGTGATCGAACCTCACCAAAGCTAAATATAAATGCAATCATTGACCGTATAATTATACAGCTTTGACAGGTTAATAAAATTGCACTATACATGTGTATTAAAGCTACCTCAGTGAAATAATGCTCACTCACTACCTGTAAGTACAATAATATACTAACTCGTTAACTTTCTAAGACAATAAGAGAAGCAATTATAACAAGACAAATAATTCTAAAATGATAATTGACTCCTGAAAAAAAATGTTGGTGTTTCGGGTTGCCTGATAGGCCCTATACTTAATTGAGTTTTTCCTTCGTACAGTTAAGATTTTTTTTCATTTTAAAATGTTTTTCTGCCGTTTTTCGATTTTTTTTTCAGATCTGTGTTATTTTTATAAAAAATACTCAACTTCAAATTCCAGGGGAAGTGGGCATCCACAATTTCTTCTATTTGCTACCCCACATATTTGTTAAGGGACCTCAACCAAAATTCCACAGAATTATTGTCATCAAGTTCTTCAGCACTTCATATGATTTATTTTTGGCAGAGTTATGGCCCGTTCATTTTGTGCATATGAAATAGAGAAATTCTCAGTGTGTACCTTCTATATTTCTCAAAGAATTTTTATTAAACTTACATTGAACTATTATCAAGTGCCTCCGCATATACTGGCGGGGTTTTGTGATTCAATCATTTTTGGCTGTTTGTTTCCTTTTCTGTATAATTATGTAATATATGGAGAAATACTGTAACGTACGTAACTCGTACATTCATCAAGGGATCAGCATCTGGTGAATGAGACAATACCTGTCACTTGTTAATTTATAGCAATAAATTGTATGGCATGCCTGCTCATGTTTAACATAAATGATATGTAATTATAAACAAGCATATCATTAATTAACTTGATCTAAAAGTGAAAATTGGCGCATAAAACACTCGTACATTTCAAATTTTACAAAACAGACATGTATGCATCAATAAATTTTTTTCATGTTTTTAAGGTAACAGCGTTCTTACCCATTTTCCTTAATGATATTATTTCAAACTCAAGTGTCGATGATTTATATCAGTCACGTAACGAGTCACGTAACGTGTAGCATTCGTGACATTTTGATATAAAACAGAAAATTAATGTAAACACTTTAATTGTTAATTGCATATCAAAATCAAATTACAATATCTATAATGCAGTTTATTAATGAAGCCAACATTAAGCGAGAATCATTATACCATATTTGCATCATAATTAGATAATTATGTTTCTTTTCTTGCAAAGAATTAACCAAATAAACAATACATTATTATGTGTGGCTTCGTAATTGATTGTTCACACTATTTAATAAACACATTAAAAATTCCCTTGAATGGGGAAGTCCGATTGATCCGGGCCTTAAAATCGGAGTTAATTGGTAATTTCAAATTACAGGTGTTTCAAAGTAAAAAAATGTATTCAGTCATCTTGATTGTTTATCCATGACAAAAAATGAGGAGACAAACATGATTATTGTTAAATATGCAATGGTGGTCATAAAAAACACAATGAATTGAGAATAATAAGTTTAATTTCTGTAACAATGATACTTTAGAAGTATGTGAAGAGTAAGTTTTTCTGGATAAAAATAAACATTATTTCTTGTGTGAATAAATATATAAATCTATACAAATTAACTATAAAGATATGGGTTTTACATTAAATAAAGGTAGATAATAGTGTTATTGACTTACGAATACTGTTAATATTAAAAGCTTAATTGATGTCCGTCGCCACTGAAGGGCAATAATTCACGTTGGATTTCGAGGATGATCACCCATTCCCGGTGATACATACTAATTTCTTATAAATAACGGTGTTTTTCACACATTATTTAATCGTGGAAGTAAAGTGGAAGCTTTAATTTGATAACTGTATGCAAGCTGAAAAGATTAATTTTATGTATACATGTACGTCTGTACTGGAATGGAATGTTATACTGACCTTGAACTTAATTCGATGTAAGCAAAATAGTTTACAAAACAATGATAGAATGTACCAGTGACCTTTTATGTTGATTGTTAATTTATTCATTCAGCTGAAAATTTGAATAATATTCGGATTATTCCCTCCCCCTCTCCCTCTGTTAAAGAGATGTTGTCAATTCTTTTTAACCAGGTTTTTAGAAGCTCAAGAATTTGTTTCTGATTGCTAATTATAAATCAGATTATTGCTGCCGTATTTGGTATCATTATGTTGCAAGGTTTTACAGAGATCTAGCTTGTGATTGTATTTTGTGGTTACGGGTGTCAAGGTCACTAGTACTAGTCATAGGAAAATGGTTTCTATTTCAATTAACTGTTGAAAAATTGGATAGGTGGCATTGTCACATTTCTTGTCTGGTGAATCTATCCTAACTTAATGGCTTAAAATGATTTACTTTCATAACAATCAGTCTGTCATGTTCCTAGTTCATGTACTGTTAACCCTGTCAACCTTGAACATCAAAAGACAGAACAGGAATAAAGTACAGTACAACCTCTCCATAGCAACACCTTCTAGGAGTAGCAAAATTATGTTGTTGATGAGAGGTTGTTGCTCTAGAGAGGTCAAATTAATGGTTAAATTGTACAGTGGCAAAATTCATACTGTTACTGAAGGGAGGTTGTTCAAGAGACGGCCGCTCTGGTGAGGTTGCACTGTATGTTTGCCTATGTTCTGTGGTAAGGTTGATATGTTATATTGATATATGTGTGTGCCAAGTGTTGTTGATACAGTGAGTTTTAATTTTCATCATCACTAATTTTGTGTGTATATTTTCAGAACATGCAAAATCCATAGCACAAGAAAAAGAAGAGCAGGGTCTGTTGGAAAGTGATAAAAACTGTAAGTTTTTTAACAGATAATGAATAAATGATGTTTTTCTCTTTGATGTGATAAGGGGATATTTGTTATTGTATTAAGTGTAACCTGCATATAAAGACAATGGACCCTTTTAAGAGACATATATTAGCAAAGGTAGCAATTTTGCAAATGAATAAAATGCTGCTCCCTTGTTTTTGAAGAAAAATATGCTTTATTCTATCCCTTGTTTGATGGATTTTCACCAAGCTGTATACTCGTGCCTGGTATTTCCGCGGTACCCATATATCCGCGGTATATCATACTTCCGGTATGAACAGAACGATGCACCACCTGTAGGTCACTTACTTACACAAAGAGGCTACTTTCGCTTTGTTCATACAGTTTCGGCAATAATTATTTTTCCGTATAAAGGTACATGTATCTGCATAAAAATGAAAAGTTTATATGAATATAAACTTATTTTCAATGCTCATACACAACTGCCAAAGATGGCTACACAAAAGTAAATAATTATATAAATATCTTGTAGCATGACACATAAACTATACATGATAATGTAACATGTGCATGTAAGTAGTTCACATTATGGAGAAGGTGTTGCAAAGGTGTTGCAGGACTGCAATATTTGTCTTTTTATGCCTCTTCATGTATACTCTTGATCGTAGATCATTAGGAGTTGAAAAGAAATGTCATTATTTTATCAAATCAACAGTTTATTTGGACATTTTGTATTGTGATTACACGATTTTTGATAGTAATGAATTTAACAAGTCAAGATAAAATCATAATTTTATCAAATAGACAATTGTTAGACATGTTTTATGTTGATTACAACTATTTCAGATCAAGACACTTTAACTAAACATTCCAAAGAAGCAGCCGAGATTCGTGCCCAGTTGACCGAAGGTAAAACACCTGTTGCTAATGTGATAGGTATAAAACAATTTTGAACACTAGATGTGATGATTTCTATCTCTTCTCACATATCCTGTATAACAAGTTCCAAGTTTATGTAACTTGTTTGTCTCCCAACCTATGTACTTTAGCTAAGGATTGTTCTGCATGCAGTGTTTTTGGGGGTTTGGGGGCTGATTTGGGTCCGAAATTCGGCTCCACTCCCCCGTCTAAAAAGGTTTTCTCCCCTAAATCCATAAAAAGTCCCTTTAGTAGCATTTTATTCTTTTTTTGAAAACCTTGTTGATAAGAAAGATCTTAAAATTAAGCAAAGGATAGCTCTTCGTCTACTACCATTAAGGTTATAAATTATTTATAATTAAATGTTGGGAGGATATGTATACTTTATAATATTGTTTCCCTTTCCCCCTGCTATTCTTCCCTTACTTAGGAACCCTGCCTTTCCCCTAAAGGTGAAAAAACACTGGCATGCATGTTGATCATTACAAGTTTCTCAATCTACTTACAGCAAACATGAAAAATTGCCAGGAATAAGCTAAGGACAGAATTGAGATTCAAGTGTTAATGTAATTGATCACAAATTCTGAAACGTTGGACCATGATCTCCTAGCATTATTGAATTGTCTTGCTTTTAGAGACTTTCTAGTCATGAAGGCTGATCTTTATAAACATATATCTATCATCATCATTCTTCCTCCTATCTTTGAAGTCTGCTTGTCTTTATCTGTATATAAACTTAATTTATATTGAGTTAGTTGAATGGGTTACACTTTCAGCATGGCATCTTGTGATTGTATGCTTTTTATCAAAGTAAAAGAATTATTATATTTGAGAAGTAAGCATTCAGGTGCAGTCTGAATTACTTGAAAAAGATGTTTTTCAGTTGAGTATTTTCTGCATTTTAAGTTTCTGAAATCTCAGCTAACAGACTTGATATAAATCAACCTTTATACTGTGTGTTGCTAATAGTAAGAAAACTGTTTCCTAGGTAACCAAACATTAGAAGTAAAAACAAAACCCAAATCAACCAGTACACCAAAGAAATTGACGAACGATTATCATGACACAAATGTTGACGACGATGCACTGATGGCGGCCGCCAGCCGAAGCAATATTAGCGCCAAAAGTAGTACGCTTCTTATACCGAAGATCGAAAGGGAGACATTTAAAATCGATGAAACACGACCTGAGGGTGATAGTAATTGTAGCGGAAACAGTGGTAATACAACAGTTAGCACTGATAGTTTGGACAGTTCAGGAAGTCTCACTGAAGAGGTAAAGTTCTTTTATAAAAATTGTAACTTTATGTTAGCAATGAAATTTTTAGAATTTGTCTGAAAGTGTGGGCATTTTTCTCAATAGTAAACAAAAAAAAGACTGTTTGCAACATCTCGAAGTTTGAAGTGGAACGACAAACATGTGCATATACATCTAAGAAGACATGAAGAGAATGATGCATCAATCTCTTATTCACACCTGGTAGATACATCCCAGTATAAAAATTAGCATAGTATCGGCGACATACATTGTGTACCGTTTGTCTGTATGACATTATGACACCATCTTGTAGAAACCTACATGTTACAATATTTGATGATTTCTTCCAGGAACGTAGAGAACTTGCACGAACTAGGATTAAGGAAACACCAGAGACACATAGTTTATTCTCATTCCTACAAGTTCTTACAGCTGTGTTCGGGTCATTTGCTCACGGAGGAAATGATGTATCGTAAGTTGGTTCAATTTCAATATTTCCATTGACAAATTAAACATATTATTCAATAAATTAATATTTTAAGATATTTTTGCAGCAACTTATAAATTGCAGCAACTTACAAACAGTGAATTTACGTATCATATTCGAGTACAGTAGAAACTTGATAAAAAGACACATTTTTAACTGGTCTGTTTTCAAGGAAAAAGTCAAGCTATAGTGATTACTGCAGCGTCTGCATCTTGCTAAAACTTAGATGTAGCTTATAACTCAGAAACCATAAGAGGTAGTTATATGAAACTTCATAGCTGGATAGATCTCACTGCGGTGGTGAGTAGACAAGCGATGACATCGCTAGCTGTGCTCTTGTTTAAACAACCTAGAGATGGTCTCATTATTTGATTGTCTGAATAACAAGTGATCAGAATGGTAGGATTTCCAGTAATAAAACATTATTGACAAGATCATACATTAAATTGCTAGATTCATGACCCAAAATTTTAACAGAGAGTAGGTAGGTAGGTATCTTTTAGGTAAACTTTACACGATTGTTGTGTTTTTTTTCATCAAATACTAGGTCACAGTAAGTCATTTTGCATTTTTTTGTTTAATTTTCAGCAATGCTATTGGACCGTTGGTTGCTATTTGGATTACCGCCACTACTGGCAGTGCCGCTCAGAAAGCACCTGTTCCTATATGGATCTTGTTACTCGGAGGTGTTGGTATTTCAATTGGCTTGTGGATAATGGGTAGACGTGTCATGAAAACTCTCGGAGAAGATCTGACAAAAATTACCCCCTCTAGGTAAGTTTGAATTTTTTTTTTGCATCATAAATTATAATTTTTCTGCATTAAAATGTTTTCTATAAGTGAATGCTTATTTTCAAAATTAGACCATTCAGCACTAAAGACATCCTAAACCTTTTATTGGGCCTATTGTGTGACATTTTAACATTCTTGATGATTGATGATATTTATCAGAAATGATGTTTGCATTGTAGAAAATGTCGCTATAATGATCACCGCGTCGTCTGTATGTGAAAAAACTTTAATGTAGCTCATAACTCAGAAACTATGAGAGGTAACAACATGAAACTTTATAGATGGTTAGATATCACTCAGGCGGTGAACAGGTGTTGGCTCCACTTGCGGTGCTCTTCTGATATATTTCTGAGTGATTTATCTGTAGTTGAATTAAAATTCAGATCATAGGCTGATTGTATAATGTAAGGTTGATATAAGATTGTTGGCTGATCTTAAGTTTTATCCACTCAGATCATGGCCCGTATTCACTAACGCATTAGAGTCTGAGATTAAGTCAATTTTAGACTTTAGACTCAGACTTAGACTCAGCGTGACCAAAATGGTATTCACAAAAACATTTAGTCTCAAGTTTGAGTCTGAAATTCTGAGTCTGAGTCTGAAATGTTGAGTCTAAAATTTGTAGACTTAGGGCAGTCTAAAGCTGTTTATTTTAACTGTTTCTGTTTATTATAAACTTCGACACTTGGATAAAGTATTTATATTGGAGAAAAGTCGAAACGTTTCAATTGTAGTTATCTAGTAATAATAAAACTTGTTTAATTTACTAATGTGAAATTTAATTTCATGATCATAAATTTATGCATGTTGCATATATCCTAATATCCATTGTAAGATTGTTATTCTAGATTATCTTTTAAGTGTGTTATTACTCATGTTTGATATGAAAAATATCTAAATTATATAATCCTTTTTATTTGGATTTCAATCCATCAGTAGGGTCTTTACCGAAAAGAAATTCCCACTGGTCCTTAACAAGTCGAACCAGTCGTATATCGGCTGGCCTGGTCCACGACGGACTATTTCCACTGCTGGTTGCCTTAATATTGATATCAGCTATCTTGAAAGCATGAACGTTTGCGCGTGCGTGCCTTGTGATGTCACATAATTTCAAAAATGGCGCTTAGATCAATGAAAAAAATTAGTATCAGCTGAGTCTGAGTCAAAAGACGTTCGTGAATACGGATTTAAAGATCATCTCAGCTAAGTCTAAGTCTGAGTCCAAGTCAGAGTCTAAGTCTGAGTTAGAAATAAATGTTAGTGAATATAGGCCCATGGGTTTTAAAGTTTGAGTTATATTTTTTTATATTTTCAGTGGATTCTGCATAGAGATTGGTTCAGCGTTGACTGTGCTATTGGCTTCAAACATCGGTATACCAGTGTCTACTACACATTGCAAAGTTGGCAGTATTGTATTCGTAGGTTGGTTCAGATCACGGGAAGGGGTTGACTGGAAACTCTTCAGAAACATAATCATCGCTTGGTTTGTGACATTGCCCATAGCTGGAGGGCTTAGTGCTGCGTTTATGGCTGGCTTAAAAGAACTTGTATGATTTTCTTGCTCTTGTGATAAAGATATTATTTCTTAGTTTATAGATTTTATCTCGACCACTACGCTGAATGTGCTTGACTTCCCCTGAGGGAGATTTGTTTAAATGTTTAGCGTGATTGTTGGTTCTATATAATAATTATGATGGGATGATTTTGTGAAAGTGTTAAGTTAAAAGTTGACAAAATCTCTTATCACAGATATGAAAATATATCAAGACTTATGTATCAATTAAAAATACTGTAATACCATGAAGAATGGATCTCATGATTAAGTTTGTGTTTTTGGAAATCAGACATTTTTGCATTAATGTGCTAAGGACATTCGCTGTCACAAAATATTATGTGAAGGATATGATATGAATAGTGTGGCGCTGATTTAAGGCAAGGTACAGTTTTGAGATGTGTGAGGAAAACATCAGCTGAGAACTGACAAAGGATTATTGAATCAGTGCTGATAGGATGTTCTGTAGGATATCTGCAAGAGTTGATATGTGGTTCAAGGGAGGTAACCTACTGCACTGAATGAGGAAGGCTGATCTAAGGGAGATAATTGCTGTGACTTGACTGAAGATTGAGTCAAGGAAGCTATTTTTGGCAGTGGAATGAAAATTAGCCTTATATTCAAGTTAATGATTGCTCAAATTTAATGTTTAATTTACAAGCAATACTCGTGTAGGGGTTCTGTCTCATTCATGTTTTTTTTTAAACTGGTGTAAACTGGACCTCAGTCCTGGTCCATTTTTTAAAAATGTTTAATTAATAATTTTTGGTAATTGTTTTTCAAAATTCTGGTTTCGGAGATGAATTTGTTGGCAGTTAATAGCTGAGAACAAAGTTTGAGCCGGTATGGTATCCAGGAAAACTGGTTAGGTTCACTGTCTGTTGGAATTTTATTAAGATACTTCAGAAACTGGTGTGAAAACAGAGGAAATTATCATATTTACATGAGCAGGACCCTCCACATATCAAGTACTAAGAATGTCAAGCATAATCAAGTTGTAATTTATAACTTATACATAATTATAGCCCCGCAAACCAAGTTTGAGAGGGGGTATATTGGAGTCACTCTGTCTGTTGGTTGGTTGGTTGGTCGGTCGGTTGTTGGTCGGTCGGCCGGCCCGTCCGTCCGTCCCCATTTTTTAAGCTATTGCAATAAAACTTGAAATATGTTATCACCATGAAGTGTAGATGTGCAAGACATAATTTTCATGCCCAGCGATTCAGGCATTGCAGAGTTATGTCCCCCTGAACTTAGCTGTATAGTGTACTATCGCAGTATTAGAGTCAAAGCGGCAGTGGGTGTATTAGTCACCTCTGTGACAGCTCTAGTTTGTTAATGTTTTTGTTTTAATAGAATCTCGTGTTGTTGTTTCTTTTTTTTGTTCATAATTTTTGTGACTATTTTTGCTGTTTTTATGCGTTAAAGATTACTGTCTAGTGATGATAAAGCCTAGATAAAGTACTTGTGTATTTGCTTACCGGACTGACGCCTTTTTTTGTGCTGTCCATAAGGTTCAGTTTTTGTGACAGGTTGCCTGACTATATACTTTATGAAGGAAGCTCTCTAAAACTAGGTTGTCCTCAAAAAGACTTCAAGCTGGAGCAACCCACTAATTTGTAGACTGAGTATAGAAAGTATAGAAATGTTAAGGTATGAATCATTTCTCAACGGTCCACAACGGTGTCCGCTCTCTAATTCAAACAGTTTTATTCGGATCCTCACCAAACTTGATGGAAATGTTTATGGCCATTAGATCTGGGTCATGTTCAATAACCAGCCCAATCGGCACAGGCACTGCTGAGTTATGGCCCTTGACTGGCGTTTTTTTGTGACCTGGCACTCTTGTTACATGATTAGTATATATTGTGCTGTATCAAGATAACTTTTCAATTCCATAATCCACTTTATGAACTACGAAATGTTTGTCTTGCATATTCCATACATGTTCAGAGATTTTTTGTTGTAATGAATTTAGATATATACAATATCATTTAGACTTATGACTTATAGTTCTAGGCTCTGATAGACGGTGGTCCAGTGGTTAGTATGATGGATTAGTAACCAGGCAAGTCTGGTTCAAATCACAGTCATACCCTTTTACAAATATATGACAAAAACTTGTTAGATGAACTGGCCACCGTATGTAACTGAAAAATTGCAAAAAAAAAAACGATGTTTAAAAACCCACTGAAAAGATAAAAGACTCAGATGCTGTATGATCTAGTCAAACTTATTAGTTTAAATTATTTTGCCGTGATGATGTCCGTTCTATCAGCTGCCAAAAGTATTAACTTGTTCAGGATAATTCTTTTCATTAAGGTGTGTAGTTAGATATTTGTTTATGTTTAATGATAGATCTACAAATAAAACATTACAGTCATTTATATCAGTACAATAGATACTCTACAATCACAAATATCAGTATTTTGTTTACCTTAATATGCACTAAAACGTTCTACAAAAGTCTTTGTTTATTATTGGTTGATTTTTAAGAAGTGAACTTTTCATGATCATACTATTGTTAAGAAAACTTGTTGAATACTTCATGTCGAAATTATTTTCATTTGAGTGAATTTCAACTGTATGAGAGAAAAGTGTACCTAGTCATGTACTTCCTGGAATGTATGGACTTGATACTTTTGAAAAACAAAAATATGTTTTTTCATCTATAAATCATTCTTGCTCCAGTAACAACGTACACAATTTATTTATCTTTATTATTGTCTCAATCTACAAAGATTAAGAGCCTATGATCTGTTCTATGTGATGATTTAGTTGAGGACGTTATGTGTCTTGGGCCATTTAATTTCCCCAGCTGATTTCAGTCATTCATGTAGTGAAGATGTCTACAGTTATATGCGGAGAACAAGGCTAGTTCTGGTACAGAATCCAGGAACACTGACGTGTGGATTTATTACTGAAATACAGGCGTAAACCCCTACAAAATGACAGTATTGATTTCTCCATGGCTGGAAATAATTAAGACTTCATGACATTTCTTGTTAAAGATTTTATGGGGCTTCTTTGAAAAATTGATGTGATAAACTTAAGATGTATCTACAAGTTATTTTACCATCTCAGGAGTGAGTTCTTTGGGGTTTGTTTGTTACACTGTAAATATGATAATGGTATATACCATTGTGTATTAGTGCTCGAGTCTTTACTTACGTTTTTGTACTAGACCTATCATAGTTGGTCTGGTCTGTTTTCATATGTATAGATGTAAATATTTTTCTATATGGTCTTAGTTGAAATATTTGTGTGAATGATTTAGGTGTGAGACTATATGCTGTCAGAAACATTTTTGAATGGCTATGCTCTTAGTTGTATATACTTAGTCCCCCAAAATACATGTAATATGATACAAAAATAAAAAAAAGTTCAAATTGAGATGCTAGAATTGACAGTAAGAAGTTATTCAGTTATGCTAGAATTAAATTCTCAACAATATTGTGTGTTGGTCCGATAAAGAATCTTATCTAATTGGACTGGCCAGCTGTCGGGCGACTTAATTACCTGACGTATACACATCTATACTTATTTTAGTTTTTTTTTTTTTGGTCTGACAGATTTTCATTTGGTTCAACAGAATTTTCAAGCTTGTCAGATATAATGTTGGACAGACTTGCCTTTGCGAAGTCTGTAGAAGTTTTGAAAACAACTTTCTGAAACTAGCATTTTATTAGTAGTCATTTTGGAAAAAGTTGAAGCTATAGTATTTTAACAAAACTGTTAAATGTTGGGAATTAGTCAATCTGGCATTTCAGCATGACTTTGAACTGCCACTATGTTAGCAACTCACAAAAAAAATAAATAAAAGAAAAAAAAAGAAAAAAAAACAACTAGAAATCACTGCAATTATTTTTATAAACAAACAAAGATGTCTTTCCTATTAGTCGGGTTTTCTATGACAAATTGGGTTATAATTTATGCATTGTGTACATATTTTGTTTATGAACAAATGTGCTTATAATTTAAGTGCTGTGCGTGTGTGTGACAAACTCTTCAGTGAATTATCTCCCTTAGTTGAAATAATTAAGGACTGACAATACGTTGTTGTAACTTCAGGATCTTGTCTTTTCTGTATTCAGTTTTTTGACATCTTTCGTCCTTAATATATTGTACAATGTTGGTAAAACGAAATAAAAGAAATGATAATAGAATTAAAAGTGGTTAGATGTCCTGCGCTGCAGTTGTTTTGTCAAAATATCCATTTTGTGATCTGCTGTGGTGCCATGGATAGATCTGCTGTCATGGGAGATAATCATGTGGTGCCATGGATAGATCTGTCATGGGAGATAATCACTGTGAGGAGTTTTTCTGAAGTGTACTTCATTCTTAATGAGCTTATCATGAGCAGCTGTTTGTCTTTTTGTCTGTTCTTCATTAAGTTCTCTAGACTCAGCAGACATTATGTTTTAAAAAGCTGGACTTTATCTTAAATTATTAATGGTACTGTCTGATGACATAAATCTTGAATCTAAAGAGTGAAGCTTAACCGTTGGTCTTGTTGAATATTATGCTTTTAAGACCTACCAATCAAATAACAGGAAGATAGACGGGCTTTCGATAATAGATGATCGCCATTTGAACTCATAATTTGCAGATTTTGAAAAAAAGTTTAAAAGGAGCAAGCTTTACCGAAGTTATGAAAAGTTTAAATTCAAAGTTTAAATTCAAAGTTTAAATTCAAAGTTTAAATTCAATATTGTTGGAATGTGTTTACAACTGTATTGGTGCAGCATATTTTTGCGATATTTTATGTATCGAGTGATCAATGTTAAGACAAAACCTCACATATTAAAATTTATATCCCACAGCTCCGATAGCAGTAAGCTCAACAGGGCATTTTTATGGCAGAATTTAATTACTTTTCAAACAATGCATTGATAGTTGAATAGTGCTCTGACTATCTTTTACCAACATCTACAACTGCTGCATTCTTAAAGTCACATTTTGTTTTATTTTCTGTATCCATTTCATTGTGTGTGTGTGTGATATATATGTATGTACCATGTTATTTACATTGTAAATATGAAATGAATTATAATAATATTTAACTGTTGTAAACAGTATTACTGCTTTCATTCAAGATAGATTTCACTGTCAGTAGCTCAATTTTTAGAGACTCCTAGAGTCCAAGAACTGTTTTCTGAAGAAAAAAATTCTCAAAGGCAATATATGTTTGCAATAGAACCCAATTTCACCATGAGACACTGATTGGTTCTTTTCAAGAATGAACTCAGAATCAGCCAATCAGATTCTTCAGATTTAAGAAGATATTTAACTAAGGTCAAGAAACCTTATATGATTACTTAATGAACATTTTTGTTTGTTTTTAAATGACATGATAATAGACTCAGATAATTTTGAAATATAATATCATGTTTCTATAGGGTAATCTTGCAGACATTCTTATGGAAACAGTGTACTGTTAAGATTTTTTTAATGGTTTTTTTTTTATGAAAACATGTTAATTTATCATCTGTTTGTAAAATTGCCGAATTGTTTACATGTTGTGATTAAATGCCTCTTGATATGAGTTTTGAGTGATTAATAATTAATAATATCACATATTTGTTTAATGATTTTTATGATTTTTAAAACCTTTTTTGTGTGCTATTTTAGTTTTTTTTTATGGTATTCTTGTTTATTTTGTCAACCACATTGTTTGTCTTGCTTAATGTTCAAATATTTGGTCCACAACTTCAGTTATAAGTCCTTGACAAACTGGACCTGCATTAATTTTGTGTCAAATTCTCAAATTTGTTTGTTTACATGTTCACCAAACATTTTTTCAGTTGTGTCCTTTGTTTTTTGCCTGATTATATTTAAAAAGCATTTATTTTCTATCTCTTTGTTTAAGATAGTTTTACTGTGTAACATGTCTGTCTTGGTTTTAATGTATGTAAAATGCTGCTGTACATTTTTATCTTATTATTTCTCGATTTTCATGCCGATCAAATACATTTTTCAATTTTACAGAGTGGAGTTTTTCTGTTGATGATACATAGCCTAAACCTTTAAAATCTTATCTATTTTTCTACAAAGAGCTGATTATTAACAATGTCCAAAGAAAAGAAATGATAAAAGTTTCAAACTGCTTACTCTTAATTATATTTTTGTCAAGTTCCCTAAAATAGACTAAGGCTTGTCTGATCCTAATGGTTGTATTTATATCATTTTTTAATAATCTTGAATCTTATGAAAATCCTGTTCTGTATTAGAGCTATGTACCTATCCAGATAAATTTATAACATAATCTATAGGTTTGCCCTGTAGTTGAATTCTTTTGGGGAAAACATTCATGCCAATGAAAGATGAATTCTCATGTACAAAATGTTTCATTTTATATACTTGTGTTTAGATTTGTTGTGTGTGAAAGTAAATGGAATCATATAATTTATTTCAAAAGGCAGCTTACTACCTTGTAATGTTAATATTTTTTTTATTCAGAATTCCGCTAATATTTGGGCATTACTTCAAGATACAATATAAGATAAAGGTTTACTCAATCTTTAAGAATGTACAGAAGTCAGGAGACATAACGTGCTTAGTAAAGGGAGTTTATCTTATACATACATGTAAATTAAGTGGTAAAATGAGTTAAGTACAGAATTAAAGTGACTTACTGCTTAAAATAAATGTATGTAATCAGAAAGTCTTAAGATTAAAGAAATGTATTATTAGTAAAGGGAGTTAACTCTATCTTTAATGCATATGAATCTGTTAACATGCTGTACTTTTGATCCAATCATATTCAATCTTGGGGTTTTATTTTGGTTAATTTCATCTTGAGGAGAAAGAGAATATTACTGTCTAACAAACCATGTAACTGACTGATTGTGTCCATCAATTGAATCATCACCATGTATTTGGTTAGCATGAAACTTCTTATACTGCAGTTTAATCGGAAATCAATTAAGTGTTCATTCAAGTGTCGAACGAATCTATCAAACGAAATTATTGTGTTCCAATTTCATCACAGAGATAAATGTGTTATAAAATTTTTTGGTTTATAATTTCTGTCCCCTTTAGCCTAAGCCTTAATTTGCTTTTTGCTGTTTTTTTTCTTCTCAAGAGCTTTGAATTGTTTGATCATTTTGACACATGTGATAAAAGTATCATGGTATATCATTTTGTATAAAATTGAAATAATTTTGATAAATGATAGCAAATGCCTCCCATAGACAGAAATAAAGATTGAAAATAAAATTGTGTTCTTGTTCTGTTTTAGTTTCTTGTGTCTATTATTACTTTTTGTTACCAAAGTGATTTGCTGAATGGGTAAGAGTTGGGTGGCTTACCTGGAGGTACAATGTTTCTGCTCTTTTGTTTGTTTATTTGAGTTTTACACCCATTTTCAGCAGTCAGAGTCATATGAGGTGGACAGGACAGTTCACCTAAGCATCGTTCCTGGGAAGAACAAGTATTAGACTCCCATTCTTCATAAGCATCTGCCTACTTCCTCACATAAAGAGAGACGGTTAGTAGCGGGGATCGAACCCATGACCCTCTATCAGTGAGAGGTTACAGTGATTTGAAGTTAGCGACTTTAACCTTGGCGGTGGGTTAATGTTACTGCCTTGAGCAAAGTTTTCCAGGATCCTTCATGTCTCACCAGCAGGAGCTTACCAGTTACTAATGATTGACTGGCAACGAAGTTACCCATAAGGCATTAAAACAATTGTTTATTTCTGGTTGCCAGACCTACTCATATTGTCCCAACCTTAGACAGTACATTGACTTCCACTTTCTACCTTTCTGCACGCTTCCAAGAAAGAAAAATATAAACAGATATGTCAGGTACGAAAAATGAACGATAGAATTTGTCTATCTCTCCATAAAAGGTAGATTTCATATACAGCCACTAAATAGATGCCTACATTACCACACTCAGATGGTATTGAACAAATTAACCAATGGAGAATTCCTGACTTGACACAAGGGTTGTAAAGACAGAAAAAAATCCCCCTAGCTCCCTACCCTATTTTTAATGGACATGTAACCAGATACAGAGACTGATTTGATTAAAGAAACAAAAAAAAGTATCTAAAACAAGCAATTATGTTTTATTCAGAAAAAAATCAAAACAAGCAATTGTGGTTTAATCACATGAGTCTCATATTAAGCAGTTATAATTATTAAGGAATCTCAAAATAAACAATTAAAATGATTTATTCAGAAAAATCACAAAACAAACAAAATATATTCAGAAAAATCACAAAACAAAACAATTATGATTTATTCAGAAAAAAATCAACAAAAACAATTGTTTAGAATTATGAGCCCTAATTAAATATATTGTTTAGTGTAATGAGGCCCTAATTAAAACAAGAAATGTTTATGAAACACGAATGTCCCCTAATGGCCAATCGGATAGTAAGACCTTGACCTATTGAACTTAAAATGTGGACCTAAGGCCAAATCATTCTCTAGTTATTTGTCAGATAGTTTATATACTGAAGGTCATTATGACCTTGACCTTTGATAGACTACCTTAAAAATCAATAGGTATCATCTACATGTGATGTCCAATTGCCAATTAAAATTTAATAGCTTAGGTCAAATCATTCTCTAGTTACTGGTCAGACAAGGTTTTTGTGATGAAGGTTATTGTGAACATGACCTTTGACATTCTGACCTCAAATCAATAGGTGTCATCTACATGTTATGACCAACCTCCCAACCAAATCTGAACAGGTAAGGCCAAATCGTTCTCTAGTTGTTGGTCGGACAATGTTTTTGTACTGAAGGTCACTGTGACTTTGACATACTGACCTGAAAATCAATAGGGATCATCTGCATGTGATGAGGCCCTAATTGAAATATTGTTTCTAGTATAGTGTGGTACTAATTAAAACAGTGGTTATTATAGAGAGGCACTAATTAAAACAGTGTTTAGTATTGGTGAGGCACTAATTAAAACAGTGTTTAGTATTGTGAGGCTCTTATTAAAGTAGTGTTTAGTATTGTGAGGTCCTTATTAAAACAGTGTTTAGTATTGTGATGCCCTTATTAAAGTAGTGTTTAGTATAGTGATGCCCTTATTAAAGTAGTGTTGAGTATTGGTGAGGCCCTAATTAAAACAGTGTTAAGTATTGTGAGGTCCTTATTAAAGTAGTGTTTAGTATTATGAGGCCCTAATTAAAACAGTGTTAAGTATTGTGAGGTCCTTATTAAAGTAGTGTTTAGTATTATGAGGCCCTAATTAAAACAGTGTTAAGTATTGTGAGGTCCTTATTAAAGTAGTGTTTAGTATTGGTGAGGCCCTAATTAAAACAGTGTTTAGTATTATGAGGCCCTTATTAAAGTAGTGTTTAGTATTGGTGAGGCCCTAATTAAAACAGTGTTAAGTATTGTGAGGTCCTTATTAAAGTAGTGTTTAGTATTATGAGGCCCTAATTAAAACAGTGTTTAGTATTATGAGGTCCTAATTAAAACAGTGTTTAGTATTATGAGGCCCTTATTAAAGTAGTGTTTAGTATTGGTGAGGCCCTAATTAAAACAGTGTTAAGTATTGTGAGGTCCTTATTAAAGTAGTGTTTAGTATTATGAGGCCCTAATTAAAACAGTGTTTAGTATTATGAGGCCCTAATTAAAACAGTGTTAAGTATTGTGATGCCCTTATTAAAGTAGTGTTAAGTATTGTGAGGTCCTTATTAAAGTAGTGTTTAGTATAGTGAGGCCCTTATTAAAGTAGTGTTTAGTATTGGTGAGGCCCTAATTAAAACAGTGTTTAGTATTATAAGGCCCTTATTAAAGTAGTGTTTAGTATTGGTGAGGCCCTAATTAAAACAGTGTTAAGTATTGTGAGGTCCTTATTAAAGTAGTGTTTAGTATTATGAGGCCCTAATTAAAACAGTGTTTAGTATTATGAGGCCCTTATTAAAGTAGTGTTTAGTATTGGTGAGGCCCTAATTAAAACAGTGTTAAGTATTGTGAGGTCCTTATTAAAGTAGTGTTTAGTATTATGAGGCCCTAATTAAAACAGTGTTTAGTATTATGAGGCCCTAATTAAAACAGTGTTAAGTATTGTGATGCCCTTATTAAAGTAGTGTTAAGTATTGTGAGGTCCTTATTAAAGTAGTGTTTAGTATAGTGAGGCCCTTATTAAAGTAGTGTTTAGTATTGTGAGGCCCTAATTAAAACAGTGTTAAGTATTGTGAGGCCCTGATTAAAACTGTTAGGAATCATGGGCCCTAATTAAAATATTGTTTAGAATCAGTTTGACTGTACAGTTATAATACATTGGTTCAAAATGGAATTAAAACATTTTATCTCAAAATGAATTTTTAAGAAAGACATAATTTTACACACATCAAAATGGTCTTCTTGAGAAACGGCTACAAACATTTTATGCAGACTGCCTAACCATTACGACAAGCATAGGCAAGTAATACAATTGTTTGGAATGGCGCTAATTTATCCTAACAATAAATATATAATAAAATAATCTTAAATAACAATAATATCACCATGAGTTAACAACAAAAGTATTTATGATAAATGACTGTATTAATTATTCTTGGTTATATTTGTTGGCTGCCTGAGACCCAAATACTAATGGACGAGTTGGAACGTCAAATTTTAATTTATGCTGAAACGGTCTTATTCTTTCTATCGCAAGTTAACCATTACACAGACCTTCCTAACGGTGAATTATTTAAGACACTTTTTCACAACATTTGATTTACTAGGGATTGTCTTTTCTTGCTCCCTATAACTGGTCAAATTTTCGGATATTTTTTTTAGTTCAAATAATTTGACAAATTTATTTTTTTTAAATTATTTTGCACGTATTAATTTAATCTATTTAACTAATACCGATGTTTACGTATCACAGATTTTGGGTACAAAATACTCTAGTATAATATGATGAAATTCTACACCCGCAGATTTTGGACCAAACATTGTAAAACTTGAGATTGGTCTGTGAGTTCAAAATGCATTATCACATTCTTCATTATCACATGTTAGCCACATGAGTAAATATTTATTGGACATCTTTTTTATTATATAAAGGTAATAACTATATAAATACTTCTTGAAAAAACACACACACAAAAAAAACATCCCACCTTCCCCAGAATACACCCACCATACCCCCACCAAGAATAATATACGTAAACTTATGTCCTGACCACAGGTAACTGTATCATGAATAGATAATAAAAATTAAAAAAAAAAATTAAAAAAAAATATTTATTAATATATTACTAAATATTTTTATTTTATTTTTTTTTTTACAATTTTTATTATCTATTCATGATACAGTTACCTGTGGTCCTGACTTAATCTAAAAATAAATTGGAAAAAAAGAGATTTGCGCTGGGAAACCAATCTAATTAAAATTCGAGCATCTAAATAATGACATAAAATATACACTTGATGTGAAAATAAAAGTGGTAAATAACGTATTATCTTTGAGAGAAAGATGTGTCATGTATATACATGTACTAGTATACATAAACAATTTCTCAATTATTTGTATAGCTTAACTTAATTACTACTATATACGAAAAATTATTATGATCTAAATTTTACATTGAAACGAAATGAAAAATGGATCAAACATGATTTTGAAATATATGATGACTTTTCGGACTTAATCCATTCATTGCCTGAGTTAAACAGATATGTCGTGTGTGTCAACTATACATGGTTCTGTAAACAAGATAAAAAAAACACGTGTCGTGTCAGGATTTTGGAACCATGTCTAGTGCTTAACCGACTTGTATAAACTGATGATAGATCGAAGCTATGGCAAATAGGATTTTTTTCTAAAGTAAGTATCTTTTCTAAGCGGCCAGTAGCTCACTTTGTTAACAAAATGATTGGTTCCGACTCGTACAGAATTCAGATTATCGAAATTGTTTTTTCTCAAGTAGAATTTTCCGCATTCACAAGGTCAATTTAAAGTAAAACACGCATATAATTTATACATGTAGTAAAATTGAAATATTTTGATGAATACAGAAGTAATACTATTCCCCTTTATATCAAGCCTTTTTTGGTATAATCAAGGACTTATATGCATACATGTATGTATATAAGTCCTTGGTATAATGTATTAGATGTAACAATTATTATAGGCCTACAGTTATTGACTAGTGAGCCATTGAATTTTATGTGATATTCACCGGCAGAACGCCATATATGACGTACATTATGCTGTTTATTGGCTCACTAGTCAACAACTGTTTTATCATATAATAAGTACATTTGTAATTGGTAATAATATTTTGATTCATATCGAGTTTAAATGTAGTATTAGATAAACAGCAAAATGGAAGATAATTATGTCTCAAATAACAACAAATAAATTTGATTGATGAATATTGACCTGATTCTATTTTTAGATTGTGTAATTCCGAAATTTCCATTTTATATTTTACACCATTGAAAATGACATTTTTGTTACACAATGGATAAGGCTTTAACCATATCAATATGTGTTTATTTATAGATCATATAATAAAGATAATTATAAACAAACAATTTGGGTTGCCAGAAATTTACTACAACGTACCTCTGAATATAATTATAGAAAAAAAGTATTCATGATACGTTGCATTTTATAACAGTAATTTATTTTTCTAAAACAATTAGAGGCATTCATCTGGGGAGAGTTTGTATTGTGGATTATTCAGACCCTGATGATCAGTTTTCCATACAATTAACATGACTATTTAAATAGATCTACCCGGGGCCCAAATGTAGTGAACAGCTGTTCAGTTGTATGGAGACCAGACATTTTAAACTTTCAAGATTAGTAATTATCGCCATTCTCGGATAAGTCAGCCAGACTTGGTTCATACTCATTGACGATGTCACCTTGGGATAGGAAGGTGTTCACTGTAGAGCCAGTACTTTGGTGTGATATGGAGCCCAACCCTGGTACCTGCTTGCCTAGAGACAGCGGATGCACACAAATTGTAATCACCGGAATACCAGCTGTGGAGAAAAAAGACATAATAACACGATCAGCTACATGTATACTACCATCAAAAACTTAAATTTAAAATCAAACCCAATATCAACCAATGATTCCATTGTAACAATTCAAATGACCTGCAGTAAAGAATGAAGAAGGTACGTATATATTATATTCTGCAACAGGACATCTGCCTACATAAACATTATTCTACGATAAAACACGGTTGGCTGTAACACGGTACCTACCTCTCTAAAACAAGAACTGTGACATTGCCATCATAAACATACAGAAAATCTACTTATACATGTACATTATTCTAAGATAAAACTTGGTCGGCTGTTTAACAATTCATGACTTTTAGCATTAGGAATAGAAGTATTTCAATCTGATTAAAATCATATCCTCAAACCCGCTACGCTATGAGGATCTGAAGACGACCTATAGAAGGTCACCTCAGGTGACCTTTTCCACTAGCCAATCAGCGCCTTACTTTCATAATTCTGAAAGTGATCTGATTCTATTTTTAACCGCGGTAAAAAACAATATTTGACTTGTAGTTATCACGAACACCTATTCTTACGCAACTAAATGTAATGATAGCGCCAATGTGACATGCGTGTTTATTAAATTTTCTGTACTACTATGGCCGAGTCGATCAGGATTACTAAAAAAATCAAAACGTGGTTGCAGACAAATATGTTATACGTAATTTAATGTTTACTAACGTTTAAATAACATCGTCAGGTAGAAAGTTCATTCGGCCAAAGTACCGATGAAACGAGTTATACGATTGGCTGAATTATAAATAGATATAAATAGTGATCATGGAAATTCCGACTTTTGAAAATAGAAACTGGTATAGGCCGTCATCAGATCTTGCCGTAAGGAAGATCGAATACTTTAGTCAGATTGAGAAGTATTTCTTCCGCGTAAACAGTCAAAAGGTGTAGCTTTTGCTTGTTAAGTGTGGTTAATTGGCCGAAAGATGTACACTGTGTTCAGACTATACATGTATATACATGTGCTTGACCTTCAAATTCTGATTCAAAATGATGACAACATAAGGTCTTTGATTTTTTAAGGATGTCTTTTCCTATAAACACATTCAAATTTCACTTCTTGACAGTACCCTTATTGCCCTGATTTGAATCACGGAACTCTGAAGTTCTGTATAAATTTGGCTTTTTATTTTGAAAACAATGTATGTATACATATATACAAAATGTATTTAATATCTGTTTGTGAATCTAAACACTCGTTTGACTGCTTGGTCAAACTCCTTTCTACCCACTGATCCATATTTACATATAAGCTTCGTAAGTTTTTTTTCTTTGGAAAATACAAAGATAAGAATCAAATATAGTAGAAGCATGTACATGTAATTTTGAACAAAATCACTTTGACAAAAACAATGACATAAAATGATGATATACATACGCATAGGCTGTTGTTGATTGTAGCAGTTATGGGCGGTACATGTGTGTGTGCATCTGCGGCGGTGCTGTCTACCTCTTCGTTGGTCTTTTCTTAGTGGTGGGATGATCTCCAAAGGTTCACAAACTGCGTAACACCGAAAGCAATATGCTTGACTTTTGCCAATCAATCCAAGTTGTAGAACACGTAGATCCATCATACCAAAATCACTGTAAAAACAAACAGCAATTCAGACACATAAGTTGACGATCGTGATGATTATACTAGTTACGTTGATGATAATGGTGATGATGCTGCTGATTATAATGGTGATGAAGCTGATAGCACTGTTGATGACGATAGTGATAATAATAGTGATGATGCTGATGCTGGTGTTAGTGGTAATTGTAATGGTTGCTGGTGTAAGTATGGTGTCAGTAATTATAACAAAGGTGGCGACAAGGACAATAATGACGATAATGGTGAGGTTATAGAAATTAGGACGATATTATTAACCCTTAAACTGGCGAATTTCTTGAATGGACTAGTCCAACTTTCATTTAAATTAAATCCCTTATCAATTCAAGGATTGTCACCATAAAATCGGAAGTCGGTTGTCATACAGTAAAGCGTCTGCTCAATCTGCGCGGATGAGCTCAATCAACTTTGTAGTCCTGGTTCCAGCATTGTAAGGGTTACAGTAGACGATTGTGAATATGAGAATACTGATGAAGAAGTGACGATTGTGGTTTCGATATTGTAGAGAACATTTGGATGATTGTCAACGAGCAGCTTCAAAATATAATGAATTATGTGAAATTTATCAACTTTCGTTATAAAGCCAAAGATGCATTTGCATATATATTATATGCGTAGAGATTGCATTTTCGCTCTATTTGAGGGCCTCTGATGACAGGTCTCATTTAACATAAGGGAAATGACAGTAACTTTTTTTGTTTAAGCCCTTGCAGATCGTTCAAAGGCGGTATTTTCCAGAAGAGTTTATTCTGATATTTATTTCTTGTATGGTCTTATATGATGCTGGTGGATATCAGGCCGGGGAAGATAGTATATAATTATACAATGGGATTTAAGCAGTTTTTTTCAGGAATCATTTTATATAAAATTCTATTTGCTATACATACTGAAAATCTCTGTTACAAAATACACAATGGAACCTTGCCCAGCCATATTCTTGATCCTTGCGTAAAGCGTTGTACTTCCGTTTGCACTTATTACATCTTGAAACCTTTATAAATATAACAAGTTATATTAAATCAAAGCTCTGAAGGTACTGCTGTTGTTCGGAACTACAAATCAGTAAAAAATTGATATCTATGTAGGGTGAGTTTTGGAAAATGAACGATAGTTCGCGCATGAATTCTGATGCAGACATAAGTACTACGAATGCTTTTCTACACCCGCTATGCAGTTGTTACAGCTGTTCCCGTTCCATGTGCTTTCAGTACTTTGATTTATGTTTCCCATTTGATCACCAAAAGTAGTTCAGCAATTAGCATAATATTATATACAGTCTACATTACCTGCCTCTTTAAATACTCAACTTATGCAGAATGTAATTATACATGAAGACATGCTCGAAGAAAAAGTTAAACGTTATAAGCATTAAATTAATGGATTGAAACTTCCCGATGAATCACTTTTTTAAACATCTGGCTGACTCACAGTTATCATCGCATCGTCCATGAATTCAATGATGACTTCTATACTTTTACAAAAGAAGCTAGGAACCAGACTTAATAAGCATATACAGCACGAGAATTATGACGTCATCCTTCCTTGAAATGAGTGTACTGATAGTAATTATTGTAGTAATCCGAGGGATTTGTATTGTTCGTTTACGATATCACATAGCCATATAATTTTGACTTAAATGCACGCAATATTTGAATTTGTATTAAGCCATTGAATTGAAATATCGGAACTATATTCTTAGGCGGAAGGTAGGTTAAAAGAAGCTGTTCGGTATGCAGAAAAAGTGAAAACTGAGCAATTTTTGAATACGGTAATAACATTATTGTTCGTATCGAACAACAAAAATCGTTGCATAATGATAAATGCAATTGTACAAGAAACAATCAGGTGCATATCAGGTCTTTGGGCAGCATACTAGTATTTTAGTAAGACACCATACAATGAGCTAAATTTCTAAACGTCTGTTTTTTTATAGCTCTGCAAATCACCAAAGACATTTGGTTGTGTAATAGGAGGAAGCATAATGCACCCGATGTGGGGCCCGAACCCAAGATCTCCTGTTTGCAAGTCATGCAGATGCTACTGAGCTAATCAGGCTTGTAAATACGATATAAAATATTTATATATATGTATGTGATATACATGTATTTGCAATACAGAATAAAATTCAACCAATTTACACATTGTAGGCCTATATTGGTACATGTATTAGTTCTGGGTACCATAACCAAATTGGTCTGTTTTATTTCGTTTTGTTGACCATTATAGTTATGGAATTGTCCTTTTTCGAAGTCAACAGCCTAAGACACTTCTTCGTGCGTCTATTGAAGCAGATCATTTGACGCGGTTTCCGGAACGTTACGGACTTAATCCAAAACATTCCGAGGCCGTGAAATTTTGATATTTACTTAGTCTGAAATATCGGCAAAATACTATTCGATACCTTTCGCCCGTTGATGATGTTATAGATTTTAGTGTAATTCATTGCACTGTACACAACTTTTACGTTAATATGAAAACGAACGCAACTCTGTTAACTTTTAAAGAACAAGTGACATTGACGTTATGTCAAATACTTTCGACTATATTGGTATAAGCTAGTACATGTGTATTGTAACTTGTGGCAGCTTGTACTCAGTCAATGATAATCTTATAGGATTGACAACCCGCCCCAAAATAAATAACTATAAAACATAATAATTAAAGTTAGAAGTGTCATAATCACCAGTTTTCGTGATGGTACTCTCCGCCACCATTTGTTGTCACATGGTTGACAAGCAAACTCTCTAACTTCAGACCCTATCACATTGCGACGTGCAGTTCTTCTCAATTCTTCACCCACGTCATGCCACTGTAAAATATTACGTTAGAAACTTAAGGGTATGTACCTAAAATTATGGTCGGCAGGGTAACAGTTATCGCGACTATTTTTTTCAATCATCGAATGTAATACCATAGGTGCGGTGCGTTTTTTTCGTGAATATTCTGTATCATACTCATACTTCAATTTATCTAATGACATATTTTGAAAAGTTTATAAGAATTGTAGCCCATGATGAACAATATTATTTTTTTGAAGATTTTGCACCGTGACAAATATTTTTCTTCATTAAATTAGACTTATATACTGAGTGTTTGTACAGTTTTGTACAATGTGTATTCACTGAAATTTAATTCTTTGTTCTTTTAACTTTACTGAACAAAACTCAATTTCTATCATAGACAAAGTTCTACACATGTACATGTATAGCAATGATTACAGTTTCCAAAATATATCCGCTCCATTTTGAGATAATATTTTTGAACGTTATAAAACTTTATTTATAAATGGCATAAGGATGGTATAATCTTTCTGTAAAAATCAACTAACGCAGCGGATCAATTTACTCATCATAAAACAGAAATAACTCATTGTAACATGTAACGAACACTTACATCTTCATCTCCTATGACATGTCTGATGAGTCTTGGTTCTGAAATAAAAACAATGATTCTAAATGATGTCTTTGATTATTGCATTTACATACCATTTACTTATCTACTGAGCATTTTTTCAGTTCTTTCGAAGGTAAATGAGATCAATTCTTGTGTCACGTGTTTATGCATTATACAGTTATGAGCTATCGTCAAAATAATAGATTTGTTATCTGTACACTGTGTTATGTGTTATAATGTCATATTCGGGTATGGCATGTGTTTACTAATTTACAATGCTTTGTTGTCATATGTTAGCTGTCTGTGAAGCTACGGTGTCATACGTTTGTTGTCTATAATGCTACATAGTCACGTGTTTGCTGTCTATAATGAAACGATGTCATGTGTTTACTGTCAAAATACCACGATGTCAAGTATTTGCTGTCTATAAAGGTGTACGTTGCCATATGTTTGCTGTTTATAAAGACACGGTGCCAGGTGTTTGCTGTCTATAAAGACACGGTGCCATGTGTTTGCTCTCTATAAAGGTACGGAGCCGTGTGTTTGCTGACTATAATGCAACGGTGTCTTGTGTATGCAGTCTATAAGGATACGTTGTCATGTGTTTGCTGTCTATAAGGATACGATGTCATGTGTTTGCTGTCTATAAAGGTACGATGCCATGTGTTTGCTGTCTATAAAGGGTACGGTGTCATGTGTTTCCTGTCTATAAAGGTCCAGTGTCATGTGTTTCATGTCTATAAAGGTACGGTGTCATGTGTTTGTTGTCTATAAAGGTACGATGTCATGTGTTTCCTGTCTATAAAGGTGGTACGGTGTCATGTACTTGTTGTCTATAAAGGTACGGTGTCATGTGTTTGTTGTCTATAAAGGTACGGTGTCATGTGTTTGCTGTCTATAAAGGTACGATGGCATGTATTTGTTGTCTATAAAAGTACGATGTCATGTGTTTCCTGTCTATAAAGGTACGGTGTCATGTATTTGTTGTCTATAAAGGTACAGTGTCATGTGTTTGTTGTCTATAAAGGGTACGGTATCATGTGTTTCATGTCTATACAGGTACGGTGTCATGTGTTTGCTGTCTACAAAGGTACGGTGCCATGTGTTTGCTGTCTATAAAGGTACGGTGTCATGTGTTTGTTGTCTATAAAGGGTACGGTGTCATGTGTTTCATGTCTATACAGGTACGGTGTCATGTGTTTGCTGTCTACAAAGGTACGGTGCCATGTGTTTGCTGTCTATAAAGGGTACCGTGTCATGTGTTTCCTGTCTATAAAGGTACGGTGTCATGTATTTGTTGTCTACAAAGGTACGGTGTCATGTGTTTGTTGTCTATAAAGGTTCGGTGTCATGTGTTTGCTGTCTATAAAGGTACGATGGCATGTGTTTGTTGTCTATAAAGGTACGATGTCATGTGTTTGCTGGCTATAAAGGTACGGTGTCATGTGTTTCATGTCTATACAGGTACGGTGTCATGTGTTTGCTGTCTACAAAGGTACGGTGCCATGTGTTTGCTGTCTATAAAGGGTACCGTGTCATGTGTTTCCTGTCTATAAAGGTACAATGTCATGTATTTGTTGTCTACAAAGGTACGGTGTCATGTGTTTGTTGTCTATAAAGGTTCGGTGTCATGTGTTTGCTGTCTATAAAGGTACGATGGCATGTGTTTGTTGTCTATAAAGGTACGATGTCATGTGTTTGCTGGCTATAAAGGTACGGTGTCATGTGTTTGCTGTCTATAAAGGTACGATGGCATGTGTTTGTTGTCTATAAAGGTACGATGTCATGTGTTTCCTGTCTATAAAGGTACGGTGTCATGTATTTGTTGTCTATAAAGGTACGGTGTCATGTGTTTGTTGTCTATAAAGGGTACGGTGTCATGTGTTTGCTGTCTATAAAGGGTACGGTGGCATGTGTTTCCTGTCTATAAAGGGTACCGTGTCATGTGTTTCCTGTCTATAAAGGTACGGTGTCATGTGTTTAATGTCTATAAAGGTACGGTGTCATGTATTTGCTGTCTACAAAGGTACGATGTCATGTGTTTCATGTCTATAAATACACGATGTCATGTTTTGTTGTCTATAAAGGGTACCGTGCCATGTGTTTCCTGTCTATAAAGGTACGGTGTCATGTGTTTGCTGTCTATAAAGGGTACGGTGTCATGTGTTTAATGTCTATAAAGGTACGGTGTCATGTGTTTGCTGTCTACAAAGGTACGATGTAATGTGTTTCATGTCTATAAATACACGATGTCAGGGCTCAAAAAACCGACAATTTGCCGGTCCAGACCGAATTTCAACGCCTCGGACCGATTTGAGTAGCAGAAATGGGTTTAAAAATCGGTTCCATAAATTTCATAAAATTCGGTCCAAATCGCATTGTACGTGCAAAATGTCACAAACCTTCCTGTATATTATTCGCACCACTCTAATTACCCCCCAATTAACACGTCAAGATGCCTGCAGCGATCTTTTGTTAATCCGATCGATGGTAATTAGTCCAAACTCGTGGTCACATGTAAACTGGTTCTCATTGACTTGTCTGTACTTCGGTGTACAGCAACATGGAACGGGAACCAGTTTATGTTTACATGCAGACGATTTTACTCGTTTGACTCTAGAACAGTTCTGAAAGTTAATCAAACGCGCAAGAGATTTATTTACGTGAACACCGGCTGCATGGAGTTGCCTCCCGCGACGATCTTCAAATCTGTATTTAAATTGACATCTAAAACATTGACATTACGATAGTCAGAAAGCCTTGCCCGATCATAAAGTAAAGTAAACATTAGATGTGAATGAATTTCGCTCGATTTACTCTAGGACAGTCCTGCATGAACATTCATCGAACGTACACGGTTCCGTAATACATTTTCGCGACCCTTACTGAATTTAGAAATTGTTCTTCGTAGCTCGTGTTTTGGGTCTAATAATACATACTGGAGCATAATAATTTGTTTGTAATGATTTAAAGTTAGACTGTCAATCATAAATTACGATAAACCGAGATGCTGCACGTTTTTAATGGTGACAACTTACGTTTAGGTACTTAATTTTACGGGGAGGGGGGGGGGTACATTTTCGTCCAAAAATAGGGGGGAGGGGCGACTCTGGACAGATTTTTATTTCAACTTTTTATGAGCCCTGCACGATGTCATGTGTTTGTTGTCTATAAAGGGTACCGTGTCATGTGTTTCCTGTCTATAAAGGTACGGTATCATGTGTTTGCTGTCTATAAAGGTACGATGTCATGTGTTTGTTGTCTATAAAGGTACGATGTCATGTGTTTGCTGTCTAGAAAGGTACGATGTCATGTGTTTGCTGTCTATAAAGGTACGGTGTCATGTGTTTGCTGTCTATAAAGGGTACTGTGTCATGTGTTTACTGTCTATAAAGGTACGGTATCATGTGTTTGCTGTCTATAAAGGTACGATGTCATGTGTTTGTTGTCTATAAAGGTACGATGTCATGTGTTTGATGTCTATAAAGGTACGATGTCATGTGTTTGCTGTCTATAAAGGTACGGTGTCATGTGTTTGTTGTCTATTATGCTACGATGTCATGTGTTTGTTGTCTATAAAGGTATGATGTCATGTATTTCGTATTTCTATTGCTCTATAAAGTATCAGCTTGATAATTATTTCATTATTCTATGATGGCATTCGTTTGATATTTTATTAGGCTACAGTGTCATGTGTTTGGTATCTTATTATGCCATTGTGTCATGTTTTGGTACTTTATTATTCATATGTTTGATAGTGTATTATTCTATGGTGTCGTGTGTTTGATATTTTGTTATGGTGCAGTGTCATATGTTTAATAATTTATCATTCCTCGGTGTCATGTGTTTAATAGTTTATTATTCTATGGTGTCATGTTTTTAATATTTTATTATACTACTGCGTCATGTGTTTACTTTTACATGTAACATTGATTACCATTCATCATAAACTCGAGAGTCTCTTCCAGATCATAGTTCTTATGACGTAACAAAACACCACATTGTACATCTGTAAACCGTCCCTTGTACAGCTCACGTAAACGTCTTATCTGTAAATAGACCAGAATGTAACGTGAAAATTCTGCAATAAAATGTGCTCACTCCTTACCAGTGCTAAAAACTAAAAAAGTACTTACATTCAAATATAATTTCATGCGAGTGGCAATTTAACACCATGTTACTGACCAGTTTTAAGTGGTCAATAATATATTTCATTCTGTTACTGGCCAGTTTCGTCAGGTCTACTACATTGTATATGTTTTATTATGTTACTGGCCAGTTTTGTCAGGTCTATTATCTATTTTATTATGTTACTGACCAGTTTCATGAGGTCTATTATCTATTTATGTTACTGACTCGTTTCATGAGGTATTTTATCTGTTTCATTATGTTACTGGCCAGTTCTGTGAGGTCTACTACATTGTATCTGTTTTATTTGTTACTGGCCAGTTTCGTCAGGTCTTCTATATTGTATATGTTTTATTATGTTACTGGCCAGTTTTGTCAGGTCTATTATCTATTTTATTATGTTACTGACCAGTTTCATGAGGTCTATTATCTATTTATGTTACTGACTCGTTTCATGAGGTATTTTATCTGTTTCATTATGTTACTGGCCAGTTCTGTGAGGTCTACTACATTGTATCTGTTTTATTTGTTACTGGCCAGTTTCGTCAGGTCTTCTATATTGTATATGTTTTATTATGTTACTGGCCAGTTTCGTCAGGTCTATTATCTATTTTATTATGTTACTGACCAGTTTCATGAGGTCTATTATCTATTTATGTTACTGACCAGTTTCATGAGGTCTATTATTTATTCATGTTACTGACTAGTTTCATGAGGTCTTTTATCTGTTTTATTATGTTACTGGCCAGTTTCGTGAGGTCTACTACATTGTATCTGTTTTATTTGTTACTGGCCAGGTTCGTGAGGTCTACTACATTGTATCTGTTTTATTTGTTACTGGCCAGGTTCGTGAGGTCTACTACATTGTATCTGTTTTATTTGTTACTGGCCAGGTTCGTGAGGTCTACTACATTGTATCTGTTTTATTTGTTACTGGCCAGGTTCGTGAGGTCTTCTACATTGTATCTGTTTTATTTGTTACTGGCCAGGTTCGTGAGGTCTACTACATTGTATCTGTTTTATTTGTTACTGGCCAGTTTCGTCAGGTCTACTACATTGTATATGTTTTATTATGTTACTGGCCAGTTTCGTCAGGTCTATTATCTATTTTATTATGTTACTTACCAGTTTCATGAGGTCTATTATCTATTTATGTTACTGACTCGTTTCATGAGGTCTATTATTTATTCATGTTACTGACTAGTTTCATGAGGTCTTTTATCTGTTTTATTATGTTACTGGCCAGTTTCGTGAGGTCTACCACATTGTATCTGTTTTATTTGTTACTGGCCAGTTTCGTCAGGTCTACTATATTGTATATGTTTTATTATGTTACTGGCCAGTTTCGTCAGGTCTATTATCTATTTTATTATGTTACTTACCAGTTTCATGAGGTCTATTATCTATTTATGTTACTGACTCGTTTCATGAGGTCTATTATTTATTCATGTTACTGACTAGTTTCATGAGGTCTTTTATCTGTTTTATTATGTTACTGGCCAGTTTCGTGAGGTCTACTACATAGTATCTGTTTTATTTGTTACTGGCCAGTTTCGTCAGGTCTACTATATTGTATATGTTTTATTATGTTACTGGCCAGTTTCGTCAGGTCTATTATCTATTTTATTATGTTACTGACCAGTTTCATGAGGTCTATTATCTATTTATGTTACTGACTAGTTTCATGAGGTCTATTATTTATTCATGTTACTGACTAGTTTCATGAGGTCTTTTATCTGTTTTATTATGTTACTGGCCAGTTTCGTGAGGTCTACTAGATTGTATCTGTTTTATTTGTTACTGGCCAGGTTCGTGAGGTCTACTACATTGTATCTGTTTTATTTGTTACTGGCCAGGTTCGTGAGGTCTTCTACATTTTATCTGTTTTATTTGTTACTGGCCAGTTTCGTCAGGTCTACTACATTGTATCTGTTTTATTTGTTACTGGCCAGTTTCGTCAGGTCTACTACATTGTATATGTTTTATTATGTTACTGGCCAGTTTCGTCAGGTCTATTATCTATTTTATTATGTTACTTACCAGTTTCATGAGGTCTATTATCTATTTATGTTACTGACTCGTTTCATGAGGTCTATTATTTATTCATGTTACTGACTAGTTTCATGAGGTCTTTTATCTGTTTTATTATGTTACTGGCCAGTTTCGTGAGGTCTACTACATTGTATCTGTTTTATTTGTTACTGGCCAGTTTCGTCAGGTCTACTATATTGTATATGTTTTATTATGTTACTGGCCAGTTTCGTCAGGTCTATTATCTATTTTATTATGTTACTTACCAGTTTCATGAGGTCTATTATCTATTTATGTTACTGACTCGTTTCATGAGGTCTACTATTTATTCATGTTACTGACTAGTTTCATGAGGTCTTTTATCTGTTTTATTATGTTACTGGCCAGTTTCGTGAGGTCTACTACATTGTATCTGTTTTATTTGTTACTGGCCAGTTTCGTGAGGTCTACTATATTGTATATATTTATTATGTTACTGGCCAGTTTCGTCAGGTCTATTATCTATTTTATTATTTTACTGACCAGTTTCATGAGGTCTATTATCTATTTATGTTACTGACTAGTTTCATGAGGTCTATTATTTATTCATGTTACTGACTAGTTTCATGAGGTCTTTTATCTGTTTTATTATGTTACTGGCCAGTTTCGTGAGGTCTACTACATTGTATCTGTTTTATTTGTTACTGGCCAGGTTCGTGAGGTCTACTACATTTTATCTGTTTTATTTGTTACTGGCCAGTTTCGTCAGGTCTACTACATTGTATCTGTTTTATTTGTTACTGGCCAGTTTCGTCAGGTCTACTACATTGTATCTGTTTTATTTGTTACTGGCCAGTTTCGTCAGGTCTACTACATTGTATCTGTTTTATTTGTTACTGGCCAGTTTCGTCAGGTCTACTACATTGTATCTGTTTTATTTGTTACTGGCCAGTTTCGTGAGGTCTACTACATTTTATCTGTTTTATTTGTTACTGGCCAGTTTCGTCAGGTCTACTACATTGTATCTGTTTTATTATGTTACTGGCCAGTTTCGTCAGGTCTACTACATTGTATCTATTTTATTATGTTACTGGCCAGTTTCGTCAGGTCTACTACATTTTATCTGTTTTATTTGTTACTGGCCAGTTTCGTCAGGTCTACTACATTTTATCTGTTTTATTTGTTACTGGCCAGTTTCGTCAGGTCTACTACATTGTATCTACGTGTATTTTATTATGTTACTGGCCAGTTTCGTCAGGTCTACTACATTGTATCTATTTTATTATGTTACTGGCCAGTTTCGTCAGGTCTACTACATTGTATCTGTTTTATTATGTAACTGGCCAGTTTCATGAGGTCAATAATCTGTTTCACTCTGTTACTGACCAGTTTCATGCGGTCGTTTCATGAGATCTATTATCTGTTTCACTCATTTACCGACCAGTTTCATTAGGTCTATAATCTGTTTAATTAGGTCACTGGCCAGTTTCATTAGGTCTATTATATGTTTTATTATGTTACTGACCTGTGTCATGGGGTCTATTATCTGTTTTATAATGTTACTGGCCAGTTTTATTAGGTCTATTATATGTTTTATTATGTTACTGACCTGTTTCATGGGGTCTGTTATCTGTTTTATTATGTTACTGACCAGTTTCATGAGGTCTATTATCTGTTTAATTATGTTACTGACCAGTTTCATGAGGTCGTTTCATGAGGTCTATTATCTGTTTCACTCATTTACCGACCAGTTTCATTAGGTCTATAATCTGTTTAATTATGTTTCTGGCCAGTTTCATGAGGTCTATAATCTGTTTTATTATGTAACTGGCCAGTTTCGTGAGGTCTACTATCTGTTTTATTATGTTACTGGCCAGTTTTATTAGGTCTATTATATGTTTTATTATGTTACTGACCTGTTTCATGGGGTCTGTTATCTGTTTTATTATGTTACTGACCAGTTTCATGAGGTCTATTATCTGTTTTATTATGTTACTGACCAGTTTCATGAGGTCGTTTCATGAGGTCTATTATCTGTTTCACTCATTTACCGACCAGTTTCATTAGGTCTATAATCTGTTTAATTATGTTTCTGGCCAGTTTCATTAGGTCTATAATCTGTTTTATTATGTTTCTGGCCAGTTTCATGAGGTCTATAATCTGTTTTATTATGTTTCTGGCCAGTTTCATGAGGTCTATAATCTGTTTTATTATGTAACTGGCCAGTTTCGTGAGGTCTACTATCTGTTTTATTATGTAACTGGCCAGTTTCGTGAGGTCTACTATCTGTTTTATTATGTTACTGGTCAGTTTCATGAGGTCTATAATCTGTTTTACTATGTTACTGACCAGTTTCATGAGGTCTATAATCTGTTTTATTATGTTACTGACCAGTTTCATGAGGTCGTTTCATGAGGTCTATTATCTGTTTCACTCATTTACCAACCAGTTTCATTAGGTCTATAATCTGTTTTATTATGTTTCTGGCCAGTTTCATTAGGTCTATAATCTGTTTTATTATGTAACTGGCCAGTTTCATGAGGTCTATAATCTGTTTTATTATGTAACTGGCCAGTTTTATTAGGTCTATAATCTGTTTTATTATGTAACTGGCCAGTTTCATTAGGTCTATAATCTGTTTAATTATGTAACTGGCCAGTTTCATGAGGTCTATAATCTGTTTTATTATGTAACTGGCCAGTTTCATGAGGTCTATAATCTGTTTTATTATGTAACTGGCCAGTTTCATGAGGTCTATAATCTGTTTTATTATGTAACTGGCCAGTTTCATGAGGTCTATAATCTGTTTTATTATGTAACTGGCCAGTTTCATGAGGTCTATAATCTGTTTTATTATGTAACTGGCCAGTTTCATGAGGTCTATAATCTGTTTTATTATGTAACTGGCCAGTTTCATTAGGTCTATAATCTGTTTTATTATGTAACTGGCCAGTTTCATTAGGTCTATAATCTGTTTTATTATGTAACTGGCCAGTTTCATGAGGTCTATAATCTGTTTTATTATGTTTCTGGCCAGTTTCATTAGGTCTATAATCTGTTTTATTATGTAACTGGCCAGTTTCATGAGGTCTATAATCTGTTTTATTATGTAACTGGCCAGTTTCATGAGGTCTATAATCTGTTTTATTATGTAACTGGCCAGTTTCATGAGGTCTATAATCTGTTTTATTATGTAACTGGCCAGTTTCATGAGGTCTATAATCTGTTTTATTATGTAACTGGCCAGTTTCATGAGGTCTATAATCTGTTTTATTATGTAACTGGCCAGTTTCATGAGGTCTATAATCTGTTTTATTATGTAACTGGCCAGTTTCATTAGGTCTATAATCTGTTTTATTATGTAACTGGCCAGTTTCATTAGGTCTATAATCTGTTTAATTATGTTTCTGGCCAGTTTCATTAGGTCTATAATCTGTTTTATTATTTAACTGGCCAGTTTCATTAGGTCTATAATCTGTTTTATTATGTAACTGGCCAGTTTCATGAGGTCTATAATCTGTTTTATTATGTAACTGGCCAGTTTCATGAGGTCTATAATCTGTTTTATTATGTAACTGGCCAGTTTCATGAGGTCTATAATCTGTTTTATTATGTAACTGGCCAGTTTCATTAGGTCTATAATCTGTTTTATTATGTAACTGGCCAGTTTCATGAGGTCTATAATCTGTTTTATTATGTAACTGGCCAGTTTCATGAGGTCTATAATCTGTTTTATTATGTAACTGGCCAGTTTCATGAGGTCTATAATCTGTTTTATTATGTAACTGGCCAGTTTCATGAGGTCTATAATCTGTTTTATTATGTAACTGGCCAGTTTCATGAGGTCTATAATCTGTTTAATTATGTTTCTGGCCAGTTTCATGAGGTCTATAATCTGTTTTATTATGTAACTGGCCAGTTTCGTGAGGTCTACTATCTGTTTTATTATGTTACTGGTCAGTTTCATGAGGTCTATAATCTGTTTTACTATGTTACTGACCAGTTTCATGAGGTCTATTATCTGTTTCACTCTGTTACTGGTCAGTTTAATGAGTTATAATTACATGACGACATATAAAACAAATTGAGAAGAATTAAAGAATTTTATGCATAACAAATCTTCGACGCTTTAAAACAAAAACAAACAAAAAATTAATGTAATGCGTTTACATTGTTCTTAAATAGTAGGCGTGTTTTATATTGTCGAGGACTTAAATTAAATTTTGAAAATAAAATACTGTTTACATGTTACACGATACGGATAAAGAATATCTAAATGCATATAAATGCGTGTTATATTTACTTAAGGTAGAGTGTATCGATTTTTGTATCTCTGTTTAAGCCCGGTAGAGTAGGACAAAACATACAAATATTCCTGCATTCAAAGAACCTATGAAACGCAAATGACAGTCAGTTGAGATTTCAATAGTGTTACGCATGCATCACGTGATAATGATATTGATTAGCGCTATCAATTTACGTTTACAATGTAACATATTTAAGTTATTTATAAACAACTGTGATCTCATGACCAGAAAACAAACATCAGCATGTTTATCCAATACTATCTCTATTTTCACCCATACTATAAACAAACAAAATATATAATGACAGGTACCGTTCTAATGGCATAAGAATTGACTTACGAGTATTACACGAATTTTGAATGAATTATGATGAATATGTATGAAATGTCTAACGTACTGTGATTGGTTGAGTAAATATTAAAAGTTAGAAAATAATAGGCTAGTCATTTGTGCTGAATAGAAGGCTCACTTGATCATAATTGTTTGTAAATCAGATTGCACTACGTACTTAAGTTAATTTCACTATTAAACTAGTGTTTTTTCCACGATTTGTCTATCTTCAGACCATACATTTCGATGTATATGCAATTCTTTTAGCTGTCTTTTCTAATATACTGCATGGCCATTATGGTAAATTACCATCGGTCATAACTTTGATCTCAAATATGTGTATACGTTGATTGTTAATTAACCGATGGTGTTATAAAGGTGTGGTACGGGAGTAACCCTTGGTAAACAGTCTCAATGATGTCACTACTCATACGGGTTCTGTTATAAACATTTAAATACTTAATGTTGAATACAAGTTGTTGTTGTTGTTGTATTTAAATCATGAATATAATGCTTAAAATCACGATTTTTCATCTGTTTTTGACTAATAAAGAATGCTCGTCTTATATAAGTCGTGCATTGTATCAAACATTTAATAATTTTGTTTGTACGCAAAAAATACGATATTTGGATCAAAATCGAAAGTAGAAGTTAGAAATGATAACGTAATGAATGTCAAATGGATAATTTCTAAAACACAAACCTTCTTTAATCGTTCCAAATTCTCTTCACCAAAATAATTCGGCCCCTGTGCTCCTCCTTCCGCCATTCTCATAAAACACTAATAAGAATGAACCGTATACTGCATATATATATGTTACCTCTATATCTCTTGAACTACGTAACACTTATCTAACTGAACAATTGTATGTTTGGAAAAACTGTATTCAGAGCATAACTGATTAATTTACTCGACCAGGAAGTGACTATTTTTAAAACACAATTTCGCGAAAAAATACAGTGGGTATTTTATTATGTTTATTGTAGATAATTTTAAATAAATCATCGTAAGGCATATATCTTATCATGGGGTTATAATAAAATATACTACCTTTGTATTGTTGCATACATATTTCGATTATAGTAACGTTGTTCGGCTAGATGAGTTTGTATTTTCGGATAATGACGTTAACAATGTCAAGGAGTGTTTAATCAGTCATTTACTTCAAATATTTTAAACAAAAAAAATCGACGGCCTATAATTACGTGATGATATTATATATGTTAAATTCATACTTTATACTCATTTCATATGTATAATATATGCTGAGTGAATGAAATAATCTTGAAACTTGATAATGATCGATACCACAAGGTCTAGAAAAATGGCGGCACCAACGAGTTCGATGTCTAATCGTATTTTTCGTCGAAAGTTCAAGTGTTCTGACTTTTTCGTGCAGGACATATAGACCCTACAGAAAAACTTGAAGTGGGCAGACTTTTTCATTTTTTTTTTCAAATTTCTCTGCAAGGTCTAAGGACAAGATACCACATTAAAAATGTCAATCATGGTACCGAAAAACTCGGAAAATCATTGGCTGAAACATGGACTACACAAAAACTAAACATTTTAACTTTCGACCAAAAATACTATTTACCTTTTATCCCCTGTGTATCAATTGAATCGACAAATTACAATATATGCATTTGAAAAACGTTATAGATTCCAAACTGATGTGGTCAGAACTTCCGAATTTACCATCAAAATAAAAAATGTCCCTTCGTACAATGTGTACAATGCCAACAAATCTACTCTGGAGAAAGATATTTGATTGTCGCTTACAACTACATTTTATTTGCCATACGGGGATAGAAAAACCAAACTGGATTCATTCCGGGTATCTACAGAATACTGTAGAAGTATTCCCTGACTCACCACCTAAATAAATATCTAGAAAACTGTGAATTTCCAATAAAATCTATGTGGGTTCGAACTCTTCATACACATATCAATAATTACCACGATAATGTTTGGACTGAAAGAACGCCAAACGATCCAGACTTCACTAGACTTCTAGCTTCTCAAAATGAAATCATCCCATCTCCGATCTGGCAATCCGCAACCAACCGAAACAACATTATACATGCAACGACGACAGCGCGAGTGATTACATGTGCCTACAACAGAACAGTTAAAGTCCCATTAGCTCTTTGCTATAAAAAATATATGCAAAAAACAACAACAGCTGCTGATATTATCACAAGATAATTATTACCGACGAAACAAGCCCCCTTTCTTCTAAAAACACTAATTTCGCTGTGAATTTTGCTTTTGTAAACTTGAAATATATATAGAGCGCGTGACGTCACTTCATGCCGTGTACGTAATATGACTGCGGGAAAACACAGCTGTTCTATAAATAGTTTTTTTTTCAATGATATTGAAAAAAATACGATAGTGGTTTTGGAAACATTTTTTCTTGCTGTGAAGTACTCACGGGAGGAAACACATCCCGTTATAGAACAAACAGAAGCTATTACGACTGATAAATTTATATGATTATGGGACTTTAACCAATGTTGTACTTTATGCTGAAAACTAAACTCTAGATTTATACAGGCATGCTATCGCAGAGTGCCAACACCCTGCACCGAAACAACCCCGCATAAACTTTATGAAAATTGTAGAAATTAACTACTCTCGTGCTTTCAGTACCCACCTATCGCAATCATACGGAGAGGACTTTCTCCTTAGCTTATTTAGCATGGACACTTTATTACAGTTCAATCTGGACACGTGCCGAGAATATATGCAAGATGTGTGCAGTTTTATGCATTCATCAGTTCTATTTAATGTAATATTTTCACTGTTAATGTATTGATAATAAGCAATTAATTTGTATAACATCGCTATAATTATATAAGTACAGGTTAACTTAGAAATGCACCAAGAATAAAAGCAAGATATCTGCATTTTATGCATTTATCAGTACTATTTACTCATAACGTTTAATGTAATATTTTTAGTGTTGATGTATTGATAATTGGTAATTGAACTGTAGAACTTATATAATTTCTTACACTTCGTTTCGGTAAGACATTATGAAAGCGAATCGTTTATGTAATTGTCACAATACTCAGATAAACATGTACAATGTATGTATATATAACATTGAATTATCAATAGTTCTATCCTCATTATACACTCTTACGTTTCGTTTCGGTTTGATTGTATATAATGTTTCATTCTTCTAAGAGTGATAAAATGTTTCATTCATCAATATGTGATATTCTTCTACGCGATTATTACGATTGAACACAAAGCAAAACAGCGAATAATTTAAAATTTCATGTCATAGATCCTACACAAAAAGCATGTATGTTTTTACTGTACGTGCCTTCTTTTTATTGTCAATAATTGTATATTATGGCTCATGTACATCAGGGATGCTATATTATTTTATTGTAGTATAGCATCCCTGATACAATCTACTATTCATATCTTAATTATATATCTCATAAGTTTATTATTATTTATTTTATATTTTATTAATATATGTTTTTAAATGTGCTTTATTGCTTAAATTATAGTCCGTATATTCTTAAACATGCATTTGTTTTTTACAGCTCTTATATAATTTGTTATTGTTGTTTACTCTAGTTATATACCGATAGTCGGCTCAAAAGCTCTTAGGTGGCTTAATTATGTTGTACTGTTGTCGTACCGACTTTGAATAAATCTTATCTTATGCATAGTGAGGCCATGATATTCTATTAGTTATTATTTCCTTTTCTTCCTGTTACAGTACGAGATCCTTGTTGGGGGGGGGGGGGGGGGGGTGGATACTAGGTATAAGTACAAGGTCATGTGCGGCGCACTAATGTGCAGGATAAAAGGATTACGAGTGGCAGCTATGCAAAGCTGATCGATCGAACCATTCCAAAAACAAATGACAAACAAATTTAATACTACGTCCAGTTTCATCCAAACTTGACACCTTGTTACTTTATCTGGTATATAACGCGGATATAAGAAAGAACATAGAAGAGGTGGTATTTTTCTGAGTGCAAATTAAACCTTCCAAACCTAGATCTATATTATCACGCTATGAAAGTCGTAACGCTGCACCGGTTATTACTGGATTATCGCCCTTACCGGAAGTAGTGATAGCAATGGCCGACGAAGCAGAAGACTTGTCTCCTGAACAAACTGAGAAATTAATTCAGTTTCAGGTAAATATACGTGAACATTTTTTACATGTATACTTCGTGATATGTATCTTTCATGCATTCGTGTACAGAACGTGGTTTGAAGTGGAAATGAACATCGCATTTATTGAAAATTATTTTTTGTTGTTATGTTTTGGTATTCGATTCAGTCCTTCTTGACTTATTTTTAGAAATGATGTTTGTGATTGCACCACAATAAATCATACATTGGCCATTGCATATGATTTTATATTGTCCACTTAGTTAATGAATGCAGTTTTTCCTCCTACCTAATTTAATAAAGATGGACTGCTGTCCAATCTAATTAGACTGTTTGTGAAGGCGAGACAGTTTTTCGAATTGGTCCTGACCTGCACATTATAACAAAGATCTGCATATTTGTGTGCGGAAAATCCCCAATTAAAACCTGTTGGGCATGATAACTACACTATCTGCAGGGTTCGAATTTAAACTCGCACACTCGCGAAATGCGAGTGAAAATTTCAAACAGCGAGGTGAAATTTCATGTACCTGCATTTTTTTGCGAGTTGATAGTTTTACCGAGTTTAAGAAATTATCCCTCGATTTTTCATCAAGCCTGACGATTCGAAGTCATTGCATGATTCCATCGCATTCCTAAATACTTCACCGCCATGTATATGCATTATCAGAAGTTTACACACGAAATTGCGTCTACCGCGCATGCCCGAGAGAGAGTTGCCAAGTGCTCTACACATGAACTGATGACGTTTACCGCATACGCTGGGTTTTTTCATCTCTATAATTAGAAACTATTTATAAAGTACGCATATGATTGGCTGATGTCGTACTAAGTAAACACGTGGATGTATGACTTTATATGTGTATGCGCTTCACTGCATCGGTGAAAATGGACAAGTTCTTGAAAAGGGCAGTTCAGACACTGAGAATAAGAAACTCAAGCCAGATAATTTTCGATCTCGGCCTTCATCTCAGGGTGTATCTGCCAGTCTTAAAACAGTCAGAAAATGGATGAGAGAGTTCAACATAGACCTTGAATGTGACCTACAAGGTGACTCAGTGCAGAAAATCGTCTGCAAAACATGCAAACTCTTTGCACCACCAACCATGTCCTCAAGTGTAAGTTTGTTACAGTCAAAATACCCCTCATATATATAATTTTTAGACACTATAATACAGTTTTAACCAATGCAGGTTGTGACCTGGTGAATGCCCTTAGCCAATGGACTGATTTAAAGTTTCATGTAGTTGGCAATGTAAGATATAATAATAAACACCCTCTTTTAGAATGGCAATTGGTATCTCAAATGGACCAGGATAAAGGGGATTATAGAGATATCCTTAAAATTATACATTTAACAAATATCTTGCCATTGGCAAATGCATCATGTGAGAGAGCCTTTTCTACAATGAAAAGAATAAAATCTGACTGGAGGTGTAGACTTGGGGCTGAGGTACTTGATATTTTGATGAGAATTAAGGTTGCTGATGTTGCTCTTAGGCAGTATGATCCTAAACCTGTTGTAACAAGATGGTGGCTTTCAGGACATTGACAGAAAAGGGCTGCTACTCTGCCATACAGTGCTGGAAACTAATACTGTACATATAAACATGTATCATAAAGTTTTAATAACAATAATAAGAATAAAATGGCATCAAGTTGAAAATGCTAGTCACTTTTTCATTTAGCAAGTAAACAAAATTGTCACTTGCGAAAATTTGCAAGTGGAAAAATTAGCTGAATTCGAACCCTGTATCTGTGACCAAGATGAATCATTTGATAGGTATAAGAATTAAATTTTAAAACAAGTTTCTATACTCAAAGCCAACAGACACCAAAGCTTCATCCGATGAAGTATTAACATCAACAACCATCAATGAAGACAGACTCACCTCTGTGGTCGATTGGATAAGGTCGCTGACATTAAATCACTGATGCCTTTCACTGATAGAACATAGAGGGTTGTGGGTTCAAGACCAGCCATGTCTCTTTATGTGAGAAAATAGGCAGTTGCTTACGGAGGATGGGAGTCTAGTAGTGGTGCTTCGCAGGAAGGATGGTTAGGTGAACTGTCCACCCAGGGCTTTTTTTCCTTCTTTAGCAGGGGCTGTTAATAGGCATCTTCCCCTCAGGGAAATTCTTTGAAATCATGCAGTTTTCAAAGTTTTTTCTTCGCCTTTTCTTAAAATTATGCGTTATTTTTCCCCAAGTTTTAAAGAAAAGGCCCCTTCCCCCAACCTGTGAAAAAAAGCCCTGCCACCGCATATGACTCGAGTGGCTGAAAAGGGGCAAAAAAACATCAAGGAACAGGCATATGAATTGTACATCTGTGACTGTCTCTCGCTATAATATGCCTGCACTATCTAGGACCCATATGAGAATGGGGACACAGACAGACTTGAAATGATCCAAAGCCGAGGAGCAAGATATGTGTAAAACAAATATCCTAATCGCTCAAGCGTCACAGACATGCTAGTTAGTAAGTTACTAGATATCCAGTGGAAATCACTCCAAGATCAGTGCAAAGAAGCACAAATTATCACTGGGGCCTTTTTTCCTTATGTAACAGAGTTCGAAATTCTGTGACTTCCCAATTGCAAAAAGGCTCTTTCTTCCCAGTTTGCTGGAAGAAATTCCCCAAAAATACCATGCTATCATTGCTATATTCTAACTCGGTTGTCTAACCTTCTCAGAATTTGACCAAAAATGAAATCACGCTTGAATTTCCCAAAATGTAAGGCTAAGGCCCTTTACCAATTTTTGGAAAAAATGTCCTGATTATGCTCTACAAAATCCTCAACAACCTAGTGTTTGTAGCAACCGAAAAGCGTCTTCAACCTAACCTGATCAAGTCTGAACCAACCAACAATAATTGAATATATTATAGTTTCTACTTCCACGTCCCCCACTGTAGAACAGTGAAAACTCTGAAAAGAACAAAAACAGACAACATTTAAACAAAATTAGTTATTTAATCTGTTGAACCCTAGAAATCTGGATTATATCGTGGATAGGTAAAATATAGCATACTGGCACCAGTTGGCAGTACGCAACAAGTTTCTTTGTCATTCAGTGTGCAGACTCTTCTTTTTTTAAAAGTAGATAGGTCCCTGAAACTGTGGTTTAATTGCTTACTTGGATCATTTGGTATCACAGGAAGATTGATCATCCTGCATCTCACAAGCATTGCATCTGTATACAGTACCGAGACACCATTTGAAAGGGTACTGCATGGATAATTGGAAAACACAAAAAAATGACATCTGTTTTCTCATAATTTCTTTATAAATATTTACTTATAGTATCGGTAATTATGATTTTATACATTTGTATTTGCATTAGCATTTAAAAACACACAAAAATGGTATACAGTACACGCAAGGTGGGTTTTCCTTTTTCCGTCTGTCACAGTGGCGACGACTCTGGGTGACTACGCAAAATTCGCACCGTGAATCCACCCAGATTCACCCAGATCTTTAAATTACGGTGGACGGCCACGGTGACCATTGCCACCGTGATCCACGGCGACACAATATATTGGGAAAAAAGAATAAGATTGATAAGATTGCGGAACAATTACCGGATAAGTCCAAAAAATTAAACCACAGTCAAATAATCACCGTGAATCCACCGCGTTCGTCCACTTTGACCACGGTGTTTCCAGTGTGACCGTCAATTTTACGATGTACAGGGAAATGGCCACAGTGACAATTAGGGTGGCAATTTCTGTCCACGGTGACATGTCACCTCAATTTTATTTTTGATGCGGTGGCTGGGTGGAAATTGGAAAACCCACGATGCGTGTACTGTAATTGTCATATATGTATTTTTGTTATAAATCACAGCAGAAGTAGTCTAGATGTTTGAAGTATCTTTTTTTTTTGCCCCAAAACACCTAAAGTTCTATGTTTCAGAATAATCATGTGAGTATAAATTGTCAATTCATGTAAGCCACAACTTTTTAACATAAAAAAGTATCCTTTACTTTAGATGAACAACTGTATAGAACTTTAGGCTGCTTAAAGGTTAACTCAACTGTCTCATTTATTGCAGGATTTGACTGGTATCGAAGACATTGACAGATGTAGAGAGACATTGGTTCGACATAACTGGGATATAGAAGTGCGTGTTCATTTTGTATTTAGCTGAAAAATTAGCTGGGTTGTAAAAGTTTAATGTGAAATTTACTGTTATAGAAATGATTTTAGCATAATTGTGATTCTTAAGACCACTAAGATTGTTATATTAAATCAATATAAATGACAACTCTTCAAGTGCTTTTAAGATGATCCTGTTATGGGGAATTTCTCTGCTAAGACTGAGGCATATGAATTATTGTATGATTTGAAGAGAAGAGCAAGAATTGTTATCATGGAGACTGGATGCTATTTTCATTCCATGTAATATTTTCAGATTGCTGTTCAGGATACATTTAATGAACAGGAAGGACGCCAATCTGTGTTCAATGAACCTCCCCCAGAACCTCGTACCCCACCCATGAACCTCGATCCTACAGATCAAAGGTTTGTAGTTTTTATATCAGACTCTGTGATAGAGGTGAATCATCAGTGTCAAGTTATATAAGCTGTACATTATGTGTCACACTTTCTTCGACCAAACTTTTACATATGTACTGTTACAAATTGCTCAGCACATGTTGTCAAGGTTTTGTGATTGGATTTATCATTTTTATGGCCCTTTATTTATTTTGTTCCCATGTAATATATAAATATAAAGAGAAATACTATTCTGTTGGCAATTCCTACACCTATAGTTGTGACTATAGTATAAAGTGTCCAAGGGTATATTTTCGGGTTCAACAGATCAAATAACTAATTTTGTTTAAATTTTGTCTGTTTTTGTTCTTTTCAGAGTTTTCACTGTTCAACCTCGTCAACCACAGGGCATGGTACAATGGAGTTATTACATAGTTACATTACCATTTAGATTCTTTTATACAACAATTTTAGATCTTATTAGATTTGCATGTAAGTATTCTAGGTTTGACTTCAAATATTGTGAATTATATTTATCTCTGTCATTGTAAAAGATTTTTTTAACCAGTACTGGTTTATGAAGCACTGATTCTAAGCCAAAATACATCCCCATTCCCCTCTCAAAGACAAAATGGTTATCCCATATTCAGATAATTCTTGGAAGAAGTCCCTTGCACCTGCTAGAAAAAAATGTGAAACAGTTGATGTACTCTTTCATCAGAGTATTTTGATTCTTATTAACATTTACTCTTATGATGAAATGTTTCCCCTTTTTAAGGACACTGCTTCCTTTCCTCTTTTAGTGAAAAAACTCTGCCATAATTTGATTGATCAATTACTGTATTTAGTCATATCAGTAGGTGTACAATAAAACCTAATAAACTGAAATGGCATACTTGTCTACTTCTAAAATGTGACTTTATTATGATTGACTTATTATCTCATGATACTTATTTGATATTTTATTTTTTCAGTTCAAATTTTACGACCAGACTCAAGACGGAGTAAGTTTATATTCACGTTTAATAACTTATGTTTGAAAGAGACAGTGACAGTTCTTATAGATATATGATCATTGACAAGGCTAGTCAAGTTTTGGAAGTTTTATTAGGAGACTGTGCAAAACTGTTAGGTGATTTTGTCATGTTAAATACATTAGATGCTATTTGTGAATTAGATCTATAAATTGGAACTGTTGAGACTGGCAAGTGAATATTTGAGGTAAATTTGTCATTATTATAATTGATTAATTAGTCATGAAAATTATTGACATGAATTTCATCTTTCTTAAAAGCAACTGGCTATAAATAGAGAATGGAGTACCTCACCTGTTTTAAATTCCCCTCAGGAAACTCAGAACTAGTCAGGTCATGTGACCAGCAGTGTCCAATTGATATGCTGTTGATAAAACTTTAATCAGCGTTTAATGTTGGCAAATGTTGTATTTAGTTAAATTTACCCATGATTTTACTTACTTATTTCTGTACATGTTTTAGATGTGACAGACCCAGTGGGTGATGTAACCAGATTTACAACTTATTACAATGATAAATATGGAGAGACCCATCCAGTATTCTACCAAGGTTCATATAGCCAGGTACGTATATCATAGGCACTGTTAAAACGACTGATTTATTATGCTATTCAGTTCAAGAAATATCCTGCATGTTTAAATTCATATCTTGCTGGTTGGATTCACATCCTCCACTGACTCGTATGTTATCAGGATTAATCATTGTAATAATGTTCCTTAAAGAATTTACTTTCTTTGTTAGAACGATATATACAAATCCCCTCATATAGAGGGCTCAATAGAAAATTGATATAACTCACTTTCAAAATTTTTCAAAAAAATAGATTATGACACTTTTCTGTTGAATCCTGGCTATTGGTCACAGTTTGTGATTCTCTTTGCTATTACATACATTAACGATATACAGTCAAACCTGTGAACAAAGGCCACCCATGTGAAAGACAAAATGTTGCTTTTTATTGACAGGTGGCCTTTTTTGCTGGTCACTTTGTTCTATTAAATAATCAGTGATGGTTTACAAAATTAAACAATGGGCATTATTCACAGGATGGCCTTTATTCGGAAGTGACTGTATAATATGAGTCTGAAAAAGAAATTCATTAAACATGATTATAGTTCACATTAATATTGTGAGGAATGGTATACAGTTAATGTTAATTTTTCCACGAACATGCCTTTCTTCTGTTCATTGTTATAGCTAAATGGAATGTGGATTTGATGAAGTAAATCTTTCAGGTCACCAGGAACTTATTATAACTATGTTCAACCATGCTCGTAATTGCTCAGATAAACTAAAAATTCAGTGTAACCTCTCCAGAGCTGCCGTCTCTGAGCAACAACCTTAGCATGATTTTTTCCACTGCACGATTTAACTAAGTGATTTAACCTCTCCATAGTAACAACTCCTCAACAACAACATGATTTTGCTACTTCCAAAGGGTGTTGCTTAGGAGAGGTTTCACTGTATGTGAATGTAAGAAAAATCTTCTACACATTGCATTGTTTCTAGAATTAAAATGTTGCATAGTCTGTGCAGTAACTTTATTGATGAATTTTTCAGGCTTTGAATGATGCAAAGTCAGAGTTACGGTTCTTGTTAGTTTACCTACATGGAAATGATCACCAGGACTCGGACAGATTCTGTCGGAATACACTAGCTAGTGAAACTGTTATAGACTTTGTAAACACTTCCATGTTATTCTGGGCTTGTGATACAAATAGCCCCGAAGGATATAGAGGTCTGTTCAGAAAGTATCACACCTTTTCAATCCAAAAATTTCAATTAAAAGTATAAAAGTTAAAACTATAATTGCATTGAACAAAAAGTGAAAGTAATTTCTTATAAGTCGAGTTGAGGGATTTTATGTTAGACAAAAACGATTAGGCACAAATCTTTGAATTATTATTGTTGGTCCTTTCCTATGAAGGCCTTGTGTGAATCAGTCTTGAAAGAATTATTGGTTTCCTAACTTTATGGATACGAATTGTGACTTGAGTTAATGCAAACATTTTGTATGAATTTTTCTGTTAGAGATGTTCTAAGAACAGATGATAACTAATGATTAGCTTAAGTTTGTTTATTAAGCGTATTTCACTAACACAGTTTATATATATACATGTGTATACATGAAAACTTGCAGCAGCTAGCATCATAAATACCTTGAAACTTGATGTAAGAAATTATGTCTGTATTGTTGATAGGTTAATCCTATGGTGTGAGGTTTAATTGATTTGTTTTATTACTTCTATTTTTATTTTCAGTGAGTCAAGCTTTGAGAGAAAATACTTATCCATTTTTAGCATTAATTGTTTTACGTCAAACTAGAATGACTGTAGTAGCAAGAATAGAAGGACCAATTGGTAAGCTTCTAAAATAGAGCATGGTTATAGTAAATTCTGAGGACCAAATTATTTACTTTATAATGCAGTAAATCAAGAGTTATAGTGAATTTCTGGGTACCCTGATACTGGATTCATTTTGTCCTTATTTTACTTTATCTGTAACATTGTATTGAAGAATGTGTGACTGCTGGAGGTACTTGAAATTATTTGCTAGGGGGTTTGGAGTTTTAAAAAATACATGTATAATGAAATTCTGTTTAATTTACTTAAAACTCTTCAATTAAACATCAGAATAAAAGGTCATCATTTGAACATATGCTATACTTTAGGTAACATATATTGATAGACTAGATCAAATTAACGCTTGAGACATACCACTTTGTTTGTGGATCATATTTTTTCTTCTATAATGTGTGTTCTTGCATGACAACTTTGACTGTATTACCTTTGAAACAAAAAATGATAAACATCTTCAAGGTTATATACTGAAATAATTTATCACAAAATGTTGGATTTTTCTTTTTGAGTCATGTGATGTTGTGGATTCTGTACCAGTATTAACATTGTTCTTTATAAGTAATTGCTAAAATCTTCAAAATGATTAACTCAAATTAGCTATGTTCAGCTTGGACTAATGATTTAGGATGTCTGATGATTATGTATTTAATCGAATTGTCATAGAAAACACTTGCTGTTCTAGGGGCTAAAACTCACAGATCTGTGGTACAAAGACTTAAAGCTCACTCTGCTGTGTTAAGGGGCTGTTTAAAAAGATTTCACAAATTCTTGATAATATGTTGTTATCGTTTGTTTGTTTTCAGAAGGAGAAGATCTTGTTGAAAGATTACAAGTTATAATGCGTGACAATGAGGCTTCTCTCATAGCTGTCCGAGCGGACAGAGAAGAACGAAGTTTTAACCAATCACTACGACAACAGCAAGATGAAGCTTATCTAGAATCATTACGTCAAGATCAAGAAAAGGTAAAAAAATATTGTCCTTAAATCTATCTTATATACAAACTTCATCTATGAATGTCACATGAGTTATTGTTTAAAGTGTACTTGGTTATATTTGGATATGATTTTAAAGACTATTACAACATTTATGTATAGCATGTTCATTCTGTTAAGTAAATTATTATTCTGTGGAACACAGTCTGTTATAATAAATTCCTACGGACCTGAATAATCACTTTACAATATTCATAGATATCTGGGTGTATCCTTTACTTTGCTGTAAAAAAGGCAGGGACGTGAAAAAATGATTACTTCATTTGATTTTTTTACTCTATCTAGGATACAACCATGTTGTAATTTCACTTGATGATTTTAAGTTTTTTTTTTGTTTTGTTTAAAAGGAACGTAAGAAAAGAGTGGAACAAGAAGCAGTCGAAGCTGAAGAAGCAAGGAAAAGACAACTTGTTGAGGATCATGAGCAAATGTTACAGGTAACTGCTATTATTGATCAAAGGTTATGAGCAAGTATTAAATTTAACTGCTATTATTGTTCAAAGACCATGAACAAATGTTACAGGTAACTGCTATTATTGTTCTAAGGTTATGAGCAAGTGTTAAATTTAACTGCTATTATTGTTCAAAGACCATGAACAAATGTTACAGGTAACTGCTATTATTGTTCTAAGGTTATGAGCAAGTGTTAAATTTAACTGCTATTATTGTTCAAAGACCATGAACAAATGTTACAGGTAACTGCTATTATTGTTCTAAGGTTATGAGCAAGTGTTAAATTTAACTGCTATTATTGTTCAAAGACCATGAACAAATGTTACAGGTAACTGCTATTATTGTTCTAAGGTTATGAGCAAGTGTTAAATTTAACTGCTATTATTGTTCAAAGACCATGAACAAATGTAACAGGTAACTTCTATTATTGTTCAAAGGTTATGAGCAAGTGTTACATTTAACTGCTATTATTGTTCAAAGACCATGAACAAATGTTACAGGTAACTGCTATTATTGTTCAAAGGTTATGAGCAAGTGTTAAATTTAACTGCTATTATTGTTCAAAGACCATGAACAAATGTTACAGGTAACTGCTATACTTGTTCAAAGGTTATGAGCAGATGTTAAATTTAACTGCTATTATTGTTCAAAGACCATGAACAAATGTTGCAGGTAACTGCTATTATTGTTCAAAGGTTATGAGCAAGTGTTAAATTTAACTGCTATTATTGTTCAAAGACCATGAACAAATGTTACAGGTAACTGCTATTATTGTTCAAAGGTTATGAGCAAGTGTTAAATTTAACTGCTATTATTGTTCAAAGACCATGAACAAATGTTACAGGTAACTGCTATTATTGTTCAAAGGTTATGAGCAAGTGTTACATTTAACTGCTATTATTGTTCAAAGACCATGAACAAATGTTACAGGTAACTGCTATACTTGTTCAAAGGTTATGAGCAAATGTTAAATTTAACTGCTATTATTGTTCAAAGACCATGAACAAATGTTACAGGTAACTGCTATTATTGTTCAAAGGTTATGAGCAAGTGTTAAATTTAACTGCTATTATTGTTCAAAGACCATGAACAAATGTTACATGTAACTGCTATACTTGTTCAAAGGTTATGAGCAAGTGTTAAATTTAACTGCTATTATTGTTCAAAGGTTATGAGCAAATGTTACAGGTAACTGCTATTATTGTTCAAAGGTTATGAGCAAATGTTACAGGTAACAAGTATTATTGTTCAAAGGTCATGAGTAATTGTTACACATAACTGCTATTATAGGGAATAAACAGAATTTCGGTTATGTGCAAGAATACCTAATAAGGCTGACAAGGTTTTTGTATAATGTGAAATTTTGATTTATTTTGTGAACAAATAAATATATAACTTTTTTTGTTCTTCGTCCAATGTCTGATTGTCAACTGTCCATATTTGTTATGGACATGTCAAGCCAATTTCATAAACTCAGAATGTACATTATCTTTAATATTGATTGCTTGAATAATTTAGGAGAGAGAAAGACGTAAGAATGAACTAAGATTGGAAATTCCCCCAGAGCCAGAAAATGGTCACAACGATACGATACGAGTGGTGTTAAAATTGCCTCATGGGAGCAGAGTGGAAAGACGGTTTTTGAGAAGTCAATCTCTGAAGGTATGTTGATGTAGTATAAATAAGGTTTCTTTACATCAGGGGCCTGCTTCATAGATACATCTAAGCTAAGATAGCAAATTTTCAACTTATAAATAAAGTCACAATTAAGTATGTGATCAAGATTATTTTTTCAGCAAAATTATCTTGAATAAATGTCTTTATCTTTTGAACTAAAATACTGTGAGAATGGAATTGAGATTTGAGCACATTGACTGCTCTCAAGTAAGTTAGGTGAATGTTTCACCGTTCATTCGAATTGCCACATTGTTTGTAATTGATAGTGTTATGAATTTGACACGAAGTCACGAAATGACCCTGGTTATAGGTGTGATGTTAAACCAGAATGAGTTGTAATGTGTTTATATCTCTATTTCAGTGTTTTTACTATTGTAGAATGTTGATTATATCTCTTTTTCAGTATTTATACTATTGTATAATGCTGTTTATATCTCTATTTCAGTATTTATACTATTGTATAATGCTGTTTATATCTCTTTTTCAGTATTTATACTATTGTATAATGTTGTTTATATCTCTATTTCAGTATTTATGCTATTTTATAATGTCGTTTAATCTCTATTTCAGTATTAATGTTGTTTATATCTCTATTTCAGTATTTATACTATTGTATAATGTTGTTTATATCTCTATTTCAGTATTAATGGTGTTTATATCTCTATTTCAGTATTTATACTATTGTCAAGGGTGTGATTCTTCCTTCTTTCAGCTGATTTTCTCTTTTTGTCTTAAATTGTTTGAAACAAAAGGGTCCAGATTCAGTCTGATCTACTCAAATATGATGTTTTTGCAAGCATGAAGGGGTGGGGTTAGGGTAATTCAGCCTTTTTGCTCTCGGAGCAGTCACACCCCTGTATTGTATAATGTTGTTTATATCTCTATTTCAGTATTAATGTTGTTTATATCTCTATTTCAGTATTTATACTATTTTACCTTTTGTCATGATGAGTGTCCTGATGACTTCCATATAGTGATGAACTTTCCAAGAAAAACGTTGCCGTGTGAACCGACAGATGATTGTCCTGAACCAATCACATTCGAGGAGGCGGGGCTTGGCAAAAATGAAATGTTGTTTGTCCAGGATAATGAATCATAATGGAAATACTGTCGACCAGTCATATTTAAAGAGATTGGGTGTCGGCAAACATGAATTGTTTGCTAAGAATAAGAATTGTATCTGAAAAAAAATGACAACTAAGTTCCTTATGGACTTTATTTGTGCAATTTTATTGACTGTTTTATTGGTGATGTTGTGCTGCCGGAATTGTGAATAGTAATGAATCGAAGAAACAGATTTGTGTCGAATGTGTATTTCTGGTCATCTCATTTGTGAAGTATATATGATATAAAATTCTCTGTGGATTTATATGAAAGACTAATGCATCAGTAATATTTTTGTAACCTGTGTTCAGTACTAGTGTCTGTGTATAATATGTAAAAATAACAGTAAAGCGTATTGTTGAATCTATCCTGTGAGTCACAAAGTTTGGACAATAGATGTACAAGCTACAAGCGGTCATACTTTGATGATCACATTGTTTATTTCTACTTTCATGTTCTTTATTTTAGATTCCTTGCATGATTTTAATGAGATTTACACAGTATGGAAATTGTAAAAAATGTATATTAAAATGTGATGTTGGCTCACTGCCTAAACTCCTACTATATTTAGTAGGACTTTACTTTTATATGTAGTAACTATCACAATAGAGACCCTCTTAGTGTAAACTGATTATAAACTGATTCACTGATAGGGTTGAACATTATTTTTTATATTGCTGTCAGTGAGTAATGGACAACAGCTACTTTATGGAATGTATTTTCAAACAAAGATCAAAATGAATCTCTGAATAAAGGCCAACTTTGCTTAAAAGCCAACTTTCTTGTTTGTCCTTTGTTCACAGGTTAGCATATAAAGAAGTTTGTTTTTATTTATTATAGCATTTTGTAGTTGATATATCAATTACGAGCATGAAAGACAAGAGTGTAAATAACACTGAAGACAGTTGAGGGTATTTTAAAACTTAAGAAGGCATTTCCTCACACCGGTCATATTTCAGTTTTTTCGCTGTTTTTAATTTTTATTTTTTTTATTATTTCCATTGCAGGGAGGTTAAGATTTCTGTTGTTTTTTTCCCAAATTTTCAACTTTCACTCATCTTTGTATGATTATATCCTTTTAATGAGTATTTTAAATCCGACCCAATACCATCATATTATGATCACATTTTACACCAAATGAATGAACTAAGCTAAGTAAGTTTTTATTGTATAGTTTATTTACAGGCACTGCAGCAAAAAGTGTGATTTTAAAATGTCCAGAAAACGAATGTTCGCTATATTTGCCACCAGCATTTCCATGTATTTCATGATGTCACATATTATTTATATTGTGTTTGTAGTTGTGTAGCTTACTTCAGAGCATCTTTTTCAGTTTTTATAATTTATCTGTCAGACCCTAATAATGCATTCTTCTCAGTATTTTGTAATTTGTTATTATGTAATTAGCACAGAAAAGTATCATAACTGACCTAACCTGTATAGAATGTTTTTCTAATTAATTTGAATACTTTTAGATACATTCAAGCCTGTACATGAGGTCACCTTCGAATAAAGGCCATTCTTTTGAAAACCATTTATTATTTGGAATGAATTGACCTCTAAATAATGGCCACCTGTCAGTAAAGACCACATTTTGTTTTTCCCAAGGGTGGCCTTTGTTCACAGGTTTGACTGTATATTGTGAAACTGACTTACATAGATCCCAGTCACATGGGTAAAATGTTTCCTGCTTTTTTCTGGACTGGCTTTTATTCTTAACCTGACACAGAGGTTATTTTTTATGGTTTTTCAAAATTTTCACCCATTTAGTAAAACCTCAATATAAGAACCACATACGGGATGTGCCATAATGGCCCTAACATGGAGCTGAAATTTCAAATCATCAAAGAAATATAAAAAATATTCATCAACTTAAGTAATTTTTATGTTTAGGTTTGTATTTACATATTGCTATATTAAGGCTACTTATTCTTTAATAACCATCTTTAAATAACTCGTCTATTTCAACCTGATATTGTGAGCACCTCTCTAAGATAAAACCTTTATTTATTGCTACAAGGTGGTTTTTATACCTCACATAATGGCAAATTTTAGGACAATGAGTCTGATGCATATTACCCACGTACTCCAAATGATGCAGAACCCAAGTCTACTACATTATAGACATACAATAAAGTTTAAAATGATTTCTAAACAAAATCTTGTATTGAAGTTTTACTTAAACCCCCAACAGGGGTATAAAAGGGACGTAATGGGTGGTGGGTGGTTTCCCTTGATTTTCAGCTCAGGGAGATTTAAAAAAAACTGATATTAAATGGTGTTTTTAATCGATAATCTGATTGGAAGTTGCGTCTTTAATCATTCATGAATAATCGAAAATATTAATGATTGCACATTTTGTGTTATTGATTTACTGGAATATTTATCAGTAACTGTCTTTGTGTCACTTTATGTGAATAATTCATTACTGAACATTTACATTCTCATTTCTATATTGGGTATTTTGTTCATTACTTTCTATGAAGGAGACCTGCGTTGATTATGGTAATATTCTGATGTGACATCATTTTTTTCTCTTTTTTTAAAGTTATATTACAGGTATTGGTGAATAGGAGAAGTAAACAGACCGACTTCCCTATAAAAACTACTGACAATTTCTTCCTAATAATGAACAGAAGGTCTTGAAGGAGAATTTTTTAATGGATATGTTAAAATATTACAAAGCATAAAATTGGCTTGATTAAGTGTAGAATAGTTCTTTATAAATGTTATTTAAAAGTGTCCATTTTTTATACATTTCGAGAACCTTTGTGAATTGAGAACTTATTCTTTGAAGACAGATTTTTATTTTATTTATCACATATTTGTGAATTTATGTTCTAAAGGAGACTACAAACTGTTGTCTGCATTTGTGTAAAAAATTTCCAACAAAACACCTGTTTTAATTAATCATGAGATGTTAACAAAATCTTATGGTAACTGTATGAATTTATTTTTATTATTTTATCCATGTGAAATTTATTTTTTATGTCTTCAAAATGTATATAGAACCAAAATAAATAGGGGAAATGTTGGGTCATCTCGTGAGGTATGCACAAGGCTCCTTTATTGGTCTCAGCCCTGTTTATGTTTACTCAGAATGCATTTTCTACAATACAATGTTGCTACCATGTTATGGCATTATTTGATATAAGAGTTAGATTTTTACATTATCTAAACCTGTACTTAAATTGTAGAGTCCAATTGTTGACAAGCCAGCTTTGATAAGCTAGATAAATATGCCACAAAAGACATCTATCACTCTCATTATTTATAGAGATATTGAAAGCACTAACCACAATTGTTTACAATGTTAACATGATGTATTGTGCATGCTTATTACAGTATGTGCTTAGCTCTAAAGAAAATAGAAACAAGCTGGAATGGAGGCATCGCTTATGTCTTTTAGTTTGTTAAGACATTTAGAAATACACATTTCATTAGATTATGGATCTAGGTAAGAATATTTAAATGTTCATGTATATATTATGCATTGTTAAAATAGCATGTTATATATAAAGATATTGCATTAATAAAATTGACACACAGCTTTTGATTGTATTCTTTTTAAAGTGGAGGACAGAAAGTGAATGAGGTAAAGAAATTAGTTTTGGAATATTATGTGCACCCTAAATATCCACCTCCCCTGAAAAAAATAAAGAAAAAATAAATTGTTACACTTTACTCAGTTTCAATCACATTTTATTTTGTTCATTTAAGTAAGCCAAGAGCAAAATGTAAATAGGTACAAAAACATGACAGGAGAATTATCAGTAGTAAATAGTAAACAGTAATATCAATATTGTAAATAGGATGAATTCAAAAATACCATAAAACTATGGGAAAAATGAGTTGTACTGCATGTAATATATTTATGCCATTTAGTTTTAGGTACAATTATAAGAAAATCTGGGTTTATAACATAGACATAATTATTGTAGCTAACAAAGCACTTTTTAAGAAATAATGCTATTTTAGCCTAGATATACCTTTGCAAAAGATACCTGACCCGAATCTCAACCCTTGTTGTTCTTGTCGTCATAGTTATCAACCTCTGCAAATATTTCTAGCTATTTGATCAAGTCCTAAACAAGTGATGCGAGATTCAATTGATTTATTGTAAAACAATGCATAAATATAAACTTACTTACCTTTTGTACCTTTTAACATAAGGAATAAAATTCTTGCACTCAACTAACAGATTATGTTGAGAATGAAATTTTGATCAATGTATAATATCACATAAGTGATCACCTAGGTTACCAATATCAAGCCAACAGACAGGGACAGTCCATAGATAAAGCTGAAACTGCCATATAAAGGCAAAAAATGAGACGGCAAATACTTTCTGTAAAATATGTTGAATCAAAAATGCAAAGGGAGGTAACTAGGAATAAAACAATATGAAATACGTACAAACCTCAGTTGAAAGCCATCAATGAGCAAAACAGCTTCTAAATAATTTTCTATAAACCAAATAAGTCTTAGGATAAAAGTCAACAGCACAAAAGGTCATATTTTTTCTTTCTATTCTCCAACATGTACAAAATGCTCGGCTTCCACTAACCTGGATTTCTTGATCTTAGTCGATTTTTTTTGCTTAAATTTTCACATGAAAAATATCTGAATCAAAAATGATATTAGCAAAAGTTCTGCTGACCCATCAGCCCTAAGGTCTTAAAGGACAAAAGCAGACACTTCATTTCTGGCATTAGGTGACTTATGTGTTCATGTTTGACTGTACATCCACCTTTAAATATAAGATAATCTAATGAATAAGGACAAAATGTGAGTCTAAAGCTCTCTTCCTTTTAAATGACTTCTTGTTTGAAATATGGTGACAATGATCCAAATTCTAAAAACATCAGTTAATTTGTGTGTTTTGTATGGAATAGGATTATGATATGGATAATTAAAGACAATTTCCAGATCTAACTGACTGATAAAGAAAACCAAGTAAGGTATGATGTAAATAAATCTTAGACCACCTAACTATATAGAGACCTATATTGTAGGTCTGGTTTTCAAAATATCTTATATAAATTCACCAGCATGTAACAAACCAAACCATCGGAATATCATACGACTGTTTTTCCTTAGTAGTCAGTGAGGTGGATTTACTGTACTGTTTGGTACACCATGAGAGTCAGAGAGGCAAAACACAACTAAATTCATGAATATTTACACAATAATACATCAAAGCATTACAAAAACAATTCACAAAAATATTGCAAAAAAAAAAAAAAAAAACAATTTGGCACAAAGGTGTACAGAAAGACATACAAAAGCTACAAAAAATGCCCTTAGTAAAATGTAATTCTTCAATAAATAACTTGTATATAAAAAACTGGTACATTTTTGTAAAAAGACCCCCCCAAAAAAAACAACAAAAAAAACCCAGTAACATTAGCAATATCTGGATTTTCTGAGGAATAGAAGAGAATTTTATTGGGTAGTTAAAGATGTAAGTGAAGGCTACCATAAAAGCTGAAATACAATCTCTAAACATTTTGCACTTTTGAAGAGAGTTACCTGTAAGCCTCTTGAAATACAGCGAGGAATTATGGACAATTAAGAATACCACAATTTTCCTGGTAAGTAGTCTTACCAATACTAACTTACCCCTCCATACGGGGTAGGCAACCTATCCATAATTATATGGTGGAAAGTCAACATTTTTGTCAAATTTACATTTACCTGCTGCAACAGAGATTTGAACCAGGATTGCAGGGTACCAAATCCTGCACACAAACCATGGCAGCACTTAGAGAAGAGAGGTTAATTAGCAAACTTGTGGTATTTATTTGGTTACAATCCTGATAACAACATCCTGCATATAATATATATTTGATTCTCTGCTGTAGAAAACTTGTAACAATATCAACTCACATATAGAGTCATTCGATAATTCATAAATCAATCTATTGATGAATAAACAAATCTTCTGATAAATTAAATGACAATAAAATGAATAGTGAAGCAAATATCTCCATCAGCCTGTAAAAAGCAAGCAAGGTTATATGGTTGCTTCATATTTATCCACAAATAATCCAGACACCAGCTGTGCACAATTTTACAAAATCAGAATTCAGATTTTTCACAAATAAAGTTCACTTAATCTCAAGCTATATTCATACAAAAAGAAAAAAATATCACAAAATTGATTACACAAGTTGTGTCATCCATAAAAACACCTGTCTTCAATAATAACATCAAAAGAAATCTTTTACAATTTGTAATGCTTTCTCAATAAAAAAGACTCACAACTTGTTCATTATTTTTTCTAAAGGTTAACTTCATTCACCTTATAATGCTAAACATTGTCTTTTGATTATCTTATTTCCTACATGTCTTTATTTCTTAACTGTTTTCATTCATCTTTCTCATTTGCTTTTTTCTTGTCACTTTTGGCTTTTCTTTTTTTGGGTTTAAGTTCACCTTGCTCAAAAACTTGCGCTAACTCAGGTAAACTTTTAGCGATGTAAGTCTCGTCAACTGCACCATTTGTCTGATTGTTATCAAGATTAGAATCAGCTGATTCCGTGACACCATTTTCATTCTGAGCCGAACCAGATTTTGGGCTACTTTCTAAAGTAACAAATCTGTTGACTCTATCGTATTCAGCTACACTGGTGTCACTTGATTTTACAGAAGAATCAGATAGCACTGATTTCCCACTGGGGTCACTTGATTTTACAGAAGAATCAGATAGCACTGATTTCCCATTCACAGTCACCGGACTTGTCATCTTGTCCATATTATCAAAACATTGTTTATCCAAAGCAGACGGTGACTTGGCACCAGATGGTGATAACCTTTCACCAGAGGAACTGTCAGAGCCTTTTGAGAAGCTAACAACTTTAGCGATTAAATCTTTAACATGTCCTGGTCTAACATTCTCCTCTGACATTGAAGATTCCATACTACAGTCCATTTCCGAATCAGATTCACTTGTGATACTTACAATACTGCTTGATGTACCTTCATTATCTTCCATAGTTGTACTGCTTTCACTAACCTTGTTCATATTAACATGGCCCATCACATCAGGCAGAACTTGACTGCCAGGACCAACATTTTCAACATCAGCTGAAGAACTTTCTGACTTAACAACTGAATCCAATAATAATCCGATATCAACATCCAGAACAACTTCCGTCTCTTCATTTGGAGTACCACATTCAAGAACTACAATTGCATCTGATCCAGGACTTTCCACGCTTTTAACATCTGATTCATCAGTAATTTTAGCACCGAAGTCTTTTACCTTTTCTGGAGATTTATCAACATTATTATCAGATTTAGGGCTTCCTTCAGGTGACTTAATGCCATTGTCAAGAAGCGAATCCTTAATCTCAGCAGATAGACGTTTTGCGGGATCTCTACGAGCAGATGGGGCTCTCAGGAGACCCTTTGTTTTGATTAGTTCCTCATCTAGTGGATTGGTTCTGTTTGCTGACTTGATGTCTCTCTCCTCCTGGGCAGACCTTATGGCATCCACTCTACAAAGAATTAATTACATCCGGTTATTACATAAAACAACTTTTATTATATACTAGAATTTCCTTCATAACTTTATAAGTGTTGCTACACTATTGTACAGTTAAACCACCGAAAACCAGACCACTTCCAGACTGGGACAAACGTCCAGCTTTCTGACAATTCCTGATAAACTTATGATAAATTAAAAAAATAAGGCATGAAAAATCATGCGATTTTCAGGGAATTCCAGTTTTAAGTCCATTTTCAGGGGTTAGACTGTACTGTTCTGGAAAACCCCAATACCTGAGTCTTTTAAGAAAAGGCATAATCTGTGTAGTGTACTATTTATGAACTTTGAGTAGAGCAACTTACATCTATCAAACCACAACAATAATCCCCCCCTTTTTTCCCAGAGATTTTCAAAAACATGTACTGGATTTTGACACTTCAGTCATTTGGTCAGGAAAACTTTCATCAAATTGAATGTGAAATATTATATTTAAAAACAAATCGGTCCAATCTGAAGGAAGATATGTATGCAGTAAAAGTAAGCAAGGATAAAATGTTTTGAATACTGGAATTCTAACAAACCTTTGTTGTGAGTCTGGCTGCATCTCATTAATCTTTTGTAGAATGGCATTATGTTTACTTTCATGGTCAGCTATAGAATTGGCTTTGCCTAGCCTAGAAAAATAAAATTCAAGATGATTAAAAAGATGATAAACAAAATGTTTATAGTGAATAATATACTTGAAGAAGAAAAAAGAAAACCTTATGATACCAAGAACAAAGATATAACTATGATATGTGAGAAATGAGTAAATACTATAGAGTCCGACTGGTACCGTAATAGAGTCAGAGTGTTAATTGAAGTTTGGCAAGATATCTGTCACTTACATCATAAGACTTATAAATACACTAATCGACAAAAGTCTTGTCTACAAATAATACAATGTATGTATATGTACTGTTTACACTCAAACATTGTCAAAAATGGTGTCATTGGAAAGAAGACGCTACAAGCCATTCATTGGTACAACTTGATAAACCAATACCAATTCATTTTATATAAAAGACGATAATTACAGAGTAAGCTTAACTTCAGAGATGTAGCTTTTCTGGTTTTAAAATAATCACAGAAACCCCAACATGGACAAAATTTATGTCTTAATGTATATAAATATGCAGGCTGAAGTGGGCGGGGTAAGGCAACCATACTGTAGTGCTTTGGGTGGAGAATTGTTTGCTTGATTCTTACCGTATCAACTTTATTGTGATTTGTAAAATGCCAGTACAGTGATAACTCAATAATTAAAAAGCTTCAGGGAAAAAGACTATTCTTAATATCAATAGGTGGATTTTTTGTTGAAATATAGAAGAAATATTTAACTTGTCAGTCAGTATTAATGAAGAGGTCTTGACTTCATATGAAGGTGATTGCTAGGTGAGGATGTATTATAAAGTACAACCTCTCCAGAGTGGCCCTCTTTTGAACAACAACCTCCCATCAACAACAGCAACAAGTTTTTCCCCAATGCACAATTTAACTATTAATTTAACCTCTGGAGGAACGACCTCTCAACAACAACATAATTTTGCTACTCCCAAAGGGTGTTACTTTGGAAATTATTGTATTTTATTATCTAACAATGTACGATACTTACTTAGGAGCGAGTCTTTGAGTGACGTTCGCTATAGAAGACATGAATGATGTTAATTTTTGTAGAATTGTTTTCACTGAACAAACTTCATTCTTCAGTCTGTCAATATCTTGCATCTGGGCTAATGTAAAGAAGAAATTACAAACATTAATTTTCAGTTTCCTCACAAAATTGCAATTGAGACATATTACTATATAGTAGCAATTTACCACAATATCTCTTAAATCAAATATTCAATATCTCGACATAGAAATTAAGTTGATACTCAAGTTGAGGACTTTTTCCATAATAATGGAATTATTTCAAGATCCTGTAAATACCAACATAACTAAACTTGATTGTGTATTGTAATCCATGTTTCACTCCCGATATGTTACAGCACATAGAGGTCAATGACATGGGCTGTTGATGTGTCATTACACCTATCAACCTGTCAGACTAGGTGAAATCTCAGAATTCACTTGATTCATAAACTACAGGTACATAAATGTTTTCTTTGATATTTTAAAGAACAAGCCTAAATTAAAAGGGAGACAATTCATTATCAAATCTGGCAGTTATAAAAGTCAGACAGAGTTACCTACCTTGATACACTTCCTGTTCAGCTGCAATCATTTCCAGAGATTCTTCCCAATGCTTTTAAAATAAAACACAAATTAATTGTCTTTATCATCATTATTTTTACATAAGTACAAGGACTTATATACATACATGGATTCGCAACTTCCGTATTAACCGTTTAAAGTAATCAAATCCCGCGATAATAAGACGTGAATCAATGGGAATACAAGCTATTGTTTACAAAAGCGAAAATACGAAAATATCCGTGATAATCCGAATGATAATAACAGCGAAAATATCCGTGGTATTCCGAATGTTTAATCTCGGAGACGAAAGGATTATAATAGATGTCCGCCATCTTGGAATTTAAAATGTTCGACTGATGCCTTTTTCAATGCTTATACTTAGACTTTGTGGCTTATAAATGTATCTCAATATCTTTAAGGAATTTGTTGCATCCTTTACCAATTTCCCGTGCCCAATTGCCAGAGTTTTTAGTATAATCAAATTTGTAAACACCCAATTACAGCTGTCGGACATTGCCGAGTATATAGCAATGCATTGTGGGATTGCCGAACGATATCGTTTGAGCTATTTTTAGCAGTTGCGAATCCATGTATGTATATAAGTCCTTGATAAGTACTATCATAACTTTTGGATTTTACGATAAATATTTCAATAAGAATTTTGCAAAAAGAGAAAATGTCTCAGAATCCTGAAGGATTAAAGCCTCTAAAAATAAAATCAGACTATCAAAGGTATTGTCACAGAAATGTACAGTGATTATATGTAAACAACAAAATACTACATAGTGATTAGTAATACTATCTGTACCAATAAGTCTTGGTTGACATGCCCAACATTTTGCTTTTGTTTAATTAAATGCTGATCTGGCCATTAAGAAATCTGGTTTAATAGCCAGACAATGAAATGTCTGGCTACTAAGAATTTTTGCCTAGAGTTCATGAACACTATAAGTTCATGAACAAATTCTCAACAGGGGTGTTATCATCATTATGAATTAGAATTTGAAGGTCAAGTATATATAGTCTTTCTTTAAGCCAACTAACCACAATTAACAAGGAAAAGCTACACGCTAAAATCATGACATACAGTGAGAAATTACTAGCTACTGCACATTTTGAAAACCCAAACACATTCAGTGCCTTCAGTGCTTTGATCTGTTAACAGTGAACTGTATAAACCGTCTGTTGTACAATAAACTGAACTTTTGACAATATAGTAATGTGGCACTACTTTTGTGAATGGAACTACTAGTACTTCCAGTATGTAGTAGAGACAGATTATGAATGAAATTGTTGTGTGGATGAATATTTAATTCTTCTTAGTTTTACAGTTTAAATTGCCAAAATATTTCCCATGCTTTTAAAATCAACAGAATCCTGCAATATATCTCTAACTTCTACTAAAACTGCAAAGACTGCAATGTATAGTTATACAACAAGTGGTACTACTTTCCAACACGGATGAGAGGCGTCACTGTTTTGTAACTACAAAAAGCGGTGTATAGTAATTCCTAAACATTAATTCAGAATATAACACAATTGGACTGATATTATCCTACTGGTAATTGCAATACATCAACATTCATTCAGCTAGCAGTTGAAACTGTCTCAACAGATTTACATCTTTCACAAAAATGCCCCTTTTATCATCCAATCTGGAGATATCCAGGGAAAAGATCACACATTTAATACTTTACACATTTACCTGTTCTAGGTCAGGTTGCTTCCCTTCAACGATCAACAAATGACCGTCCAACTTCTCTTCAGCTTCATTTATCTTGGATTTCAAGTCACTGACAGTTAAATCTTTAGTCAAACTTCGTCTGAGAGTTATGTCCCTTTGTAACTCCTGCACTGATTGTTTGAGTGTATCGACATATACCATTAATTCCTGTGAAAATAATTCCAGTAAAATTTGCAAGTTCAGTTCTTGAAACAAATAGTTCACTTCCATTAAATTTTAACAATAAAATAATTAAAAATAATAATGTTTTATTGGCATAAAGCAAAATGAGATTATTTTACAGTTGAAATTCATGTAATTAATAAATAAATTAATAAACAGATAATTGTCTAAACAAATTAATAAACAGGTGATAAAATAAAATTTACTGACTCCAGTCTTTGGGCAAGACGACTGTATAACCATGCATACTTTATCAATTTGTGACACGCACTCGATGAGATTTATCAATGATTTACAGTACACACACTCAATGAGATTTATCATTGATTTACAGTATACACACTCTATGAGATTTATCATTGATTTACAGTACACACACTCTATGAGATTTATCATTGATTTACAGTATACACACTCTATGAGATTTATCATTAATTTACAGTATACACACTCTATGAGATTTATCATTGATTTACAGTACACACACTTAATGAGATTTATCATTGATTTACAGTATACTTACTCTATGAGATTTATCAATGATTTACAGTACACACACTCTTTGAGATTTATCAATGATTTACAGTATACACACAATGAGATTTATCAATGATTTACAGTATACTTACTCTATAAGATTTATCATCGATTTACAGTATACACACTCTATGAGATTTATCATTGATTTACAGTATACACACTCTATGAGATTTATCAATGATTTACAGTACACACACTTAATGAGATTTATCATTGATTTACAGTATACTTACTCTATGAGATTTATCATTGATTTACAGTATACACACTCTATGAGATTTATCATTGATTTACAGTATACACACTCTAAATATTTATCAATGATTTACAGTACACACACTCTATGAGATTTATCATTGATTTACAGTATACACACTCTATGAGATTTATCATTCATTTACAGTATACACACTCTATGAGATTTATCATTGATTTACAGTACACACACTCTATGAGATTTATCAATGATTTACAGTACACACACTCTATGAGATTTATCATTGATTTACAGTATACACACTCTATGAGATTTATCAATGATTTACAGTACACACACTCTATGAGATTTATCATTGATTTACAGTATACACACTCTATGAGATTTATCATTGATTTACAGTACACACACTCTATGAGATTTATCATTGATTTACAGTATACACACTCTATGAGATTTATCATTAATTTACAGTATACACACTCTATGAGATTTATCATTGATTTACAGTACACACACTTAATGAGATTTATCATTGATTTACAGTATACTTACTCTATGAGATTTATCAATGATTTACAGTACACACACTCTATGAGATTTATCGTTGATTTACAGTATACACACTCAATGAGATTTATCAATGATTTACAGTACACACACTCTATGAGATTTATCATTGATTTACAGTATACACACTCTATGAGATTTATCATTGATTTACAGTACACACACTCTATGAGATTTATCATTGATTTACAGTATACACACTCTATGAGATTTATCATTAATTTACAGTATACACACTCTATGAGATTTATCATTGATTTACAGTACACACACTTAATGAGATTTATCATTGATTTACAGTATACTTACTCTATGAGATTTATCAATGATTTACAGTACACACACTCTTTGAGATTTATCAATGATTTACAGTATACACACAATGAGATTTATCAATGATTTACAGTATACTTACTCTATAAGATTTATCATCGATTTACAGTATACACACTCTATGAGATTTATCATTGATTTACAGTATACACACTCTATGAGATTTATCAATGATTTACAGTACACACACTTAATGAGATTTATCATTGATTTACAGTATACTTACTCTATGAGATTTATCATTGATTTACAGTACACACACTCTATGAGATTTATCAATGATTTACAGTATACACACTCAATGAGATTTATCAATGATTTACAGTATACTTACTCTATGAGATTTATCATTGATTTACAGTATACACACTCTATGAGATTTATCATTGATTTACAGTATACACACTCTAAATATTTATCAATGATTTACAGTACACACACTCTATGAGATTTATCATTGATTTACAGTATACACACTCTATGAGATTTATCATTAATTTACAGTATACACACTCTATGAGATTTATCATTGATTTACAGTACACACACTCTTATTAGATTTATCATTGATTTACAGTACACACACTCTATGAGATTTATCAATGATTTTTAGTATACTTACTCTATGAGAATCATCAAATGATTTACAATGTTCAGCAAAGAAACCATTGCTTTCTAACAGTTTGAGCTTCAATTTCTTCTTGTTCTGAATTTGTCGAGTTTTTAGAATTCGTTCATCACTGGGAGAATGTCCGCCGGAATTCAAGCTAGCCATAGTTGTGACTGTTGGTGATGATTCAAATCTGAAAAAATCATTGATTGTTTAATTTAACAAGAAATTCAGTAATGTCTTAATTACCACCCAAGCATTCAACTAACCTTGCTATACACCAAGCTTGGCGACAATAGAACAATCTACATTGATTAACCACCAACCTGTCATTTTGACACAACATTCCTCAAACCAATCAACAAAATTTTGAACTTCATTTTATATCTAATTAACCACTAGAAATGTTTTAGCAATTGGGGGTTTTACAGAGAGCTATATCACATGTTAGTTATGCTGATAACTTTTAATAATATATAATAGACAGCAGTTTAAGTGTCAGACAAATATATTGCCATCACATTATATTTTGAAAAAGTCTTATAAATGGATTTCTAATTTCAGTTCCTCCATTTTGAAGAGTTCATGTATAGCCCAAATCTTAACTTATCGGTATTTCCCAGACATTCTCGTTACTGATAATATGCCTTGTATACAAGTGTAGGGATACAAATTTTTGGTTATGTGGTTTCCGGTCACTACTTTTTTATTAGTAGGTAGAAACAGCATATTTTTATCACTGGATTCAAATACAACAAATACAATATGGTGACCGGCCTATTCAGTCAGAGGCATTTTTTGGACAAAAACCAAGGAGTTTCGATTAGTGCCGCTAATGTAATCTGAAAGGGTTACATATTGTCTTATTTGAAAGCAATCCAGAACTGGCTAACATAATGGCGGCACCAAAAAACATGCGTCTTGTGGCTGCTTTTAATCAGTCGAAATGTCATATGAAAACTCTTTAAGTGAATACAATTCTAAATACTTCTGAATCCATTTTGTTTGAGTTGTAGAAAACATGGGATTGAGTTCTACAACTGTGTATAGAACGCACCCAATTTTTGGTCCCGATTTTGGACGTAAAAAAGTGTGACATATACATGGGTGTTTACGGTACCTATATATTTATTTCTATCTGAGAACTGTTACAGAATTATTTATTGTACACTTTGACAACTGTCAAGTTCAAGTGAAACATTGGCTATCTTACCTAGAAGCAGCTGAAACACTGGTTGCTATGGAAACAGGGACATTCATTCCATTCCTTGGTGGAAATAACAATGGTTCTAAACATCTGAAACATAAAATGATGGTAAATTGAAATAAATGAGCATGAGAATATTTCAGAAGGTATTTTCCTGGTCTGTAATCTAACCAACTGTTCTAACTTACCCTTCCACAAGGAACTGAAAACTTCTCCATGTATGGAGGAAAATCAACTTTTTGTATTATTTTAAATATCCATCTGACAGAGCAAAAATGTAGTCTTCATCCAGAGATTAAAATATACTGTAAACATTTGTACCGGAAATAGTATTACTGGACTTAAAAGACAGGTGGTCTTTATAAGATTTTTTTTTTTTTGGCAGTAATCACTTGTGAATGTAGAAGTGTCTTTGTCTAGTCAAAAGAAAATCTCAACTCTACACCTACTTTGCTAATTTGGATTTATATTCAGTAACAATCTCACTGGTCTGTGATGGATGTAATGGTTGCTGGACTTGTATTATGGCTGTTAATCTCTTCATCATTTCCTGAAGGAGAAAATCATGTTTTCAAACACTGTATCAGTAAAAATAGAAAATTTGTCAACCAATTAATTTTTTAACTCAGCGATGACATGGGAGTAATTAATACCGATTCTAATTGGCTAGAGTTCATTTACAATATATAAGGGCCCTAGTTCACAAATTTTGCAATTAGTACTAAGCCAGCACAAATATCAGATTTATTCTCCACTGGTTTCACGTCAACAGGTATGTTAGACACACAATCATATGTCTATAATCATTTAGTGCCTGAACCATATTAGTTATTGGATGCCTGATAAAGAAATAATTATAATTAAATGCAGTCAAACCAGGATAAAGAAACCAACAAATTAAAAAAAAGTTCAGTTGGCCTGAACCTTTATTGAGTCAATTATATATCAACATGGGTGCAAGTTTGTAAACTAAAACAACACAAATCTGAGCAAATAAGTGAAGCATCTGCAATTCTTTTTTTTGAATACCCAACAGCATTATCTTAAGGTGCTAAGAGGTTGAGTTTAGGGCTGTTCAACTGGAAATCAGAAATAAACCAGTTAACTTACTGTTACACCCTTGAATCAATTAATGTGCCTTAATGCATAGCTGCTGTTCATAAGACAGCCATTACACACATGTGGCTGTAAAGTCATGTTGAACATTTAACACAATTTTATACTTACATATGTAAAATCTAAGAATTCGTATTTATTTGTAGAACTACAGAAAGCTGTACATGTGACCAGGTGTACGTGTAACGTTGGTAGAAATGTTCGTAAACTCACTAACTGCTTCTTGAATAATTCTTCTTTCTCAACAAATTGTCTAAAAATATGTAACAAGAAAATAATTACGAAGATAACACTAAAAGGCATGTGGTTTGTTGCTGTTTAGATGGGATGAACTGTTTTGGAGGCATGGAATACAACCAGAAAGCATTCTAAAACTGGAGTGATTAAACAGCTGTAATCAATGTGTGAATTTTGGATTTGGAAGCACTTGTCCGAATCACCAAAAGTAAATAGTTTTTCTTTATACTCTATACATAATTACCTCAAAAGTTACTTTTCCAAATTATTAATTAATTATTCCGGACAATCGGACAAGTGCTAATTTCGCTTACTGAATGTAATAATCTGTAAATCATGATGCATCAACATTTGTTTTTCATGAGAGTGAGTTAACCACCCCCTCATAAAACTCCCTCAATTTTTATTATGACAAGATATGCTACTTTCAGGGACTCAGGCTACAAACTTGTGATTGGTCTAACCAACTTCAAGCTGAAACTGACTAAATCTGAAGTTTGACGAGACTACATGTTTATACAAATTTGGGTAACCAATTATTTTCATTAAAATAATTACTAAATACTGTTTGAAAACTATATAACCTTACGATAATGAACTTGAGAAAAATAAAAACACAAAATTGAGAATTTAGATCGATCTTAAAGGGGCATACCCTACAACTGACAAACATTCTGTGAAAGTGTATGTAAAACAATATATAATGGATAGTTGCAAGAAGAACTTGGGTCATAAAATGACTAGTTTAGGTACTAGCCGCAAAAATCATAGCTATGAATAATAAATCACTTCCACCCTAAAATTGACAACAAATTCCAAAGAGTTTCCGATCTTTTATGGAAACTAATATTTTTTGTGATCTTATTTTTAATTGGATGAATTTTTGGCTGAAACTTTCTTCGTCGGCTTTTTTCTTTACAAGCTTCTAATTTATCATCATTTTGCCTTGATTCTAGATGCACCAAGTTGTAGGGTATGCCCCTTTAAGTTTTATAACCTTGGACCTAGCATGAAAAGTCCTTAAACTTACTCAACAGATATAAAGCTAAGTAAACACTCACTTATCAATCTCTTGGAGAAGGGATTCCTTCGTGTCTGTTATCTTCTCCTGTATTGTGTTATATAGGTCACTTATCACTTGTTTCTCATTATCAGCATTAATTTTTATTTCTTCCAACAAAGCTCGTAATAATAGTATACCAGTACGAACAGAACTCTGCAAATCTCGAATTGACTGAAAGAAAGAGTAGCTTTATAAATGGCATTGTCAAACAATACAAAACATAGAAATTCCTTGTCTGTGATAAGCCCTTAAAAAAGCACATGTGGACAGTTTTAACAAAAAGTCGGACCAAGTTTAGAGTCTTAAGTCAGGCAGAGGACACATTTGTGTATGGCTAATTGCTTATATTCCATGATTAAAGTTGAAAATTAAAAGAGATCAATTATAATTACATCTTGGCCTAAATTTGGATATATAAGTAGAACTGAAAGATGAGAGAAGAATGACATTGTGTTGTATTACTTGAGCAAAAAAGTATGGACAGGTAGGTGGAAAAAACTTTTCTTTGTAAATGAACGTACCTTTTATGAAACAATCAGATACATATCATCCTCAAATATTTGCAAGCTTTGAATTTTATCAGTGCCAATAACTGGGTGGTAAGGGTAACCAAAAACTGGGTGGTAAAGGTAACCAAAAACTGGGTGGTAAGGGTAACCAAAAACTGGGTGGTAAGGGTAACCCAAAACTGGGTGGTAAGGGTAACCAAAAACTGGGTGGTAAAGGTAACCAAAAACTAGGTGGTAAAGGTAACCAAAAACTGGGTGGTAAGGGTAACCAAAAACTGGGTGGTAAAGGTAACCAAAAACTAGGTGGTAAAGGTAACCAAAAACTGGGTGGTAAGGGTAACCAAAAACTGGGTGGTAAGGGTAACCCAAAACTGGGTGGTAAGGGTAACCAAAAACTGGGTGGTAAGGGTAACCCAAAACTGGGTGGTAAGGGTAACCAAAAACTGGGTGGTAAAGGTAACCAACAAGAGGGCCATGATGGCCCTATAAATGCTCACCAGGAGAAAAGGTCATTTGGAGATTAACATTGTTGAAGTTTTCTATACGAGTCTAAGTAAGATCAAGTGACCCATCTGGGCCGTTTTTTATCCCATGGCCATTATATGAACAGATTTAAAAGAGGTCCATTAGACAAAGCTAGATACCAAATATCTTAGCTCTAGGCCTTGTGGTTTCGGAGAAGAAGATTTTTAAAAATTTTCCTATATAAAATAGAATAAACCCCAGGGCAGGGCTAATTTTGACCCCGGGGCCATAATTTGAACAAACTTGGTAGAGGTCCACTAGACAATGCCACATACAAAATATCTAAGCTCTAGGCCTTGCGGTTTCGGAGAAGATGATTTTTTAAATTTTCCTATATAAGTCTATATAAATCAAGTGACCCTCGGGGCGGGGCCAATTTTGACCCTAGGGCAATAATTTGAACAAACTTGGTAGAGGTCCACTAGATAATGCTACATACCAAATATCTTAGCTCTAGGCCTTGTGGTTTCGGAGAAGAAGATGTTTTAAATTTTCCTATATAAAATAGAATAAACCCCAGGGCAGGGCCAATTTTGACCCTAGGGCAATAATTTGATCAAACTTGGTAGAGGTCCACTAGATAATGCTACATACAAAATATCTTAGCTCTAGGCCTTGTGGTTTCGGAGAAGAAGATTTTTTTAATTTTCCTATATAAGTCTATATAAATCAAGTGACCCCCGGGGCGGGGCCAATTTTGACCCTAGGGCAATAATTTGAACAAACTTGGTAGAGGTCCACTAGACAATGCTACATACCAAATATCTTAGCTCTAGGCCTTGTGGTTTCGGAGAAGAAGATTTTTTAAATTTTCCTATATAAGTCTATATAAATCAAGTGACCCCCAGGGCGGGGCCAATTTTGACCCTATGGCAATAATTTGAACAAACTTGGTAGAGGTCCACCAGACAATGCTACATACCAAATATCTTAGCTCTAGGCCTTGTGGTTTCGGAGAAGATGTTTTAAATTTTCCTATATAAAGTAGAATAAACCCCAGGGCACGGCCAATTTTGACCCTAGGGCAATAATTTGAATAAACTTGGTAGAGGTCCACTAGACAATGCTACATACCAAATATCTTAGCTCTAGGCCTTGTGGTTTCGGAGAAGAAGATTTTTTAAATTTTCCTATATAAGTCTATATAAATCAAGTGACCCCCGGGGCGGGGCCAATTTTGACCCTAGGGCAATAATTTGAACAAACTTGGTAGAGGTCCACTAGACAATGCTACATACCAAATATCTTAGCTCTAGGCCTTGTGGTTTCGGAGAAGATTTTTTAAATTTTCCTATATAAAATAGAATAAACCCCAGGGCACGGCTAATTTTAACCCCGGGGCCATAATTTGAACAAACTTGGTAGAGGTCCGCTAGACAATGCCACATACAAAATATCTAAGCTCTAGGCCTTGCGGTTTCGGAGAAGAAGATTTTTTAAATTTTCCTATATAAGTCTATATAAATCAAGTGACCCCCGGGGCGGGGCCAATTTTGACCCTAGGGCAATAATTTGAACAAACTTGGTAGAGGTCCACTAGACAATGCTACATACCAAATATCTTAGCTCTAGGCCTTGTGGTTTCGGAGAAGATTTTTTAAATTTTCCTATATAAAATAGAATAAACCCCAGGGCACGGCTAATTTTAACCCCGGGGCCATAATTTGAACAAACTTGGTAGAGGTCCGCTAGACAATGCCACATACAAAATATCTAAGCTCTAGGCCTTGCGGTTTCGGAGAAGAAGATTTTTTAAATTTTCCTATATAAGTCTATATAAATCAAGTGACCCGGGGCCAATTTTGACCCTATGGCAATAATTTGAATAAACTTGGTAGAGGTCCACTAGACAATGCTACATACCAAATATCTTAGCTCTAGGCCTTGTGGTTTCGGAGAAGAAGATTTTTTAAATTTTCCTATATAAGTCTATATAAATCAAGTTACCCCCGGTGCGGAGCCAATTTTGACCCTAGGGGAATAATTTGAACAAACTTTGTAGAGTTCTATTAGACAATGCTACATACCAAATATCTCAGCTCTAGGCCCTGTGGTTTCAGACAAGAAGATCTTTTAAGTTTTTTTCTATTTGTTGCCATAGCAACCAGAATTTTTAATGAAATTTAATTTTTTGAACAACTTTGAAAGGGGACCACCCAAGGATCAATCCAGCCAAGTTTGGTTGCAATCGGCATAGCGGTGTAGGAGGAGATGTTGTTTTAAGTAAACATGGACGCCACGTAATCGTAACGACGCACGATGGACGCAGGGTTATCACAAAAGCTCACCCTGAGCACATTCATGCTCTGGTGAGCTAAAAACTGGGTGGTAAAGGTAACCAAAAACTGGGTGGTAAAGGTATCCAAAAACTGGGTGGTAAAGGTAACCAAAAACAAAATAATTTGTTTCAGGGTTACCAGGAATGAACTATTATTTACAGCTCTAAGGCAAAATTCCTTATATTTACCTGCATTGTATCATCAATCTTTTGACATCCTTGTTTATATGCTGTTTCCAGATCTACACAATGTGACCGACTTTCTCTGAATAAAACATAGAATAGGGGATCATGACTCAGTATAAAATAGAAAATTCTTGGTTTCCACTAACCTACCGTACTGACCCCTTTTTTCTGTGTCAGTTTTTTTTCTAATCCATATTTTCATCTTCATATGAATCCTATCACTAAATTTAAAGATTATACTTGAAATAATCTTTTGCCAACCAACTGATCTTATCTTTTTATGTTAACAGAAACATGATACTTTTATTTATCACAAACCGTGCCTTTTTGGCCATGCCATCAAAAATGTCTTAATATCATTATATTATGCAAATGTAGTTCTTACACTTTCATGTCCCGGAAACAATTTATACACAACATGATCTTCTTCTCTGTGGAGAACAGGATGTAGGGCTCACCATGAATTTCTACAATAGAGAAATAGTTTATCAATGATCACTAAAATTACAAATATTTTCAGATGCTGATCAGGGGGTAATTCTACTGGCAAAGATGTTACATCAACATTTTGTTTGATGGTATTTAAGGAGAATAGGCTTACCCCACCCCCTATTTCCCCCTGATTTTCTGAATGGATTAACACATATCTCCCCTGATCATCCAATGTACAGGATACATACTGATCCCTGTATATAAGGTCTAAATCCTTACTACTATCGTATAATTTTGTTTTGTTGGCTGGATTCATGCAAACACTATTAATCAACCATAATCCTAAATCTTTGCATTTTCAAAATTGCGAAGATACATTTTTATATCATCTCAAGAACTTGGTAATGTTAGCATAAAAATATCACCATGGATTCATGTTTTCATTTTATGTGCATCCCCAGGATGCATATAATTTCTGAGTGACGAGTCTTAAATCTGTCTGCTTTTGTTCATTATCGAAGTTTCTAAATTTCCACATTGCGAAATAATATTACATGTAAATGGTGGACTGGTGTTATTGATTAGAGCGCTGAGATACGTAAGCTAAAATGAATAAAGCGACACAGTCTAAGTAATGACTATAAATAGATATATGTTTTCGCCCTGTACCTGGCATATATAAAACTCCGCTACCAGTGTACAAATGTGTTTTAACTGCGACAATGATTCATTTGTTTGATAACATTTGCCAGCTTTTTTTTTCATGATTGGAATTTCCATCTTGACAAATTAATTGGATGCCCAGGTTTCTGTCAGTCTCAGACCGAAAAACTTGACTAAGTTTCTAATCTTAGCGATAAAAGATATTTCTCTGATAACAATGAGATATGTGACATAGTCCTCGAGAAAATGGCCGCTCTGTGTTTATTTGGAATTGCAATCATTGGAGAAAGCGATTTGCAGACAAATCATCATACTGAACCATATTGTTGTCATCCTTCGTTGGATGGGCAATATTTACATCCATTTAAATCACAAAATTTGGGACTCGCACTTTAAACATTGGGATGCAAAGATTTTTAGTCCTGCGAGTCCTAGGACTTGAGCATGTTAAATTGTAAAAAAATCACTGGTGAGTAATACTAGAGAAGACAAGCTCTTACTGCAATCCTTCTGTATGTCTCGTGTATGTTTTGTATGTAAGACGACTTCATGTTTAGAGAACATTTTCGCACGATGTGTCTCTTCTCGGCAAGTCAGACATAACGGCTGGTTACACGTTTTACAGTAGAACATTTCAACATCGGCCTTGAAAAAAAATATACATACATGTTGTATACCCAAATGTATAAATTATATGAAAAGTAATTGATTTACAGTACAACCTCTCCAGAGTAGCCCTCTTATGAGCAACAACCTCCCTTCAACAACAGCATGATCTTTTCCAACTGCACACTTTAATTATTAATGTAACCTCTCTAGAGCAACAACCTCACAACAACAACATAATTTTGATACTCCAATAGGGTGTTGTTTTGAAGAGTTCCCACTGTATTTAAAGTATCTTTTATTTCTTCACTAAGAATTAACATATTTTTAGCACTTAGTCAGTCCCACATATGCTTAATATCTGCTGTGCTGTTTAAAAATAACACAATGTGTAACTGGGACAAAACTATGACATGACATGCAAGTCCAGACAGATCTAAATAATTAATAGCAATAAATAGTAAAATTTAAAAGACATGTCCGGTAACAGTTTACAATCCTTCACATACACTATTGTACCATTAATGCTACGGACATTTATCTGTATCAGACTATTTTCAAAATCATTAGATAATAATTAATGACCACAACAAATGATCATTAATTATATCATTGAGGTACCCCATATTCCACAAAACTTACAGTATCACAGTTTGAACACAGTACAGTCTCCCCTAATGAAGATTCCACTAAAAACTTCAGTAATGGATCTGGTGGAGGTAAAGAGTTACCTTCCTTTATCTGGGTCACTCTCCTGAAAAGAATACAATACATTCATCAAATTCCATGGCAACAATACTAATTGATTAATTATCAGAAATATGTCTGACATTGACAATCATAGAAATCTGCAGAAAACAATGACTAAATAACCTGACAGAGGGTTGGTGGTTACATCCAGGTATAAGCCTGGGGCTAGACAAGTTCCTCCATCGTTAAAGATGGAACAGTTGTCAAATGAGACTGGATGATGATGTAACAGTAAAACCTCAAAGAAAAAGTTAATGGTGAAAAAACTGATGATATCTGTCATACTTTATTGCAGCATATATATAATTAATTTGAATGTGCAAATAAACTTTAGACAGCTTCACAGTGATATCTTTTCATACAAAATACCTAAAATTTAAAGAATGATTTAAGAAAATATGATATCCGAGACAGATTTAATATTTTACAACCTTGGACTCTGGACTCTATTGTGACACAACAGGGATCCTGAGATTTTATTAAAATCCTTGAAACACAATGATTGTTAGAAATGAGAGAAGCAGTTGGCAAGAATGGCAGGTACTTACCCACAGAGAGGACAACTCACTCTACCATCTTCCACTCTATCTTGTAAACAATGTCCACAAAAACTGTGATAACACTAGAAATATGGGAGTAAAACATGAATTAGTTAGTAATTATACTAGTATATAGTTAAGTATTATAGAGATATAAAAAAGCACAATGCCCCATCCGGGTGCCCTTTAACTTGAAAATGCACAAAATAAACAAAGGGCCATAATTCCGTAAAAAATGATCGAATCACAAAACCCGGAATATATGTGTGGAGGTTTCTGGTAACAACAAGTCTGTGAAAGTTTCGTTAAAATCCCATGAAAAATGTAGGAGTATTCTCCTAAAAGAAATGTACCATTTTTTTTAAACACCATGACCCGTGACTTGAAAATGCCCAGGATCTGTAAAGGTTGTCATGAGGAACCTGCATATGAAGTTTGATGAATGTAGGTGCAAGTGATTGATTTTATAGGCAAGGGTAATGGTACAAACAGACAGACAAACAGAAAGACCAAAAACAATACCCCCCCCCCCCCGTATCGATAGATCGGGGCATAGAAAATACATTTGATATACTGCACCTGAATATTTTACTCTTTATTTTCAAACCATCTAAAGCTACATTAATTTTCTAATATTTGTTCTATATAAAGTAAGACTTCACCTTCATCCACAATATGACAATACACATTACATATTTTTACTCAGTAAAACTTGAATGAAATTGAAGCAAAAGTGTGTATTACTGTAAGGCATAAAATTAGCATCCACAAACAAGCTGATTCCAGGACTACCATCCTTCGATTTTTATTGGGCAGTGGCATTATTAAATCATACTTAATATTTATAATCAGATGTACTGATGGTACAGATAAAGATTCTGCTGACAGAAGTAAGGAGTAATTGGTTAAGCTTCATATAACTTTATTATAAGTATATACAGTAAAATCTTAATATAAACCACAAATCAGGCTTGACAAAATTTAGGAGGTCTCAATTTTCAGTTAAATATTGAGGAGATTTGTTTATTGAGGTGGTTGTAGTAAACATGTATGTGGTCACTAAGTGAGGTCTTACTGTACAGCACGAAATTTGCACACTGCAAAATAAGTTCTAACTAACTTACCTGTAGGATGGAGGGATCTTTATACTGTTCATTGCATACATTACAATGAAGCGGATTCCATTTTGAGGAATCAAACTCCTCGTTAATCTCCAGACATGGGTATATAGTACCAGACATGGTCATTTATAAGTTGTACATGAGGCCCATCTGAAACATAATGAATTGTAGCAGTATGGTATATAGTATTTGTATAAATAAATTTATTGTAATATAAATTATAATCCAGCCAGATTAGCCAAGTTGGCTGAGCATCTTAGTTAGTATTCTTACTTGCTAGCAGAAAAACTGTAAATTGAGGTTTGAGCCCCATATCAGGTACATTGTTTTCCTCTTTATATTGAACACAGAATAATAACATTGAAATGTTGGAATGCCATGTCAGCATTTGATACTGATTTCCCCAATTTGCATTGAGTATTATCCAAATTGCCTCTTTAATGTAATTCCTGATTTTCTCCCTTTTTTCCAGCACCTGATATCTTCCCCTTTTCCTAAAAAGAAACCCTGTGACTCAGTGTGAAAATCGTTATATCTCTGGGCAAATATTTCAGACTAGCAACTAGTGAGTTACATTGTAAAGCAGGTAGCATACCACATAATTCATTAAAGCGATTGATGTTTGCATTACTAATACTGAAGGCTCAGCAGTTTTAACGGATCAATGTAAGTTGTATTGTAAGCACATTTTCGAATATATTGATGCAATCAATTACAGCTTACTTGAACAAGACAATTAAACAGGCAATGTCAAATTTTCAGCGACCAAATGGATTTGGTGGTTGGAGATGTCAAGATTGTAAAATAATGAAAAAAGATCCAAATATAGTAATGCTGAGTAGCTAGTTCTGAGACTCATATCCGTCACAAGCCTAATTATCAACCGATCATCATTTAGCCGAAATATGTTCCTGTCCGAATATATAAATACTAAAGAAAATATTCTAAAAACGCATATCGCAAACAATGAAATAAAATACTTGACCCTTACCTGTATGACTGTTATTTCATTTTTTGCATCGGTTTTCTATCCACCGAATAAAACAAATGATGACATATCTAGAATCGTATTACTCATCAGTTAAATAGCCATTAAGGAGTCTGGTCTTGGAAAATCTTTAACGAATATCGTCGTTCTTATATTGTCATCGTCACACAAACGCACTTAACAAGCTTTCAAAACATTTTGCTAGTTATTATGGTACAATTTCGTGTTTTATACTTAGTTAAGATTTTACTAGCATTTTATGCTAGGAGGAGCAGTTGTGTAGGGGTAGAGCGTCGAACTCCTAACCCGAAGGTTGCGGGTTTTGTGTTTTTTTTTTCAAATGCAAAAATGGTAGAAAAAAATTAATTCAAAATTATAAAAAACTACATCATTAAAAAGATAAAATAGTTATTAGAATTTTGTGATCAGTACAGTTTAATGCTTTAAATAAGAAAAAGTTAAAACGATAAAAATGAAAACTCCTCCTTTCACCAGAGTACTGTACGTGAGCTTTTGACCATGTTTAAATAACCCATTAAGTGTTTATCAATCACAATGTACTAGTATGTTGCTTAATAGCATCGTCTCTTTATTTCAATTAATTTCATTTTTAAAAGCACAACACTAAGTTTTATCTTAAAGCAACACAAATACAATGATTATGTAACCGTAAATAAATCGCAAGACATAGTAAACTTCTTTTAAAGCCCGAATCGTGAAGATCATTTGTGGCGCCTCTGTTAATGTCAACGTAGTACTTTAACTGAACTTTCTTGGAAGATTATTTTGAAACTCAAAATGAATAAATCTAGCAGGGAAAAACTGCAAGAACCAACTTCATAAATATTTTTACACTAAAGCATACCGGAAAATGCCCCAGAATTCTACAGTGACGACACTTTTCGGGGGTGGGGTGCCCCCCGGACCCCCCACAAGAAAGGTGTCTACACAATATACTAGGACAATCTTCGTCCCTGTGATTGAACAACATCTTATACTGTATAAAGTGTCACTGATGTAACATGAACATAACAATGGCCATTTTTATATTTATATGATAAGTTGTGTTCCATACCGAAAATATGCAAAATAAAACCAAATTTTGCTACTATATATACTTTGATATAAGAACATCTCATTATAACTAATATCTATTGTCCTAATGCTTCCTTTATTTCTGACGGGTAAAGAGAATATCTCAGCAACAAAGGATATCGAGGATTGTATGTCAGTAGTATATATTATGTTCCTTTGCCTTAGTATTGTGAACCCGCCTTCGTCATGGTCGAGCGGTCAAGGTCGCTTCAAATCACTGTATCCTCTCACTGATTGAGGGTCGTGGGTTCGAGCCCTGTTATAATTGTAAACTCTTTAGAAAGTAGACAGTTGCTTACGGAGGATGGGAGTCTAGTACTGGTTCTTCCCAGCATCTATGGTTAGATGTACTATCAGCCTCATTTGACTCTGACTGTTGAAAAGGAGTGTAAAACTCAATAAAAACAAACGAACGAACGAACGAACGAACGAACGAACTGACTGACTGACTGACTGACTGACTGACTGATAGAATGAATGAATGAATAACATGTTACTGAATTTGGTGACTTGACACCAAAATAGTATTCGATATTTACAAATCATAAACAAACCAAAGTTCGTAACATAAGCCATACAAAATAGCATGCTAATACCTTTTAATAATTGATTTTTGTATTGATGATTATTCGTGTGTATATCTGATATAATGTTTGGCACGCGCGTCATATTTATTACATTTGATAAGGTTAAATAACACATGGACATATTTATAAAGAATTTCAAAACATAGGCGTTGTTTATTTACCAAACTTGACGAGGCATGAATATAGTTTCTCGATGTCAATCTGCAAAACAAGTAACGTTTCTGAAAAGTTACGTTTTTAACCTGATAGTACTAAAAGTTAGTAACATATTACAGTACAGACATAATGTGACACGTTGATAAATAGTCACCTGAGAATAACGACCGCTTTATAACACACGCTTAACTTATTGGTTTGTCTTAATTCCAACCACGCATTAAGGCCATATTTCTTTTCTCCATCTTAGTGATTTTTTGTTTACAGTCTTAATAGAATGTTTATTTAAAAAAATAATTTAAAAAAAAAGTGAAAACACTTTTACACCCAGTCCATCGACGACTAACACGTTGACAGCACCTTCCTTCAACGTTCTAGCCCGTTTTGATAGAAACTAGTTACTGAATCCTTATACCAACACGTCAATTACTGTATTTTCTCTCAAACAGTTAGATTATTAATTACATGGACTGTATATGTGTCAGGTTTTTGCTGAGGGACAAACAGTCTTTGTATAATGGCCTCCTTAAGAAGACCAGTTATGACATACACTGAAGAGGAGACCGTCTTAAGTAGGGTTAGCTATAATCGCTTATTTCAAGCTTGAAACAAGTTAGCGTAAACATTTAGCATAATGATTACTACAACTATTTACAAAAAAAATGTAATTCTTTATCATTATTTTGCATGCATAGTCTATATCTGTAAACCTGAAACTGTAAAATCTTTATTTCATTTATATTTTTATATTGGGTTTCTTTTATGTCGCGGTAATTTGATTTACTTAAATCTCAATTCAATGTCGTAGCATTCATTAAAACTTTCGCATAAACATTATTTCATTCAATTACATTTCTAACATGATCCAAACACATTATTCTGTCAAGTGTATAAATTTGCAAATAGCGAAAACGAACACCGGTTGATTGTTGAAATAATGTATATTTTTAATCATACCACAGAACGGTTTGATAATTACATACAACCTAATATAAAATATTGATCCACAGTGCAAGAAATAAGTCTAGCTAATTCATTGTTGCATACAGTACGTATATAATTCTGTCATATCAAACAAAAAGAACGTTTTATGGATTAAATCAAATTAATCTGGATTTATGAAATTATTTAAATCTCTGACCGAAATACTGGGCACATATATCGTCTGAAAGTTTATCATGTTTCTATGCAATTAAGCTTTAAGAGTTTTAATCTGTCCGATCGTTGAGATCTTGTGTATATACATGCGATAGATAGATACATTTTTACATTAAAATAAATTTGGGAATAATAGCCTCCCGGTCAGATATCGATCTATTTCTATTGATATGGTATTTTAAAATCTAATTGATTTGATTATTTAAAGCTCTGGATACAACTCAAATGGAATGGTGAGTTTTTATTTTTGTAGATAATTTATTCAGAAATCATATATTTTGGATAAAAATTCGTGTGAGGCGCGTTTGGTAGATTTGGGTAAATTCTTCACTTTAAAAGTGTGGTGTGTATGCATGAATTTTACAAAACATATTTTCAGAATTTTGTTAAATATTTTGCATTTGTTCTCAGTATAATTTCGAGACATACATAAGACATTCACTGTTTGAAATGATATTTCATTCATACGCTTGTAGGAACGTGGATTGACACCTCCGATATCACACAGCTCGTTTGCTCTTCTGTGTGTTCGTCCGTCCGTCCACCCGTCCGCCCGCCCGCCCGCACTATGGTTCGACATCTGACAAAACTCTCCGTTTATCTAAAACACTCAACAGATACAGTCTAAGGGATCCTACATTCAGTTATATAAATAAGAACTTTAATTAGATTTTGATGTTTCCTAAACCCAGTCTAATATGACACGAAGTTACATACTGATATAATTAAATTAGCCATTAAATCATAAACCAAAAAACCTTAGGTCGGTACAGTTCGTAAAGCATATTTTACTTTACAAGTTAAGTCTAGATAATTAAATGTGTAAATTTTCTATGGTTGGTGTTACGTTATAAAATAATTCATCAGAATAGAAACCAAATATATCCCAATCTTAATATAAAATGTAAATATTGAAGTAAACTTCATTTCAATTTATCAAATATGCGCGAAAATATCTATACGATGATTGGACAGAGACAAATATCTCCTTATGAAATCATCTATTGCTTGCTGTTTGTGAAGATTAACGTATTGAATCTATACTACTAGTCTAAAGTTTGTGAAATATAACAAGTTTTATTATGAACGTGTCATACACACTGGGTCAGAGGAAGCTAAATTGGCATGTAGTCATTTTAATAAAACTTTATTTATCCTCTTAGTGCGAAACATGATATAATACAGTATACACCTAATTAATTCATCGAACAAACGAACGAACTAACTAACGAACAAACGAAGGAACGATTGATGATGACCGAACGATCGATCGAACAAACGAACGACTGAACGAAACAACTAACGAACAAACGAACGAACGAATGAACTATCGATCTATCGAACGAACGAACGAAATGGTACAAAAGACCGTACGACTGACTGACTGACTGACTGAAGGAACGAACGAATGAAGGAACGAACAAACAAATGAATGAATGAAGGAACAAACGATCGAACGTACGAACGAAAGAATGAACTAACGAAAACGGAAGGACATGTGACCATTAATCGACTAATCGTCGAATCAATCAACCAATCAATGAAATAATCAAATGATCTAAAAATGTTAAATCACACTACACGTGACACTCAGGGAATCGATCCAACTATTTTAATATTACATTGTATCATAAACCCTGTCTTACTGACATTCAGTTTATTGTCTTTGGATGGTACGAAACACTATGAATATTTGGACATTAAACATATATTTGGACTTTTGTTAGATATCTTTATCAAGCTTCCACGCATTAACCATGCAGAGGCCGGTTCGATTGGACTCTCGTAAGAAGAGAATACACAGGCTAGTAGAGCTCAGAAGAGAAACCCAATCGAACGCAATTGCAGCCGAAATGTCTGCGTCTGAATATTTGATATCAAATATTCAGACGCAGACATTTCGGCTGTTTAGGCTAAAACTATCCATCAAACCAATATTCTTTAAACCGTGTGGATAAACTAATGCACACTCTGACATTATAAACAATGCTGTTTGGTCATGTGACTAATATCTCTTCCACCTCTTCTAAACATCGGGCAGAATAGAAAGAAGCGCTTCAAAAATTAGAAGACGACCAATCGAACAGTTTAGAAGAGCTCTCCCTCTTCAGGCATCTCTTCCGTTTGACCATTCGAACCGGCTTCAGAAGTCAGTGTGTACATTTTAAGCACCATATTATTATTTAAGCAATTTGAGATATAACTTTAAAATTTTTATCAATGATGTCCAAAATTATTATCTCAAAATGAAGAAAACAGATATTGGTAACCTTTATGATTTGTGTAGGTTAGTTACTAAGACAATTTTTTTTTAAAGAATAACCATCCTTCAACAGTTTTGTCCCTGTTGCTTTGAAGTCCGAGCCTAGGAAAGTACCTTATTTTAAGACATTGAAGAAAAGAGAAAATTCATTTCAAAGAAAACTCATGGTAAAAGATGCAAAACACAGTTCTAATCTAATTCCATAAAGAAAACTACAAGTCAGTGTACAATACATGTATCTACTGAAATAAAGTTTCCGTCTTTCAATCAAGCCAACAATTCTTTATTTTTAAAAAACGAATCGTAAAATAAATAAAATTATCTAGGGTAGCTAACAAACAATGAACGATAATTGGGCATTTTCATTTTTACGATATTAAAATATTTGAGTAGCACTGAGCATATACGTAAATGACAGTATTATGGATATAATTAATTAAATAAGATAATGAGCATTTATTGATCTCAGATGTAATATTACAATTTCTTGACACATGGGGTACGCTCGTGTTTTATCAGAGAATCTATAAAGCACCACTGGTGTATTGATGAAATCAATCTTTCGACAGAATTTAATTACTCGATCATATTCTTACTTTCATACGATTATTTTCATCCCATTTCTTTTTTTTCAGATGCCGCATTTTTAGAGCAGTGACATTCTTAAAGTGGCATAAATTCACACAGATATTCGTAGTTCGTTTTAACACAAGTTCAAGATGGTGGAACCCATCGGTTGGTCGAGCATGCGCAGTTCGCTGCATTATAAGTCCGTATTCCCGACACTTCCGGATACAGGAATGCAAGTCACACTGCATCGAAATTTAGCGAAACGTTTGCAACCGAAAGAAGCGGTTAATATGGTAAATCAACATAACATTGAAATGGCGAGAAGGATTTTACATCGTCAGCGAGTCGCTCTGAGACTATTTTCCGGAAGCAGATTAAATCTCAAGGGATCTACACATCACGAGACTTCAGCGAGACTTCATCGTCAGCCGATGAGACCAGACGGATTATACAGGGAAAATTCGGACGCTTATTCAAACATGCGTTCGGAAGCTTCAACATTGTTAACAGAGGCATCTTTATATGGGCCGCCAAGAGAAAGCATTACACGCGACAGTGCGCTTCCGGCTTTACCGGAAGTAGGTCGTGGAATGAGCACAATTCCTGGAAGTGCGCGTTCTGATTTTGAAAATTCGCCGCGATATGCGCTTGATCCACAGAAAGATGCTGATACGCGCGGATATGTTGTGAAATTGAATAAACCCATCGTTTATAAAAAGAAATATACAGAAAAAGATGTGCAGAATATTGTCAAACGACTAACAGACTATAACCCGGAAACACATCCAGCAGAATCAAAAGGAGTTGACGTCGTGACCCAGGTACCCAGGCAGAGTATGACGAGAGTGAAAAAATGCACCGCGGAGGAGGTGCAGGAGATTGTTGAACGTTTATACAAATTTGATGACTCAAAATTCCCCGCAGAATCGAGAGGTCGACCTAAAATTTATTCCGGACGACCTCGCGTGGTAAAAACAGCCCCTGCAGAGGTTGCACGGCAAGTTGAGCTCTCACCGATTCCTGCTGAACCCCCACTGCCGCCTCAATCTGAATCGTCCCAAGACAAATCGTCCCAAGACAAATCGTCCCAGGACAAATCGTCTCAAGACAAATCCCAATTGTTGTCCCAAGCGGCTGATGACGAGGAGATAGAGGAAAAGTCTGTCGCAGAGACAAAAGTGACGGAAACAACCCAGTCATAGTTTACGTGCTGAACATGAAAATGACAAAGGACATTAATTCACCAGATATATCTCTGTCTGTCTACATATATAAATGACTTGTCTGACACTGTAAGACATTAATCATTTCAATTATAATCATGGAATAAAAACAGACCGATAAATCGCGTTGAAATGACTACTAATCGAACGTATATACAGTCAAACCTGTGTTAGCGACAATATCCTAATAAGGACCTCCCTTGGAATAAAGGCCATCCTTTTGAACTTTGTCTTTGATTACATAGAACAAACTGACCTCCGAATAAAGCCTTTGTTCACAGGTTTAACTGTATACGTTAAAGCGGGGTTATAATGAACTTGGGTATAGAACATGAATTTATTTCCCCCCAAACACACTCTTCTTTATTTCAACATATAGAGTGAAATATGGGTACAATGAAATAGGTACATGGGTCTATAGAAGTCACAATAACCGTGTTACATATTATAAAATCAATAAAAAATATGTCCATGCTTGAAATGAAAACAACAGCTGCAGAACCTTTTTCTTTCAGTTTCTATAATGTTTGTGCGTTTATAATAATCTTATAACTTGAGATCGGTCTCCAATCTCATACTGCAAACTAACAAATTTGATTTGAAACTTTGAGACCAAAAGTTTTCGGACCCTGTAACTCGTTTGGGACAACAAACTTGCCAATTCAACTGTTTTTGTTTGCAAAATTCGATCTGTTTTCTAAGAAATTTTAGTATCAAGCCGAACAAATCTAAGAATTTCGACTTTTTGTTCAATGTTTAAGAAGCCAAACCTATCTTTTGAAATGGTAAAAAGTAATTTGTGTGGCCACGATTTTGGCCAACTGCGAAAAGGAATGGGGAGTTCTGCAGCAGTTTGTAACGTACGTTTTAATGTTGTTAAGTACTCGCCAAATATTCATCTTTATATTTCGTTATCTTTGTAAAGATGTCTAGAGGGCGTGGTTTTCTACCAGTTAAGCACATAAAACGAGCATGCATCTGTAAATACATGTACAGTCAATCCTGTGAACATTACTCGCCAAATATTGATCTTTATATTTCATTTTTTGTAAAGGTTTCTAGAGGGCGTGGTTTTCTATACACAAGGCGTGGTTTATGTACATGTATAGGCTAATTTATTAGTGGTCATTTTAAATAGTCCTGCCTCATATCTAGGCTAAAAGTCACCATTTTGATCAAGTCTCGTGAAATTTGAGCAAATAAAACAAGCATGCACTTGTTGCTATATATACAGTTAAACATATGTGATCAATGACCATCCTTAGGAAATATATTATCTTGTCTTTATTCGGAGGTGGCCGCTTACACAGGTTTGACAATATATACATGTAAATATCAGGGTCAGTAGTTACGATTGATGTCAAAGTTCAAATCTTTTCTGTGTGCAAGTGTTCTTAAGTTTATTATAATAAAACAATAAATAAACTGTAAACTAAACTGTCAAAATAGTTATGATCAGAAACAGTGTGTTAAACTCTGCACTAATACCCTAATATAAAAACCCCTTTTAGGAACAAAACATCGGCCTTAATATTTAGATAATGACATAAGTTTATCAAGATGAAAAAGGGAAATGTTGAAATCAGAACAGAAAATAGTCTGTCGTCATAATGTGGTTGTCTTTATATTGGAGGTCGCTGAGTGAGGGCTTACTGTACATATTTCAGAGCATATATACATTTTTTTAGTTGTGTTTGTCCCTCTTTTATATCAAGTTGAAATACTGAACAAATACGTGTATTGAAGTCGGTCAGAAAATATGTAGTAGTGTTATAATAAGGTAGTCTAAATATTGGAGAGGTCGCCAAGTGAGATTTTACTTTATTTCGATTAAAAATACAGTTATTTTGCATCGTATGCTTCATACGTCGTAATGTCGGCGTTTTTTCGCAACAATCGCAGCTTCTAGCGAAATCGCAGAATCTGAAGCTCGGCAGATAGATATCTTACTGAGTCAGTGACAAGGGCCTCCGCAGATCAATATAGATATCTTGGTAAATAAGTTACAGCTAGAGGCCTCCGTGACCTAATAGTTAACTTATTGTCTCTGACTTGTATCACTAGTATAGCCCACACGCTGTGAGATCAAATACCACCAGGACTAGACGCATTTCACATCACAGGAAGCTTACGGAAGGTCGAAGGTTCTAGCAAGGTATACGCCAGTTAAAGCTGGAAAATTTGTAAATAATCCTGACTGTCTGTGCAACGATAAAGCCCGGCGAAAAATGAATGCCTAATGTTTGTTCATAATTAAAACAATGAATAGCTAGAGTAAGACATAGATCTAGTCTACATGTATCTGCATAAAACGATGTAATATAACTACGTGTACGTTCTTAGGTCATTCTATGACAGAAAAATAACATTAAAAAACATAACAATTGTTTTGCATCAAACTAATAATCATCGATTTTATCCTATTATGCCTGAATCGACATTGTTGTAATCGCAGCAGTAGAAAACGACGTCATTCAATGACGTGTCATCCCCATGACCTTGATCTGGTTCGACTTTTGTGTTTATACCACAAATAGCTTGGTTTGGTTCACAACTTTCTGTCCACTCACTCCATGTTCCCCATTGACCATGACCGGGAGGAACAGATAATAACGTTTCAGTGACGTTTACGTTTACTTCAGTCTCAAACGGTCGACAGCGGAAATTGACGAAGTTTGCCGAAGTATCGTCTCCACTGTTTTGCTGAAAAATAATACGAAGATGAGATCGTAAAGATGGATTCATTTCAGTATAGTAACAGGTGGATATAACCGGTCAAACTGACAGGTAACCACTGTAAATCGAGTCAGTGATATACATGTACTTGGAAATTTCCGTCAGTGTTCAGATAAAAACGCCAAAATAGTCAATATTTATACTGAAATCTTAATAAGCTACACCAGCCACAGCATTTATACCTAGTTCACATTTGACCCGGGCACAGTACGACATTTTAGTCTACAATTTATCTTGCGAACTTGGGAGCATCGTAGGTGGCCACGGGCTACCACGTGTGTGTACAGCTAAGCGAAGGTTCCACGAGTCTAAGTACAGTCTCCGTACGAATTCTTCCGACACAATGTCCTCGGAAAACCTTTGCGTCGGCCGCACGATCAACGACCGTGCTGGGATGCCATTTTATCACGTGTGACTTGTTTACGGCGGCTACAGGCTTAAGAATTTTGGAAATTTGTTTAAACATTTCGCGAAAAAAAATCTTAAGACTGCAGAATCTGTGACTCCGTACAAAATCGTATAACCACCTCATACCCTTGCACGGCTGCTACACGGAAAGGAGGCTACCACACAAACATCACAGGCCAAATGTGAACTTGGTATAAATTGTAGTAAAGTTTGTTCAGTTGCGACCTCTACAATAATCCCAAAATAGAGAATGGACTACCAGTCAGTGTCAGTCATTGCTGGTGATACTATACGTCATAAAGGGAGATCACTCCTTATAGCGAATAATAATCAATGTCTAATAAAAGGAGCAGTCACTAGTCCTCTTAGCCTGGTTCCCGTCGTACTATAGCATTTTAGTACGACCCAACGAAGTGACAAGGGACAGGCAATCCAGACTACTAGTTCTCTACGAAGTATTGGGAAAATAATTCACATAGCGATTAATTTTAAAGGTTGTAAAGGGAGATAATTCATCATAACAACTTATCTATAATGTTGAGGAATGACCACCTGAAGCAGAAAATTTGTTTAATACGTACTGGACCTTCAACTTGCATCTGAAATGACGTCATGAAGGACGGCTCGCCGAAGTGTTGGTTGCACGACTCCACCTTCGTCCATGAGCCGTAACCGCCGACCGTGGATGTTATTTGGTGGGTGGCGTTCCTCTGTCCATCTGTGTCGGAACATACTAGTTTGATAGCATTTAAGGCCGTGTCGTCTTTGAAATATTGGTTGCCTTCAATCTGAAAATTATAAATAAATTTAGACCCGAAATGTTCATCTTTTGATTCTATGGAACTTCGCATCATTACCTGACGTTTTCACAAAAGTGCCTTTACTATCTTAACGATCTCATTGTGTGTACATGTATTCTATTTAGAAGAAAATAGATTTTGATACAGAGACTATTAGTAATCATGGTAACCTGTATCGGGTAAGTTTGACATAAAACCTAGAAAACATACGTTTATGGTCTCCTAATTCATCTTCTTGCAATATTTTGATGCTTTGTTCATATTCATATTAATGGTTGCACATTTTTGCCATGTAATTTCGCTTTTTCTTCGTGTCTTCGTGTTTTCGCATTTCGTAGCGAAAATATGACATGGCGTAAATAATCCACTATACATAAAAACACCATACACTTCATACACTTAGCATGATTTGCAACACTGACAAACATTAACGTATTAGAAGTTAACCATACGTTATTTTAAGATAAACAATGGTTGACTGATACATTTAACTTATTCGAACCCATAAAATAAATGTATAATAGTCGAATAGTCCCTAACAAGTGTATACATTCTCAGTCAGACAAAAATAATTTTAATCAAAAGCGGCAACATAAATGTACAGGCAATGTCAAGTTTACATGAAGAATAATTTCCATGTGTAAATGTGATGACCATGCATAACATTGAAATAAAGCTATGAGCTCAATTGGACCTTATCGGCGTGCCAAATATTGCCAAAAGCACAGGAGCTCGAAGATGGGAATTATTTTTTCGGCAATTTTGTCTAAATCGCATGCAATATTACCCAAACTTTAATAACTCGGCTGTATTTTGTCCAAATATAGACTTTTGTAAATTATGCTCGAAAATGGATCGGGTATTCTTAGAAAAGAGAAGGACTGATATACGCCATGTTACCCGCAACAAACGTTAAGAGTGACTCCGTTAGATTTATCTACCCTGATGGTTCTCCCAGTCACAACGTGGAGCAATATTGTACCGGAAACCCGGCGGCTGTAATGAATATTCGGTGAGATCTTGATAACGTGCGCAACGGTCAATATTTCTTTTCTGGAGCTGGCATGGGACGTTTACCTAATTTGTATAAGTGATAAGATTTTGGCAGCTATTTGATACATACTTTTTTCATGCAACACAACAAAACACAACACAACATAATACAACACAACACAAAACAACACAACACAACACCTGACAACACAACACAACACCTGACAACACCTGGCAACACCTGACAACACAACACAATACAACACAACACCTGACAACACAACACAACACAACACAAAACAACACAATACAACACAACACCTGACAACACAACACAACACCTGACAACACCTGGCAACACCTGACAACACAACACAACACAATACAACACAACACCTGACAACACAACACAACACCTGACAACACAACACAACACCTGACAACACAACACAACACCTGACAACACCTGGCAACACAACACAATACAACACAACACCTGACAACACAACACAATACAACACAACACAACATAATACAACACAACACAATACAACACAACACAACATAATACAACACAACACAACATAATACAACACAACACAATATAACACAACACAACATAATACAACACAACACCTGACAACACAACACCTGACAACGTCGGGAAGGATAGTACAGTGACATGTTCACCAAGGACACATTTTTATTGGAAATATCCGGTTTCAGTTTAGGTTTTTGGTTTGGTTATACACATTGGACAGTAAACTAAAACTTATTTCGACTAAAACACTGGGTGGTGAACAAACGGACAGTTTGACGAAGCAAGTTGACACTCGACTATAACAGGTTACTGTAACATTCATAATTATACATCATATAGTGTCCCTGATTATGATACAAATAAACAACATCAATGTTATAATACAAATGTAGTGATGGTCTCACATTCAACACCAACTGTGTTTCTTACAATGTATGTATACCAGAATGTAAGTAGAATACAGAGTCGTAGCCCTGCCGAGGCAGTTACCTCGGCTTTAGAAATAAAAACTAAAATAAAAACGAGGGAATAGGAAAGTTGCCGCATATATTCTATATCCTTAGAGGCCTCAAGACCCAAACCCCGCAATTATCGGAATCATGGACATTATACTAGTATAAGACAGTTTTGTAACAATAAAGTTATATTTTAATTAGTAATTACCATGCTTCATATATGAAGATTTTTTGCTGAAGTCCACCACAAGCGATAGGACAGAGGAATCCGATGCTCAAGACTGTTTAAAACAAGAGTTATATATTGATTTCTAATGCGTTCTAATAATTATGACACAATCGAAAGAATGTTTGTAAGATGGAATTAATTGAACAAATTATCTTTTATTGCTCAGCAAATTTTAGCGGTGGCAACTACCTCGGTGTTCCTCAGCATGGCTACGACACTATATAATTATACGAGGGATGTCCATAAAAAATAATTTTTATCCCAGACTATGACTTAAAACTGCAAACAAAAAATGTCATTGCCATCGATTAATCTGAAGAAAATTAAATATAATTTGTTAAAGCTATTTTCCCCTCGTAATTATTCTAATTCTAATATTATATAATTATTTTTATTATTTTCAATCATTCTATTTGAATTCTGGTAAAAGTGGGTAAAATTTCATCGAAGTACTAAGAAAGTGGTTTTAACTTGTACGTAAATACTGAATTATACTGTATTAATTATATTAAAGGATAAGGGTTTAAATATAAAGCCAACGATTCCTGCGTCTATACCGTTCCTAAAACATTCAAGTCAATGTTCTTTTGACTGAATAAGACACAATACATTTTGTTTTTGTATTAGATCCGTTCTTGAAGGCTCAATTGGCATTTCAGGAAACGATTTGGTTATTTTGGTGTCTACTGTCCGCGGTTCGGGCATATCCGATGTATACGGTCATTTAAAGAGCCTTTTTCGTTCTGTTGTTTACGGGTATCTATCAGCACTGGTTAAACTGTATTTATTTCTGAGAGTATGATAGAAATAAAAGAAGTAAATATTAGATACATAGATATTATATGACATTTTATGTATTGACATTAAATGCGATGAACACGTTGAGCGAAGCGAGGTGTGAAACGCCTTCATAAAGGTCTTGGATTTGTACTAATATATATATATATATATATATATATATCATGCCCCGGGGGTACACGTATTGACTACATAGAGGCAAAACAAGACCTTCAGTTGCATATATACATTAATATCACTTCAAATGACGTTCAAATATTACCAAACTTCACCAACATATTGTATATTACAATGCGAAGCGCCATTGAAAGCTAGAATTGATTTGAAGTTACAGTGACATTATTGGACATGAAAATATGCTCGAAGCCCATTGTTATTCACGTTTTGTTAACTTTATCGCGTATTATAACCGTCGTATAAAAGGTAGATATTTTGTTGAAATGCATTATGTATATATGGCCCTTACTGGCTGTCATCATCAGATGCATTGCGTCTATTTTTCTTTCGTCCCTCGATATTGAGGGACGGAAAACCCACACGATGCGTGTTTGTGGTCGCACGGCCATGCATAGCTCCCCTGTCTGTCTCCTCCAGTAAGGCATGTCGCATTGAATTATTGTCTATTGGCATCTCATTCTTATTTATAGTCTGATGTTACATCTTTTGAAATAATGTCTGTTGAAACTTTTGAATTATAGCCCATATTTTACGTTTATGTGTATGTCTACTATTCCAAAAAATCTACATTTTTACATAATATCACTTAGATTTCTTCTTGTTTCCTCTTGTCTGTAAATTATTTTTGTCTGTTTGCATCTGTAAACTAACGATAGAGTAGACAGGAGGTGAGAGAAATTGCCCCGGGAAAGGGTTCCCTGGAGGACCCTCAGGAGCGTCTTTCCCTTATCACTGAGCAGTCTAGGTTCTCTGTGGTACATGTATTTCCAATGAGACATCCAAGTGGTATCTAAATGAGGTTGTAAGTTAAACGAGAAAGAAACACAAAGAAACAAAATGCTTTAACTGCTTTGTTTAAAATTTTGAAAACTGCTCTGATAATTATCAGGGTTTGTGTGCACTCAACATTTCTTAATATTACTGGAACATGTAACGTACAGAACACACAGATAAACAAAATGGTCGGAGATACGTGGTCGTATTACGTAATAGCGGGGTGGTCGCAATTTCGGATCAAAAGACCATTAAACATAGAAGGAAAAATCCGTTCTTTTAAAAAATGCCCTTATTAGCGGGGTGGTCGTAATTTCGGGTTGGCCGTAAGGCGGGGTTTAGGTGTATTATGAATTATGTTATGTCAGCGATGAAAAGCACACAAAACGCTGAATAATATTGATAAATTTAATATAATTTAATATTCTAGAAGTTAACACGTCATCATTGTTGTTAAAATTCTAAAAGAAATATTGACCGTTGCGCACGTTCCGGTTTTCAAGATCTCACCGCACTTGTCATTACAATAATTGCGCCCGTTTTGACTGAGAGAACCAACGGGATAGATAAAATCTAGCTGCGTCAAGGGGGGTCACTCTTAGCGTTTGTTGCGGATAACATGGCGTATGTCACATCTCTTTTTCTGCAACAATGGAGGACGAAACACGGTGTACACATAGTAGTGAGGTACCAATGGTAGGAAAACATCGATTTGTTACTAGTAGAAGATTGCACATAGATAGGACGGACGACTTTCAATAAATTAGTCGGGAATCCTCAAATGTGAAATGTTGTCTGGTAACTGGAAAATCTGGTCGCAACAATCCATCACAGTCATTTTACACACACTGCCTTCAAATGGTGAACCTTGTACACCCGGAAAGTGCGGATTAATTAAAAAAAACTAATTAACCCCCCCCGAAAACATTGCTACAAACGGTTAATTAAAAAACAACAACGAAGAAACTGGTACAAACAGTTAATCTTTCTAAGTGCCTTACCCTCAGGCTATACCCAGAGGCAAAAGTCCCAAGTGGGCAAAACTCTGGTTTCCCCCAGTATCCATAATGTCCGCCGTTCGGCACCGTCAGTAATTTGGCGTGGACCCTATCTGGCAACACAAAACCAGAACATAATGTCCCCAAACCAACAAAATATATTAGCGCTTTAAAACAAAACATTGCGATTTGAACGTAATTTCGGAATGATAAGATTTAAGAAGTTCACAGCGAACATGTACATGCATATATAGAGAAATACGCTGATAACACGTTTGTTTACCAAATATACAGGATGTGAAAACGACACCTGTCATTCCATGTGTGTATGACTAAATTTGTTCTAAATAAGTCTTACAAAACCTAAATGGGAGGTAAATTTGCGCGCATGAAATCGTTTCGTTATTTTCACCAATAGCATCAACAACAACAACAACAACAATAAAAACGACATCAGCAGCAGCAGCTGAAGTAGGAACAACAGCAGCAATATCAATAGTGAAAGACAATAACAGCAGCAGTACCAACACCAGTAACATAAGGAAACAACAAGAACAACAGCCCACAGATAACGAAAATCCTGTTTTATGTCCCCTTATCGATAGATCGTGGGCCTGTCTGTTTGTCTGTCTGTTTGTCTGTCTGTCTGTCTGTTTAACCTTGACTATAAAATCAAAACGCTTCCACCTACATTCATCAAACTTTATATGTAGGTTCCTCTTGACAACCTCTACAGGACCTGTGTATTTTCAGGTCAGTGGGTCAAATGTCAAGGTCACAGGGTCATTGTGTTTTTTTTGGAAAAAAGATCCTAAATTTCTTTTAGGATACTACTCTTACATTTCACATGGGATTTTTGACGAAACTTTCACATACTCATTGTTACCAAAAACCACAGAACACATATTCCAGGTTTGATTGGATTATTTTTAACAGATTTATGGCCCTTCGTTTGTCAGTACCAAACTTTAACCTTGCCAATAAAATCAAAAGGCTTCCACCTACAACTAACAAACTTCATATCTTGGTTCATCATGACAATCTTTACAGGACCAGTGCATTTTCAGGTTCCGGTATAAACAAATACGATAATTTTGAGCTCTGATTAATTGTGTGATTTAGTGTATAAATTCAATATTTTGGTTTGAAATAATTGGATATATAGGATCGGTAGTGAGTAATCTACACATCATAGTAACTGTATTGAAATATATTGAAACAGAAACGAGATATCGATACATCTGTGAACGTTCTTTGTTTAACTTTTGAAACTTTGAATTTTCTATGTACAATTATGGATTTCGACAAGTGTTCACCACCCACCTGACCAAAAAATCGTCACGCATGACTGAGTTTGTGACTGTTGTCGTATTATATAACTGTAAAAACTTGCCGTATATTTTCAACAATGTTGGACCCGACAGAATACGAACCGTTATCCATAGATGAAAATACTGAAGTGAAGGTTGTTATGACATCACGAGCCTCAGCCACGCGTACTACCGATGGCGACGATAATTACAATGGATTACAATCAGTTAATCCTTTCAATGGTGATGATTATAACAGATCAGTTTCCAGGGGCGGAGACCAATCTGTTACGGAATGTGATATGTCGCGGTCAGATGTTCATACAGAGAATTCCCGCCGTTACCCCGTCAGTGATCAGCGTTCTTGTGATTCTGATGGTTGTCTTGACGACGACTGTTGGTTAGACATACATAGCGATAGTGACTTCAAGATCATAGAGGAATATCGTACATTAGTGAAATTTTATAAAGAGTTACCTCGGGACATGTGCGTAGCAAGAATACTACGAGAATACGCGTCCAGTGAAAGTGATCTAGAGAGACTCCGCAATGAATACTTTGAACATATTAAACAAACTCGTACCGACTTCCCATATGGCGACAAGGCTTGTTTGAAACGGAGATTATTTACTCGCAGTGGTGAACCAGTCGCGCTTCGTCTCGCCCAAGACATTCACTGCATTTTAGAAGTGACAGAAGGGGGCGACTGTAACATCCTCAAACCTATGATCAGTGCTGCTCGAACACGTAAGCATCCATCAGGTGGGAGAGCACGCAGAACGACCGGAAGTGGAAGTGTTGCTGTGAAATGTACATGTGCTGCGGAACTTACTTTGATGAAAGACAGTGTATCTTCCTTACAAGCAGATTTTCTTCTGTTAAAGCAATCTTTACATGCTAGCGAAAGGTTGCGTACTGAGCAAATTAGTCTTGTTAAAAACACTTTTGACAATATGAAAAGGGACATAAATCTGTGCAATGATGGTATAGCAACGTGTACCGGTAATACATTAAACTCCATGCAGAGTTTAGGCAGTGCGGTTGGAGGCCGTATTACAGAGTTTGAGGACAGAGTGAGATTGCTAGAATGCATGATAGATACTGAGAATATAGTGACAATTTCGAAATGTGTTTATAGTGAGGTTGGAACTGATAACACCTTAACATGCGATCCTGTGAATGCTATCGATGATAGAGTGGTTGGTACATACGATAATCATGATACTGGCGACAATGGTGATGTGGAAGTACATGTGCGTCCCAGTTGTGACAACGTTGCCGAAGTCGGGAATAGTACCAGTGTTGATAGCAAAAATGTGGGACCACGTGACACTCGGATAAGACAGAGTCTAGATAACAACTCATCGGTGACTGGTCATAGAATTCCAGTTATCATTACTGACAGAGTAGATCCATGGAACGATACCGAAGGATTCTCGCCACATGTGAAAAAACATACCAAACATTACTGTGTCTTGGGTTTGAGTAAGAATGTGAACGTTGACGTGTTGGCTGAAGTTATATCATCCAAAGGACCACGCGTCTCCATCATTAAAGTATACCCATCACGTAGGAATACCGATAAAGTGGTGCTCAGGCTCAATCTGTATGCAGATGAAATGTGTGATCGCGTACTCGAGGACGGATTCTGGCCGAGATACGTTTCGTGTAGGAAGTGGATGTCTCGTGGACAGCGTGCCCAGTTTCCTCGGGAACGATCGACAGAACATCAACGCAACCGTGGTACTGAAGGAATCGCGCCTTTGAACGGACCACCAGTAAGGCGCACCGGAACACGCGAGTTGCCGCCACGATTTCAGACGTCACATACTGGTTATGTGCCTGTGCGTAGACGATATGACGATGTCGATTAGTTTGTGTCTGTTTAGACATCTTGCAATTTGTGTCTGACTTATTACTTGTCGTTATAACATCGTAATATTTATATAGTATGTTTCATAATGAACTGAATATTATTACCTGGAATGTTACTGGTGTAATGTCAAGTGCTGCCTATTTATGTGATATATTGACTGAGGGAAGCATCGACGTGTGTGGAATATCTGAACATTGGCTGACATCAAATAACATGTTCTTTCTTGATTCTATATGTAATGAATATGATTATTTTGGTGTGTGTGATGAAAATAATTGTAGAAAAGGGGGTGTGGCTTTTCTATGGAAAAAACAATTATCACCTTATATTGTACCAATAGACACTGAAGATGACCGAATTGTTGGCATTCAATTGCAGGTTTCACCAACAGAGTACATTTATATGTTTCAAGTATATTTACCATGTGTGAATCATAGTTACAATGTATATACAGGCTATATTGATAAACTATATGATCTATATTCTACATACAATGATAAAGGTACTACTGTTTTCATGGGTGATTTTAATGCTAATGTAGTTAAGGCAAATATGCAAAACCGTGATAGATTATTATTGCAATTTTTTATTGATTGTAATATGTGTCCTATCAACTTGTTACCTGATTGCTATGGAGTCACAGATACATATGTTTCATATGATAATGTCTATATGTCAACGATTGATTATATCTTATTACCTATTGAAACTTTAGATTTGATTATACATTGTGAAGTTGCTGATGATCACTGTTTAAATGTATCTAGACATAGACCATTATTATGTTGTTTTAATGTATGTATTGATATGTTGAACAAAGTAGATACTTATGATCAGTGTAACGCGATAAATTGGAGGAAGGCTTGTCAGCATGATTATGATAATTTCTGTGTGCGTTTACTCAATGATGATAAGCTTAGTAGTGTTTGTGGTACAAATATGGACATTGATGACATTGATGATGCGTATCGGACTGTGACGGAGAGTTTGACTAATAACGCCAGGGCGGCATTCCCAGTTAAACGTTTTAGACCGCATTTAAAGCCTTACTGGTGTGAAGAACTAAATCGTCTGCATAGTGTAATGGATAAGGCACGTGACGCGTGGTGCCGTGCTGGTAGACCAAGATGTCACGGAAGTACAGCTTACACCGAATATAAAGCTGGTAAGACCATGTTCAGAACATAGACGTTGTGTAGAACATTATTTAGCAGGATTGGATCGTGACTTGGAAGACGCTGCATTTAGTGATAGTGCGAGGTTTTGGACACTTTTGAAATCGCGTAAAAGCAAGTGTAAGAGTGCGATGGGTGCAGGGATAAGTTTTGGTGGAACTGTTTATAGAAGTAGGGAAGATTTGACTGAACAGTGGGCGAAATACTTTCAAGACTTATATCAGTGTTCAGACAGTGTATATTTTGACAAAAGTTTTGTGGACCATGTAGGAACAGTAGTTAATGAAACGTTTGATAGAATACATCTAGATGATAGTGCTATAGTACTGTCGGAATCGGTTGAACGTTCTATTCGTGCATTATCAAGAGGCAAGGCTGGTGGTGTGGATGGTGTGTATTATGAGCACCTTATATTTGCAGCCCCAGTTATATCGCCAGTGCTAGCTAATCTTTACACGTCCATGTTACGTCGAGGACATATTCCGTTAGATATGAAACGTGGGGAAATCATAACTCTACATATAGGTGGGAAAAAGAGGAAAGATAATCCCAACAACTATAGGGCTATAACTCTATCGTCTGTCATCCTTAAACTGTATGAAGTAGTTTTAATGGAGCGATGTAGCGACCGCATTATTTCCTCATTAAGTAAACAACAAGGAGGCTTCCAAAAACAACTAGGATGCAACATGTCATCGTTTATTCTAAGAGAGACACTTCACTATGCTCGTGAACAATCTTCGAAGGTATTCATGTGTTGTCTAGACGGAAAGCAAGCTTTTGATCACGTATGGCACGACGGATTGTTTTATAAGCTTGTCGAATTGAATGTTGACTCTACAACTTTAGCCTCGTTCCGGAATATGTATTGTAACGCAAAGTGCCATGTTAAATTTAATGGACTTTGTTCATCGGATTTCCCCGTTATGCAAGGAACCAAACAAGGTGGAAAGAGCTCACCGTTAATGTATCTTACATTTATTGACGGTCTTATCAAAGAACTGGAGGCAAGTGGTGAGGGTATTTGTTTATATAGTGTAGATGTTTCTTCCCCGACATTTGCCGACGACATGGTTTTGTTATCATTTTCAAAGTTTGGAATGGACCGCATGCTTGACATATGCTTCAAATATTCGTGTAAATGGAGATACTTTTATAATGCCAACAAATGTGCTGTGACTGTGTTTAATGAATTTCAAAAACCATTCGAAGATAGAGTATTTCACATAGGTAATGAAATAGTACAGGACGTTGAAACACAAGTTCACCTGGGTATCACGTGTGACGCATATCTATCAACTAAGAATCAACTTCGTGAAGCGAGTGTAAAACTACGAGGGACATACATAAATATTGTCAAAAACGGATTACAATCAAAGAACTTGAACCCATTGGTGCTACGGACAATATATCAATCTACTGTTGTGCCAAAAGCATTGCACGGATGCGAAACATGGACTTCTTGTGCTCTCTCTGATGGGATCGTTCTTGAACGGGCCCACTGATTCTGTATCAAACACATGCAAGAATTTGGACGACATTTAAACTCAGACTTTGTGTATATAACTATAAACATGTCACCAATTGAATTAGATATTGACTATAGAAAGCTGCTAATGCTCGGCAAACTTTGTAGACTACCCGTGGACTATTTAGCAAAGACTGTGTTTGTTAATAGGTTGTTACGCTTCATTAACTATGATAAACAATCGCGTGGTTTTATACCTGACGTGTATTGTCTTCTACAAAAGTACAGCCTGATTTATGTTCTCGAAGAGTATTTAGTAACTGGAAATTTCGTATCCAAAGTTGCCTGGAAAACGTTATTGAAACGAACTATTCATGACGCATGGAAAACTAGAACCTTAATAAAATTACAGAATCGTCTAGATAACAACCACCTTTCACTTGAGAACTGTGCGTCATTATGGCAACGAGTGAAGGAGAATCCGAATCTTTGCAAGGTGTATAAAATTCTTCTCAACAGCATAGGTTCCCTTATATCTCGGCAGTTTCCAAGGACATGTAAACAATGTAACATGATGATAGAAAATGTGGTAGAGCATAATATGTGTTTCTGTGTTGCTCGGGATAGTGTACGACGAAAGTTATGGGACGCACTTATCGATGTCAATGGATATGACTGGTTTGGAGAATTTATCACGTCTCCTATTGAAAGGCAGTGTTCCAACTTACTGGGACTCGGAACGCAGTATAACACTGGACAGCCGTACTCTCTGTCACTTACATACGCGCTATTCAATGTTTTACGTACCTAGTGCTCTAAAATAATCGTTGACCTGTATTGGTCAGTTTTCAGTACGCATTGTTTCTCTCGTTGTTTCAAGTGTGCAGATATGTAATTATTTCCCATATATGTGTACATGTACTGAATCGTATGTTATGTTGGTAATGATAATATGATAGATAATTGTATTATAGCAGTGTGTATACATTTCTGTTTGTTAATTTAAATTCACTCTTGGTACTACTAATTACGTAATTATTTTATCAGACATGATAAAGTTTATGTAACTAGTAAACGTGCATGTCAACATTCTAAGTCTGTTCTCTGTATCTTGTTTTTCGTTTCGACAAGGTCAGTCTACAACAGACGTTAGGTACAGTAATACGTTTTCCTTGTAATATATTATATATGCATGTAATTGTTTAATTTATGTCTTGTTATATGATGTCATATTGTTATTGTAAATATGTTATACTCTTCAATTATGGAGGAAAATAAAGAATCTATCTATCTAAATGAGGTTGTAAGTTAAACGAGAAAGAAACACAAGAAACAAAATGCTTTAACTGCTTTGTTTAAAATTTTGAAAACTGCTCAGATAATTATCAGGGTTTGTGTGCACTCAACATTTCTTAATATTACTGGAACTTGTAACGTACAGAACACACAGATAAACAAAATGGTCGGAGATACGTGGTCGTATTACGTAATAGCGGGGTGGTCGCAATTTCGGATCAAAAGACCATTAAACATAGAAGGAAAAAATCCGTTCTTTTAAAAAATGCCCTTATTAGCGGGGTGGTCGTAATTTCGGGTTGGTCGTAAGGCGGGGTTTAGGTGTATTATGAATTATGTTATGTCAGCGATGAAAAGCACACACAACGCTGAATAATATTGATAAATTTAATATAATTTAATATTCTAGAAGTTAACACGTCATCATTGTTGTTAAAATTCTAAAAGAAATATTGACCGTTGCGCACGTTCCGGTTTTCAAGATCTCACCGCACTTGTCATTACAATAATTGCGCCCGTTTTGACTGAGAGAACCAGCGGGATAGATAAAATCTAGCTGCGTCAAGGGGGTCACTCTTAGCGTTTGTTGCGGATAACATGGCGTATGTCACATCTCTTTTTCTGAAACAATGGATGACGACACACGGCGTACACATAGTAGTGAGGTACCAATGGTAGGAAAACATCGATTTGTTACTAGTAGAAGATTGTACATAGATAGGACGGACGACTTTCCATAAATTAGTCGGGAATCCTCAAATGTGAAATGTTGTCTGGTAACGGATGAGATTCAAGGTCACAACGTGGACAGGGTTATTTTGTTACTTTTCCAACTACGAGTAAGAACAATACTATTTCGAAAATCTGGTCGCAACAATCCATCACAGTCATTTTACACACACTGCCTTCAAATGGTGAACCTTGTACACCCACCCGGAAAATGCGGATTAATTAAAAAAAAATAATTAAAAAAACCCCGAATACATTGGTACAAACAGTTAATTATTGGTACAAACAGTTATTTTAAATAAAAACCGAAGACATTGGTACAAACAGTTATTTTTAAAAAAAACCCCGAAGACATTGGTACAAACAGTTATTTTAAAAAGAACCCGAAGACATTGGTACAAACAGTTATTTAAAAAAAAAACCGAAGACATTGGTACAAACAGTTAATCTTTCAAAATGCCTTACCCTCAGGCTATACCCAGAGGCAAAAGTCCCAAGTGGGCAAAACTCTGGTTTCCCCCAGTATCCATAATGTCCGCCGTTCGGCACCGTCAGTAATTTGGCGTGGACCCTATCTGGCAACACAAAACCAGAACATAATGTCCCCAAACCAACAAAATATATTAGCGCTTTAAAACAAAACATTGCGATTTGAACGTAATTTCGGAATGATAAGGTTTTAAGATGTTCACAGCGAACATGTACATGCATATATAGAGAAATACGCTGATAACACGTTTGTTTACCAAATATACAGGATGTGAAAACGACACCTGTCATTCCATGTGCGTATGACAAAATTCGTTCTAAATAAGTCTTACAAAACCTAAATGGGAGATAAATACGCGCTCATGAACTCGTTTCGTTATTTTCACCAATAGCATCAACAACAACAACAACAACATCAACAACAACAACAACAATAATAATAACGACACCAGCAGCAGCTGAAGCAGGAACAACAGCAGCAATATCAATAGTGAAAGACAATAACAGCAGCAGTACCAACACCAATAATAAAAGACCAGAGACAAAAGGAAACAACAAGAACAACAGCCCATATATAACGAAAATCCTGTTTTATGTCCCCTTATCGATAGATCGTGGGCCTGTCTGTTTGTCTGTATGTCTGTCTGTCTGTCTGTCCTGTTTGTCTGTCTGTCTGTCTGTTTAACCTTGCCTATAATATCAAAACGCTTCCACCTACATTCATCAAACTTTATATGTAGGGTCCTCTTGACAACCTCTACAGGACCTGTGTATTTTCAAGTCAGTGGGTCAAAGGTCAAGGTCACGGGGTCATTGTGTTTTTTTTGTGAAAAAAGATCCTAAATTTCTTTTAGGATAGGATACTACTCTTACATTTCACATGGGATTTTTGACGAAACTTTCACATATTCATTGTTACCAAGAACCCCAGAACACATATTCCGGATTTAGTAATTCGATTATTTTTAACAGATTAATGGCCCTTCGTGTGTCTGTACCAAACTTTAACCTTGCCAATAAAATCAAAAGGCTTCCACCTACAATCATCAAACTTCATATCTTGGTTCATCATGACAATCTCTTCAGGACCTGTGCATTTTATGTAACTGTGTTTTTTAAAACTCATCTTGTTTTTTTTGTCGTAAAGTAAAAACTATGTTAGCGGCCACCTTGAATATAGGCCACCCTATGAATAAAGGCCATTCTTGAAAAGAAAACGTCATTGATTAATTAGAACATAATGACCTCCGAGTAAAGGCCACTTGTCAGTAAAGATCACATATGTTTTACTAAAGGATGGCCTTTGTTCGCAGGTTTGAATGTATTGTAGTTTCTAGTTGATATTCCTTATCATGTTGGCAAAGCCGTAACCGTGGCCCAGTCGTTAGTTGGACTTGTAACACGAAAATCCGGCCATACCCTTCTATGAAAATTGATAACAATGTAGATTTTCCTCCACAATTCATGTAGGGAAGTCGTCGGTTCCTTGTGGAAGGGTAAGTTAGCGATTAGAATACCGTCCAGGATAACTTGTCAGGTGAAACCTCCGCCGTGTATTACTGAAAATGTTAGCTGGTGATACCTCCGGATACGGTGGATAGCCAGAGTTGTCGTTCTTTACCAATTTACATTGTATGTGAGCAATAAGGAACGACGACTCTGGATAGTCTACCGCTAACAAAATCTTCGTAATATTTTTATCACCTGATACATTATTGTACGTAATGCAAGTTACTTTACGTAATATACTTTATTCAACGCTCAGTAAATCGTTACTTAAGCTGTAAACTCCTTACATGACGGTTTAAAACAGTTTTCGCGATTGCTTTCTTGTTAAGCAAGAGAGTTACATTCGCAACAGAAAATGCAGGACATTACTGGGGAAGGATAATAAAGATCACAAAATGTTCGTCAATTTTACCGATTAATCGGTATCGGCCCTTTATTGAGTCTAACCAAAGATCGATATTCCAGCATTATTGTAATCACAACAATAAAACAAGACGTCATTTAAAGCCGTATCGTCACCTTGACCTTGACCCGATTCTACTTTTGTTGTTATTCCACAAATAGCTTGGTCAGATTCACAACTTTCAGACCATTCACTCCAGGTACCCCAAATCCCGTGTCCGGGAGGAACCGATAATGCCGTTTCTGTTAGGTTAGTGTTTTCCTCCGTCTCAAACGAACGGCAGCGGAAATTGACGAAGTTTGCCGAAGTATCGTCGCCACTGCCTTGCTGAAAGAAATGTAAAGAAGTATCATATGAATATTGGGTACTCACGAGTATACATTAATTTTTTTAATCATTGTAAAAATTACGAAATAAAAATACAAAAAGGGAGCTTGGGTTAATGAAATCATAACTAGGTTAAAGTTTGTTCCCGGATAACCTAAAACAATGGGACTGTCATTGATTCGTTTTTTTTGCAGATGATACATGCATATTGAGATCAGTGTCAACGACATCGTTACATTTATACTTTTAGAATACACAAAAGCAAATAATGCCAGTTATGTCTTTTTTCTCGTATTACGTATATATCCGTGATTAAGTATATTGTACTGTAACTTAATTGTTTAATTATGTACGCTAGGGAAAGCGAACAGTAAGTCAACAATGTATGCGAACATTTACTTTTTAATTTCTACACAGTACTTTAATTTTTTCTGAAAAAAAAAATCCATATTTTGAGACGTATATCGAAATCAATAATTGACGTAATGAATCAAACTCGGATAGATCTTTTTTCGGATACATTCGTCGATTGGGTCATTTTTTTAAATCGCGAAATGAGTTATTTCACAAACAATCGTGTGTATATCAAAACCTCCCTCTGTGTATTTAAACCTTACCGAGGCTTCAACTTCCATCTGAAATGACGTCAAGAACGAAGGTTCTCCGAAATTTTGATTGCAAGTTTCCGTCTTCGACCATGTACCGTATGGTCCCACTGTTGATGTTATTTGATGACTACTGTTCATGTTGCCGTCATTGTCGGAACACACCAGTCGGATAGCATTTAAGGTCGTATCATCTCCTAAAAATTGACTCGGCTCGATCTGAAAAGGAATCAATCTAAAACTGCAAACTGGTCACGTGGTTTTTAATCACAAACTAGTGACATTTAAACTACTCCTACAGATTACAATAATGAGACATGCCAAATGGTTCCGAATCGTTACATAGCAATTGCTAGCATTTAAAGACACACAAACAAAATAACACTACATTTACTGTCTCAATTTCACGAAACATCGGTTTAACAATTTTCATACGTCCGATTATCGGAATGCAAATACATGTACCTTGTTGCCGATATTGGAATGAAACACGATTAACAAACTGCGATGTCGTGTCCGATCTTTGAAAAACATCAGCCGAATCATTTCTTCGACTCCTATATGTATTTTTACGGGCTATTCTACATTAACATCGTAAGAAATATGTACAGTTATCATTGTCTACACTAAAATTTATCAAATTAAAAAGTAGCCTCGGTAAACCGTACAACCTCTCCAGAGCAGCCCTCTCTTGAGCAACAACCTCCCTTCAACAACAGCATGATGTTTTCCCACCGTACGATTTAACTATTCATTTAACCTCTCTAAAGCAACAACCTCTCAACAACAACATACTTTTGCTACTCCATAAAGGTGTTGCTTTGAAGAGGTTGCACTGTGTATGAGGACATTTCCGAAGCGTTCTGGACAATACATACAACAATAGTTGGTTTACCTTCATGCTATACCCAGAAGCAAACGTTCCAACTGGACAGAATTCTGGTTGACCCCAGTATCCATATTGCCCGCCGTTTGATACTGTCAACACTTTTGTATGTTCCCTGTCCGGCAGTATAAATCCATAACAGACGGTCACCAAACTTACAACAAATACACAAATATTCGATACATTCATTGCGACGTAAATTTCAGTAATGCAAGTCAAAACCTGTTTTCCTTTAAATAGCTTTGCGCTGATAAGGCGAGGGTGTTGTTTACGGGACATGCAGAATGCATGACTAAATCAGTCATGACGTAGCCTAAGTCTGATTCGTACGAACAGAAGTCGAAAGTCTTCCTTCACGGGATATGGGAAAAACAGTCTATAGTTCATTAGGTCGTTTTCGTTTTTGGTAAATAGTGTTGCCTGTACGCCGTTTTCATTGATTTCCCTGAATTTTAAAAAAAAATCTGCTAAGGAAATTAGTCAGTGTACAAGGATGTTAAGTCCAATTTTTTGGGTAAAAAATGCTCCGAGTTTATTCTAGTATTGAAGCTGTTTCCTGATCAAGTATGGACATAGTGAGCGGTGTAAAATATCAATACACACCTCTAACATTTCCTGTGATTTCCAAAACACAGTACTTGGGTCGGTATTTGGAATGGGGACACTGAGAAGCGTCCCAGAGGAATTTGAAAGGCGGAGTGGAGATTGGAACAACGACCTTTCGTTCAGTAGTCCAGCGTGATACCACTAGAACACAAATCATCCCTTCAAAGTTAAGTGTTCTTTTAGCTTTTTTCTGTGCACAGAACAAGACAATCTTATCAATATTTAAGAACTGACTCCGTGGTCGACTGGTTAAGGTCGCTGACTTCAAATCAATGTAACCTCTCACTGATAGAGGGTCATGGGTTCGAGCCCAGCTACCGACCATGTCTCTTTATGTGAGAAAGTAGGCAGTTGCCTACGGAGGATGGGAGTCTAGTACTGGTTCTTCTAAGGAACTAAGGTTAGGTGAACTGTCCGTCTCACATGACTCTAACTGTTAAAACGAGGCGTAAAATTCAAACAAACAAACAGACAAACAAACAAAATCATGTAATTAGAAAATTAAATACAAAAAATGTATATGAAAAATGAGGCAGTCTATTTCCAAAGTATGAACGTATCGATTTTGGTCGATACTAACGTTATATTAATATTCCGATACCAGCATAAGTTATACCGACCGTCAATATGAAGAAAAGAATAAAACAAATGACGTTCCTTCTTATTACATCATATTAAATATGTACTCTCTCTCTCGAGACATGTCGCTGTGTCTTATCGTGAGGTAAGGAAACGAACTAAAAGTGGACTCAGTGAACTTGGTGGCCTTAAAGTGAACTGAAAGTTTGACATGTCACGTGTCTGTTTACGGAAAAAAACCCGAAGGAAATCTGAATGGTTCCGACTAATGAATCGGTGCTAGAGCAAACAGATCGCCTTAAAGTTTACGATGAGTTGAATGTAAAAGGGTAAGAACAAAAACACGATATCCACTAACATCCATCGTATGATAAAGGGTCGGTATGTCGGCAGAATATATATTTATTTAAACATGAAAATAATAAGCTAAGAGATTACAAGGTCGTAGGAAGCGGGAGGGAGGGTGCCTAGTGCGGGATTAACCCTACAATAATTTCGGCTGTAATTATAAAATAAGGCTATAACAATTTTTACCGCTCCACCTAGCCTCCCCGGTCTACGGGCCCGATGTATATGAAAATGAAAATATCGGCAAAATTAACTGACACAAAAAAGGCCAAGTAGGTTAGCGGAAATTAAGATTTTTACGCCGAACAAAACACTTAATATGACTTTATTTTAAAAAAACGTATGTAGTACGTTCCAATGGTATAATATTGTACAAATTTATGGCAAAACATGACCTAAACAGGTGCGACAAAAGGGAGCCAATCAAACCTTAGTCATCCATTAGTTTCGTCAGAGTTGTCGAACATTTTTTAAAGTCAATAACCTTTCCGCCAGAAATAAAGCTAATATTAGGATCTTTTCTATTATTTCTTCATAACAAAGACACTTAACACAAACAGACGAAAAATACAGGTATACCTGAGTTCAAGGTCATCCGTGATAATTACCACCCAGTGAATGAATCTTACTCTTTGATATACGCATAAAATATACGTAAAACTATTTTAACTGGCCGTCAATACATGGAATTTAATGCCTTTTTCTATCCATTCTAACCTCTGAAAAAAGACCACATTTGGTCCCTCACCGTCAGAACGATATTTGCCCCACCCACTTGAACATTTCTCAAACTCGTTAATTTCATTTAACAATAATGCTCTTGTGTGTATATTTTGATTTTTTAATGACATAACTCCATTATACATAACACATGATCTTGTGTGTATATTTTGAATTTTTTTAATGACATAACTCCATTATACATAACACATGATCTTGTGTGTATATTTTGAATTTTTTAATGACATAACTCCATTATACATAACACATGATCTTGTGTGTATATTTTGAATTTTTAATGACATAACTCCATTATACATAACACATGATCTTGTGTGTATATTTTGAATTTTTTAATGACATAACTCCATTATACATAACACATGATCTTGTGTGTATATTTTGAATTTTTTAATGACATAACTCCATTATACATAACACATGATCTTGTGTGTATATTTTGAATTTTTTAATGACATAACTCCATTATACATAACACATGATCTTGTGTGTATATTTTGAATTTTTTAATGACATAACTCCATTCTACATAACACCTGATCTTGTGTGTATATTTTGAATTTTTTAATGACATAACTCCATTATACATAACACATGCTCTTCGGACCGCGGGCTTGTAAGTTTGAACCCTCGATACGGCACATGTTCTTTGTGTCGATTTAGATGGACGATTTTGTATCAAGCCATTCGTCCTACACTGTCGATTTAAGATATTCACGTGGTCTAGATCACAGTTAATTAAAGTAAATAAGTCAGTAAATAATAAATCCCGAGTATATAGTCTCTTTCAGTTTACTAGCATTGTATTCAAACAGTTTACAAGTAGACTCGTAAATTGTAGAAAGGTATTTCTACTTGTACTTATAAAATAAGATGTCAATTCAATAGATATACATACGTTTATATTACCACACAATACAGTACACAAATAATACTTGAAACATGAAGCCAATTATTTATATTGGAGATTCAAAATCCTTTCATTGGTGTTTAAAATATTCAAATACAGGCCACAGTATGTAAATATATACATTATTCTAACTTCCGGTACAAATTCATACGTTACACATCTGAAAAACTTGATACAACATCGATTTTTAGTTCGTTTTAAGTACCAATAAAAGTATTGTTTTGCATCGCTCGAAAAGGAATCGAAAACTGTCAAAGGAGTTAAAATCTTTGTGTTGAATTCTTCTTCTCGGGATAATGAATAATACTTTCGTGTTTAAAGACGGACCAAGTTAAGTAAGCTCCAAACGTTGACAAAGTCCTTCATCGGGGATAACTAAACATGTTTGAAAATTATCAACAAACATAATGTTGGTGAATTCTTTACAGGGTAATGTCAAAAGGTCTTATTAAAGTATTTAAGATTATTTATAACAACTGTATTTAATTCGTGTATTGTGTATCATAGTGTACAAACATAGTTTTCACTGTGGATATTAAAAACTGAGCAGCAGTTTTGTTTGTCAAAGATGGACACAATCTAAAACGGTAAGATTTTTATTGAAATAAGTTTGCTATATATTAAAGGGAGGCAACTATCGTGACGTATCGTAAGATTGAAATTTAAGAACAACAAAATTGTTATGAATATTTTATCGACCCAGTATCGTTAATAAATGTAAACTTTCATAAAATGTTATGAACATTAGAATAAAGTAAAGTCTAATCTCCAACATATGGTCCAACTAATGTATTTCTGTGGCACCACTTAATATCATGGCGACTGATGCAAGCCTGACTAAATTTTTGTTTGGTGATTTTCAACTTGACTGAAATAAACTCACAAATTTAAAATTGGTAAATTTATATTCTTGGTTTAACACTGATCAAATGATATATTTTATAGATTCTGATATATTTCTTAAGCTTCCGAAACTAATTTAGTATACAATTGTGTATGTAGTAATAAATGATTACTCTTATCACTAATTACCTGTTATAGTATCCATTTACAACTTTCAATTACTAGTATTCTCGGATTAAGTTGTGTTTTTAATCATAATAATATATACAATGCTTAAGCAACAATTTCTTAAAATCACCACCACCACCAAAACACCACTACCACTACAAGAACAACAACATCACCATCATTACCCATTACAGCAACAACACCATTAACACTACCTCAACATCAACACCATTATAACCACTAACAACAACACCTATGGCAACAACACCACATTCACCATCAAAACCAATACCAACAATATATACAACAACAACATCACCATCAACACGACAACAATACAATCACAACAAGATTGACACCATCATCAACATAACAACGGTAACACCATTTCAACTACCACCACTACCAACAACAACACCATCACCCAAAACAACAACACCGTCAAAAAATTATCACCACCATCATAACAACACCATCATAACAACAGAAACAACAACTACACCACCACCACCAATAACAAGTATATATCGTTTTCATTGAAGCATATTCAAGACAAAATACTAAATAACCTTAAGAATTATAATAAAACTAAGATGGTACTAAGTACATTGTTGTTAATAATGATATAATTCATAGTGCAGACATCGCGTGGTTCTTTTATAATCAAATCTAATTACTTCCGTTCCCAACTTGGATTACTTTAATTCTGCTAACGAATCGAAAATACACGATACAAACTTAGACATGTTTGATCTCCAGTGTAACCACGCCTTCATGCAGGATTTACAGGGATCAGATATCATTGTATCCCGCACACTCAGTTTATTGAGTGGAGCTGTTTAAATCTTCGGACTACAGGTTTGTGATTTCGAAGCCTGTGCGCGTCATGTGTTCTTTGTGACGAATAAACTGGGGACATTGTTCCTATAGACATTGTTCCCCACTACTCGGCCCTGTCAAATAGTTCATGATTCATACTTCATGAAGTGTGCAGGAATAGTTCAAGGCAATTGCATCATTTCATGAATTCTTTTTGAATGGGTCGATCATTCATACACGGATAATTTGACAGTTTTATTTATTTATTATTATTATTCATAGTTTAACTATTTCTAAAAACATGGTACATAGGAAATATATTACACAAAATGAGCATATAAAGTTACAGTGTTCAAACAAAAATATATCACTGAATATACAAATTGAGATTGTAAAATTATTTAAGGTAAATAATATCAGTAAAAAATTGAAACCATGTCACAAACGTTAAAATACAACGATAAAACAAAAAGGAGAATAAGGTCCTGGAAAAGTGATTGATTTATCTTCCCGTCGGTTTGTAACTGAAATTATATTGAAAGACAGTGTCCAAGATTATAAAACTTGAGATCTGTCTCTGATCTCAAATCTCATATTTTGTGTCGAACTTTTTCTTGATTAATTACTAGTATGACGCAACTATGATGTCATTAGTCACGTGTTCTTCTCGGAACGAAATAAATTAGTCATGTCGATTTAACCAAACATTATAGAGAATGGAACTGCAATTTGAGATTGGAAACTGATTTCATGTTTTATAACCTTGCGGCCAGGTGTAAAAAAACAGTGAATTGAGAAATACATGTATTTGCGAATACATATTTAGTATACAGTCAAACATGTGAACAAAGTCCACATTTGGGAAATCGTAATGTGACCGTTATTGACAGGCTGACAATATACGGAAGTCAGTTTGTTCTAAAAAATAACTTACAAAGAATGACCGTTATTCACAGAATTGCCTTTATTCAGAGGTTGCCGCTAATACAGGTTTGACCATATATATGTAAATAATTCAGCGCTACTGTTGTCTACCCGAATAGACTTCTTCCATGTATAGTTATGTATCATGACGTATTATGAAACTTAAATTCTTTGGGCAGACGCATGTACATTTTCATGACCGCTTTATTAGGGTGCTTTATACCGGAATGTTGTTTATATAACCACTGCACGTGTGTTAATTGTACGCATATTTGACTGAACTGAATAAATTATCATTGTTGTTTTGCCTGAATGAACTATCGATCCATTCTTTTGATATCATACTGGATTATGATTCCGAATCAATTTAAATAACGAACCCTATCGACTTAGAGCTCTCCATTAAAATTATTCATCTGTCATGCAGTATATCTCATAAACTCATAAAATATTCATTTATCGACGGATTACACGGTTCAACCTTCCGTTGTATCAGACAATAGTGATCAGAACTCTTTGGGGATCGGCAAAAACTAAGATATTACTTCCAGAATACTGTCATATTTAAGTAGATATTCTTTGTATGTCTTTCCTCTAATATGAAAACAGTATCACCTCGCTATTAAAACCACCTTTTTGATCAGAAAATCAGAAAAATAGGTCGTAATATTGAAGCGGGCACAAATCAATTTGATTGGTAGACAGATTATTGAAACCTGCCCTCAAAAAGTAATCCTTGTAATACTTCACGTGGTCTGAATAGCGAGGTGGTCGCTAGGTGAAGTTCTTCTGTATTTTCATCTCATCATCATTAAAACATTTTCCTCTCTTAGGTTAGAAGGAAAATGGACTTCAAGCACAGGTAGACTTATTGCAGAAACCTGTTTAGTCAATGACGTAAATACATTGTAATTGAGAGTTACACACTAATGAAGTGTCGCCAGCACAGTTTTAACTATATTTCTATGTTTTTATTTCTGATATAAGAGTCAAACACGACCCTTAAGACAACAGTCAAACCTTTCAACAAAGGCCACCACTGGGAAAGACATCATGTGGCCGTTATTGACCGGTGACCTTTATTCGGGGGTCATTTTGTTCTAAATAATCACTGACGGTTTTAATCGAATGGTCTTTATTCACGTGTTGGCCTATATTCGGAGATGGTCGCTATCACAAGTTAGACTGTAAATAGATATAAATATTACATCTGACAGAAGCTCAAACAAGTCAATTAACGAGCGTGAAATGTTGCATTCTGTGAGCAAAGAGCTGTCACCAGCTTTTTCACCAATACGGATAGCCCGCCATTTTCCCGCGACGCAGAGAAAACAAAATTAAATTGTCGTCTGCTTTTGGCATAGTGCCTTGTGAAACAGGATTAATTATTTATACACTATTGCTGAAGTCGTAAAGTATGTTTGAATGAGTTTGTGGAATAATATACAGATATTCAACACGAACTACTCACTGTTTATTAGCATGTAAACTAGGCGAGCTTAACAAAATGTGACAATATTGTTGCATATGGTAACATTTTCGTCCAAAGCAAATTTATTGTAGTGCGACCTGAATGTCAAACGAGTGTGTTTAACTATCGATGGATTTACAGTAATATTGTCACTAACGAAGTTGACAATTGTTTGAAAACAACTTGGATATTTTGCTAGTCACGTAAAATCAAGGTATATATATATTTATCCTATCTCTGAAGTAATTAATAATGAGCTTCAAGCCATGCCTCTGTCACCTGTACTTATCGACACCTGTCATTACCACAACCAAACAGAAAAGTACACATTACCATTTTCGTCTTGTAGATACAAGTTGTATTTCCTTTTATTTGAGATGTATTTGTTTATGAAATGATGATTAGATTCACAAGTCACGTTATACATTCTTTAAGCTTACTGAACTATGCATAAAAAGACCACGCTAGGCTTGTTATTGTTTTGTATAATTTATGGTGTACTTTAAGTTTTGAATTATGGTCTTTGTCGGAAACTAACAAAACAAAATATGTTGATGTTGGTTCAATTTGTTGTGAGATACATAAAAACCTTAAAAGGATCCTGGTATAATTCAAATAACCAAAGAAGCGTTTTTTTATTATCTTTTATGTAGGTGCCATAAGATTGTAGTGTCATTGGTTCGAATACCACCAGGGGCGTCATATACCATCTCTTCACAACTACTGAATATGGGAACTGTCATTTACCACTAATTCTAAGTAAATGAATCATTTGTTATAAAAACTAGTCGTATGTCGATCTTCTGTGAAGCAAGACATGACTTCAGTTGACTTGGAAATTCGCTTCTAAGTTTGATTTTTGATCTTTGAGTTCACAGTTGACAGTAATCTACAGGTGATCGATAATCCAAGACTTTGATTGTATTGTTATAGATGGTAAGCAAGGTTAGTAGGCTAGGATGCAATCAAAGAGAATTATTAACTGAAGTATAAATTCATTCATTCATTCATTCAATATACATGTATAACTTTAGCTTCTACTGAAGTCACAATTCTTTGATGTCAGCCTTTGTTGACAATTAACCAATTGGTAACTAGTCTAGTAATATACATTGACTATTAACGTCAAGACGACAATTTTTCATTGGTTTATTGATACATATTAGTTTCGCATTAAAGTAAAGCAGAACAGAACATTACAGAACGGAACATTATTTTATTGATGTACGACCACCAATCAATAATATACCTTTTTTAACTACATTTGCAGTATGTACAATTTTATCATAACAACAAGCATGACATAACAAAAATCTGATATCAGCTTAAATACAGTGTAACCTCAATGAATGGTCTCCTCCGAACAACAGCCATCTTCTTGTTACAGCCAGTATACTAGTAACCCATTTTGACGTTTTCTTCTATTTTCACTTTCTCAACAACAGCCACCTTCATACAACACCCATTCCTATCCTTCCCATTGGTGACTGTTGTAGGCAGGTTGCACTGTTTTAACAACAAAATATCTTTGACTTTGATAAATATCTGGGCACTCAATATCATAGACTATCAGGGGACCCGAATAATTATATTATATCCATATTTCACTATATCTATAAAGATGACATAAAGAAGGGCGTATTCAGGGAAATATTTATCTCACTGTATTGATTCTTCTCTATTTCAAAGTTCAACATAACCGGGTACCACTGTATCGATTCTTCACTATATCAGAGTTCACCAGTACCGGGTCCCACTGTATTGATTCTTCTCTATTTCAAAGTTCAACATGACCGGGTACCACTGTATTCATTCTTCACTATATCAAAGTCCAACATAACCGGGTACCACTGTATCGATTCTTCACTATATCAAAGTCCAACATAACCGGGTACCACTGTATCGATTCTTCACTATATCAAAGTTCAACATAACTGGGTACCACCGTATCGATTCTTCACTATATCAGTGCTCACCATAACCGGGTTCCACTGTATTTCACTTGAAACAAGAAAATATGATACCGGTATACAATATAGCCAATCCTGTGTATAAAGACTGTATTTTGTTTATCATGTCAAGTGGATGGTTGGATGGTTGAAACTATTGTTTTGTACTACATTGTATACAGTTACAACCGTCTTTGTTTCCGCGTGTTTAACGCCGTTTTTCAACAATATTTCTGTTATACTGTGGAATCATTAATTTTCGTTGGGTTCAATTTTCGTGGTTTTTACTAAAATGGCTATTTCGTGGGGACATGAATTCGTGGATTTTGATTTTTGAAAAGAAATGCCTTATCTCTGCATTTAAATTCGTGGGGATTTGACTTCGTGGATGAGCCGACCCACGAAATCCACGAAATTAAATCCCCAACGAAAATTAATGATTCCACAGTATGCAGCGGTCCGTTCACCTTACCAGTTTTCCTTGACTTTATTCTAACCAGTACTAACTTACCATTCGACAAGGAGCCGGCAACTATTCCACATATGGAGGAAATCGACATTTTTTGTCAAGTTTTCTTGCAAGGATTAGAACCTGCCATGGGTCGCCAGGTTACAAATCTAGCGTAATTACCATGTGACAACAGCAACATTATATACAATTTAGACAAGTTAATTTAGATATACAATGTAACCTCTCTAGAGCGGCCCTCTCTTGAGCCACAATCTCCCTTCAAAAAACATAATTTTCCCACTGTACGAGCTGACTATTCATCTAATCTCTCTAGAGCAACAGCCCTACAAAACAACTTAATTGTGCTTCTCTCAAAGGGTGTTGCTTTAGAGAGGCTGCACTGTATTGAATTATGATATCTTCATTCCCAAACGCAAAACACCTGTAGTGAAAATCAAAGTTCTGAAGGTTCTGCAAATATTCGGAACTACAAAGCAGCCAAAAGTTGAAATTATTTGTAGGCTGAGGTTTTGGGCTGAGTTTTGGAAACTGAACGATAGATCGGCTGTCCATAGCCGTCACTGGCTTGGCGCGCATGAATTTTGATGCAGACCAAAGCACTACGTTTTTCTACACCCGCCAGTTGTTTCCGTTCCATGTGTTTTGGCACTGTAATAGGAGGAGGAAAATAATGTACACGATGCAAGGCTTAAACCCGCGTCCTCCTGATTGCAAGTCAGATGATCTACCAACTCAGCTAATCGAGCTGGTGAATATCCCAGCCAATTTATGGATACAATATACCACACAGCTACAGTACTTTGATTCAAGTTTCCCTACGTGATCACCAAAAGTAGTTCAGCCATTTGAATAATATAGTCTGGATTACCTGCCCCTTTGTATAAAAAACAGTACATTGCTTATGACATAAGGCACATGTAATTGACTAATTACATGAATCAATTCAGTTAACTTTAACCAGTTCACAAATGAATTTTCCAGCAAGGTAAATTAATTCTAAGTAATTAATTCAATATTGATGGATCATGACAGTGTACTGTAGTATAAATTTAATGATTGCAATTCATTCATATTTGTGACAATAATTTGATTTACTTATTTTACAATGACAATGTTCAGTTTCTGCAACTATCAGAAAGTACATTATATTGATATTTGTCCGAAACCTACTTTACTTGCTCGAAGAAAAAGTATCATAAGCATTAAATGTAGGTTAATCGATTGAATAATAAACAATTTCCCGATGAACCCATATTAAATAAATGGTTGACTCACAATAATCACCAATCTCTACACAGAGTTGTCGTTCCTTTCCAATACACACATCTCTGTCAACATCTCAATGCCAAGATCCTTGACATACTACACTTTGATCAATTAACCTGCTTTTGCGTATATTTTATAATAATTTGTTAGATGTCATGATGAAATATGTCATATCGTTTTAGAAAAACGCTTCAGGTTGCTCCGTTATAAGGTGTACCATAAGGGATTGTTTGGCCTTGTAACCCTTAATTTAGCGGAGTAATAGCGAAGTAAAAAATTAAAAACGCGGATGATATGACGAAGAGATACACGACTCGGATATCAGTTTCTTAGCATTTAGTTTATGACTACGATTCTTTTCAGATAAACAAAACAAAGCAATCTATTTTAGTTTCTTTCTGAGGTGTTGTCACCATTTTGAGATCACGTGTCTGTCATTGTGAAGCCGGACTACTTTTTAGACGTTGACAGAGGTAAGTGTGAGCGTAGCGGGAACGACAACTCTGGGTAGATATTGAATTATCATCGCATCGTCCATGAATTCAATGATGCCAGATTTCTTTATATTTACAATAGAAGCTAGGAACCAGACTTTTAGCATATACAGCGCGTGTCGTCATCATTCCTTGAAATGTGCGTATTGATAGTAAATATTGTAGTACAATCTCTACCCAGAGTTGTCGTTCCTTCCAATCCACACATACCTCTGTCAACGTCTAAAAGGTAGTCCGGCTTCACAATGATAGATGCGTGATTTAAAAATGGTGACAACACCTCAAAAAGAAACTAACATAGATTGTGTTGTTTTGTTTATCTGAAAAGAATCACATACTTAAACAAAATGATAGGAAACTGACATCCAAGCCTGGTATCCCTTCGTTGTATTATCCGTGTTTTGAATTGTTTACTTCGCGCAATTATTCCGCTAAATTAGTTTTAGAGTTACAAGGTTAAATAATCCCTAATGGCACAGCTTATAACGGAGCAACCTGAAGCGTTTTTCTAAAACGACATGATATATTTCATTATGACATCTAACAAATAATTATAAAATATACACAAAATCATGTTTATTGATCAGAGTGTAGTTTGCCAAGATTCTTGGCATTGAGACGTTGACAGAGGTTAGTGTGAGCGTAGCGGGAACGACAACTCTGGGTAGAGATTGATTGTAGTATTCCGAGGTAGAGGATTGTTTAGAACTTTAACGACTGTTTTGTATTGCTCGTTTAAGATTTTGCATAGCCATCTGATTTTTACTTGAATGCACGTAATATTTGAAATTGTTTTTATGCCATTGAATTGAAAAATTGAAACTATTTTCGTGGGCGGAAGGTTAATGGAAGCTCTTCTGTATGTTGGCCGACTGTTGAGAATTGGTCTTAACTTTGTGTTCGTACCGAACAACAATCAAAGCGCTGGAAGCACTGAGGTATTCCCTGCTTATCGAATTTTAATGCGCTTGTAACTTCAAGAAATTGTGCAGAATAAAGCCAGTCAGGCCAGTAGCAATATTATACATAATTATTGTATATTACATTAGACCGGCGCCGCTGTCTTATTAGATGACCGTCCGTCATTTCAGAAGTGAAAATTCCAATTACTGATAATCCATGGATATCTGTAAAATGACATCCAAGCAGCATTTTCGGAAGTATTTGCTAGCGGAGTAGTGTTTATGAATATACCTGTAAATTATAAATGGTTTGATTCTCATTGACCATAGAGTCTAAACTGGTCTGTAAACTTGCGTAAATTATCGGATGAGACACTCCTACATGTAGTAGCAGAACCATTTTTTAAAGTGGATGAACAGGAAGTGGATGCTATCAGGGTTTTCACTTCCGGTGTGAACTGTTTCTGAAATACGGTAACACTGTATTCGTCTGCTACGCAGCGATTACAAAACCAAACATCATTGAATTTACAGATAGGTTACAAAATGTCATCGTCATATTACTGTTATTAATTCACCATGAGGTTATTGTATCGTAAAATGATGTTCTACAGTGGATCCCCGTAATGGCAATATTTTCTTGGAACCTAGAATTATATCGAGAAGTTAAATACATGTAGTCACTTCAATGTAGGAATAAAGGCATCTACCTCTAAGAGTTTTCCCGATAGTTCACGACAATCAGGTTGTCCTTAATTATTATGCGTTCCTGATTCATGAAGAAGGTCAATCGGAACTCCTTGGCGTTTGTCTAAAAAAAGTTCCTCGGACATAACAGCCAGGCCGCCATTATGTTGTGGTACTTCACGGGCTACTTTCAACCATTACTGGACCTGGGAATCCAGCGACGGAAACAACCTGTTTCTCTTCTAATTGAAATAATTATGATACCCATTCTATCAATCGCATACGATAAACACATTGGAAAGTCTAAAGTTCTACAAAAACGAACGAGTACCTTGTATTGAAAAAAGTAGTTACCGGATACCAAATAACCAAAATGTGTAACCCTACACTTATGTACAAAGCGTATTTCTCAGTTACAGAAATACTCGAGTAGTTACGATTGGAAGAAGGTACATGTAACTTATGTCATTTAGACTTTACTTCACCGATGTTTTTCACATATTGAGACTTGTTCTTCTGTAATAGAAGTGTCCCAGCACGGTGCCAACACTGAGTCGCTAGGCCCCGCTCGCTTACGTCATCAGATTCGAAAGAAATATCTGCCATTAATCTTTTCTAAATCTAAGGGTCATCATTGAAAAAAAAATGTTTGTTAGCGGTAATCCTACCCACGATTGGTTGGTAGGTAGGTAGGAAATGTTTTTACAATCTATTTATTTCTATTGCTTGTTTCAATCCAAACAACATATCTGTCAGATTGCTGCCTTTTGTTAAAAATACCTAAGAAGCCTACAAAGTTGGGTAGAACTGTTTTCTGAGAGTGGATAGGGTTTCCGTAAACAAAATGCTTGTTAAAATAATGAATTTGTATATCTATACATGATTTTTATGAGTGCTGTTTAATTGATTTGGTACGGTATATAAATTAATGTGCATAACTGCGAAAATGTTTGCACGTATTGGTTTTAGGCAAGGCTTCGACAATCGAATGACGCATATCGAGATAATCGAAAATTGATTCCAGCGATATCGTCATAACGGAACTCAACAGTAATATATCATGATATAATTGCTATCCAGCTTAATCAATCTGTCTGCGATATGTACACCAGATAAAATTAACACATTTGCCGTGGTCTGTTCAGTATTGCGCTGGGTAAAATCGTATCATTCATAATTATCGTCTGTTTCATGTACAATATCGCGTCTGTTGGTGAAATAGGAAATTCCCACACCAGAATCAAGTTAATGTAGGTAATAATTCCATTCCGGAATCGGGAGAGAAAACAATTAGCGATCGAATGATACAAAGGTATTTCGCTGATTTAGCATGCTCATACGTTATATGGCATTATACATAAAATAACAAATCATCCATTCCACTAGACAACTTAACATCATAGCTGTGTACAGTAAATCATGTAAGCAAAGGTCATATAACGAGGTTAAACCCAGGTAACCACTAGACTCAGAGGTTAAATTTAATCTACAGTATCATTGAATGTGGTCATTTGTTCAAATGTTGGATTTTTTTAAACAGATGGCCGTTTAATCTGTGTTGACTGTATTACCTGTATATCAACCAACGTATCATCATATCGCAATCTGGGTTTCAGAGTCCTTATGTTTCAGAGCACAATACCTTATCATAATCAGAGTCAAGTATATTGTCATGCTGTTTGTTTCGTAGTCCAATACATTGAATTGGACAGTTCTTTTGGACAGTTATGTCATGATGCTTCACAGTTCAATACCTTGTCATGATGTTTCAGAGCCCAATACCTTGTCATGAGGTTTCAGAGCCCAATACCTTGTCATGATGTTTCAGAGCCCAATACCTTGTCATGATGTTTCAGAGCCCAATACTTTGTCATGATGTTTCTCATTTAGATACCTTGTCATAATGTTTCAGAGCCCAATACCTTGTCATAATGTTTCTCATTTAGATACCTTGTCATAATGTTTCAGAGCCCAATACCTTGTCATAATGTTTCAGAGCCCAATACCTTGTCATGATGTTTCGGAGCCCAATACCTTGTCATAATGTTTCACATTTAGATACATTGTCATAATGTTTCAGAGCCCAATACCTTGTCATGATGTTTCAGAGCCCAATACCTTGTCATGATGTTTCAGAGCCCAATACCTTGTCATAATGTTTCACATTTAGATACCTTGTCATAATGTTTCAGAGCCCAATACCTTGTCATGATGTTTCAGAGCCCAATACATTGTCATGATGTTTCAGAGCCCAATACCTTGTCATAATGTTTCAGAGCCCAATACCTTGTCATAACGTTTCAGAGCCCAATACCTGGTCATGATGTTTCAGAGCTCAATACCTTGTCATAATGTTTCACATTTAGATACCTTGTCATGATGTTTCAGAGCCCAATACCTTGTCATGATGTTTCAGAGCTCAATACCTTGTCATAATGTTTCACATTTAGATAACTTGTCATGCAGTTTCAGAGCCCAATACCTTGTCATGCAGTTTCAGAGCCCAATACCTTGTCATAATGTTTCACATTTAGATGCCTTGTCATATTTTTTCAGGTTCTAATACCTTGCCTTGAAGTATCAGATTGCAATACCTGGTCTTCTTTCAGATCCCAATACCTTGTCATGATGCTTCACAGTTCAATACCTTGTCATAATGTTTTAGAACCCAATACCTTGTCATGATGTTTCAGATTCCAATGCCTTATCATGTTGTTTCAGAGCCCAATACCTTTTCATAATGTTTCAGAGCCCAATACTTTGTGATAATATTTCAGATGCCAATAGCTTGTCATAATGTTTCAGATGCCAATACATTGTGATAATATTTCAGATTCCAAAACCTTGTCATAATGTTTCAGAACCCAATACATTGTGATAATATTTCAGATTCCAATACCTTTTCATAATGTTTCAGAACCCAATAAATTGTGATAATATTTCAGATTCCAATACGTTGTCATAATGTTTCAGAACCCAATACCTTGCCATAATGTTTCAGAGCTCAATGCCTTGTCAAGATGTTTCAGATTGCAATACCTTGTCATGTTGTTTCAGAGCCCAATGCCTTTTTAAGATGTTTCAGATTGCAATACCACGTCAAGATGTTTCAGATTACAATACCTTGTCATAATGTTTCAGAACCCAATACTTTGTCATAATGTTTCACAGTTCAATACCTTGTCATAATGTTTTAGAACCCAATACCTTGTCATGATGTTTCAGATTCCAATGCCTTATCATGTTGTTTCAGATTACAATACCTTTTCATAATGTTTCAGAGCCCAATACTTTGTGATAATATTTCAGATGCCAATACCTTTTCATGATGTTTCAGAACCCAATAACTTGTGATAATATTTCAGACTCCAATACGTTGTCATAATGTTTCAGAACCCAATACCTTGTCATAATGATTCAGAGCCCAATACCTTGTCAAGATGTTTCAGATTGCAGTACCTTGTCATGTTGTTTCAGATTCCAATACCTTGTCATAATGTTTCAGAGCCCAATACTTTGTCATGGTGTTTCAGATTGTAGTACCTTGTCATGTTGTTTCAGAGACGAATACCTTGTCATAATGTTTCAGAGCCAAATGCCTTGTCATAATGTTTCAGATTACAATACCTTGTCATAATTTTTCAGAGCCCAATACTTTGTCATAATGTTTCAGATTGCAATACTTTGTCATGATGTTTCAGAGCTAAATGCCTTGTCAATATGTTTCAGATTACAATACCTTGTCATTATGTTTCAGAGCCAAATACTTTGTCATAATGTTTCAGATTGCAATACCTTGTCATTATGTTTCAGAGCCCAATGCCTTGTCAAGATGTTTCAGATAACGATACCTTGTCATGATGCTTCAGATAACGATACCTTGTCATGATGTTTCAGATAACGATACCTTGTCATGATGTTTCAGATAACAATACCTTGTCATGATGTTTCAGATAACGATACCTTGTCATGATGTTTCAGATAACAATACCTTGTCATGATGTTTCAGATAACAATACCTTGTCATGATGTTTCAGATAACAATACCTTGTCATGATGTTTCAGATAACAATACCTTGTCATTATGTTTCAGATAACAATACCTTGTCATGATGTTTCAGATAACAATACCTTGTCATGATGTTTCAGATAACAATACCTTGTCATGATGTTTCAGATAACAATACCTTGTCACGATGTTTCAGATAACAATACCTTGTCATTATGTTTCAGATAACGATACCTTGTCATGATGTTTCAGATAACAATACCTTGTCATGATGTTTCTGATAACAATACCTTGTCATGATGTTTCAGATAACAATACCTTGTCATAATGTTTCAGATTGCAATACCTTGTCATTATGTTTCAGAGCCCAATACCTTGTCATGATGTTTCAGATAACGATACCTTGTCATGATGTTTCAGATAACGATACCTTGTCATGATGTTTCAGATAACAATACCTTGTCATGATGTTTCAGATAACAATACCTTGTCATGATGTTTCAGAGTCCAATACATTGTGAAGATGTTTGTCTCGTAGTCCAATACTAGTACTTTGCCGTGACAGTTCTTTCATGGTCAAATACATTTTACTTCTTTCTGTCATAGTTCATGGCTTTGTGTTGAAGTGAATTTCGTTTCATATTTATAAGCATCTCCCTCTTCTAAGTTAAACTCAAGCCAAGACCCTTTAAAAGTCCGATTTGTTTCTTGCGTGTTGTTTCTCTCTGTATTTCTTTTGTCCGATAATTACTGTAAACAATGAGCGTGTCACCATCTGCATACTGTTATATTAGTCGGATATGTCAATGACACCGTAGTATATCATTCCCGAGGGAGATATAAGTTCTCAATGATAATCAGACAATATATAAGACGTCCAGATTAATCACTACTTAGTATCTGTGACACTTTAGGACATTGACTTAAGAAAAGGCTAGACTATGTACACTGTTGTTGTAGATGTCTGTATTTCTGCATGTACTTATTTCGGGTTAGTGGACGCATGTACATGTAGTAAAACTCAAATATATGGATATAAGTTATGTACAACCTCTACAAAGCAATATCTTTTGGGAATAGCAAATTTAGGTTGCTGTTAAGAGGTTGTTGCTCTAGAGAAATTAATTCATGCAGTGGGAAAAATCATGGTGTTGTTGAATGGAAGTTGTTGCTAAAGAGAGGTTGCTGTGGAGACGTTGTACTGTAGTTTGAAAGTTAGAATGTACGACACGACTACGGTTTAATTTGTGGTTTTAATACATGTACATTGTTGTATTTTATCGATGGCTTAAGGATGTAAGACACGTTTGGCTCTTATTGCATTACAGTCGTGTTAGAAATCTTAAGTTGTATTGATTGTGCAATTCTGTATTGACTAATTGTCCTTTTTTGTCTTAAGGACCGACTTTGGGACCGTCGTACAGATGGGTGTTTTATTGTTGCTCATCCTAATGACCCCATGCTGCTTTGTTATTTATCTGTAATATCCTTCACTATATGCGGTACATATTCGTGTCCTAAGTGTGTCTTTGTGGTGCAATCTGATTAATATAACATTTAGATTTTGACTAATGCAGTTAAATACCGCTTATTCAGCATTTTAACATTACGACCATCTCATTATGACGAACACGTATTCTGGCTGTTTTTCAATATTGCTTGATTCAGTGTAAAAAGCATATAAAACACGGAACATATATCACAGATATTAGACTGCCAAACAAAATTAATATCTATATAAAAATTACTTGTAAATAATTAAGAAATGCGGTATTATATAGAAATATCAGCTATTTTAATTATAAGAAAATCCTTTACAATTAAATAAAAAGTAGTATATCATGTCAGCAACTTTCCTCACCAAGGATGACATAAAAAGGGAAACCCCTTATCTACACCGTGGTCCTTGTATATGGGATTTGATGATGAAACTATCTGAATATTGAAACAAATGTCTGGTAACAAAGATGGTATTTACATTGTGAATTTAAAGTATCTAGGGATTTACCGGTACCTGACAACTGTTATATTTCCACTCTATCTTAACAGTATTCGGTTATCATGCAATCAGAAGCCTACTTGTTAAAATACAGAAAACCTAATCTAGTAGCATTTCGACTTGATTGTAAGTTTTATTGATTTTGACACTGCTTACTAACAAATTTCAGATACAACATACTTTCATAATTACTTCAAACGTCCAATTGCAAACGTCTTGTTAGAACTAGTTGTAGCGTACCATCTAGTGGTGCAACGATATACCGATACACCGGTATATTGCGATACAGCGTAGGACCGATACGTACCGCAATACGACACCCATGTACCGCGATATTTTCTTTAATAATTGAGCACATAATCCATTGAAGTAAATGAATGATGTCACAATTTCTAGTGTTTTTGAACAATCAAAGGCCGATTCATCCCTCAGAATAACATATTAATGATTATTTGCAATTTTCCAATAAACCTATAATGATACAGCGTGTAAAAACTGAGTTTATCTATTGATGCTGATAAGCCATCTACTGGTTACACTATATGAATGATCTACCTTATGCAAGTTTATCTCTATATGGTAATGGGTAACGCTTGAGTTGATGGTGGGTTTAGTTTAATTGTGTTTGTCATTACTTCATTGTATCTCAATATGCCGCAATAAGGGTTATACCATATCGTTGCACCCCTAGCATCATCCACTTAATTGTCATATTGTAAGGGGAGGGTCTAATGTAGATCCTTTCCATTGACATACGTTAAGTATATATATCCGATGTCCATATTCCAAGAATGTGGTTAATACTTGTCAAGGCCTAAATGAAATCCAGGGAAGCTGGTTGTGATATCTGCCCACCACGATATGAATAACATAATGTTGAAAATAGCGTTAACTCAGTAGAAATAAATAAACATTCCTAGATTTGTTATGCAGTTTCCGGAATAATCAGAAGCTTGTATCGATCACCTATATTATGTATCCATACATTAGGTCGAAAATTTAGTTGAATTGCGTGTGGTTCATTTGGGGCATTTTCAATTAAAATGCTTGGTCGAGGTCGGTGGAAACTGAATTTCAAATTTGAACGATAGTACGTCTAACCTGAATTAGCGAGCACATGTTTATTACGGCAATGTTATACTAGTAATCAAGGTTACGTGTTTTGCAATGATTTAGTAACAGAAATTGATAAATTTCTTCTTCTCTTATAAATATTATTTATGCATAAAAGGCATATTGTCTTATTCATGTTTTTATCGATCGTTGCTTTCGTGAGGTTATGGAGCATGACTTGAGACACGAAGATGCGACTACAACTCATTTCGAACCTTAAGAAAACTGGATAAGGTGTCGACACTACCATAGAAGTCCGCGTTGCCTACAATCCCAATAAACAACATTAACCGCTTGACAGCTTATCTTCCATTAGATATACAGAGACTTGGTTTCCATGGTAAATCTTATAATACGTGTTTCGTGACCCGTTGAAGTATTTTCTGTTCCGGATACAACTTATCAATCATCACTGGGTTAAAGCCATTAATTATCTTTTACGCCAGAGTTCATTCATTGGTCACAAATACAGTCTGATAATTTCAAATCATGTACACTGGTACCTGATGTATCCTATAGAGAAATACAGTAGATTTTCATGCCAGCTTTATAATCCCACACACCATACATAGTTCTTACATTTAGCGCTTGAATGAATGTTCCCTGTGCAAACGCAAAGACATCTTTCCTGATACGTAGACAAATATGAAAGGTATAAATAATTCAATGTGTTGTGCTAGCCTTAGCACATAAATTTATCAACAAAGCCTTTAATGTATTGTACATTGATTTCGAAGCATCGATTCTAACACATTCTTTGATTAATAAATTATCATGTGTAGCTTAAAAAGAAATTTGTCCGACATAATCCGAGATAACGCGTCATCATACGAAACTTCACGACTTTCATCTGTGGATCAATGGAGCGTATTACATGCATTTAAAAAACAAGTTGTATATCGTAATGATGTTGGTCGCGACCCTGGTCCAGTCGTGAGTTCGCAGGATTCACTCGATTTCAGGTCATACCCTTATATTAAGATTAGACAACAATGTCGATTATCCTCCCTATGACTGTGGAGAAGTTGCCTTATGGAAGGGTTAGTCTGTACTGGTTAAAATACCGTCAAGGAAAACTTGTTAGGAAAATCGGGCGCCGTACATAATTGAAAAAAATGTAGTAAAACGGCGTTAAGCCCAAGTCAATATTATGCTGTATGTAGCATGTATATATACCCATTAGATATTTTACAGTTCATATCGACAGATTCCTAAAATCCCCGTCTCCCCGAACAAAAGACCAACATTAGCGATGTTATATATCTATGTGTTTCTTTCCCAATTTGTCATGCAAACAATTTATTATAAATTCCATGTTGTTACATAAGATGCAGTTTAATGACACGATGAATATAATATAATTAATTATGATATAAAAAGATGTCACAATGACGTCATTGACCAAACAATGTTAACAAAGGACAGAACAATGACGTCATTGCGTAACAATGTTAGCAAAGGACAGAACAATGACGTCATTGACATAACAATGTTAGCAAAGGACATCGAACACGTCACACCGGTTACGCCACGCTTTGCTACTATAACCACTGCCACCACTATAATCACGTGATGATAGTTGTATCATGTGATTAACAATTGATAAATAAGGAATTTTCACTAACCAACAAGTAAATTCATAATTTACGTCTTTACCACATAAAATGTGTTGAAAACACTCCATTTCAACAATCGATGGATCGAATTATTTCGCGCAATCGATAAGTAATTGTGTAAATATAGTCATTGTTTACATCGTGACGTCACTACGTTTGTCTATTTTTAAGACATTTTCTTTTCAACGTTTATTTTCTACTTGTTTTGTGCTAATATTTTGATAAAAGAAAAGTACAGGATAAATAAAAAAAAAAAAAAAAAGTGAAAAGAAAAATTATTCATCTCTGTGATGGCCGAATTTCACTAGTGGTGGCAGTGGTTAATGTACTGATCAAGGGAAGTAACTGCGGCGGTGAGTTTGAAAGGAGATAACAATGACGCCATTGACATAACAGCGTTAGTAAAGGACATAACAATGACGTTATTGCAATAACAATGTTAGCAAATGACAGAACAATGACGTCATTGACATAACGATGTTAGCAAAGGACATAATAATGACGCCATTGACATAACAGCGTTAGTAAAGGACATAACAATGACGTTATTGCAATAACAATGTTAGCAAAGGACAGAACAATGACGCCACTGACATAACGATGTTAGCAAATGACATAATAATGACGCCATTGATATAACAGCGTTAGTAAAGGACATAACAATGACATCATTGCAATAACACTGTTAGCAAAGGACAGAACAATGACGCCATTGACATAACGATGTTAGCAAAGGACAGAACAATGACGCCATTGATATAACGATGTTAGCAAAGGACAGAACAATGACGCCATTGACATAACGATGTTAGCAAAGGACAGAACAATGACGCCATTGACATAACGATGTTAGCAAAGGACAGAACAATGACGCCATTGACATAACGATGTTAGCAAAGGACAGAACAATGACGCCATTGACATAACGATGTTAGCAAATGACAGAACAATGACGCCATTGACATAACGATGTTAGCAAAGGACAGAACAATGACGCCATTGACATAACGATGTTAGCAAATGACAGAACAATGACGCCATTGACATAACGATGTTAGCAAATGACAGAACAATGACGCCATTGACATAACGATGTTAGCAAAGGACAGAACAATGACGCCATTGACATAACGATGTTAGCAAATGACAGAACAATGACGCCATTAATATAATTATTCGTAAAATAATTGAAATGTATAAATTAAGGATCATGATGTCGTCACTGACTTAATGATATTTGCTTGAAGAAATAAAAAAACTTAATGTTAGTCTTATACTTGACTTAGAGTTTGCGAGATACTAGGTTAAAGTATTTATTTTAAAGATAGTCGTGAAGGCAATTAGTCAGATTCAATGTTGGCTTCTCGCTTGTGAAACAGGTCGCTGAAATCTGACGTCAAGTTGATTCCTCTTTTTATGCCTTACCATGAATTCAATATATATCATTATTCGTAATCAAAACACTTTCTACTTCTTTCTTTTGCCTCAAATCTGCAGACAAATCGATTAAAACACCCACTCGATACCGCTCAATGACATTTGCTTGAAAAGTCTCTTCCTCTAACTAAAAATCTCAGAATTTTTATGTCCTTGACTATGAGATTTCCATAGAATTCATCTTAAAATCCAATCTAATTCTTTAACTTTTGTCACGATATTCTCATTCTTACGATGTCACCGAGAGACTTTTCACGAAATAGTTATTCTCACGATGGTCGTGATAAAATACTAAGTAAGTTAAGTAGTTTGATATTTACTCTCTCATGGGATTTTAGCGGTACAGAAAGGACATTTTGACTGATTATATTACGTATGAAGTTTAGATGAAAAACATTAGAGAGCATAGTGTGTGGTTGAGAATGCATGCCCAATTTGGATGAAATTTCTAATTGACCAAATCCAAACCAATATCTGCTAAATGATTTCTTCAACATATCACATATAGTGGGCGGTTTGGGATCATGAACTTTTTTTTTAAGCAACCCTATATGTAAAGCCCAAGGGACTTGGATCGGGCGAATGTGGTGACCTTTCATTATGTTGTCTGTAGAGAAGTCAACCCATCACCAAATTTCCTTTTGAAATTGTCTGACACAGTACTTGAAGAGTGAAGAACAGCATACTCTTGTTGACACTACCATGTTTTTCAACAGTCTCCTTCTATGTTCAGGGTAAAACAAATCATTTTGTATTTTCAAGTAGTGTCCAGAAGTTACAAGACTCTGAGTATTGAGTAAGTTTGAACGCCCACAGCAATGTCTATCACTCCTTCATGATTTCTTATCTGTAACAGTTTCTGTGGTCTAAACTTTTGACACAAGTCTTCTTATTTGTTTCCTAGATGGATCTGATGACTTTGGATACTTATTTTTAAGAATTTCTTCAACTAATGCAGAGTATTTACCCAATTTGTTGTACGATCGTACAACTTTTGCATTTTCAGCCATTTTGAACACTGAGAATATGATGATATCATAGATGACGTCATTGACGTCACCATGACATTGCACGACGTTCTTCTGTATATACAATACAACTTTATTCTGAACTCTGTCTATTAATACCAAAACTATAGATATGCTACATATATTCATGGAGTTATTAAGCATAGTTGTGGGACATTTTTTTTTGGATCACCCTGTACGTGACGTAAAATTTGGTTTGCCTTTAACCAGTGATAGTTGGACATGTTACTCACCAGGAGTAAGTCTGTTACTAATTAGATATCATAAAACGCATTCGCATGTCTTGGCTTGACGAGTATTATGTTTATTTTCGGACAGTGGGCGTATATTAATTTCGAGTGACACTGTCGGTAAGATGAACTGTTAAATACGTAAAACGTGGGTGACAACTCCTGTCTGTAGGTGACATTTAATCTTTGGTGACGTCATTGAGCCTAATTGAATTGAATTGATATTGATAAGGTGTCATCTACAGTCCAACCTGTGAACACCAGGTGTCAATAAAGCATTAAAAGATAGGAACAATACTTACACATACATGTAGTTTCCTTTTTATGCTCAGGTTTGCTTTGGACATTACACTAATACCCAAGGTTGGATCATAAATTGTTGATTGTCCATTGATCATTATGTTTTAATTTATTACTTAATTTCGACTTCCGCTGAATATTAATTAATTCACTCAAAATGCTGTTGGCTCTTAATTTGATTTTGCTCTTTTTTATTTTTCTAAAGTAGAAATGTGTTGGTTAGAATGAGTTAGTCGGTAAGTGTACTTTACCCTGGTCTGACCAATAAGACAATCACAGCCTAGATCAGTTGCCTGAAACAAGTACTGATAATTGTACATTTTGAAAATTGTTAAGCAGTTTGGTAAGGTTGAACAGAAACACACAGGTTGTATGATTGCAAGGTATTTCAGACATTCAAAGGTTCTGATTCGCACGACGTTTTTTTGGGAAGTTGGTAGTTCTTTATGGAATATGAAGAGGCGGGTTAACGTGGGTACTTAAGAACATTGGTTAATTCCACTATCGGTCGTAAATAACGGAAATACTATAAAACTAGGTGAAAACAACCGAGAGCTGCCGCCACCACAATCACCACCACCACCATCAACAACAACAAAGGTAACACAGTCAATAGAACAACGCCACCACTACCACCACCAACAACAAAACCAACACTAACACCACCACTGACAACATCAACAACAAAGGCAACAAAACCAAAAGAATAACGCCACGACCACCAGCACCGCCAATAACAACAAAGACAACAAAACCAAAAGAATAACGCCACGACCACCAGCACCGTCAATAACAACAAAGACAACAAAACCAAAAGAATAACGCCACGACCACCAGCACCGCCAATAACAACAAAGACAACAAAACCAAAAGAAAAACGTCACGACCACCAGCACCGCCAATAACAACAAAGGCAACAAAACCAAAAGAATAACGCCACGACCACCAGCACCGCCAATAACAACAAAGGCAACAAAACCAAAAGAATAACGCCACGACCACCAGCACCGCCAATAACAACAAAGGCAACAAGACCAAAAGGATAACGCCACGACCACCAGCACCGCCAATAACAACAAAGACAACAAGACCAAAAGAATAACGCCACGATCACCAGCACCGCCAATAACAACAAAGGCAACAAAACCAAAAGAATAACGCCACGACCACCAGCATCGCCAATAACAACAAAGGCAACAAAACCAAAAGAATAACGCCACGACCACCAGCACCGCCAATAACAACAAAGACAACAAGAACAAAAGTATAACGCCACGACCACCAGCACCGCCAATAACAACAAAGGCAACAAGACCAAAAGAATAACGCCACGACCACCAGCACCGCCAATAACAACAAAGGCAACAAAACCAAAAGAATAACGCCACGACCACCAGCACCGCCAATAACAACAAAGACAACAAGACCAAAAGAATAACGCCACGACCACCAGCACCGCCAATAACAACAAAGGCAACAAAACCAAAAGAATAACGCCACGACCACCAGCACCGCCAATAACAACAAAGGCAACAAGACCAAAAGAATAACGCCACGACCACCGGCACCGCCAATAACAACAAAGACAACAAGACCAAAAGAATAACGCCACGATCACCAGCACCGCCAATAACAACAAAGGCAACAAAACCAAAAGAATAACGCCACGACCACCAGCACCGCCAATAACAACAAAGACAACAAGACCAAAAGAATAACGCCACGACCACCAGCACCGCCAATAACAACAAAGGCAACAAAACCAAAAGAATAACGCCACGATCACCAGCACCGCCAATAACAACAAAGGCAACAAAACCAAAAGAATAACGCCACGACCACCAGCACCGCCAATAACAACAAAGACAACAAAACCAAAAGAATAACGCCACGATCACCAGCACCGCCAATAACAACAAAGGCAACAAAACCAAAAGAATAACGCCACGACCACCAGCACCGCCAATAACAACAAAGACAACAAAACCAAAAGAATAACGCCACGATCACCAGCACCGCCAATAACAACAAAGACAACAAAACCAAAAGAATAACGCCACGACCACCAGCACCGCCAATAACAACAAAGGCAACAAAACCAAAAGAATAACGCCACGACCACCAGCACCGCCAATAACAACAAAGACAACAAAACCAAAAGAATAACGCCACGATCACCATCACCGCCAATAACAACAAAGGCAACAAAACCAAAAGAATAACGCCACGACCACCAGCACCGCCAATAACAACAAAGACAACAAAACCAAAAGAATAACGCCACGATCACCAGCACCGCCAATAACAACAAAGACAACAAAACCAAAAGAATAACGCCACGACCACCAGCACCGCCAATAACAACAAAGACAACAAAACCAAAAGAATAACGCCACGACCACCAGCACCGCCAATAACAACAAAGGCAACAAAACCAAAAGAATAAAGTCACGACCACCAGCACCACCAATATCAACAAAGGCTACAAAATCAACAGAACAACGTCTCATTCACCATCAGGACTATCACATAAGCAACAGTAACAACAGAAAAACGTGCCTAACAATCAACACCACCATGATTAACACCATCACTAAAACAATAATGACTGTTTTGTTCTATATTACGAAGCAGCGAATGTTTTATTTCACCATATGACAAACATGAAACATCTTTTGCCGTAAGAATTGCAATTTTAACAGACACAATCTTCAATTATTCACTAGAATAACAAATAGCTGTCCACTAATGTGTCAGTGGCTGTTTTCAATGTCCGTCGTGCGTTTTCCTTGTCATTGGTTGTGTCCAATATGCTGAATTCAAAATGACGAAGAACCGATCGATTGTTTTTATTCGTTGTAAACATACCATAAAATTCATTGTAAAAGAAACATTAAAGCATTAAAACTCACACAGAACAATTGAAACTAATATTTAGGCCTGTTTTCTACACATTGTCATAATTATAAACGGGCAGTTAATCTACCATGCGTAAATGTATTCTATGCAGGTACTGACTTTGTTATTCTGTTAAAAAGTATCAACTTACAAATCGTCTGCAGATGAATCATAGTCTAAGGCGCTATGTTTTCAGACAGGTCTCCACAGAAAGCATGTGCCACAACCAGTGTTTGAACTCACAAACCTGTGATGTGATTCTTATGTAAGAGTTAAGTGGGCGGCCTCTGTACCGTGTTGGTCATTTTATTCAATTATCCTGGTAACAAAGTAACCGCGTTCACAGACAAAATGTTACAATGCAAACACTGAGGTGTCCAGGTACAGACAAACACCAAGATTATGTCATCAGACGGACGTACATACGGACAGACAGACGTCAACAAACAGACAATGGGTTTAAGAAATAAAATTGGATTAATTTGTGGGTGGGGCGTGATCAAGTAGTAACCAATGAAATTACTGGAAATTATGTTACTTGCAAATTTCAGAGCCTCTATGAACGGTGCCTCCGAATTTGTGTGATCTTTTCTTGAAATAAAAGTCTAAAAACAGGTCTCGGTTTAACCATCGCGTTCTTTAGCACCATGGAAAATTTATATCAGCATGAAACAGTCTATTGAGATAAAATTGAATAAAATGCGAATACATATCGTATATTATGTGTAAATCTAATTACATGCCAATCTTCGATACAGACAACGAACATCGAAGCATCGTCCGCATCAACCACTTGAGTGCGCATGCGCGCGTGTAGGCTTATGATTAATGGGGGGCACTCCAAAGTGCGTTCTTTCCGCCAGGGAATTACGCCTTTGTCATGAAAGGTAATCGTCCATGAATTTTAACTCCACTTCATCAAATTGTAGCACGTTTTGTGATTGATGACCATGTTACGAAAAAAATCCGATGTTTTTCTGTTATAACAAACTGCCATAGCACATCGATGTGTGATAATTCATGTTTACGGTCGTGTTCTAGTACAATACGTCATAACACGTAGGCGTTTGCATCGAGAAACTTCATTCATTTTTTGTGTCAGAAGTTTCAGAGTCTGATGTAACATACAAGTCAGAAGAAAGTCGGAGTGTTCTATAGAAACAGTTGCTGTTGTATATATTGACGCAGTGTTGCAACATCTCCAGGGAATAAAAGTAATTTACGGAATTACAGCAAAAATCTGAATAAGTTTTTGTCAATGATTGCACATAATTTAATGTATTAGGATCCTAACTTGAAAAATTATCATCTCGAAATGGGGCGGACAGAATTCGGAAAAGTTTGTATTTGGCAACTTAACGATAGGTTCGAATTAAATATGAGCAGATTGAATATATATTTTTTGGTATAATGATCTTGTCCAATTCTCCACTACTCACAAAAACAAGAGGTGAAATAGCCATACGTGAAAACATTGCCTTTTCGATAATCGGTAAACTCTGACAATTTCCGTCATGCAAAGATATTTTCACGGAAATATACGATTTTTCCCGAATATGAAACTAAAAGGGCTGATCGTTGTTAAGATGTCACGTAATAAATTTGCATTATACATATACATGTAGTTGATATCTAGATTCAACAAAATATTTTTACCCCCGTAATTTCATTTAAATGGACACATAAATAAATGTGTATGTAATAAAGTTATTGTTAGGATCCATAGGAATTTATTATAACCGTATTTTGCTGTATGTAGTGAAATATAGACATGATGATGCAATCATAGAAGTCCCGAGGAATTCAACAAAACTATGTTCTACTGTGACTTCTGGTTTAACTGTGATAATCTTGGTTAACGGAGCTATGTTACATAATTTACTGTACAAGTTTAAGAGTACAAACGAATGTTCACATTATACAATTTCAAAACGACAAAAAAATTGCAAAAATAACGGATGTTTGTTTTCCGAGGTCAAAGAGAGTTCTATCTATTCTCAATTCCTTTTGGTACCGAGTTGTTCACATAAAATATTTTGTCTAGATGAATACTAGATGTGGAATCATTTATTTTCGCTGGGTTCAATTTTCGTGGTTTTTACTAAAATGGCTATTTCGTGGGGACATAAATTCGTGGATTTTGAAAATAATTTCCTTATCTCTGCATTTAAATTCGTTGGGATTTGATTACGTGGATGAGCCCACCACCGAAATCAACGAAATTAATCCCCAACGAAAATTAATGATTCCACAGTATGTATCTAAATTGCGCCGTAAAAAGATTTTATTTTGCAGATAATAGGTAATAAAATAGTACAGTATAATCTCTCCAGAGCGGCCCTCTCTTGAGCAACAAACTTCCTTCAACAACAGCATGATTGTTTCCTTCCCTCTGCGTGATTTAACTATTAATTTAATCTCTCTAGAGCAACAACCTCTCAATAACAAATCAATTTTGCTGCTCTCAAAGGGTGTTGCTTTGGAGAGGTTGCACTTTATAGTCACCATGTAATATCTTCTACATCACTGATAACACACTCGAGTCCTGTTCTTAAGTACGTTAAGAGATAAACATGCCGAGATAATGATGCTAGTAATTTTATGTTATTGGTATGGAATACAGAATTACAAGAATAACATGGAATTCTCAGATAAAGATTTAGGAAAAAATTGTTTAAACAATATGTCTGTCGTAACAGGACTCCACTATATTTAATCACATAGGGGTCGTTGCGGGCTTGACAACAAGCAGGGACAGCGGCTTCACTTAGGCTTTTTCGTTGTAAGCGTAATAATACGGATAACAACAGCCTTTCTCAATGAGTATGGTATACTGCTAAAACATCGATAATTCACTTCTGCCAATGTTAGCAAACTCATACAAAATGTGCGCCATACAAATATACAAAACGTATTTATTGCATACAGAAAATATATTTGTAATGTAAGTGGTATTATATCTAGTCACATGTCAGCTAACTGTATCAGCACTTTCTGGTAATTATATTTGTCTGTATTCGTATTGTGTTGTTAAGCAACAAAGTAGTAAATAATAGTCAGATTTGCTATCGGCAATTTTTATCGACCAAACACAGGAGAGGTCTTACTTGAACAGTTAAGGTTTTGTATACTTTGTCAGTTTTTTGCCTGTGTATCAATTAATTGTTTAGATTAGATTAATTTGTTCGCCTGTCCATCCGTCGGACCGTCCGCCGTCCGACCCACCAACCCATCCGACGGCCAGCCAATTAGTCGGCTCACAGGCCTGCCTGACGTCGAACTGTCTATCCGCTCCTTCGTATCTACCTCCCTTTAGCCGTCCGTTAATGCATACCTCATTTCGTTCGTCCGTCCGCATGTCCTTTCGTCATTCCGTTCTGAAATGATTCCTTCCTCTCCTTTTTTCTCATGCTCCAAACTTTCACTGATAGTGTTGTACCGATACAAATGTTTCAGACAAAATATTTGTTCCATGAATACCGGAACTAATGTATCGCTCTAGAACGGATATCACGAATTAGTTCGCGGAATAATACAATCAGTAATCCCCGTAAAAAGAAGTCTCTATTTCGAGACAAATTGTTTCTCTATAGCTTTCATACGTTTACTTCTCTTTTCTTTGTTAAAAACGTTCTGTTAAACCTTAGGAAAGGAAAACTTATGAAGAAAAACTATCACGTGACCAGTAGACACTCTTTGACACAATCATTGATCACATGCTAGACAGACTCTGTTAACTTGAAGTATAACTCTCTGTGTACAATGTTATAGAATTTGAGATTGCTCCCATAAAGTTTCTCAGTTCAAATCACAATTCTGAAATACTCCAGAAGTAATTATAATAAAATTTATTATGCAATTTTTAAAGAGTACTTTGTAAATATTAAATGAATTAATAACGGTTAAGTCAACTTTAAAAGTGTCGGTATGGACTTGCGTGACAGATTAATAAAATAACCCCCACCCGGGGGAAGTTTTAGTGATTTCGACGAGCCAGTATAACAAAACAGCACGATAGGAGATAATGCATTTAAACTATGGCTGTGTTTCTGACAAGTTGTGTCCCTTGATTATGTGAAGCATAGAACTACGAAAGACTTGACAATTTCACAACATGAAATAATGAAGTTGAAATCGTGAATGTTGTGAAATCGTGAAATTTTGAAGGAAAATCGTGAAATCATGATTTCAACAATTTCACGATTTTTCTTGAAAAATTCACGATTTGTCTTAAAAAATTCACGATTTCACAATTTCACGACTTCAACTTTATTATTTCATGTTTTGAAATTGTGAAATCTTGAAGTTGAAATGTCACCACCGGTCTTTCGCATAGAACAGTTAATAATTATGTAAATCGATGCACATACAATGTATTACGTTACATACGTCGCCTGATATTCATAGACGTTTTTGAATGCTGTGATATTGTTAATTTTATGCTGTGAGTGGTCTTTAACATGGAAATGTGACTCTAAGTTTGTTGAAAAAAAATCAGCTTTAGAATCATTGCATGGCTTTTGGGTATACATATATCGAAGCGCACGTCGACCAACAGGAATTGAACTTTTTGGGGTCTGTTTGTAGAATGAAATCGACAGATGTTGTCTTGAAGTTCAGAGTTAATAATTCCACTTAGCACTATGAATTTATTCCTGACATTGTTTGTATTCTGAGAAACTATGACATTTTCATCAAAGTTGTCATGGAAAAAGACGTATAAACATGCGTTATTCTCATATGAACGACGTAAATGGCTAGAACATTAATTAGAACATATAGACTTATGTCCAGAATTCAGCAGATTCCGTTAAATTCATTTTGACATTATACTTTCGAACCTTTGGTGAGTGGCGCTAATGAAGCCAAACATTATATATAGAACTCATGACTTTTCTGGTGAAAACTTGCTGTACTCCGGTTACAAATACCGAAACTTTATACACTGTATGTAACATACCACATAGTGACTACCTTATTCATGTAATGTTTCAATGCAACAACAATGATATGAACGGTTTTTTTATCTCCAGAATTCTAGCAAATACTAACTGAATGTACAACCATGTCGTTACAGCTAAAACATGTACTAGGTTTAGTTGATCAAAGATTGTCTTACTTAGTTACCCCAGAGAAATATACTGAAATAATTTGCTTTGTTGCCTCATATATGAGGTAGTTACTTAACGTACATGTAACTTTACAGTAACGATCAACAATATTGACTTTATATCAAATGAATCTAAACTTTGAATTTACATTTTAAATGTAATATGAAAACTAGTTATATTCCTATAATTCAGCTTCCATTTCGTTCTTCTTTCGCGAACTTTTTGAAGCTATTGTAAATGGCATATTACTTAATATTATCTGAAAGGCGATAATAATATTCTATCTTCATGCTGCTAGCATTAAGGGGGTACTGTTTAGTGATCGTAACTGTATTTTTACTCCGTCCGTCGCTATCTGTAATTAAGCACGGTATGTGTAACTTGTATATACAAATATTTATATGTGTAATTCGATGTACTTTGTATTGGCGTGTAATTTGTACTCGTGTGTGTAATTTGGTGTAATTTATAATTGTCATGTGTTTTATTTGAACCTACGTATGTGTACAATTCTATACGTAGATTGTAGTTGTGTATTTGTTCTTGTGCATACTTTGTACCTGTATGAATTATATATTTATAAAATTATGAAGCGCCTATGTATGCGTGTGTGAAGTGTGAACTACAAATGTATGTATACTATGAATCTTGTTGTTCTAATGTTTCTATGTATATGCATGTCACTCTTCAGAAAATGGAGGAATAAAAGTTATATACATTGTATACCTGTCCTTTAAGTCGAGGAGGACTTCCCTGATCGATTCTCTCAGGACCCCTGGCTTACACCTAAGTGGAACCATCGACCTCACGTAAGCCAGTTGGACAACTTCCTGACATGTGACATTCGTCTAGTCCAGAAAAGGATTCAAACCCATAGAAGTAAGGGGCTAGTGTAACCACTCGATCAAAGAACCCTCCCTCAAATTCGGTCAGATAGGGGTTGTGTATTTTTAAAATTTTAAAATCAATGTCCATATACTATAACATTGTTAATGTACTGGGGACACGAAGAAAGTACTTGTACGAGCCCTGGGAGCTTTTTCAGCTAAATAAAGGGAGGTAATCGTATGTTTATTTTTCAATTATTTGTGATTTATTACCTCCCCTGAAAGTTTATCATGGGTCTGAAAATAAATGCAACGTTTTTCCCGGATCTTTCAGTATGTTTATTTGATTTTTTAATCATGATTTTGGAATCAAATGTCCATGTTGGCTTACGTCTGGAATTGTTATAAAATTTGGGTAAATTCTCATTATTGATTGATTTTAATTCTTGTCAGTTTTAAGGATAATTTCTTTTTATATTTGCTCCTATTTTGGCCATAGGTAACTTTATCATGAATATATATTATAAATTAATAATTAAATGTTGAAAATATAATGATTATCGTCTAAAAATATATTTGTTAATATGTAAACATAAACAAATATTAATATTTTTTTTATTTAAAAAAGGTCAACATCTATTTATAAACTATTCGTGATACAGTTATCTGTGATTTTGGCAGCTTTCGATTGGTATTAGTTTTATTTTATCTTAACTTACGTAATATAAAGCACTGTCAAATAATCGGAAGTAAATAATATAATAAACAAATACACATGTATGAGTAATAGATATTGTAATAGAAAACTAAAGTAGAAATTGCAATTCTAGTTCTTTCATATTAACCTGTTCAGTAGGCTGGACAAAATAGTGGTCATTTGGGATACTCGATCAATCCCATGTTTTGGCGACGACCCTGAATCCAAAGTACGAATACACGAGGGTTGGTAAAAATGTTTTCGGAAAATTTCCCTTAAATTGGCATTTAAGTCTATGGGATTAACCTATTTTAAACAAGGAATGTCTTTAAAAGACAGCCGCGAATTTCTTTAATGTTACATGCACTGTTGAAATCAAAAGTATACTTTTTATGAAATTCCTAAATTGCCGTTATAGTACCGTGTGAACACAGCTCATCGCTAACAGTCCAACTAGGTCACGCCTTAAAATGTCCCTGTTAGGTCAGCTATATAAATTACGTATTTAGTCATATCTACTGTACATGTATATTAATTCCAATAAATGTAAAATGTTTATTTCGACCGCATAATAATACATTTTCGTACATTTTTACTTCATAATTTTTACAAACACAATTGAGAAGTACACATTAAACAATTGCAGACTCGCTATGTTGGCGTGGTCTTAATTTGTCTACGCTTGTAGATTTCACCCAATGGAAGGAAGGGTTTCCTCTGAATCATCCAATGGAGTGAGGAATTTCTTTCGAATGATTAAATAAGTCATGCCAAGAAATATAGGTCAAGTGAGCTTAGACACCTTCGCGAAAAAAGATTTAGGAAAAATAAAGTCCGTTTCAATGTAAACTCATGGTAAAATGGTACTATAGCACAGTACCGATCTACATGTAATTTGATAAAGAAAAATGTAGGTCACAACGCAATATTTGCAGAAAATAATTTTGTCTATTTTTTCAACAAGGGCAACAATTCATACAAAAAAGCAAAATGTGTCATGAAATAAATTATAGTATCCGAGGTAACTAAGAAAGAAATTAGAAACTAATTTTGTAGTATTAACGTTTTTGTGTAGCACAGAGCAGTTACACTTTTAGGACATCCAATTATTAATCAATCGTTGGCTCGAAATATCGTTACATTGTCACAGACTATGACAAATCACCCGAGCGTGGAGGGTTACCAGTTACATTACAGCGAACGTTTCAGCAACTTGTTTATAATTCAGAACCCAATGCCTCATGGGAAATAAACTGAACGACTCGTAAACGCGAAACATGAAATATTTTCTCTCAATTGTTGGTCCAAGCGTCTAACATTTTACGTTTCTGATCAGAAACAAGCTACAGGCAAAGCGTCCGTGACTTGAAATATTGAAATTTCTGTTTGTTTGAACTGACAGACGATTTTCATTAATGGCATCAGAGGATGAATGCAAACTTCATTCTAACTTGAAAGCGTGTTTGCTATCGACTTCGGGAAAAGCTGTAACGACATGAATTGGAAGTAGCACAGTGACGGAACAAACGCTCGTATGTGATCATTTGAAAAGTTTGGAATATGTCATCTGAATGCTAAGTTAGCTAAATGGCTCTTATACTTCCCTATAAAGATAATTAAGATAATTCTAGTATGACGGGATCGTGTCAGGCACCTGTTTAGTTGTTTGAATGTTCGAGTTGACGTGGGTTAAAACCTATTTTAAATGTCGTCTATGTATTAATGCCATAATATGGAGAAAGCAAACCTTTGTCAATAAAACGATAAAAATCCCTCCAAACAAAGAACAACAGTACATAAAGACTATTTTTTCTCTTGCACGTTAACGACCCTTGTACACATCTTTGGATGTACATGTACTTGTCACCGACTCCCTATTTTGTAAACAGTCAATCCTGCATTAGCGGTCACCCCCGAAAAAAGGCCATCTTGTGAATATAGGTCATTGTTTTAAAAACAGTTCAGTTTTAGTTCAATTTGACCTCCAAAATAAAGACCACTTGTCAAAAATGCCACATGTTGTCGTTTCCAAAGGTGGCCTTTGTTCACAGGTTTGACAACACTTAAGTTGCAGAAAGCATGTTTATGCAATTTATGTATACATGTAGTCCGAGGTTTATTTGGCCTGTTTACATGTTGATCTTTATACACAGATGGACACTAACCCAGGTTTATCTGTACGAAATAATCTCAACTACAACCAGACAAACTTTAAAATCCAAGGATGGGTCAAAATTAAACTTCGAACATAAACTCAACACTATTCGGTATTTCTGTAACTAAGAAATACGCCTCGTACACGTATAAGAGTTGGGTTACATAATTATATTGGTTACCTGGTTTCCGGTCACTACTTTTTGCAACACTGGGTACTCGTTTTCAAGAATCATTCCCAGAATGACAGACTTTCAAACGTGTTTATCGTTCGAGATTGATATAATGCGCACCAAGTTCACATTGAAAGAGATACAGGCTGTTTCCATCGTTAGATTTCCAGGTCAGCCAAGATGGAAATTAGCCCACGAGCAACAACAACAACAAAATGGCGGCCGGGCTAATATGTCCGAGGCACTTTTCGTTAGACAAACGCCGAGGAGTTCCAATTGAATCAAACATTGAGATAAACGTTTGGAATTTAAAGTGGATGATTATAATCGAAAATTGGGAAGAATAAATTGTGAAATTAATCTGAATTTACAGCGAATTCTGATATATTAAAGTGATTGTCTCAGAACATTACGATTAATTTTACTTTAACATAGGGACATGCCTGTCTGTATAGTGAGGATGAATGGCATTTATTTAATTATTTAAATAAATTAGTATTTATTGTTTATTCAAATGTCTATTTCGTAGGAAAAGATTTTGATTTGATTTATTTAAAATCTAAATTATTGGCCAAATCTGTTCTTAAAAATGAGTTTTTCCGAGAATGATTTTGTTAAATGTCATTATTTAAGAAACTCTGAATTCTTGGATGTTACAATTAGAGTATGTTCTAATACAAGAAACTAAACATGGCGAAATTTATCAGTCTTTTTACCAATATTAATGCTTCTAAGCTTACAAAATTAAGTATTTTTGTAATAACATTATGTAACATTTCAGAACGACGTAACAAAACAATATTGATGTCTTTCTTTGCTAACTGCCAATTTGTTAGTTGCATGGTCTTTTGACTGTACTGTCTATGTTGTAAATACTATGATATCGAAAAGTTATAATTATTGTTTGTTAACGAAGGAAATGCTACATTTTAGCAACATTTGTGTATGACCATTATCATGATGTTTTTCCTTTACCATTGTATATATTTATATATATTTTATTCATTTACATGAAACGTTAGTTCAATCTTAAACTGTCACACTAACATTAGGTAAAATAAGCTACTAATACCATTATAAATACACATGTACATTTGTTACTACCAGCATTTACTTTAACATTTTTCACTGACTTGAAATGTACACTTTTAAACAAATATTTACCATCTTTTTCAAAAGCATTTTGTTACATAAAAGGAAACAAGAGTATTTCTGAATTTAATTTAATAAAATAGTACAATCTACTTTAATTATGAGGACAAAAATAGCATTCGCTACCCAATGTCACTGTGGCAGTTATTTATAAAACATGTTGTATTGTTGCACCTTTTGCCTGTTTATAACAGGAGTTTGCAAAAATGTGTTGGAATAAACTTTGAAACTTTAATTTACCTAGAAAGATGTCTTATCGGTAAAACCGACCTTTACTTGCATTAAAAATATTCTAAAATTTTCTTTTCTAATCACGAAGTACATATAGAAATGTAGCACAGTATTTTTTAAAAATTATATTGCACCCCCCCAAAAAAAACTTCGCACCTGACCTCATTTTTACAAGATGTCACTAAAGAAAAGCATTACGTTATTAGTCAAGGACTTACATACATACATGCACATTTATGTATATAAGTCCATGATTTTGTTTTACAGGAAATAAAAAAAAATATTCAAAAAGCTAAATAAATGTTCCTTTGATATTTGATTTTCATTTACTCATATAATTAAAAAAATAATAATTCAGCAACATTATGAGAACCTGTAAAGGATTCCATCTTGATACTTTAAGGGTCCAGAGGGCCATATTGTAATCCAAAAGGCGGTCTTAACATAGAGGTTTTATTATATTTAACCATCAGAAAAAATATGGTTACCCGACCGATTTTAAGTTTTAGTGCCTACCTCAAAGTTTATAACATCGAAATTAGAAGTACGAATATATTTGGGGACGAACCGCGTAATTTTAGAAAAAGTCTAATTTGAAAAAAAGTTGACTGACCCACATATCATTTTTTAAGTGACGTCATAGCTTCATTGATTATGGTAAAATCTTGATGTTCATTTATGACCCTAGATCCAGGCCGCTTTCTGTCGAATCGATATAGAAGCTGCTGACACCAATGTCAAATTGAAATAAAAAAATGTATGTTTTTATTGAAAACAATTTCTGAGCCTAAAAGTCCGACTTATCAGCTGTTTCAGGTTGCAGGCAATAAACTTGGACTTTACATGTAAGTAAATAAATATTGTGAAAAGTTTAACAAAACAGAAACGTTATAAGGCCAGTGATGGTAAGCTCCATTGTTCTATTTTTGGATACGTTGTATTATATAGAGCATTTTAGCGATTTTTTCTATCTTCGTTTGGTACCCATAAAATGATAAATATTCCCAATTTCAAAAGAAAAAATTCCTAGTCTGGTGCAGAATTTCCTTTTTTTCATAAAAAACGGCTATTTTTTTAAAATTATTGCAACATTCAGTGCTGAAATAAAAACCAAAGAGGTGTAATTGATAATATAAATGTCTTTGTTTTTTTTAAATTCCCAATTTATTAAAAGATTCCCAATTTATTAAAAAATCCCAATTTATTAAAAGATTCCAATTTGGGTCAAAACGCCGCAAATTTTCCCAATCTGTCTTGTACCGGAACCTTTCCCAATCACGCATAAAAATCGCTGCATTTTGTCCCACTGTCGCAGATTGTAGCTGTTAATAATAAAAAAGCATGAAGCACGACTCCTGAAGCCCTTAGAAGTCTATGTGTCCCCTTCTATTGATTTCGGTCAAGTATCGCCACTGTAGGATGTCAAATATTAACAATTATTGAATTTCTTCGTATACCAAACTCTGTAATCCTTCATCGTGAATTATTTACGAACTTGCTACAATGAAGTGTTATCAAATTACGACCAGCATATAATCAAATTATCCCAATCATGTAATATTACAGAATCGATTACATGTATATGATATATACAATCTTCCAGTTGTCATGCTCATTAATGAATATGTTCCTTTGTCCACACGCTCGTTCCTTCATTCGTTCGTTCACATGTTCGTTCGTTCGTCAAATATTCGTTCACTTGTTCGTTAATATACGTTAATATACGTTCGCCCATTCGTCCACACGTTTGTTCATTCGTCCACACGTTCGTTCATTCGTCCACACGTTCGTTCATTCGTTCACATATTCGTTCATGCGTTCGTTCACACGTCCATTCGTTCACACGTTCCTTCGTTCACACGTCCATTCGTTCACACGCCCATTCGTTCACACGTCCATTCGTTCACACGTCTATTCGTTCACACGTCCATTCGTTCACACGTTCCTTCGTTCACACGTTCCTTCGTTCACACGTCCATTCGTTCACACGTCCATTCGTTCACACGTCCATTCGTTCACACGTTCCTTCGTTCACACGTTCCTTCGTTCACACGTCCATTCGTTCACACGTCCATTCGTTCACACGTCCATTCGTTCACACGTTCCTTCGTTCACACGTCCATTCGTTTACACGTCCATTCGTTCACGCGTCCATTCGTTCACATGTTCCTTCGTTCACACGTCCATTCGTTCACACGTCCATTCATTCACACGTCCATTCGTTCACACGTCCATTCGTTCACACGTTTCTTCGTTCACACGTCCATTCGTTCACACGTTTCTTCGTTCACACGTCCATTTCTTCACACGTCCATTCGTGCACACCCCATTCGTTCACACGTCCATTCGTTCACACGTTCCTTCGTTCACACGTTCCTTCGTTCACACGTTCCTTCGTTCACACGTCCATTCGTTCACACGTCCATTCGTTCACACGTTCCTTCGTTCACACGTTCCTTCGTTCACACGTCCATTCGTTCACACCCCATTCGTTCACACGTCCTTTCGTTCACACGTCCATTCGTATGTTCACTCGTTCGTCCTCATGTTCGTTCATTTGATCAGTTTGCATTCATTTGTTACTATTCAGTTTGTTCGATACTTGATTGTGTGTATATATTATATTTTACAATTAAATGTCAGCTTATTTGTTTGTAAGAAGCGATCGAAGTTCAGTCTACCAAACATATTTTCAGATGCTTTCAGCGTTATTTTGGCTGACAGCATATCATGAAAAATATATTTTTCTTGCAAAATCGATATCTCGATGTTATTTGTTTTGGAGAAACTTCCATGTGAAACCTTGCATTTCGCTCATTTATTATTTACTTCAGCTTTGTTACTTTATTACGGGAAAAGTGTTATGTTGGTCGTGTCTAGCATATAGCAGTGGAAATCTACATCAAAGCTTCGGTTCCGGCTATACTGTACCAGTACGGATCTTTCATGATGGGTTTTATACCAAACTTTTCGTACTTTGATGACGGAATTTTAACCTTGTCAATCTTCTTTTTGACTGTGGCTCTTTTTGTGTAATCTCTACTTTGAATCACAGTCACATAATTCGAATGTTTGATTGGATATAATTTAAATTTTGACCAATAACAATGCTTTGATTGTAGACTGATACCGGGCTCCTGATTTGCAAAGTGTGTCATCACTTCAAAGAAATAGGAACCATACTGCTGAATAAGCGAATATAATGGCCACAAAATATTCCTCCTTAAAAGTCATGTAATCATTCTATAACGGATGTATACTATCAATGAGATGGTTTGATTTTAGATCCTTAGGGTTCAACTTAAATGCCAAAAGGTAATTTTACATTCAAGAGATTTCAGCTGTATGATTAATTTATACTGATGGAATATCTGAGAGCCGTTGAATCTTGATATGTCTGGCGAATACGAAAGCAATCGTATGGATTTAAGACATCAATGCACACATGCAGTATATTTACCGAATTTCGGAAGTATGGTGTCCCCTTGGGTCCTTGTATTCTAAGCTGAATTTAGTCTGAACTAATTTAGTGAACGTTTTTTAAAAGTTCAAGTTACCTTCGTTGATTAATATTACACAGTGGCACAAACGAGACGCTTTAGAGAGAATATCTCTTCTCTCTGTTTTTGGACTTGATTTTTATCAAAATCAAGTCCTTTGTAATCATTGACTTATAGTTGGCGCTGGACTCCATAACAGCTTGGTTAAAAGAATGCCACATAAAGGAAATAGTGCGCAACTAAATGGTATGTTTATATAGAAGTATCTGGAATCTTTCCCAAATCAAGTGTGTCAGATCTAAATACATTTCAAATCATTCTATTGTAACTACATGGAAAGAGTCATGTATCTAAATAAGTGCTTGTCGGTAGATACATGAGATTTTCAAATGCGTAGAATTAAAACCGCGTATTCACTGTCCAATAAAATATCTTGCCGTAAAAGTAGTTTTACTTTCGGTCTTAGTTCGATAGTTCAGAAAAATCTCCACGGACGTATTCATGCATTTGCAACAATCTACCATCGATGTGTGTGTTTTGTGCCTTTCTAACATTTCTTAATATTACAAAGCGAATTCTCATTTAATCGTATTCCGTGGTATTCACACCAACTAGTGTTATTTTGATGACGGAATCGCTATTTATAGACTCACTCCCCGCAGTGGCTAGTAGCAAAGCGTAACCGATGTGGGGAGTTTGATTTATCGAATGTTGAATGTTAAAACTGCGGCTTAAGAATAATAATTCGAGTCGCTAAATACGAACGTAAATTACTGGATGCGTGCTTTTAAAATTTACTGTTTAAGAGTTCCTTTTACGCCAGATTATTTAGAATTACATAATCACGTCTGAATTTCATGCAACATCGGGTTAACTATAGGTCATATAGGTCTTACTCTACTGTGTGTCAGGACCTTTTTTATTTGAGTGACCCTGAATGTGTTCAATGCGACGATGTTCTGTTGTGTTAAAACCAGAAGAATCAATGTTTGTATTTACTGTTACTGAAGTGTTGTTTACTAGTTTTGTACAATAAAGAGTTTAAATGCAATTAAATTGTCCTCAATTAATGTGCTAATCATTAAACTTTCCAATATCAGGCTTTTTCATTTTAAAATTTTAGCAAAGGGACTATAGTAAAGCCCTAGCTTATGTCATTTACCTATATGCATATGACCTGCATTACAATATGAATGAAAAATCGGTCCGTAATTTTAAATGTTAAAATATTTGTATGGGCTCGAACGATGTGGGTACACATTTCTCTCTTTTGTCTCGTATGGTAAAAATCAAGTCCGACAGTACTTTCAGTACTTTGATTTTAAGTCTGCGGCATCAGAGCCATAAATATGTATAACAGTTGTTTTTATACTAGTATGGCGCTGATTTCAATCCAGATGTCACTAAAATTGAATTTGAAAATATGTAATTTCTATAAAAAAACATATATTTATTGTTAAACTTGTAAAAACGCCACACATTCGAGTGAACAAATATGAAGTTTTATATTCTGTGTGTCTATACTAAGGAGTTCATGTGAACTGTTCTATAATGTGTTCATTGAAACACACAACAAATTGAAGACCTGTATGATTTCTAATATGAAATATGAGATTTTAGACCGAACTCAGACTTCATGGCCTTTAAATATAGAAAGGAGTCACCTAGATTCTAAAGTACATCAAGATCTCACTTACCGACCATGTCAGAACTTCCCCTAAATTTTAACATTATAATCAGACCACATCGATAATGTCAACGTTTTGTTTGTGCCAAACGTAGATTTAGTATCAATTGGTTTTCCAGTAAATTATTACATGTTGAGTTGTTAAACTCATTGCAATTGATTAAAAGCAAATATTTTTGAGCTACATCAAATCAAACAGGTTCAGATAAAGCTCATGGTCATGGACGTTACTATCAATTCACTCAGTTTCCTGTTTAATGAAATAAAATGGTAAAAATAATATTTTGATTTTATCTGGAAGCCGAATGATAACATATTTGTTATGTCGATTGTTATCACCTTTATGCACTTATTATCTATGTCACTTTTGCCTGAATTCTGAATTGTTTTAATGTTACAATATTACATAGTCCTGAATAAATGTGTCGTAAAATTTTCTGCTTGGATGTAAGTAGGAAAATCGGTATGTATCATGACTTTAATTATATAAGTTCTCGTACAGTGCGTTATGCCACATCCAACGATATCTTTATTTTACGTGCGAATGAATTATCTTTGAAATTGAACAATTATGAATGTCTTTGTAACCAGCGTTTGTCATTTCTTACACAGAAGTACAAGTATGTGGATATACTTACATGTATGGTCATTTTTCTGATAACATATACAGTCAAATCTGTGTTAATTGTCACCTCCGAGTAAAATAAAGTATATTCTTTTAAAAATGTCATTGATTAATTAGGACAAATAACCCCGAATAACGGTCACCTGTCAGTAAAGGCCACAATTCATCTTACCCAAGACTGGCTTAATGTCATATTGTTAAGGTAACTTATAATGTTGGTGTTTATTATCCTTATATGGACATTACCAAAAACCATCACAATTGAAAACAACACCCCGTCTGTTCCTGCGGCTCTGTTGAGTAGTTGTGTATATTTACCAAACTTCCGGGCGTTAAAACCAAAACAACTAATTAAAGAACCGTACACTTGTTAATTAAGAACATAGTAACTGATTAATTAATGCTGTGCAAGGAAAAAGACAATAATGGAATAAATTCACTTGCTATTAATCACGTGACACAAAATGGCGACCGCTTAAGTAAATAGTACCGCTGCCAGTCAACAGTCATTAAAATCTCGGATTTCCTTTTGATGAGCTTTTCTCATTGTGTTGATCATTTATTAACGATTTTAAATCTATTCATAAGTTTTTTACGTAAACACTGGTATTTTGAACAATCTTGTAAAACGATATCCTAAAAGCAAAAAATGCTTGTAAAAATTATGATAACCTTTGATGTATAAGTTGAGGACTTGTCAAAACAACGTATAACCCGGCGGCATATTTTATTTGAGCTCCAGATAGTCCCCTATAGCTAACAACGCTTGGTGTTCTGGTTCTGTATTGATGTTTCCTATTCGGACTGCTAAGTAAAATCCAAAAGAGAAATATTTACGGGTCACATGGGCAAACGTTAATGCAAGCGGATTAGATAGATGATAGGTTACGATGGATTAGATAGATGATAGGTTACGATGGATTAGACAGATGATAGTTTACGATGGATTAATGGTTGACGGGAATCTGAAGAGAAAGACATGATAGACTCAGTTGGTTAATTAATACCTTATAATGATGATCAGTCACCAAAAAAACAACAACAACCCCCCCCCCAAAAAAAAAAACACAACGATACCAGATGCTGTGGAGGTTAAAGAAGCTGTTCTATTATTAATTAACGACAACAACTTCATCATCATCATCATCGTCATCATCATCAGCAGTCGCTGGGGGAGCATCCGCATCGTTTGCCTCTTGAAAATGATAATTACATACCAAAAAATATTAATGATAATAAAATAGTTCTACCACTAATAATAATCATCATCATTATATATCATCATCAGCAGAAACAACAACTTTATCATTATCATCAGCAACAACAATAACAATAATAGCAGCTGAAATCACAAAGAGCATCCTAAACAAAAAAAACTTTATCAAGATAGTTTAAGTTATTTCTGACTAAAACATGTTTTAAACAACTTGTATAATTATGCAGCTATAAAACACCAACTATTCAAATGCTCAATGAAATATTGATCTATATCTGTTTTTGAACGAAGAAAATAATGATAACTTTTGGTTCTATCTTAACAGACTGAATTGACTGAACAATAAATGTTATTATAAATATATTCATCATAACCCTCTGACTTGATAGTACGATTAATGTGTGTTTTATGTAAATTAAGGATTCAAATATAGTATAATTATAATTATTTCATCATTGTTGTATGGAATGATTTCTAGGCTATGTAGTTTTACAGAATACCAGGATGGAATACAAACCGTTATATTGAATGCTTAAATAGTTTACCATTGATTTTAGTCAGTCGAACGGTTGGTTTTGCGCATGAAGTCCTGTCATAATGTATTTTTTTTTCGAATAGTTATACCGCTTGTGGAATGTAAATATTTAATTAGAATTAGAGGCTAGTATTACATGCCATTTTCCTATCAATACACTCTTGTTTTCTACGCAGTTAATAGCATTGGCTATTTTGAAAATAAATGTAAAATGTTTGGCGCGAGTGGAACTGGTTTGAACTCGAATCATATTTTATGTTTATATGTTGTAACGGCCCATGCGACGGCTATGGTCACTCCAGAGCCGCCACAGCGAGAGAGAGAGAGAGAGAGAGAGAGAGAGGGAGAGAGAGAGAGAGAGAGAGAGAGAGGGAGAGAGAGAGAGAGAGAGAGAGAGAGAGAGAGAGGAGAGAGAGAGAGAGAGAGAGAGAAGGAGAGAGAGAAGGAGAGAGAGAGAGAGAGAGAGAGAGAGAGAGAGAGGGGGGGGGAGAGAGGGAGGTAGGGAGAGATGGAGAGAGAGAGAGAGAGAGAGAGAGAGAGGGAGAGAGAGAGAGAGGGGGGAGAGGGAGGGAGAGAGGGAGAGAGGGAGAGAGGGAGAGAGGGGGGGGGGGGGTGGAGACAGGAGAGAGAGAGAGAGAGAGAGAGAGAGAGAGAGAGAGGGGGATGGAGGGAAGTAGATACAGGAGTACTGGGCATATATATACTTACTCTTATTTCAAATAGCTTTTCTTGGTTCTTTTTCGTGCCCGGCGTAAAGCATCAATGCACTCATCGTCCGTTACCTGTGGTGTCCTTAATACATTATTTGACTTTGTTGTCGGGATGGGGACACTGTGAAATAGCGTCCTTGAAACATCGAAAGGCGGATCCAAGATTCGAACCCACAAGTTTTTGTTTAGTAGTCCAGTGCGTTACCACACGACCACCGATCACCCCATTTAGTCTGCTATTCAAGTTCAAATATATATTTGTATTTCTATTATTCGCCATTTTGACAGTAAATTGAAATATTCTGTGCCAAAAAAATATTAGGAGACCAGTCTGACACTTTACCATTAGGATCTTAGTTTATAAACATTTAGGCTGGTACTTAGGCCTTGAACTTATAATATTACAATGTTTTCGTAATATTGGGTAGAAGATCAGTCTAAAGACTCCATGATCAGAATCCTAGGTTTCACGGACTGGTTTAATTACGGAAATTTGTTTTTGAAAGTTTTCAAGATTTTAATATTGAAATGTCTCATACGCCATTAACAACCGAAGGAATTGATTTATAAACTTTGTGTATAAACTGAAAAGTGTCATTATGTATGTAACACACATGTATATATTTACAACTATTTCAGGCATTGCACAAATGTGTACAGAACTTGACCGGAAGTGGCTAATACCGAGTCCTTGTTAGCAGATTCCAACATGGGATCAAGTAATGGCGACAAGACATCAAAGGGCAGCGCAAAGACTTCCGGTCCCGATACGGGCCGTCCTCCAACAACCAGTGTGCTTCGCAGTGCATTGTATTATCAAAATCGAATCATCATTCCGGAAAAGAAACGCTCACCAACGCAACTTCCGGTTCAGGGTCAAACAAACGCTTCAAATTCCTCTAGAGGTACGGGAAATGTCGCGCGCCCAACAAGTTTGCAACAGAACGCCAATAGGTCTATAAATAGAACAACAGGTTCCACAGCTTTTGTATCGGATGTTGAATTAAATCCAGGAAATAGCTTACGCGGTGCGGACGATATTATGGATTCGGCGGGAATTGATATTGTTGTGACTGATACCGACGACACACAGCACCATGTTAAAAAGAAACCATCAATTCTTAAACGATTTTATAAGTGTTTACAGGATAATCGCATGAAAGGAAACCCTAATGCAGAAGAAATTCTCGCAAGCTCAAATCCACAGGAATATAGATTACTAAAACAAGTGCTAAATGTTTCGTTTCTCTCAATTGGAATTGCCTTACTTGTCGCCGTTGTGATCGTAATCATATATTCATTAATAGGTGAGTGATTTACATCTTCTTGTAGACGTACAGTGAAACTTTGGTTAGCGACCACTTCAAGATTAATCAAGATCGCTTTGTTATAGCAACCAAGTATTTCCCAACCATGTTTTGATAATTCTCTTATAGTCAGACTACAGTGAAACCTCCATGAACGGTCACCTCGTTACAGCCAGTATACTAGCTACCCAGATTAATTGACATTTTACTCTATTTTCAATCTTTCAACAACAGTCATCTCCTCACAACATCCATTTTATCATTCTAATTGGTGGCTGTTTAAAGGAGGTTGCATTGTACTTCTGTATTATGAACAATGGTTTTGCTACAAAACAATGTATAAATATGTAATCAAATTAAAAATTCCGGTCTAATTATTGAGTAAATCTTATTATGGAATATAGAAAAACTTGCCTAAATGTAGGTATCGTTCATAACAAGTTGGTCGTAATATGTAAGTGATCTCTTAACAAGGTTTTACTGTACTCAAAACAATGCAAAGTGGCTTCTTCAAAACATTGTAAACGAAATCATTACTCAATGTATCCAATCAAGTATGACCTGAATATTGATTTAAGTCTATTGAAAATTATTTTTACACAACAATATGTACAGAACTGGACTATGAATTCGGGAATGTATTCAATTTGATTGGAAATATAACAAGCAGTCAAACCAAAGGGTGTTAAGGATTTTGAAAAAAAATGTGTATATTTACAACTTCATTCGCCAAGGTATTCCAATGGGTAAACAAGTATATGTAGCGTTTATCAGTTACATTTTAGAGTGTATAAAACAGCATAATAAACTTATTCTCCTTTTCATAAAAGTCAACAAAATTAAGATTCATAAAAGATACCCAATCTTTCAAGTACTTTTTTTGTATATTTTTTATATGTTTTTTGTTAGAAAAAGTTTTGAAAACTTAATTTTTAATCTGTGTTATAAAAGCAGATCTGTAATTTCATTGGTTGAGTCATAAAATATCTCTAAATTGCTGAATTTATATTTCTAACAGTTTAAAGAATATTCGTGTCATGGACACGGGAGCACATGACTTGATAATTAAAACTATACACGTCAATTTCGAAGTTTATTTCTGATTATTTTATCAAATTTTACTTTTTTTATTTTTTTACAAAAAAGATGCATCTAAGTATGAAAATGTACACACATAGGCTATTAAGATTTTTTAAATATTCAAAATAGGTTAAAACAATAAAAATGAGCATTATTAAAAAATGTTACATCTTCTATAAATGTTTATAATAATCACTTTCTTCGAAATATAAAGGTTACGTACTGATCATTATTATTATTATAAACATACTGTACATGTACAATCAAACCTCTGAACAAAGACCACCCTTTGGAAAGACACAATGTGACCGTTCTTGGCAGGGAAACCTTTACATGGAGGTAAATTTGTTCTAAAAAATCAATGACGGTTTTTAAAAGAATGACCTTTATTCACAGGGTGGCCTTTATTTGGAGGTGGCCGCTAACACAGGTTTATTTGTAGTTACATCACATATAAGTCACCCTCTACAATACAAAGAAGCAAAGAATGTCCAAACATGATAATTATATATTTGTTTCACTTATTTTGTTGCTAACTTTATTTTCTACAAACTTTAGACGAATATCTGAGTTAAGTATTAGTGCCTTCTTTGGTCAGTGCAACTCGCTTTCTCTGTTTATACCCATCACGACATGTCCTTTCCGCCACCTTTTAATCGTTAACCCTATTTTTGACTCGCTTTTTAGCTTAAATAACTAATCTTTGCATTGTTAAAACCGAAACGAAGCTTTTTTGTCACCCCGACGCTTTAATATGATAATTACATCCGTATCGTAGTTTCCTGAGATGTGCCTGTACATT